>CM053581.1:491528390-491631756 GCA_028627135.1 Pseudochirops cupreus | reverse complement strand
TGGGCGGGGGAAAGACGGGGAGAAAAGATGTAACTCAAAAAAATTTAATAAAGAATCTCATATCAAAAAAAAAAATCACACAAAAAAAATAAAAATAAAAATCACTTAAACAAATCCCCAGCAGAACTTTAATTTGTATAGCTTGCATAACAACATCCTTAGCAATAACATGTTGTTTTTTATAAATAATTTTTCCCAGCAAACTTTGAGAAGAATGTGCTACCTCACCATCAAAGAAATGGCCAACATTTCTGAGGATGTGATTATTGTCACAAGCAGGTATGTGAAGGTGAAGAAACTTATATAAACCCCTATTATATACTAATAGAAGTATAATTAGTTTTACATTTTGACTGGTAGAGAAGTAATGGCAGAAATATGTTTTAAATCAGTCTTCCTGAAATGTGGGAATGGTAAGCAGACATTGATGAGTTGAAAATGTCCACACAAGTAAAACCAGGATGGTGAAAAATCTTGATGTCATGGCACATCGGGATCAGATAAAGAAGCTGAAGATGTTTACCCTGGAAAAAAAATTTTTAGTGGGGATATGATGCTTCTCTTCAGATTTTTAAAGGACTTGTGGTGAAAAGGGGATGATTAGATTTTTTTCTTTTTAGTCCCAGAAGGTAGAACTAAGTACAGCTGTTAAAAAAAAAAAAGTAAATTTCATCTGGTTAAAAGGAAAAACTGATAGTTAGAGTTGTCCAAAAGTAGAATGTGCTTCCTCAGGAGATTAATAGTGTATTTCCCATTATTAAAGGTTTTTGAGCAAAGGCTGGATGACCACTTTGGAGAATCATAGAATAAGAGTTTGAAGGGACCCTAGAAGGGATTCTTATTCAGATATGAGTTGGACTAAGTAGCCTCTTGAGATCCTTTGATCTCTGGTCCCTTCTTTTACTGTTGGTAGCTTTTGCAGCTTTTCCTTTTTTCTGATCTTCTATTAAACTAATATGGTCTTTGCCGATTAAAGTAGCTTCATGGTGAAGCGGTAAGGAAGGGCACCTCAGTTCCCAAAAGCCAAAACTATGATCTGGTGGAACGCATCAGGGCTGGTGCAAAAAAACAACAAAGTTTTTCCAGGGATGGAGCATTCAGTAGTTGGTCCTAAGGGATGGTTCCTGTTTCATCCTGAGCAGATAAATGGAGCCAAAGTTACCCAGTAAGTCTGTCCAATTTTCAGAAGAGGGGCACTGACCTAGGAATGGCTCTAAGGGCTGGGATAAGGAGAGTGTTTATGGGATCAGCTGGCATCAAGGGAGAGAAAAATGGATGGGACAGGAGGATGCTGAGGTTTCTTTCAAGATCTAATTTATAAACTAAGGGATTCCTGGTCGTAGGACCTATCTAGTTCTTTGTCAGGAGATATCTTGAGAATTTTCAGGGAATCAGTTCCCCTAGGTGATAAGAGTACTTTTTGGAGGGTTAGCAAGCAGTATGTATTGTTCCCAAGGTGTAAGACAGGGAGAATTGGAGCAAGCACTTCCTTTTCTATTATCTTTTTTTAAAATTCTGAACTTAAAGACCAAAAAAAGAGCATTTCCATAAACACAGTGGGACTCAAAAAGAGTATTCTTTATGAAACCGCAAATCTGCATTTCACACGACTTACTTTTTTAAAACTAATGTTCTATGCTTTCAAAACTGCCCTGCTTGTCTGTGCTTCCTTCTGAACATCTGTTTTGTGCATTTTTCAAAACGTTTGAATGGCCCTCTTTCTTTTGCATCACTATTCCGTACTCCCTCCCCACTATCAATAAAGAGGAAGAAAGGAGGGGGAAAAATCTTTGTAACAAATAAGCATGGTCAAACAAAACAAATCCCCACAGTGCCTGTGTCCAAAAATGTATGTCTCTGCGTCTTGTGTCAGGTCAAGAACATGCTTCACTATAAGCCCTTTGGACACATGTTTGGTCATTGCTTTGATCAGAGTCCTTAAGTCTTTCAAAGTTGTTTTTACTTACAATATTGTTACCCTTCTACAAATTGTTCTCTTTGTTCTGTTTCTGTTATTCTGCATCAGATTATACCACCAAGGCTTCTCTGAGATTATTTCTTTTATCATTTCTTACAGCACAGTGATACTCTGTTACATTCATGCACCCCAATTTGTTCAGCTATTTCGCAATTATATGAGTAGCAATTATTATACTTCCTTAGGTTATAGTTCTTTTCCTTTTTCCCTCTTTTTCGTTCTTCCTTTAGGACCAGCATGTTTATTTTGTTCCCTTTCCTTCTCCCTTGTTGAGTCTGATGCAGTTATACACCAAACTCTGTGTGCTTTTTTTTTTTAAAGTGTAATGTATATGTCAGTAATTAAAACATTCTTAAGAGGCAAGAGAAAGTTGTGATTTTGGTACATGGAACACAGTAGAAAAGGAATGCTTGAATGGATAGCTGTAAATAGCAGATTTAGGGCATTATGAGGCACAAGGAATGTAGGAGAATGAGCACCAGGGGACAGAAGTGGTGCAGAGAAAAAAAGTGGGAAGGAGGCAGTCCCATACTTGACCAGTTGAAATTTTGCCTAAGGCTGACCATGTCCCCTCCCTTTCAGAAATCCTGTGTCTTAAGAGAGCCTGCCAGAATTATACCAGGGCCATGGGCTTCCATCTAGAAAATGGGACCTGAAAGGAAGGGAATCTCTCTGGCCCTGCCCCAACCCCTGCTCTCATAAATAATCTCTTTCTAAAGAGTTAAGGTATCAAAGGAGAGATGTAGAATAGTTTAGCTTCCATAGTCTTGAGATCTGAGTCCCTGGGATTGGCAAAATAATCCATAAAACTGAGTGGGAAAAATTTCTTTTCTCTTTCCCCTTGTTATCTAATCTGCTTTGAAGCTTCTCTTTTTTATCTTTCTTCCCTTTGCTTCTTCAGTCATCTTCTATAGTAAATAGGCTCCATGGTAAAGGTAGATAGTTGTATACAACAGGTAATAGGTGTGCTTGAAAATACTTTAGTTGAAACAGCATACTAAAAAGAGAACCTTGTTTACCAACAGATTATCAAACAGACCTGTACCAACAGGAATGTTGGGCATACGACAGTATTTATGCCACTTCTTTCCATGTCATTAGATATTATGGGATCTAGTGCCTGAAACATAGCCAGCTCTTTGTACTCTTTGATCGATTGATAGTGGATATGATAATTAACTTCTGCCACGTAGCAGGCACCTTTCTAGCAGGTAGTCCCTGAGATACAAGATAAAAGAAATGATACAGTCCCCACTCTTAAAGAGCTTATAGTCTAATGAAAGTACATGAAGAATGTGATATGCTATTGAATGTGATGGGGCAAAGGAGAGATTCAGGCAGAGTGACAAGAAAATGGAGTGGGTGGAAAGATGATTAGGGAAGGCTTCCCTGAGGAAGTAGCACCTAAGCTGGGACTTTAAAAAAGAGAGACTTCAGTAAGCAGAGAAGATGAGGCAGTGCATTCCAGGCATGTTGAACAGCCTATTACAGATATAAATATATAGAGGTGGTGTGTAGGAGATTGGGGGTCAGCTAGTAGTCTAGTTTGCCTAAACCACTGAATGCATAAAGTAAAATAATGTGAAATCAAGCTGTAAAAGTAGATTAGTAGTTCTTAGAAGAGACTGTTGAAGTCCTCTAAGAGCTAGGCTAAAGAATTTGTATTTGACGTTAAATTCAGTAGGGAGTCATTGAAGGTTCTTGATCAGAGGTGTGACATGATCAGACTTGTGCTTTAAGAAGATTATTTGAGCAGTTGGATGAAGGATAAATAGAAAGGATAGGAAGCCAAGGGGATGGTCAGGAAGATGTTGTAAAAGTCTAGATAAGGCATGATAAAAACAGGAATGGCAGCAGGAATATAGAGGAGAAAGCAGATGGGAGAAAGATGGTGGAGGTAGAATTGTCAGGGCTAAGCAACTGATAGACAAAGTAGGAGAAGGAAGATTAACAGGTAACATTGAGATTTTGACCTTGGGTGCCTGGGAAGGAGGGGCAAGTTTTAGGGGGAAAGATGATGGATTCAGTTTTGGACATACTTCATTTAAAGTGGCAGCAGGACATCTAGGAGTTGATGTCCAGCACGTAGTTGGAGACTTAGGAGCAGTGTGCAGGGGAAATTGGAACTGAACATCTATAGCTAACTGTTAGGTGAAATAATTGAAGTCATGGAATTAATGAGATTAAGGGACCTAATAGAGAGAGAGAAGTGGGCCAGTGATGAAAGCTTAGAGGAATAACCAGACCTGAAGAGCAGCAGCAGGAGGAGGAGGCTGCCCCAGTGAAGGAGATCAGGAGGGAACAGGAAAATTAGGAGAGAGTAAAAGCACAGACACCAAGGGAGGAGAAGGAATCTGTAACAGTATCATGTTTCAGAACAGTCATGAAAGATAAGGATTGGGAAAAGACACTGTAGTTTGAACAGAGTGGTGGATAAAAGCCGCAGATTACAGGGTTGGATGCTAGAAAGACTGGAAGTTTTGTAATAGAGACCTAGGATGTTAAGGGGAATAACAGAATCGACAGAAGATTGTTATTAGCTTGGGGAGCCTAAAGAAATGTTAGCCTAGTGTTCTCAGCTTTTATTAGGAATCTTGTTTTCCATGGCCTATTTTTTTTTAATGTTTGGCCTAATTTCTTTTCAGTATTAGGCTGAAAGTGGAGAATGTTACTGAAAGCTAGCCAAGCAGGAGTCTGTGGAAGAATGATTAATGGTATATTAACTTATTTCAATTTCTCTAGTCTAACCAAAGACATGACCGGGAAGGAGGATGTGTACCGAGGCCCAGCCATCAGGGCCCTCTGCAGAATCACTGATGTAAGTTCTATTTGTGTTGTGTCGTAGGAAATGCTGTATCTCTAAATGTTTCCCTGAGGACAGTGTTTAGTTTTTATAGGACTCTCTACTTTGACAAGGAGATGCTTCCTTAAGAAGAAATAGATTTAATTTTAATGGTTGACAGTATGTGCTTGTAAGTTTATAATGCATATATACATACATACATATTTGCATACATACATAGATAGCACAGGTGCTTGTAATGTCACTTGTTTGTCTCTGTTTTTTAAAAGATTATCCTCTTTGTTTACATTGGCTTTGTAGTTACCATATTCATCTACTGACTATAGGCCAAGTCTCTACCTTGAAAGGAAAAAATATAGACAAGTATACACTGAAAAATAACATTCATCATTGACTTCACTCAGTTCATACACATCAAATTTGTAAAGATATAGTGTGGAAGAGACTGAGGAAAATCTAGTGATCTAATTGGCTAGAAGCCTATATTTGAATCAGTATGGCATTGACTTGTCATCTCAAGTGTTCGTGTTGGAACAAGATCACAATACTGAATTTGTTTGAAGTGCAGTGGGAATAAGGTTCAGATAAATATACATCTAGACAGCTTGGTGGCACAATGGGTAAAGTGCCAGACCTTGAGTCAGGAAGACTCATCTTCCTGAGTTTAAATCTGGTCTTAGGCATTTATTAACTGTGTGACCTGGGGCAAGTCACTGTTTGCCTCAGTTTCCTTGTCTGTAACATGAGCTGGAGAAGGAAATGGCAAACCACTCCAGTATCTCTGCCAAGAAAACCCCAAATAGGGTCACAAAGAGTCAGACATGACTGAAACAACTGAACAGTAACAACAACAAAAAATGTAAGTCCTGGAAAACTGAACTTAACTGCTTGATTATTTTTATTGCTATTATTTATTTAGGATTTAAATATTAGTTTTTCTTTTTATAGAAAGGATAGAACTAGAGCTTTCAAACTGAACATAATGACTAAAGAATAACTACTTGTAGGGGAGGCTAGGTAGTGCGGTGAATAAAGCACTGGCCCTGGAGTCAGGAGGACCTGAGTTCCACTTCGGCCTCAGACACTTAACACAAAACTAGCCCTATGACCTTGGGCGAGTCATTGCCCTACCTTCTCCTCTCCAAAAAAGAAAAAAAAAGAATAACTACTTGTCATTAAGAATACCATATAATTTTTTTTAAACTGTTATGCATGTTGACTTTAACAGCCAGACCAGACTGCTATTTAGCTTTGGGATTATGTCTTTCCCATCCTCCTACCAGACAGCAAATTTCACTGATATGGAATGTGGCACTTGGATATTAACCAGATGGTTGCTGTTGGATAATTTGTTTCTTCTTGTGGAAAAATATTATGCATATTTGTGCTGGGCATATACTTTGCCTACCTTGCTGTATGTAGAAAATCCAGTCCATAAGTAGGGAATGTAATCCCTTGCAAGTCATTGGAGAGATTCATACAACATTAAGTATATAATAGCAAACTCTTAAGAATCCTAATTCTTTTTAAACTTCATTGTTAGAAACCACCTTCTCAAAGCTAGAAATTGTATGGGAGACATAGGGATATATGTTCTCCCTATTGTAACTACCTTTCATCTTCTCTACAAGGTGTAGAAGGTTGCAGTGCTCTATCACTCTCACCTTTTTTTAAATTTAAAGCTTTTATTAGGAACTTAAGTCATCAATAAATATTAACATCTCAATATAAATACACCAAAAAGGGTCTTTTTTATGAAACCATGAACTTCTCTTACATAGTTTTTTAAAGAATACATTAAATTTAATCCGGCAGTAATAAAATTGCCCTGTTTGTGTCACCTTCTGAACTTTCTGATTTTGTTTTTTTCTTTGTATTTTTAATGTTTTATTGATACCATTTTCTCTTTTGGTGGGGTAGGGACATCTCTGTCCCTGTCTGCTAACCCCATGAAATAGAAGCTGCCCCTTGTAAAATAATTCGAAACATTGGCCATGTCTGACAATGGATGGTTCATTCTACATCACTAGTTCAGCACTTCTGTGTGTAAGGTTGGGTAGTGTATGTGACATCTGTCTTCTGAGGTCATAAAGATTCTTCTGTAGTTTTTCAAAGTTGTTTCCCTTTACATTATTGTGGTCATCTTATAAATTATTCTGATGTTCATTTTGCTCTGCAACACTTCATATAAGTCTTCCCACTCTCCCTCCTCCTCTGCCAAATATCATGGAAACCACATACAACCATGGTATACGCAGGACTACTGCTTTTTTGACTCCAGAACAGCCTTTTACTCATTGGATCCCTGTGCTTGAGACAGTACTTTCCTCTTCAGCCAATACTACAATAACACTGAGGAGACTAGAATTTTCCCCAGTTCATTCTGTATCTAGCTAACTTTGACTCAAAGGAACTTTATTTTAAGAGGATTTGTTCTTGAGGAAGCATGATTGTATGGTCTGTAGTGACTCATTTGTTTAGCAATATCAATCGAAAGAGTGGGGTAGTTCATGTAAATTAATTTTCCACATAATTAAAACTTCAAATATAAAACTTTTTTGAAAAATCATTTTGGATTTAAATCTTTCTAAAATTTGTTATAAATTCCCTTGTCCTTCTTAAGTGGGATACTGAGCACAAGTTAATCTTTTCAGCTTGTGGATACCATTATGAATGCTCCTCATTGTAGCGCCATTATCTGCAGTAGTACAGAAATTTGCTGTTTATTTTTTTCGGACTCTTTCCATATGTGAGACTTATCAAATATTACTTTGCCTGTCTTTGTGTCAACCCCTCAGACCCCACTGCCTCATTCTAGAAAGCTGGAAAACAAGATGACTCAGAATGTTAATAATTGTACAGTTAAATAAGATTGAGTACGGTGCTGAGGGAGAGCTGAGGGATAAAGCCATGACTTGTGAGCATGTGGCTTTGGAGAGAGCTGCTACACTCGGAGGTTTTCTCATTTCCCTCCCTCACTTTCTGCTTTGAGTGTATTTCAGATCCTTTTCAAGGTAAATAAAAATGAGAGAACTAAAACTGAACTTCTGAGAACCCTTTTGGAGCTAGATAAATAGGAATTTCTTCTCTCAGAAAATTAAAGTTGGGAGGAATGCATCTTCTTGTCCAATTCAGACATCTCTGCAGGATCTACTTGAACGTTTGCAGTGACAGGGAGTTACTGCTCTGAGTTTAACTTATTTCATTGTTGGCTTCAGTTTTTAGAGAATTATTCCTTAGATTGAACTGAAGCATGACTTAATGTAACTGTGTGTGTGCGTGTGCATGCGTGCATGCATGCATGCATGCTTGTATGTATGTGTAATTGGCTTTCATATAAAGAGTTTTGTTTCTGAAAATGAACACTGTTTACTTTTTCCAAATTGCATTAGGGAACAATGTTGCAGGCCATTGAAAGATACATGAAGCAAGCCATTGTGGATAAAGTCCCAAGTGTGTCCAGTTCAGCATTGGTGTCTTCTTTAGTAAGTACAGAAATAGCAGTACAGTTAGTGTTTATAGCACAGTTTGTAGTTACTGAAACAAGGTATCCTTTTTTCCCTTGTGTAATATTTACTTTTAATAAGTGCCCAGAAAATCTGTTCTGTTTTTCCCAAGCACTCTGTGTACCAAAAAAGAATTGAAAAATTAATATGCTGTCTCTAGGCCTTAGGTCTCTATGAGTTAGGAAAATAAGCAAGGGAATGTCTACTGAAGTTTGAAAGGAAGAGAAGTAAGGGTCATCTGAGAGTTAGGAGTCTGGCCTATTTTTCACTCTCTTCCTCTTTCTTTGGAGTGTGGGTGTATGTGTGTGTACGTGTGTATACATACATACACACATACATATCTGTATCTCTTACTTCCTTATTTCACTCAAATACCCAGTACCCTCATGTTCACCCTATCCAGGCAGCCCTGTACTCCCTGAAAATAACTTGTGCTCCAAAATTACTGTACTGTTTCCCCACTTCAAACTCTTATTTAGTGCGAAAGTGCAGTTTAGCTTATCAAGGCCATTGACAGTGGACTTATAAGCCTAATGCTTCTGGGGTAATTTTATCTTCTCAGAGAGAAGCTTGTCAGTGAAATGTATCTCCACCTTCTAGAATGTGTGGAGCAGATAATTTTGAGTAAAAGTACTTTTTATGATTTGGCTAGGTAGCTATAGTTACCTCTGACATCCCAAAGTAATTTACCAGGGGGTAAAACATGAAATCATCATATGGCCAAATGTTTAATCCCTAAAATCACTTATGCAGACATCACTGTTCTCTTGGGCTCTGTAAGAACAGAGTTTAGGTGGGGAGAAGGGAAAGGAAGGTCTGCATTTAGCTAGCAGGGGTGATGTAGATAATTGGAAAGATGACAAAAGTCCTGAATCCTTCAGTGTAGAAGGTTTCCTCGAAGTCAGTTACATTGAGAAGATTATGATTGTTTTTTAAACAGTAATTGAGATCTTTTGTTTTTTATACTAATTCCATTTCCCAATATATCCCATCCTCAAAAAATACTGGGAAATAAAAGCAATTCAGCAAAACCAACCAGCACATTAACTCAATCTGACCATTGATACGTTTTGTACACACATTTCCCCTTTCATTTCTCTTCTCTGAGTCAGCCTTGTCATTCTCATTACAGTGTTCAGAGTTATTTGGTCTTTATGTTTGTATCGTTGTAATCTTTGTGTATATTATTCTCCTGGTTCTGTTTACTTGGCCATGGTTAATATAAGCCTTCCCAAGCTTCTCTGTTTTTCATACTAATAATTTCTTACGGTACAGCACATTATGCTTCTATACCATAAGTTGTTTAGCCATTACCCAGGTCATCTACTTTGTGTGCAGTTCTGTGCTATTACAAAAACGTTTTGCTATATCAATTTTGAGGTGTATTGAATCATTCTTTTTTTTTAATTCCTCAGTAATTCTTAATTTTTGTATTTAGCATATGATGAAAATCAGCTACGATGTGGTCAAGCGATGGATTAATGAAGCCCAAGAAGCTGCTTCAAGTGATAATATCATGGTGCAGGTACTTGTCATTAAGTCCTTTCAGGTTACAACCTGGGATGTAATAATATATTCAGCATGTAATGTTTATGATTTCATTTGTTCCCAGAAAGGCTAGACAGCCAAGGGCATAATTGCTTGATGTTTAGATGTTCTAAAGCTCTATTCTTGTAGAGAACTCTTAAAGTAAGCATTACCATAATTTCTCATTTGATGTTATGATATAGGCTTATACTGCCCTGAACTCTCTGTTGTTTAAGCGGATACTGAATGATCTTCTTTTCAGAGACGTCATAGAAGGACTTTCATTATTTGTTGAAATATCAAATTAGATGTACTCCCTAGGTCTTTTCTACCTCTAAAATTCTGTTATTCTGTGTCAAGAATTTAGCATTGGTGTTATTTGGGAGCCATATCCAGACTTCTTAGACCCCTGGTCATCATCACTATAGAGATTCTAAAGAAAACTACTTAATTATGTGCCATTTTGAAATCATCTTAGAAGAATTAGAATAATTCCACACTGCTGCTCCATCAAAATGCATGTGTAGGTTGTGCTGATACAGAACTTTTCTCCATAGAGTTGAGGTCTAATTGGGCCACAGTTATTTCTTTTGAAACTTATTAGCTTATTACCCTTTATTGAAAGAAGCAATACTAGGCTATTAGTATGGTAAAGAACCCCACTTATTTGGAAAATATTTTATGTCTCCTTAAACATTTGAACTATCTGGATTGTGGGAAGATTATGGTGTTTTAGGACCTAGAGGAACTCAGATCCCCTCCTTCCCTCCCCCCCCCATCTCAGTAAAGCTCTAAAAAAGCACCAGAGGGAGCCATGATAAAAACAAAGAGAAGTGACTCTCAGTTCCTCCATCTGCTTCATGACTGGACAAAAAAGACCATCAGAGTTTTGCAGGTGCTTTGAGCTAAAACAAGCCCAGGGAGGTAAAGGCAGAGTGCATAACTGGACTCACAGGAGGAGACATGGAGAAGCACATGACTCAGGACTCAGCACATACTCAGGCCACAGAAGGAGGCAGGTGTTCAGACCAGTGCATAGGTAGTATAGCACATCTGAGAGGCACAAAGCCCATGGGTCTTGCAGGGGGCCTTCTCACAACACAACTGACATCTTGTCATCTTGCTGTCAAGGTCACAGCAAGGATAGAACCAACTCCAAATTCAGATTTACATAAATGGAAGGAGACAGTAGGAACCAAGGCCAAAACCTACGTTGAGCCTCAGGAAACTGAGCCAAAATCCAGAAATTCTGCAGCAGGCTCCTTCTGGACCAAGCAGAGCCTGCCCCTTCCATCAAAAAAATATAGGAGGAAATAGAATCTTGACAAAAGTACAATACCCCAAACCAGAAACTGAGGCTCTTGAGATATGAGTAAAGAGAAGAAATGCCAAACACATTGGAAATGACAGTGGATTAAGAGGAACTCAAGAGGGTAAACCCAGAAGAAGAAAGTAATCCATAACAAGCACAGGTAGAGCCTCAGAGAACAAGAACCATAAAAGTACCTAGAAGAAATGAAGCAGGAGCTATAAAATATCATGTTAAATATTTAAACTTTTTATTTTGTATTTTATTTGTTTAAGAAAGCTGTTTGAGAAGGTAATAGGCTAGTGTTGCATATCTTTCAGGAAAAATTTCCTTTGCTAACCATCACAAGCAGTTTTTTTCACTTTTGCCAGAGGTATATCTTCCAGGTGAAGCCAGGTTATTGAATTTGCCCAAGACAAAACTTTTTCTCCTAATTTAGCCTTAGTAATTCTCAAGGTACTTGGTCCTGGAGCTATGCAGGGTCATGTGGAACCCCCACGATCTTTCTCAATCTGGCCAAAACCTTTAAAACTTCCTCATTGTGGATTGCAGGCCAAGATTGTACTAGAAACAGATTGAACAGGGTGGATAGGGGCAAGGGAAATGATTCTTCCCATTTAGTTCTTTCTTGTATTGTTCCATTTGGCTATACTTTCATCTTGATTGGATTTGAACTCGATTGAAAAAAGGAAGTCTTTCTTGAAAGTAACTGTATTACGCCTCTTTTTATCAGGAAATCATTAATCCAGATCCATAAAAGCACACAAAAGCATTAACTTGTTTTGGTATGATTTTGGCAGTTTTTTGTCCTACTTCTGGCTAGCTTTCTACATGTTATTATTTTCTTCCTTGTTATTTTTCCTAGTATCATGCCTTGGGAGTCTTGTACCATCTCAGGAAGAATGATCGCCTTGCTGTTTCCAAGATGTTGAATAAGTTCACCAAGTCTGGGCTGAAGTCCCAGTTTGCTTACTGCATGCTGATCCGAATCGCCAGTCGCCTACTAAAAGAAACTGAGGAGAGGTAAATTGCTGCCTCTACCTAAACTAGATCTGATTTCAGCTTTTGAGTAAAATGCACATTGGGTTAGTTTTCTATCAAGTATTCTTTAGATATCCTTTAGTTTTCGAGTTGCTTTAATAATTCCAGTAATTGGAAACTGGAGTTTCCGAGTAGCATAAAGATAATTTTGTCTGAATTTGAAAAACATAACAGGATTTTTACTTAATGGTTCTTGGTTAGTGGAGGTTGTTTATTATTACAGTACAAATAAAGTACTTCTCTAATGCCTCCTCATGTTGTAGAGGTGACCATGAGTTCTTGAAAGTTATGTCAGTGGAGTCCAACTGCTAATAGGTCCTACTAGGTGTAATAACTTCAGGTGTAGGTCCAACTGTATGTATGTCTGTTCTCTGAAGATACCTAGCTAACTTTAGAGAGGTTCCACAACAGAAGGTTGGTTCTTGGGCAATGAATTTTGACCACAGCAACCCATGAACACTGTCTTTTCTGTTGTGGAGGGTGCTTTAATCTGTATTGGTGAAGGGAGTACCTATGTTTAATGGGATCACTTTGAGTAGTAAAGTTAGTAGTAATTAGCAAATCTGTTATCAGTAAAGATGTTTAAAGATCACAAACTACATAGACCATAGAATTTGAAAGCTTTAAGAAAGTTTAGATAGGATCTACCCCAACTTCCTGTTCTCCTAGACAAGAGAACCAAAACACAGAAATTTGAAGTGAGAAACCCAGAGTCACAGTGCCACCTACTGGGAGAGCAGGACTTGAAGCCCCCAAACTGCCTGATTTACCAGTTCACCATTCTTTGAGAAAGTTAGGGATGTATTTTTTCCAGGTCCTATCTGAGCTGCAGAACTGGAATTTTTGTTGTTCTCGCTTCTTTCTTTCTCCTTATTAAAAAAAAATATTTTTTTTATAGCAGCAATTTCCAGTTGAGTTGTAGAAAGTGTTGAAAAAATATGTCAAAGTTAGGATGTTTTGATTAATCCCTTAAGGTAGTATTCTTTTCTCAATTATAGTAGAACTCATTACAGTGTAGAGTTAGTGATGAATTACAAACCACAGCACAAAGATACAGAGATTCCATAATAAAACTATGACACAATTAGTACATTAGGGACAGCTAGTGGCACAGTGAATAGAGCACCAGCCCTGGAGTCAAGAGGACCTGAGTTCAAATCCGGCCACAGACACTTAACACTTACTAGCTGTGTGACCTTGGGCGAGTCACTTAACCCCAACTGCCCTGCATTCCCCCCTCCAAAAAATAAAAAAGAAGAATTAGTACATTAGTGAGTAGCAAATTTTAATGATCAGAATGTTGAAGGGGGATTTAGAAAACAAAGATTTTCAGACTTTGTTGTTGATATCCCATTTACATATAACACTCAAAGAAAATGAGAGAGAGATGAAATCATCCCTGCAAAGCAAATGAGCCTCTGCAGGAGATGGGCAGGATAAGAATTTCTTTTTTAAAAAAAAATTAGTTGGTTGTTTACTTGAATTGTTAACTTCTTAGTACATTAAAAACATAATTCCTCAAATGAGGGCTGCCTATTATTTTCATGGTGTAGTTCGCATGGTTAAATATTTTGTTGTTAAATCCAGCTGTTTAGTTATGGGCCTGTTTTCCTTCTAGCCATGAAAGTCCACTGTTTGACTTCATTGAGAGCTGCCTACGAAACAAACACGAAATGGTTATCTATGAAGCTGCTTCAGCTATTATCCATCTCCCCAATTGTACTGCAAGGGAGCTGGCACCTGCTGTTTCAGGTTTGTTGAGTATTTGGACAGTAGTTTGACACATAAGCTGCTGGATTTTTATGTTCCTGGCTGTGGTAGCTGTGTGACTTGGGTCCATAGCATCTTTATCCCTGAGGTACATGTGTAGCCTTCAGGTTGGAAGTTTACATTCTATAGGGAACCAAAGTTGCATTTTATTCAAAACAGTTCTTTGTCTGTTTAGCATTTCTCCCACATGCAGACTTTTAAAAAGATTTAGTTAGAGCAGCTAAGGGACATCATTGTCATACCTTTGCCTTTGCAACTCAAAATATTTTCACCTTTTTAGTTTAAAAAAAAGCCACATAAAACTATTAGAATAAATGTAATCACCCATTACTTTATAGTTTTCTCAGCTTAATAAGAGAGCGTCTTACCATTTGCATCCATACTAAGATGTGGTTTGGAGTTGATGAGTTCAGATTTTCCCCTAGATTTGTTTGGAATAAAATTATCTTTGTGCTGTCACTATTAAGGTAAACAATCTCATATTTACAATTCTTTGTTTTTAGTTCTTCAGCTCTTTTGCAGTTCTCCCAAGCCAGCCTTGAGATATGCAGCTGTGAGGACCTTGAACAAGGTAACTTTCCTTTATATTTATCCAGTGGTACATTCCAGTGTTTAATCTTGGAAGCAAAAGGGTATGGAGAAGTTGATGTGCATGTTAATTTTGGCTAGAAGAGTTTGGTGAGCAGGCCTTTTAGACTCAGATTTCACGACTGCTTGTAATTTATTCTGTGACCTTGTATAAATCTTTTGGTCTCCAGTTTACCATCTATTAAATGGGGATAATGAAATTTTTTCCTAAACTTAACTAAGATAGATATTCTATTGAAGGTCATCCTTGTATTGATAGTCTTGAATATGTTTGCATAACAGATATTATTCTTCCAATAGACATAAAGCAGAATGCAGACAAATGAAGAAAGGGTATTGGTAGAGAGAAGAAAACCTCATTTTAAAAGAGTGGATGAAATAAGACTGACTAGTTTATCTTTATCTTGTCTCAAATTCAATAATTCAATTCAGTAAACACTAAGTGCCTAATATTATATGTCAGGCACTGTGCTAAGTGCAAGAGATACAAATAAGAAAAAGAAAGGCTGTCCCTGCCCTCAAAGAGTTCACAGTCTTAAGGAAGGGCAAGACAACATAGCAGAGAAAGCTGGAATGGTGCACAGCCCATTCCCCAACTCCACCCTTTGTCCTGTGCACTTGGGACTAGAGCTAATGAGGGCAAAGTGGGTGAACCACAAGGCCCAAGTCCAGGGCACTGTGAAGGAAGGTTTTGGGAGGCTGGGGGTGGTGGGAGTGTGTTGAGGATATGCAAGGTTGAGGTAAGCAGCCTGGGGGGCACACCTGAGCCCAAGCAGATGGAGCTTCAGGTACAACACCAGTACATGTTTACTGAGCTCCTCCTTCTGGAATCGGCCAAGCCTGATCCTGTCTAGTCTAGTACTGCGGGCTCACAGCTGGAAGGAAATGAGACATTCCTGGTATATGTAGGAGTAAATAAAAGCCAGTCAGCTAACAAGTATGTATTAAGTAAGCACTTACTGTGTTCCAGCCACTGGCTAAGTCCTAGAGATCCAAAGAAGAGCATAACTAGTCCCTACCCTCAAGGAGTTCACATTCTAATGAGGAAGACAATAGATAAACAGCCGGCTACATACTAGCTTATATACACACAGTAGAGGAAAGGTGATCTCAGAGAGGAGAGCACTAGTTTCTGGGGAACCAGGAAAGGTCATCAGTGAGCACTTCTTAAGTGCCTTCTGTGTACCAGGCACTATGCCAAGGTCTGAAAAGAAAGTAGGGTTTTAGCTGAGTTTAGAACAAAGCAGAGAAACTAAGAGGTAAAGATAAGGAGTGTTCCAGGTGTGGGGGAGAGTCAGTGCAAAGGCATAGAGATGGGTAGATTTTGTGTTGTGTACTAGGAACAGCAAGTAGGCTGTTGTAAGCTAGATCATTGTGGAGGGGTGGGGAAGAGAAGGGGAGAAGGGAAGGGAGTAAAGTGTAAGTAATGTGGCCATGTAGGAAAGGGGCCAGGTTGAAAAGAGTTTTAAATGCAAAACAAAGGACTTTACTTTTGATCTTGAAGGCAGCAAGAAGCCACTCAATTTTAAGTATAGCAGAAGTGACATGATCAGATCTATACTTTCAGCTCCCTTTGGAAGCTGTGTGGGGGATGGATTATAATTTCGAAAGACTTAAGGCAGCCCAGTTAGAGGCCATTTAAATAGTCCAAGTGGTAGGCAAAAAGGGCCTGAACCAGGGTGGTGGCTGTGTGAGCAGAGAGGAGAAGAGTTGTGATGGTAGAAATGGCAGGATATTTGGAATGTGTGAGAATGAGGAGGGATGCTTCTGGGATGACGTCAAGGTTGGGGGCCTGGGAACGATGGTGATACCCTTAACAAGTTTACTTCTTGGAAGAAAAAGTGGTTTACTTAGCCATAGCAGGGAATAGAAATTCAGTAAGGATACATCTTTGATTCATAGGCTTGCAGCTTCCCTCTTTCTTTGTTGCCCTTGATGGTTCACCAGCAGCTGGAGCTCCTCATGCCCTGATCCTTTTGCATACTCAGCAGACCAGGAAGCTGCATCAACACCCCAAGCCTTTAGTGTCCTGAGACAATTAAGTCTGGAGGATCATTTCACTACCTTTTAAGGCAGTTGTTCTCAACCTGTGGGTCACGACCCTTTGGGAGTCGAGTGACCCTTTCACAGGGGTCACCTAAGACCATTGGAAAACACATATTTCCGATGATCTTAGGAACTGAGACACTGCTTCTCTATCAGTCTCCGGGAGGGTCCACTCACATGCAGATACGCCCACATGTGAGTATTGAAGGGTTGCAGCATTAGGAAGGTTGAGAACCACTGTTTTAAGGAGAAGAACAAGTTTCACCTACTTGGCAGAGGACCTTAGTAGATATTCCTTCTACCACAATTAATATTTTCTAGGAACTACGCGAGATACAGAGAAGTACAAAGTGGGAACCTTCATCCATAAAGAACTAGTAATCTAGTTGAAGACATAATAAACGTGTGAAAAGTTAAAAATTGATAGAGGTTTGAGTAGTTCAGGACCTTAGCAAAAGATGTCACAAATTCGTATCATAACCAAATACATGTTATAGATAATATCTAAATATCCTGCATAAAGTTGCCTGAACTATGACTTCACAATAAAGTGAATACATTATAATAAAATCTTACCTTGCCTAGCAGGGTTTTTTTCTGTAACTCATTCAGGACAGCAGAAGGGGGCAAACAAAGCCAGCCGATCAGAGAATGGTTGCTGTGTGGACTTAACACTAGGTTTTTTTCTATTATTCCATGCAGGTTTAAACAAGTCTTATCTTTCCTTTAAAAAAAAACCTTGACCATTTTTGCCTAATATTTTTTTCCTTTCTTGCTCTTACTCCAGGTGGCCATGAAGCACCCTTCTGCAGTGACAGCCTGCAACCTGGACCTAGAAAACTTGATCACAGACTCAAACCGCAGCATTGCCACCCTGGCTATTACCACACTCCTGAAAACAGGAAGTGAGAGCAGTGTGGATAGGCTCATGAAGCAGATTTCATCTTTTGTGTCTGAGATTTCTGATGAATTCAAGGTAATATATGTCCTGTTAGCTTAGGTTTTCTAGTTCTGCTTCTGCAACTACTGTGTTATCAGTTATCAGGATTTCAGTTTATTATTAGGGTTATCACTTTGTTCTGATGGAACTGATCATTTCTTTGGTTCTATTTTTAAAAGATACGTACACACAAAATGATTCTTGTGTCTTTAGAGATTTTTGTGTTAGAACTAACAGGATTTTTAGTGGACTTAGCTTTGGAAACATTTCTTGCTTATTGGATTTTTTTTATTCTATAAGATACATTGGATTAAATTTAATTAGGATGCGTTTAGATTTAGTTTTTTAGAGCTAAGGGCAGGACTCTTAGGGAATTCTTTTTGATTTTGAAACTGGAATTTCCTTTCAACTATAACAAAAAGTAAGTGTTTTGTTAAACTTTTTATAACTAAGATTCAGATACAACTCAGAATTAAGATGGGGAGTTTATGCTTCTGATTTCTTTTGGAATTCATTAAATTCAGATATGTCATAGGCTTATTTTTTTTTCTTTTACTAGAGTTGATACTTCCTCTAAAGTTTTAGGAAAATTCTTTTTATTCCTCAGCATAATTTCTTCAAAAATTAACTCTTCATCTCATTTTGATATTTATGTTAACAAAGAGAATAAAATTAATTTGTTGGTTTTGTAATCAGGGAAGGATGATTTCTTTTTCCATTCTTATTTAAAAGTTAATTTTATGACCATTAAGTCTGAATAACTTAAATCACCAGCCTTGTAAACTCCATGATTAGCATATATGTTTTTTATTAAGGAGCTAAGCTAACATATCTGACATTCTGAGGCTTAGCATTTACAAGGCTTTTTTAGCTTAGGAAACCATAGTACCATCCCAGCTTGTATTCAGAAGAAGGAAAAGTGTACAGTGGCTCAAGCTATGGAAATATCTTTCAATCCCTGTGTTCTTTGCTCCTGGCAGGTGGTAGTGGTCCAAGCTATCAGTGCTCTGTGTCAGAAGTACCCTCGGAAGCACAGCGTCATGATGACGTTTCTCTCCAATATGCTGCGAGATGATGTATGTGAAATACTTCTTTGTTAAGGGGTTAAAATCAAGTGACTTCTGTTCACTCCATTTGGAAACTGTGATATTTTAGGCAGAGAAAGGATTCTCCTACCTCTAGCCTATTTGCCAAATTATTGCTGCTTACAGTGATCGAACTTGCCATTTGAGTGATAAGTATTTAGTCCTTTTCTTAAGGGAAGAGAAAATGAGAATAGTATATTGTCTACATGAACTTTAGGGTATAGGTAATTCCCCAGGGTCTAACTTTAGCATGTCTATTTTCTTTTCTCATTTGCCAGGGGGGCTTTAAGTATAAACGGGCCATTGTAGACTGCATAATCAGCATTGTGGAAGAAAATCCTGAGAGTAAGGAGTCAGGTCTGGCTCACCTCTGTGAATTCATTGAAGACTGTGAACACACTGTGCTGGCCACCAAGATCCTCCACTTGTTGGGGAAAGAGGGTCCCCGAACACCTGTTCCCTCCAAGTATATTCGTTTCATTTTCAATAGGGTAGTCCTGGAGAATGAGGCTGTCAGAGCTGGTGAGTAACATGAAAATTGACCTCAGATTGTTGCTACTTGAATTCTTTTCATATACTGCTTGACCCCTGCCCTCAAAGTGGTGGGTGGAGAAGTAATTGTGAAATGAAGGAGGGACAACTATGTCCACATATGAGGGGTTCTAGGATTATTAGTTAGGCTCTGGATGTACAGATCTTTTCCTCTCCAATTTCCATTCTGGTTTCTGCCCAATTTCCACAAATGGAGGCTGTGGACTACCTTTGGCTCCCTGTGGTAGAAAGGAGTCATGCAATGAAGTAATTTTTTCAGAATTCTAAGGTTTTGCTTCCAAACAGATTTCTTAAAGTTGTATTTGGTAACTGGAAGCAAGAGTTGAAGTCACCAGTATCACCAAAAGCTTGTGATTGGGACCTTTATGAGAGAGAGACAGAAAGAGAGAGAGAGAGAGAGAGAGAGAGAGAGTGTGTGTGTGTGTGTGTGTGTGTGTGTGTGTGTGTGTGTGTGTGTGTGTGTGAACATAGAGTACCGTTAGAGTCACCATCTCAAGTAACCAAATGAACAGCATGTGAGCTACTCATGAGAGGACTTTGTCATTGTTTTGAGAAATACGTACAGTTGTAAGACATGAGTTCTAGACTTTTGTCCTACCCCCAGGATTAGTTGTTTAAGAACAGGATTTAAGTCTCTCTCTAGGATATACAAGAAGAGAGCAAGGGAAGACAACCAAAAGATGACGTTCGTGATATCTGTGTTTCCTTTTTGCACAGATTTCCCTTGCCTCATGGGATTCATTGGGGAAAAAATGGTTTGCAAACCTTAAAAGTGCTACATAAATAGGACTTGTTCTTTTTATATTATCTGAGCTCATTCTGCCCTCTCAGCCCTACTAAATTCCCTTAAAGCTTTGTAGTGTAGCAAAGAAATGAGTTAAAGCATCCCTTAGCAAAGCAAACAAGTCTCTGTATTAAGATGAATCAGGAAATCTGGGCCACTGGTCAGGAGAGGAAAACCATGATTATTTTTGTAGCACTGTTTAACTAATGGCTATTTTTTGTTTTGCTTCAGCTGCTGTCAGTGCTTTAGCCAAATTTGGAGCTCAGAATGAAAACCTTCTCCCAAGCATCCTTGTACTCCTACAGAGGTAAGTTGTAGTCCTTTTCTAGGAGGAATCTTTGTTGCTGAGTGGATGGGTTATGGCATGTGGACCCTAAGTAGGGCTGGGGTGTTGTCAGCAACAGGGACATTCCTTTGTCTTACATACACCCTGCATGTGTTCAGACAAATAGTTCAGTAATGAATGGATGTGTAATTTCATCAGGCAAATCTCTTCCCTGGACAAGAGAGAGAATTTGTCGTTGGACCTATTCTTGAAGCCATTTCAACTTGGTAGAACCTGCCAGAGCTTACCTAGCCTTTAGAACCCAAGTTCCCCTCCACACCACAGAAGTACAACTTCAGTTCTACTCACACTGTCTATAAATGGTAGATATAGGGAGAGTTAAATTAAAATGTATATGGTAGTTGAACTTCTAAACACAACTATCCTGTTGGTTCTCTTATGTGACCTTAAGAATATGATCTAAACTTATATTCCTTAGTCTTTATAATAGGACCTACTATTTGAAGGGGAGGAAAGCCTGAGATGGTTTCAGTAGAGCATGAGACTCCTAATCTCAGGTTTGTAGGTTCAGGCCCCACATTGGGCAAGTTTTTCGAGCATCTAGGTGGTGCAGGGGACAAAATGCCAGGCCTGGAATCAGAAAGATCTGAGTTTAAATCCATCCTCACACACTTACTGGCTTTGGGACCGTAGGCAAGTCTGTTGGCCTCAGTTTCCTCATCTGTAAAATGAGTTGGAGAAGGAACGTACAAACCACTCCAATATCTTTGTCAAGAAAACCCCACATGGGGTAACTAAGAGTTGGACCTGACTGAAATGACTGAACAACAGCAAGGCCTGAGACAATTCATTCATCAAAGTAGATCTTTGAAAACATACTTCTGGATATCATTAATTCACTATAGCCATAGATAATAAAGGATAGAACTGCTGCAACATAACACTTTCTGAACCTTGTTTTACCCTACTGGCTTCTTACCTTTCATTTGAAGCAAGTGAGTTTATCAGGTTTAATTCATCTATGAAGGCTGGTTTGAAACAACAGATTTTTCAAAATCAAATTAATAACAATAGTTGCAGTTAACGTTTCTGCATTCAACCTCATATAGCACTCTAGCCAGATATTGTGGGAAACATCAATGCCTTTTAACTGCAGTGTGCGTGATTACATTAGTGGTTTAGTGGCAGAGTCAGGATATCCTATACAAGTATTTAGTGCTTTTTCCATTCATCCTTGTGCCTCATGCATGTGGATAGCCATTGATAATTTTCTTCCATTTTATAATGAAACTGCCCTGTAATTCAGAGTAGTATTTAGTTTCTGTGCTGGCTTTAAGATTTACTTTTTGTAAATATTGAACCTTTTATACAGATAAAAAAAAATGGTCTGAACATTCTAAATTGGATGGGGTAAGAAAGTGTTTGGAGGCTTCTGGGGCACTGTGACATGGCTACTCTGATTCCCCTGGGCAGGTGTATGATGGATACTGATGACGAGGTACGGGACCGAGCCACCTTCTATCTGAATGTGTTACAGCAGAAGCAGATGGCACTGAATGCTGCATACATCTTCAATGGTCAGTGAGGATCCAGAACATGGTCAGATACATGTCTCTGTGTCCCAGATGCTATCTTGGAGGTATACGGTCTCATGGTTATCCAATGAGAGTCTGAATGTAATCTTCTCAAGAGTTCCAGAAAGCTGAATTCCTTAGGAGAGACACTTAATGTGTTTCTTTTAATGTATGGGTTTCTAGAGGTCATTATTTTATTAATTGCATTTTCTAATATGGAGTCTGATAACCCTTGTGAATCTGGTCTTTAGAGTATGTCCATTTAGCCCTAAGACTCTCTTATCACCTTCTTACTGTCTTCCTAGAACCCCCTCAGTCTCCCTAGTTTAAAATCCTTATACCTTCTTTTTCTCTTGCTCATATTTGTCATGTGGGTGTCCTTACCCCTGAGAGATTTCCTCTTTGTAAAACGTCTACATATTCAGCTCATGTATTTGAGGTTGCTGGGGTGTTTTGTAGAACCATTTTATTTTTCCCATTATCCAGACTACAAAGTCTCTGATAATAGACAGGCCTGACCCTGATGGCTACTTCAGGTGACTGTCACAGCTCTGTGGTGAGCCCAGATTCTGGGGCCTTCTGTACTTAGCTGCTCTCTTTCACAGGTCTGACAGTCTCGATACCAGGGATGGAAAAAGCCTTGCATCAGTACACATTGGCACCCTCAGAGAAGCCCTTTGACCTGAAGTCCGTCCCTCTTGCTACTGCCCCTATCTTTGAACAGAAAGCAGGTAATGTGGCAGCTGCTTTGCTGCCTCTTTACTGGGCAGGATGGCGTCAGCTCTGTGGCAGTTCTGTAAATAGCACATTGTCCCAAACACCAGATGTACTTGTTTCTTCCTGTCACTCCACATTCCTCATTCTTTGAGATCTAGGTTGGTAGATAAGGTTTTTTTGTCTTGGGTTGGTTACATCTCCTAGTCTCTGCTACACAAGGCAAGAATGTGAAACATAACCCAAGAAAATAAAAGATAGTGACCAACAAGAGGGATCTTCAGAGCCAAGTGATGTGGCATCTAAAGGCAGAAACAGATCAAAGGTCCGACCTGTTTTTCATCCTGTATTTTTCTGGTTTTAAGTTTTGCTACAAGAGGCTTATATCGCAGGAAAAAGTGAGAGGATCAGAAAATGAACCCAGAAAACTTGAAGATTCAAATAAAGAAAGGAAAAACATTTGAACTGTGAACCAGGAGTCTTGGATTCAGTTCCTTACTCTGCCACAGTTTACCTGGTGAAGGGCACACCACTTTCCATCTACTCCCACTGCCAGGCCCTTGTTACCAGTTCTCCTACTCAGGCAAGCACTCCCTACCAGGACCTCGCAAATCTACCTGATAACTCTCTAGTCCGTCTTTATTGTTCCTGTGAAACTAGCTCACTTTTATGTATACATATGGTAAGTCATAACTGTTCAGTATTCTTCAGGGCTTCCCGTTGCAACTTTATTTGATCGACCGAATGCTTTACCTCTTTTAAGGCCCTCCAAATTCTGGCACTATCTTTACAATCTTAAATGAAACTGTTCTGTGTCATGTTCTCCATGTGCTAGAAAAATCGAACCACTCTGTCCCTAGAAAATACCCTGCACTTTCTGACCTCTGTACCTTTGCCTCATGTATCCTGTTCTTATCTAATTCTATTTGCTTGTTGAATTGTGATCTAGACTTTAAAACTCATTTCAAATACCACCTTTCCCATAAATCTGTCCCTGATCTCTTTTCTTTCTACCATCACTGTGTCGGTTATCCTTTTTCCCCTTGGCCTTTATATAGTACTTCATTTTGTACCTCTCCAAAGTACTTAGATATTATTTTGTGTTATTGTTATGTATATACATATGTACATATCCTTCAACTGTTTTCTCTTGTCACACCTCACCCTGTACTATCTTGGTTGTCATAGTACTGGGTCTGTCATTTGGTTCTTTTTTTTTTTTTTGTCCGAGTACAAGAACCCTGTCTTATCCATATTTTTTTTTATCCCTCCACTGCCTAATACAGTATATCTATCTGTTGGTTCATTTAGTAGGGAGAATTGTAAGACTTCTGTACTGATAGGATTCCTTCTTATCTTTGTAGAAATCACACTTGTGGCCAGTAAGCCGGAGAAGTTGGCTCCTTCCAGGCAAGACATATTTCAAGGTATGAGGCAAAGGGTCTGACATATGAAAGTGTTATTAGAAAGAATGGGTTTTGAATCCTAGGCATGTTAGATACAGTGAATCCCTACTATCTGTACCATAAATCACATAACTTCCTGAAGGAAATCTGTGTGTGACTGAATAGAGGCTACAAGTTCTTGCCATGGTCTACTGTAAGGAAATGTCAGTCAGTAAACATATATTAAGCACCTACTAGGTACCTGGCTAAAATGGAAGTTGTGATTTTCCAGAGGAAGATTTATTCTTGTTGCTTGGTGGTTTTTCTAAAGAATGTTGCCAGGCTTGACTAGGAAGTGCTGCTTTGACAGTGGAGCTTGCTTGCTGAGGGAAGAATTAAATTGGTAGTTGGCTTGTGGATTCAAGGGAGAGACACCAAGGTTCTGATCAGGGAATTTATATAGTTAAAATTTATTGATATCAGAACACAGAATAAGAAGAGTTAAAAGCACATTTCTGTCAGGAGGGCAGATCTAGCCTGGGTACACAGCCCACTGTCTCTCTGAGGGTATATTTCTCTATATGGAAGATTAAAAAAACCATTCAGGCACTTTTTTCTTACAGATGTGCCAATCTAGCCTAAGAGAAGCCCTGACCCCTATGAAGGTACCCATCAGAAAGAAGCCTGAAAAGCAGGCATGTTGGCACTTGTTCAGTTTCTTTGGTGCATAATTAAGATTGGAGGTTTCTGTGTACATGCCTTTCCCCTGTCTTAGGAGAAGGGTTGAGAAGGAGAAGGAAGTCCCTCAAAACTGATAGGCCTAGCTGCTTCTCTGATGACATGTAGAGTGTAGAGGCTGGGCTCCTTGAAAGATGATTTGGAGAGCACAGAGCTCAGCTTTGGTTGGTCACCTCTTAGAAGGGCTCTGGCAACTGTTGCAGCACTTCTTAAACTGTGGATCGTGGCCCCATATGGGGTCACAAAAAATTGAGCAGCATTAAAGGTTTCTGAACATGCAATGACTAAAAAATAATTAAAAATCAAATTCATGATGAATCAGTTGTTTCTGTTAGTAGCTTGCCCATGTTGTGTTGCACAACTTCACTGCAGCTTTGGTTCTGAACACAAAGCATGTGCACTTTGCACTGCATTGCCCTGCCCTCAGGTCATGAAATGCCAGCAAATGCTGCCAAAACAGTAAAAGGGGTCTCCCTGGGTCATAGTACTTCCAGTGTCAAACGTGATCTCTTTCTTCAGCACCCTCTCCCCATATCTCACTTTCTTATCCTTTTTTTTTCCTCCTTGTTCCTGGACAGAACAATTGGCTGCCATTCCTGAGTTTAAGAACATAGGGCCTTTATTCAAGTCATCTGAGCCTGTGCAACTCACGGAAGCAGAGACAGAATATTTTGTCCGCTGTGTCAAGCACATGTTCAACAATCACATTGTATTCCAGGTGAGAAAGGTGCCATCCCAGGCTGTTATGGCGATTAGAGTTAAATTGACAAACTTGGAAGGAGAGGCCCTGCAGGGGCCCTGTGTGCCATTTCCTTCTTTACAAATGACCTGAAAGAGTCACTTCTATTCCTTGTTTTAAGCCTTCTTTGCTGCAGTGATATTTCCTGATTGTAAAAAAGTGGAAAGTTCAAAAAGAGGTACAATATGGCTCCATTGAGAACAGACTTTAATGTAAAATCATAGTGTATTCCATGGAGACTTCCCGGAATGTGCTTTTCAAGATGATGAGACCAATGACTCTTGTGCAGCCTTGAGACTTGTACCTGCTAAAGTGGTAGGTCCTCAACAGAAGCAAAATAGGTTTATGTTGTAGTTTCCTACATAAAAGACTTTCCTTATGTTAATCCTAGTGCAAGTATTTGTTATCCTTATTTATCTTAGCGACAACTGCCTTAAGCAGAGATATGACATAAAGTATTTCTAGGGCAATAGTAGTCCTTGATGTTCAAGGGTAAAGAGGAAAAAGCTATAATGTGATTTAAAGGGGAAAGGTATCATTTTCAGTTAGGAAATGGGTGGTGGATTGTTTCTGGGAAGCAACACCTTGCCGTAGGGCAATTCTTGTCTTGTTACTTTCTTGTCAAAGAAAACCTTGACATCTTTATACTTGCTTGTTTATTGTTTTCTCAGTTTGACTGTACAAATACCCTCAATGACCAGTTCCTAGAGAAGGTGACAGTGCAGATGGAGCCTTCAGACGCCTATGACGTGCTCTGCTGCATCCCTGCCCCCAGCCTCACCTATAACCAGCCAGGGATATGTTACACTCTTGTTCGTCTACCTGATGATGACCCTACTGCAGGTACAGCCCCCAGGAGAAGGATCTGACAAGAGAGTGTTAGAAAATGTTCAGGATTTAACCTGTTACTTATTGAAGGTCCCTCTTGTTAGATCCCAGTAGCACAGATCTTTCTAGCTTGAGGTGATTGAACTCAGTGCTGGGCTGCTGCTGGTATGGTATCTTAAGAGAAGCAAATGAGATTTAGTCAGGTTCCAGCTGGGGCCTTGTGGTTATCACTAGTTTATTTATATGAGCTTACTTGACATAACTTACTAAGGAATATGTCTTCCATCTCTCTAACTGTAGGCAGAAGGTCCAGAACTTTAAGACCATTGTTCCCAAGACAGGGGCTAAAACTTTAAGTGTAGAAGATGATAAGTCTAAATTTTAGATTACATTATGTGAGATAAAAAGCAGATGGAAATACCTCATTGTCCATGTCTTCCTCAGAAATCCTCTTCTCATCTCCTGAATTTGCTCCCTCCTCTCTATTCCTACCCCACCCGTCACCCAATTTGTCCCCCTCACAGTTCATGCAGATTTATATCAATTATACCTTTAGTCATTTTTGTATTAAGCTAGATTCTCTCAAGCTATATGTTAAGCCAACTTCTGGATCTTTCCAAAACAGGGGTTGTAAATCTGAGGTCTTTGAGCGTTTACATATATGTATGTATGTATGTATGTATGTATGTATGTATGTATATATGTGTGTGTGTGTATGTATTTTGTTACTTGGTTTTCATTATAATTGGTTTCCTTTGTAATCCTGCATATTTTATGTCATCAGAAACATTATTCTGAAAAGAGATCCATGACACAAAAAAGGTTAAGTTTCTCCTTCCAGGCAGCTTCTGAAATCTCCCCTTTTGAAGGAGTATTCCTGTTCACTTAGCAGAGGGTGAATTACCCCAAGATCGGTGCTTCTAGACATGCTATTCCATTCTTTTCCTTTTCTTGAAAAACCTACAACATAATTTGTAAGTCATAAAACACTGTTTAACTTTGGAAAGGGGATTAGACTTACTCTGTTTGCCCCAGAGGGAAGAATTAGGAGCTGCAAGATGAAGGTGCAAAGAGGCAAATTTAAGTCTGACATAAGGAAAAAATTCCCAACAGAGCTGTCCAGAATGGGTCAGGAATGGCCTGTGTCAAGAGGTGGTGAGATCCCCTCACTGGAAGTCTTCAAGCAGAAGCTGGATGACCAGTTGTTAGAGACATTATAATGGACCTTTAAGTGGCTGCGAGAGTCCCTTCCAGCTCTCAAATTCTATCATGTTTGGAGAGATTTGTGTTAAAATTTGGGAGGGGATAAAAACCCCTTTTAATAGAGCTACCCAAAATAGGGTGGCTGCTTTGGGATATAGTGGGTTCCCCATCACGAAGGTTTTTGAGCAGAGGCTAGATGACTATTGTCAGGGATGTAGAGTGAATTGCTGCTCATGTGAATGAACTAGATGGCCTCTGAGGTCTTTCCTAATCCTGCGT
The DNA here is from genome assembly GCA_028627135.1 of Pseudochirops cupreus. Lineage (NCBI taxonomy): Eukaryota > Metazoa > Chordata > Mammalia > Diprotodontia > Pseudocheiridae > Pseudochirops > Pseudochirops cupreus. The sequence goes on along the minus strand of CM053581.1, from coordinate 491,604,081 downwards.
TTCTGTGATGTCAACTATAACCTTATTATGAAGCTGTTAAGAGTGATTTAGGGGGCAGCTAGATGGCGCAGTGAATAGAGCACCTGCCCTGGAGTCAGGAGGACCTGAGTTCAAATCCAGCCTCAGACACTTGATACTAACAGTGTGACCTTGGGCAAGTCACTTAACCCCAATTGCCTTGCCTTCCCCCCTCAAAAAAAAAAGTGTGATTTGGTCTAAGGTTTAAATTCTCCTATATGGAGCCCAGGGTTTGTATTGGTTGTCTGTGTGCTTTATTTTTTTTTATACATCATGACCATTTTTGTCTGCTTGTATACTTCTTAATGTAGACTTGGATTCTTTTGTTGTGTGACTTACATTTTTGACCAGCCTGCAGACCACATCTTGAGAACCTCCATCCAAGATAAGAGACTGCATCTAACCTGCTTTTTGGAGCATAGCTTAGTACATAGTAAATTATTGGTAGCAAGATCCTGATACTGTTACCCCTTGATGCAGGCAAGCTTGCTTTTCTCTTTCACCCCTAGTTGCTTGCACCTTTAGCTGCACAATGAAGTTTACAGTTCGGGACTGTGACCCTAATACTGGTATTCCAGATGAGGATGGATACGATGATGAGTATGTGGTGAGTTTCACTTGAACATGTGGTCTTTTGCCTTTCATGGTACCAAGCGTTTTTATTTTTATTGTCCAAGGGTGGCCACCTTGCACTGTAGTTGAGGGAGATAGTCCAGATCTTAATATATTGCACAGGGAATGGTTCATTGACATCGCTGCCCAAAAAGTTTCGTATGACCCTGTGCTACACTGAGAGATATGATGCCCTGAATAAGGGAGGTGATAGTCCTAACGTACCCTGACCTAATCAGACTTCATCTGGAATAATTCATTCATTTCATGGTACCACGGTGTTAGAAAAAGTGTTAACAAACTGGAAGACCATCAAAGAGAGCAACCAGGATGGTTAAAAAAAACAAAACCAAAAAACTGGAAACCACTCCATCCTAGGATCAGTGAAGGAACTGGGGATGTTTTAGCATGGACTAGACTTGAGAAGGGCGGGGAGGGGGATGACATGATAGCCATCTCCAGATTGAAAGGCTATTAATTTATCAGAGGAAGTGAACAAGAGTCATACAGGAGGACGGGGCATGGATGAATTACAGTTTTCATCAACAGAAAGAGTACACACATAGATGAGGTCAGAGATTCATGCAAGTAAATCACGTGGGTATTAGATTTGTTGTTCTTCGCCCAGAGGGCAGAATGAGAATGAGGAAATAACGGGAAGGGGTGGGGGATAAGTTGCAGGGAAGCAGATTTGGATTTGGTGTAAGGATAAATGTCCTAATTAGAGCCATCCAAAAGTGGAATGGGCAGCCATAGGAGAGAGTGGCTGCCCCTTCATTAGAGGGCTTCAGGTCCAGGCTAGATGCCTCTTTGCCTTCCCAAATCTTCTCCCCTGAGTTATTAGTGCTCATTTTCCTATTTTCCTTATACTGTACTTGTGGACATGAAATATCAAATTGGTTTTGTCTAGTGCCTTACATATTACATGCTTAATAAACATTGGAGGACAGATTTCCTGTTCAGGTGTGAGCGGAAGTAGACAGCTTCTTAGGTTCCTTCCAGTTCTGAGATTCTGTGATAATCTGCTGAAAGTCGACCTTTTCTTTGCCAACATCCAGAGATTACTGTTTTACTGTACAATAGAATTGCTATCAATAAGTATTAAGTGCCTGGTAAATAGAGAATTTAGAATGGAGTGAGGTAACATCTGTTAACTAGTGGGCTTAGTTTCCCTTTCTGCTGGAGAAATTTTATGCACTAACACTAATCTTATTTGACCACCAGCTGGAAGATCTCGAGGTGTCTATGTCTGACCACATCCAGAAGGTGCTCAAGCCCAACTTTGCTGTAGCCTGGGAGGAGGTTGGAGACAACTTTGAAAAGGAAGAGACCTTTGCGCTCAGCACCACTAAAACCCTTGAAGGTGAGACTAGCCTCTCTTTAGTGAATTCAGCCTATATCGAATCTAGCTGACATAGTCCTCATGGATTTGAAAAGTATTGTTATTGTGTAGCCTATTTAGTGGGCCATACAACTTTTCTCTCCATACAGTTTAGTCATCCCTCATTTCTCCACCTCTATTTTCAGTATATCTCCAATACAGTAGATTTCATGAAGATGTCTAAGTGTAACATTTCTAATGCTCTACCTTACATCTTCTAAACATAGAAGCTGTCAACAACATTGTCACATTTCTGGGCATGCAGCCATGTGAGAGGTCAGACAAAGTACCTGAAAATAAGAATTCCCACACACTGTATTTGTCAGGTAAGAATTCTCATTCCTTTTCTGCCTATTGATTCTTAATCTATAAAATTTAAAACCCAACTCAAATGCCATCTTCTCTGTGAAGCCTCATGTGTACCTTTTCCCAGAAAGCAATGATTTCCTCCCACTCAGCTCAGATAGTACTGTTGGCACTTTCTCATGCATTTCTGTATTTTATTATATAGCTTCGTGTATGTCATCCCTCTTATGAGATTAAGTTCCATGAGTGTCATCCCAGTTTTGTGTTAACCAGCACACAGTAGGTTCTTATTGAATTGAGAGGTCTTTGTTAATGGGAAAGACCACCAACTTCATCACACGAATCAATATTTGAAGCCTAATCAACTGGACTTGAATTCATTTGAGTCATTTGAATAACTGACCCGGTTCCCCTAGATCATCTTTGTCAATTATTTTCTGAAATCATTAAATCCACCCAAATGTTATTTGGCCAAAGAAATGTGCATTGGCTTCACTCTAGCCCTGGCTAGTTTCTTCCCTTTTTTGCTCCCATCGGGCAAATATTGTGTGCCTGCCTGGTTCTATGGACAGATTAACTGATCACAGGAATTAGAGCTAGAAGGTATCTTAGAAATTATCTGGTCTGTTTTGTTCCTTTGTATATAAAAAAGAAATACTTATAAAGAAAAATGTAAAGATATGTTTTGTTTTTATATAGAAGAGGTTGGCTTGTTCTGACTGGGTCATGTGGTTTTCTTGACTTTTCATACCCAGGTGTGTACAGAGGTGGCTATGACTTACTGGTGAGGTCTAGACTGGCTTTAGGAGATGGAGTGACCATGCAGGTGACTGTGAGAAGCAAAGAGGAAACCCCTGTTGATGTCATCTTAGCTTCAGTTGGATAAATTTTTACCTAAGCTTTGTAATGCACCCTCCAGTCAGTTGGCTTTTTTCATGATTTTGGACAAGTAAAAGTCTAGCCAGATCTACCAAGCAAAGGTCTGTCCTTGTGTCTGTCCTTATGCACGTTGTTTTTACTCCAATTGCTCAACTTCTTTACATTCCTTTCTCTAACTTATTGTGTCCAAAAGTACCTGGAGGAGTTGAGAACTTGTGTGTTAGTGGAGGCTGTTACAGGGGAGGGGAGGAATTCAGAGTCCACTTTTGTCAAAATTCATTTTTATTAATAGAAAATAAACAATTATTCCAGTTTCAAGTTTTGAAATTTGTTATACTTGAAGTTGCTAATAAAAAAGACTTTAAAATAACGAATGTTCCTGCTTCACTGAGACATTGCAACTGTAGCTAACAAAACATAGGATTCAGCACCATTTGCTTAAAGGTCTTTCAGAACTTTCATTTACAAATTTTTTCTGTTAAACACAGGAAAAACTAAGCTAAAAGAGAAGGCCACTTGAGCCAGCCTGTAGAAAGCTGAGCAATCTTCATAAAAGGAATCCAACAGAGCAAGTTGGCTTGTGGGGCAGTCCCCCTTGCAGGATAAAGCCATCTAAACACTGTTAGCTGAGGGTATCTTGCCTACATATCAGCCAATCTAAGGAGTTTTCTTGACAGACACTATTGATCCTTCATGCCTCAGAATTTTAGGTAATATTGAAAAGAGTTTGGATTCAATTTGACTTGTACAAGAATTAATCATATTTAATAGTTCCTTAAATTCACTACTCAGCTACAGAACATAGCTGCTGTTTTAGTATCTTTATAAAAAAATACATTTATAGGTGAAACATCACTCAGGTTTATAAAGATGCACTTAATACTGCATTATTTCAACTACAAATTACACTTCAACAAGATGGAATGGTCAAAGAAATCCAAAGTCATGACCAAAACAAAATCTGGTTTATCATGATGCTACATGTTGGTTATAGAACATGCAAGCATTTATATGCCTTTCAAGCCATTTTATGAGAAGTTGAGAGGATTTCCAAGTCATCCCACTTTCCATATTGCATGATTATATATGGTTGGGATTGAACTAAAAAGTAGCTTCAAAACCTTTTGTGGAAAAAAAAAATGTTGCTGGCTTTCTGCTTGAGAGATCTGGGATGGTCAATAAGAATTTCTAACACATGAAGATCTGGCCAAGTCCATACATTTGATCAGGTGTCAGCCTGAAAAATACTTCAGGAAGAGGATGGGACACCAGAAACAAAACCCATTGAAGCTCATGGCGTTACTTGGGGGTACTGTTTAGTGATGTGAAGTATAGTCATGATCCTGTGACATCTTTGGGGCATCAGTTCTTAATTTGAAACCATGATTGAAAAGGAAAGAAGCAAGGAAAACAACTCTTCATGCCTCAGAATGAGTTAATGAAGTTCAAATATGCATTCAGAAAACCCATGGGATCCTCTAGCTGTGGATAGTGGCTAATGTGGTCATCCAGAATCGACACTGTGGACTGGGGCAACGTTTTCCTATTAGAAGAGAATGTGGAAGTGAAGTGTTCAAGCTGACTTGGATGGTCAGCATTCAAGCAACAGCTTAAAAAGAATTAAACCTGCAACAAATTTCTAGGTAGGAATAAAACCCATTTCTTCAATGCAGGATAACTGAATCAGGGATGAGGGAAGACATCAGTTACCTTCCTGGGCTGTATCAAGAGTAAGAGGTAAAAGAATTCTTGCTCATTTCAAATCTTGCAACTTGATCTGATCACAAATGTATTGTTTCTTTATAACCGGACTAACCCAAGTCACAAGACAGTCCCACCCCCTTCAGATGATTGGAAAGGGAGAACATTAGTCAATCACAGGAAAACTATCCTCAGTTGCTCCTTGTAGCCCAACAGGCTCAAGTTCCTAGCATATTTCACTCTGACTACAAACAAATGTCAACTCTACCACTGCCAACATTCCACAGCTATCCTGCTAGTACTTTTTCTAACTGAGCAACTTCTTACTTAGGGACATAGGTGATATCAGTCAAAGGAATTCTATTTTATTTTCCCAAGCACTGTTGGATTCAACGTGGGAAGATTACCTCTATTCGATAAAGACCTAACTTCACCTCTCCGTTATGAACAACCAGGGAGCCCAGGACATGTCTGATGGAACATTAGCTTTGTTCTCTTTGCACCTGAGCCTGGCTGGCACATAGCTACTATACCCAAGAGTGACTCACCTATACAGATTCATAAATTCTGGATGAGGATTCACTGGATCTGATGGCCCATAGATGAAATGAACTGAAAAAGAACAAGTAAAAAAAAAAGTTAATGGAAAAGGCATTGTCTCTTGACCCTCCATCACAAACCCAAACCAGAAGTGTTCTCCCAGTATGGTCTGTCATCTCTTCTTGCCCTTCAAGAAAGATGGGTAACTCAATTTCTTTAATTAAATAGGTCACAGGAAGCTTCTAGCAATGAGGCAGCTAACCCATTTGGCTCATTCATAATCTTTCTTCCCTTCAGTGATCTGTTCTGTATCTGGACAGTATATATCTCCTCTCTGTAAAGCTCTGGTTCTTTTAAAAAAAAAATCCAACATGAATATTATTCTTTAAACATCTTGCTATATCACTGGAATAGTTGGATTTGACCTCAGATATGTAAATTACATATTTGCTGAATGACTGCTACGTGCTAAATATGATAGTACTAGGGAGGCTTTTTAAAAAAATTTATAGATAGATAGAATGCCTCCCTTAAGATCTAAAGTTTAACAAAGAGGCAATGAGGGAACACTTACGGGGAACAGCTGTGGAGGTGAGAGCCCCCACCCAGCGGTCTCGGTGCTTCTTTCTCTGATTGATGTACTGTAAGAGACTTCAAGAATAAGTGAGAGCTGGGGTGCGAGTTAAGGAAAGCCATACTCTGGTGATACCACAAGGCCTATGTCAGTCAAAGGCTCCCTTTCATTGGATTATAGAAAAAGTTGGCATTTGCCCATGTGCTACGTCCATTCCTATTAAACTCCAGAACCAAACAGTCTCACTTAATGATGTCAAAATTCAATGGCAGTGGGAGGATATCAAGGCAATAATGTGAGGCAAGGATCTGAATGAACTCAACATTATAAATATGAGTGACTAATGCATCAGAGATGAAACAAAAAGCAGACTATCTCATCTCATGCTCTTAGGAAAACGGATCCTTTCCATTTTATATAGTTAGGTCAGTAGAGGCACACAGAGGAAGATTATCTATGTCCATGATCATTTAGAGTCATAGAATTTTAGGGAGACTAGGTACTGTTTGGAGGGAATTGTACCAGATGATCTCTATGGTCCCAGCCACCCCTAAAATTTTTACTGCATTTGATTAGGAGCGTAACCTCCTCTGTGTGGCTCAACTGATAACTAGAAGACAGGGAAAAGAAACCTTTCCAGTATTGTCAAAAGAGATGGTAATTTTTTGGACTAGAACTCACAAGTTCTAGTTTCTAGTATGGATCCCTTTTCCCTCTCAACTCCAAGCTGATATATATGTGAACTTGGATTGTCAGTTCTTAGTATAAATACTTTCTCCCACTAAGAAAAAACTTTTACTGTCTCATGTTTGGGGAAAAACTTACAGATCCATATGGAAAATAACCCATAACTTGTTATTTCCAACATAGATATCACTTACAATTTGGGAGTTAACAAGACAAGATGGAAGTCATATTGACCTCATTGGCAGAAAAGGGAGCCTTATTTTTAGAATTTCCAGATAATCAGTACCCTTTCTGAAAACCCCTAATTCTCATGTATATCTAGACATTGGGGTCCTTTGTACCTTGCTGCCTATGACAATATCCCTTGCCCCAGCCCCAGAAGGCCCTGAAGAAGTTACAATATAACACTTTAGCAGAGACAGCAAGCTCTTCTCAAGGACAGAAAACACTTTTAAATGGTTAATATTAGCAAAGGCACAGAGAGGAATAATGCTTCACTAAAGGTCAGGCAGCAAGTCACAGACCAAAGCGAGATCAGAATTTGCAGCCACATGGGCCTCCGGTCATGATTCCATCTGTTCCCATTTTCTCTCTTCTCTAACAGCTCCTCAAATAGATATAAAGCCAAACCAATAATACTAGTTTTTGTTCACCACTATTCCTCCTGTGACAGGGTATAGGCCATGAGGGAACAGGACTGGGGAGAAAAGCCATTTTCCCTTAAGTGATACTAAAGTAATGGTGCATCTTTTACCTGTCAATGACCAGGTTACCATCATTGGTTCGAATCCCAGCCCACATATCCCACATCTCAGCTTCTGAAGGCCGTGTATATGGCCCAAAGACCACGGCAAGGCTGAAAGATTCCAAAAAATTGAGAGGGTGGGTAGGTAGGTATTAGTAGAACTTCCTAGTATTAGTGTTAAGACCAGGATAGAGGCAGAGTAGGCGCTATGTAAACACTTGATAAATGCACTATTTAGGTAACACTTTGGGTCACTTTGTTAGGGAGGAAAGATTTGGAGGTGTCTTTACTCTTCTGCAAATGCAAGCCACTCCAAAGCACCCTCCCCACAAGTCCCTTGTCTCCTCTACCTCCTAAAAGCAGCAGATAAGCCAGAGGCCTTGGTGGTGCCGGTCCTATCATTGGGGCCAAGATTGAGGTTGGCAGCAATTTTTGATGCTAGTACTTCGCAAAGAGCAGCCCCAGAACTCAACTCCAAGTAACTCACCCCCGAGCAAAGAAGAAGAAATTCATCAGACGAGTAAGGATGAGAGAAATTGGGCCTCCATCTTTGAGCAGCTGTAGGTTAAAAAAGAGAGAGAACAGTATAAAATGATACACCAGGAGAAGAGGGCTTTTTACCAGGGCATGGGGAGTCTCTGCCTGGGACAACAGGGATCTGGGCTAAGCTTCTCTATACCTGGTAAATGGAATTTCTTTCCTTTCTCCTTTGGAGAAAGGACAGCCTCTTTCTAACTCCCTCCAAGGTAAGGATCCTTCACCTTTTTAGGAATCGTGGCAGTCTGATGAAGATCCCTTTACAGAATCACATTGTTAAATGCAGAAAATATACAGGATTACAAAGGAAACATATGGAAATAAAGATGTCATCTTTTTTCCCCATCCATGTTTACAACCTCACTGAAAACTATCCACAGATCCCACTTCAAGAATCCCTGCTCTCAGACTCAGCCCTTGTACAGTGAACTTGGATGAGGGGCCCAGTGGGCTTTCTTACATAAGCCACAGTCTTTCATCTCCATATTTAAAAAAAAAAATCTTTCAGTCAAAGGATACAAACCAGCCATTCTCAGGAGGAAGACAAATGAACAGCCCATGTGAGAAAACATTCAAAAACTTAAGGCCTCTAAGGTGCCACCTGGCACCCATCAAATCGTCAAAGTCAACAAAAAGACCACAATTCACATTAGCATCACTGGTAAAAAGCAAACAAAAACAGGCACACTGACTCATTGTTGCAGTTGCAACCTGGTCCATCTTTTTTGGAAATGGAATATGAAGTTATAAAGTAAGTTATAAAAATGTATATGTTCTCTGACCAAGAAGCCCTACTTCTGAAACTATAGTCCACAGACATTACTGAAGAGGAAAAAAAAAGGCATGTGTACAAAAATATTCATAGCAGCACTATTTGTAAGAGCCAAAGAACTGAAGATGATCTAAGCAGCCAATGACTGAAGGATGGCTAAATAAATCATGGCACATCACTACAATGGAATAACAGTCCCTTACAAGGAATTTAGACTCTAAAGATCATACCTAAGGTGGAAGTGGAACATAGCAAAAGTTACTCCCAAATCACCTATAAAGTAGAGTATAGCTAGGTCTAACAGTAGATAAGAGTCCTGGATTGGGGAGTCTGGGAGACCTGAATTCAAAATCTTCCTCGGACAGTTAATAACTGTATCACCCTGGGTGAGTCACTTACCCATATGCCTCAATTTCTTCCATCTATAAAGTGGGGATATTAATAGCACTTAATTCCCAAGGCTGTTGGGAGGATCAAATGAGATCTATACATTAAAGTGCTTTGCAAACCGTACAATGCTATGTAAATGACAGCTATTATTATGACGATATCTTTAAATAGGTGTAGCAGAAAAGAGGGGTTCTTTAAAGAAGGTGGTCTCAGGGAACAATTGGATCTGAGGTGGTTGTCAAGGACACAATGGAATTAATCATTTTGCTTTTCATTACCACTACTTCCTCCAGCCCCCCAGCTAAACTACTGATCAAAAGACTGGAGCCAAGCACTTCTCAAATGTGGGGTGGGGAAAGAACTGATAGACTTAGTTGGCAAGAAAACTGATGATCAGGGAAAAAAATGTTCTCAAAGGGGCTAGACACCCAAAAGTGATCATTTTAGAGAATGATCCCCTACCCACATAACTTTCTTTGTCTCACATCCATGTATCAGGAAGCTAGAGTCTCTAGGGCACTTCACAGGGAACCTTCTGGATGACCAGCAACACTAGGAAGGACAATTATGGCTCTCTTTTATCACTACATCATCCTAAGCAGAATGAGGATATCTGTGTTTATTCTGTGTCACTCCAAGGAAACCCCTGGGGAAGAAAAAGGGGAACTGTAGAATCCCACTGATCAGCTGGCTCACATCCTGAGAGGTGCCCAGGGCCTAATACTGACTTTGAAGGACCAGCAACTCTCTCCTCTTGTGCTCACTTAGGGGATATACTCACTGACTGGAATGATGCATCTATGAGCAAAATGGCAGAACATGGCGCTATTTAAATGGTTTGTTTGTTTTCTCCTACAGTTGAACTTGTATAAGTTAAAGACATATCAATACAAAGAGAAGAACACAGACTTCAATGAACAAAATATGCCTTGCCTATAATCTGTAGCTCAAACAGGAGTTCTTAACCTTTTCTGGGTCATGGATTCCTTTGACAGTCTGGTGAAGCCTATATTAGATCCACTTTCAGAATCATGTTTTTAAAGGCATAAAATAAAATACATAGCATTACAGATGAAACCAATTGTACTCAAATGCAGTTACCAAAATATTAAAAGATACAAGTTTCCAGACCTCAAGTTAAGAACCCCTAACTTAAAAACTAACAGCAACAAATCCATGCTATAGAGACAGAAAAGGTCAAGAAGGGATTACAAAAACAGAGGATGTGAACGCTGTTTTTATGTCAATATTAGCCCCTTTTAGCTAAAAGTCAGGAATAAGTAAATAGGAGAAGCTTAAAGATACATGCACAATTATTTACAATCTCTTGTTTCATTTTGCATTTCATTTGTCTTTTAATTTTCCCAATGTTCTTGCCAATATATAAGAATACCAGTACTTGCCCACCAATATTAAAATAAAATGTTTACGTTAAAAGCAAAATCCATACAGGTCTTATGTGAGGGCCATTCCCTGATCTCCCTTCCAGAACAAAAAGAAAAAAGGAAACAGAAGAGGGTGTTTCACCCAACAGTGTCTAAGGTCAAACATGAACATCACCGAAGCTGCCTTTCTTTGCCGAGGGAAGGAAATAACCTCACTAACATCTATCCATTATCAGAGAGACAACAGGCCTTTACAAAGGACCCCACAAGACTCAACCCTGTCCAAACAGAGTCTCAGAGATTCTAAAGATTCACCCAGTGGACTGGCAAACCTTCTGCAGTAAGGTGGGATGGTGAGTCTCAGGAAAGATACCTGCAAGAGAGGCAGAAAACTTACTTTAGTCACTCCCCAACAACTTCAGCCCAACTCAAAGCCCATGGTTCTCTTTCCACCTCACACCCACTTCTCCTAAGACTCCTCCCCTTAGGGCATTTCACCCAGAAACAAAATTAATAAAACAAAAAACTAGTGATGCCTTAAGGGAGCTCTTAAATGTTTTTACAGCCAATTATGTCTCCCTCATTAGAGAAGAACATTTTTGCTTCCTCTGGTCTCTTTAGCAAGACAGCAAGACATCTTCAGATGAAAAGACTCCCAGGGAAAAAAAGGAATGTGCTTAAGGCTGCCCCCCATGCTAGGAAGGCCATCCAGCATTGCAACTCCAGAAATGCTAAACTCTATTCTAGGGCTCAGATGACTGCATTCCCTATAAGTATGCACCCATCTCCCACTACATACATAAGATTATTAATCATTTCAGTGGCACAGCTGTGAGAGTGCCTGGTCTGGAATGAGGAAGACCTGAGTTCAAACGTCGCCTCAGACACTTACTAGCTTAGCTGTGTGACCCTGGGCAAGTCATTCCATCTGTTTGTTTCAGCTTCCCCATCTGTAGAATGAGGATCCTAACAGCCCCCTGGAGCCATTGTGAAGATAAAACGAGGTGTTCATAAAGCACCACAGTGCTTCACACACATAGCAGGCACTAGGGAAACGTTAGCTGTCATCACCATTATCATTTCTTTGCAAAACATGCTCAAGAAGGGGTGACTGTCTAGTATACACAGGGCCTAGGAACAAGTGGCACTTCCTGTTTCCCCATGTCTCCTAAAGATTATGAAGGAAATTGTTCCAGACACCAAACATTGGTGCAAAAGCCATTCTCACTCAGACTTCCTCCACATAACCTGGCTCTGCCACCTGCTGACTGTGTGAGCTCCGCTGTAAAACAAAGGCATCAGACGGTCCCTCCCAACTTTTAAGTCTACCATACAACCACTAACTACTTGTCAAAGACCATATAGCTTAATGAGAAGACCCCAGGCATGGAAGTAAAGAGACAGGTCTGAATCTTGGCTTTCCACCTTATTAGCCGGGTGACCATGGACAAGTCATTGGAATGCTCTAGACCTCAGCTTTCTCACCTATGAAATCAAAGGCCTGGATCAGATGATCCATAAGGTCCTTTTAAGAGTCCATCCTCTGTGATCTTCCCTCAAGATCCAAATCAGGTGACCAAGGTGCCACCTTCTAAACAAAGTCTTCCACAATCCCCATTCCTCCTCCCCAGATGGTTCCTCCAGTTCCAACCACATCTTATCCACCCAAAACATTGCAAGACCTGGGAGGACAAGATGCCCTTTTACATCTTTGTATTTCTAGGGTCTGGCACAATGCTCTGCACACAGTAAGTGCTAAATGTTTGTTGAAATGCATTGAAAATTATTCCCTAATTGATATATTGCTTGCCTCCTCAGTGGGTGAAGGAAGAACAAGCAGGAGGGAAAGAATCTGGAAGTCAAAAAAATTTTTTAATGTTAAAAAATAATAATTTTTTTAAAAAAGAAAATTGTTCCCCACTAAAAGCCCTCATTAAATAGCAGGTACTTCACCCCTAAAGCAGCAAAAATGAATTCCCAAAGCAATGAAACCTTCTCCCCTCCGATCCCAGCCAGAGAGCAAGGAAAGGTGACTCGGCGGTCATCGTCCTTCTATCACTCCTTTTCTGCATCTTGCACATAGTAGGCTGCTTACTTAATAAAGGGTTATAAAACTGAACTGAATTCCTGGCAGAGGGTATTCTGGGAGCATTTAAATTTCAATCATGAAACTGAGTTAAATTTCACCTAAGGAAGATCTCAGTGCTCATGCCTGCTGCATCCGGGGGTCTCATGCCTGCTGCCTCTTAGGGAACATCCTGTGATGCCCAGAAGAGGCTACGCTAGGCCATTCCCTAGTTTTCATCCTTGCCAGCTCCAGGCAGTTACCTCCATTTGACAGACAAAGGCTGTTGATGAGAACCCGACCAGTCCGATTATGCTTGTACCTAGGGACAGGGAAAGGGGAAACCATTCAATGCCCGTCCATTCAACAAACACTTTGGAAGTGTCTACTATGTGCAGAACCCTGTGTGGGGCACCCAGGGAGCAACATACCAAAATAAACAAGGCACTGATCCCAGCCTTGGGTGTTTACTATCATCTGAGGACATGGCACATATACCAGTAACTATCATACAAAGCAGAAATCATTAGCTGTAAGAGAGGAGAAGATATGCTCCGTGTGCTGGACTGTAAGCTTCATGGGGACAGGGAATCTGTCTCATATCTCTAGCCACCAAGCACAGTGCGCTGTACATAGGAGACACTTCTTGTTCAGTCATGTCTGACTCTTTGTGACCCCATTAGGGGTTTTCTTGCCCAAGGTAGTGGAGCAGTTTACCATTTCCTTCTCCAGCTCATTTGACAGACAAGGGAACTGAGGCAAACAGGGTTCAGTGACATGCCCAGGGTCACACAGCTACTAAGTGTCTGAGGTCAGATTTGAACTCAGGAAGATGACTTCCTGACTCTAGGCCTGGCACTCTATCCACTGGCCTACCTAACTGCCCTAGGCACTTAGTAAGTGGTTGTTGAATGAATGAGCAAGCCAAGAGTAGATAGTAGAGCTGCTGAGGTCAGATGGCCAGCAGAGTGAAGGGCTACACTTTTCTCTGAATGAACACAGAAAGGAGAGGGTGAAGAGGTATGTCACTTCACTGACCTGTAAAGCAGCTCCTGAGCCACAGTGTCCCCATAGTCATGAGAGAGAAGGTTCACTCTCTGGTTCTGAAGCCCCAGGTGTCCCAGCAGCCCCTCCACAATGCTGGCCTGCTCAAAGATGGAGTAATGATGGGGCCTCTACAAAGAGAAAAGCCCGAGTGTGAGTCCTCCTCTGGACATAATACCTGCTGAAGGCCCTCCACAGATGCCACTTACTGGTTTGTCACTGAAGCCAAAACCTAGGAAATCAAGGGCAATCACCCGATGAAACCGCTGGGTCAGGCCTTCCCAGATCTACAAGAGAGACAAGGGTATGTTATAACCCCATCAAATAGACCTACTCTATGTGGTTGGCAACACCCAACCACAACCCTTCTGTACTCAGTTGGCCAAGCTGAACCCCTCCTTTTTTCTCTAATGCCTCTCTCTGTAGGAGACCCACTTCAGTTCATGACAAGTCTTTTCCAGAGTTTGCTAAAGAGTTACCCACTTCTTGCATTAATGTTGCCATCCCCAGCTCTCTTGTCCCATTTGCAGCGGCCTTTAGGGCCATCTCAGTGACAGGACTATCACCACTGCTTCTCTTCTAACCATTTCATAGTAGGAAAGAACAACTTGCCCAGAATTTTCACAAGGAGTTGATGACAAAACCAGGTTTAAAACTCAAGACCTCTGAGTCTCCTAGTCTTTTGCTGAACCAGAGCTAAAGGAGTGAACGAGTAAATGAGCTGATAATCCAGTTATGCAAATTCATTAATTCCCACACCCCACTGAAGGCGGCTTCAGCAACAGCTACTCTGTGTTCATGGGGTGATGGGTGGATGGCATGATCTACTTCTCAGCAGTAGAAAGAGTGCCGAGTTTGCAGGCAGGAGAACAGGGTTCAAGGTCACTTCACCTCTGCTTGACTTAGTCTCCTCATTTGGAAAATGGGGATCATAATAGCCCTTATCTCCAAGGGTTGTTGTGGGGGTCATATGAGATAATCATCAAGTGCTCAGCACAGGACCTGGCACTTAGTAAGTATGTACTACATGAGCATTAGCTATTTTACTGTTACTTAGCAAAGGCTAAAATAACCACCTTCTAGGCCCACTCAAGAACCACGGAGACAGCTTCTTTTTTCTCATGAGGAGGGGGCCTGAGAACAGGCTCAAGGCCTGACTCAGGAGGGGAAAGGGCAGGGTAAGATAACAGGGTGAGAAGTAAACAAAACGATTCCTATTTCTACGAGGCTTTCAGGTATACCAATCAGCTTCCCAACAACAACCCTGTCAAATGGGCGAGATAATTATCACCATTTTACATATTAAAATAAACTCAAAGTGTACAGAGGACCACAAGCTTAGTGACCCCCACCATTTTACTTGATCCTCATGACAGCCCTGAGGCTGCAAGCACAGGTATAGTCATCCCCATATACTGATGAGGAAACCAGGGCTCAGAGATGCTGCAATACTTACCCAAGATCACACAGCTGGTGAGTGGCACGGCCAGGATACGAACCCGGCAGTCTTTCCACTACCCCCATCAGTTTCATCTGAATGGAAGCCTGTGGTGAGAATGACTATCCAACTTCTTTTGCCTCTCTAGACGCTGTTCCCACCTCCCATGCTAAGCTCAAGCACCACCTTCCTTCCACCAGAGGGCCTTCCTGATCCCCCAGTTGTGGGAGCCTCCCCACAAAATTACTTGGTACTTATTTCACATTTGCTCATGGGTATATGTGTTTTCCCAATAGAATGCAAGCTCTTTCAGAGGACTTTCATCTTTTACTTTGTGTCCCCAGCCCATAGCACACACAGCATCTGACACACTGCAAGCAGGTGCTCAATAAATTCCAGTTGACTGACTGCTCAGTACAGGTCTCTGAATGAGATAGATTCAAGATTAATGGCTGCTGGTGAAAAGATCATAGAACACACTTCAAAAAAAGAATCTTTTTCAACCACTGTCTACAAAAGTGTCCAAATGGACACCTGGACATCCTCGGATTTGGGTTGTTTTTTGTTATTTTGTTTTGACCATCTCTGCAGGCCCCGAAGTTGGCCTTCTTGACCCTGGGTCTTTCGTCTCACCTTGTACCAGTCGTGGCTAGAGGTTGGAAAGCCGTGTAAAAGTACCACTATTTCTGAGCTCCCAACTGCACCCCAGGAGTCTGAGGAGAAAGAGAGAGGGGAGGTCAGGTGGAAATACCACAAAACAACCATGAACCCAGTGGAATCTCCCTAGGGGTTGGGATGCAGGAATTCTCTCAGAACCAACGAAGAGTCCAGATGTTAGAATCAGAAATAAGCACAGGTTTATCACTGGCAAGTTCAGGAGAGCATTCAATTCCTAGCTTTCCTTTACCTCCACTAATGAACAGATAAAAATAATTTTAAACTGGCCTGCCAGGTATGCAAATAATGGCTAAAAAGTGTTATGAAATTGCTCTGACAGAGTCTGTTTGTCTTCCCTGAGATCCTGAGCCCCAGAAAGTCAGTTACCAGATCAACTGTAGACTCAAACACCAGAAGCTGAAGTCATGCTGCTGCTGCTGATAACTAACATCTGTACATGGCAGCTAGGTGGCAGGGTAGATAGAGTGCTGGGCCTGAAGTAGGGAAGACCTCAGTTCAAATCTGACCTTTGACACTTATCAGATATGTAACTCTGGGCAAGTCACTTAACCCTGTTGGCCTCAGTTGCCTCATCTCTAAAATGATCTGGAGAAGGAAATGGCAAACCACTCCAATATCTTTGCCAAGAAAAGCCCAAATGGGGTCACAAAGAGCTGGAAAAGACTGAAATGACTCGATAACATTTGTAAAGCTTTTTAAGGTTTACAAAGTACTTTATATATTTCATTTGATCATCACAACAACCCTGAGAGGTCAAGGCTATTATTATCTCCATTTTACAAAGGAGGAAACTGAGGCAAACAGAAGTTAAGTGACTTTCCCAGGGTCATAGAGCTAGCGAGTGTCTAAAGTCAAATGTGAACTCAGATCTTCCTGACTCCAAGTGCAGTACCAATATTTACCATACTGAGAAGCCAGGCTCTCTTCTGGGTGTGCTTATCAGACAAGCTCAGAATAGGGCCACAGAGCCAGGAATGCTCAAGAACTCAATCTAACTCTAGGGGACCCCATCATTGGCATCTGCCCCCCACCAAAGGACATCCCAAGCTCCAGAGAGTAGAAAGAGCTTCTGAAGGTTTAAAGATGGGAAGCCAAGGCACAGCTCATCAGTAGATATCTCCCAGATACGTCTCAGACTCTGCCATTGAGAGTACAAGAGCAGCCCCAGGAACCCCATCATCCAGTATTCACTGACCCCAAACAGACACTGTGTTGAGTACTAGGGATACTAAGTAAGGCAGAAAAGCATGGTCTCAGCCCCCAAAGAGGTCAGGGTCCAATGGGAAGAGAACGTACATCCCCAAGAGGGACGGGACAAGCAGGGGGAAGTACCAGGAAAGGTTTTATGCAGATGACATTGGAGCTGAGTTTTGAAGGAAACCAGGGAAGCTAGAAGCCAGAGAAGGGAGAGCATTCTAGGCATGGAGAAGAGCCAGTATAAAGGCATGTAGTCAGAAGAAAAGAGGAGGGTCCAGAGCAAGGAATAAAGACAATGTCACAGTATCAGCAAGTATGTGAAGAGGAGGAGGGTGTAACAGGACTGGAAAGCTAGGAAGGAGGCATGTGTAGAAACCCTTAAAAACCAAACAGAAGAATTTATATTTGATCCAGGAGGTAACAGGGAGCCACAAAAAGTTACTGAGTAGAAAGGGGTGACATGGTCACACTTGTGTTTAAGATAAATCTAACAGCTGAGTGATTGTAATACTGAGATACTTGAGGTAAGGTTACTAATTAGAAAGCCTCTATGATAGTCCAGACAAGCAGTGATGACAGGCAGGTGTCCGCTGGGGGCCAGGGCAGCCAAAGAAGGGGATGTAGATGAGAGATATTACAAGGGTAGATTTAACAACGGATCAGAGATTCAGGGTGAGTACCAGGCAGGAGTTTGGTAATACTGAGGCCGCAAGCCTGGGGAGGGTTTGGAAAGGAAAGATGGTGAGTTCTGTCATGGACACAAGGAGCTGGGGAGATCTATAGGACAGTTAGAGACATCCTAGAGGTGGTTTGTGGTGTAAGCCTGGAGCTCAGGGGAGAGTTCAGAGATAGATAAACAGATCTGAGGATCACCTGCATAGAGATCGTTGAACCAACCCAGGGTTGTTCAGGGGAGAGACAAGGGATGGAGAGCGGGAAGGGGGGGAGGAGAGAGAGAGAGAGAGAGAGAGAGAGAATGGGTAAGGAGGGAAAAGGAAAGGAAGAATAAAGGGGAGAGAAAAAAATCAGAAGAGGGGAAGGGAAGGGGTAGGGAGAGACGGGGAGAGGGGGAAGAGAGGGAAAAAGAGGAAGGGGGTAGGGATACAGAGGGATAATGGGTATAGGAGGAGAGGAGAGGGGGAGGGAAAGAAGAGGAAAAAAACAGGGAGAGAGAGAGGGCAAGGGAAGATATGGAGGGAGGGGGGAGGGAAAAAAAGAATAGAGGGGAAAGAAAGGAAGGAGAGGGAGATTTCAGAGCCTTCTGTGTATGAGATGATGATTAAGCCTATGGAAGTTCATGAGATTACAAAGAGGGAAGATGGAGAGGAGAGCCTAGACACAGGCTTAGAAAACCACAGTTAGGAGGCAGCAGACAGATGATAATCTTCTAGATGAGATGGAGAAGAAACAAAAGAGGTCGGCAGAGGGAAAAGGCAAAGGAGAAACCCATATTCAAGAGGAAGTGGTGACAGTGAACCGAGAAGCCTAGAAGGATGAGGTCTGGAAAAAAGGTCCTCGGATTTAGCATTTAGGAGATCTCTGGTAACCTCCAAAAGGATAGTCCCAGTGGGTGGTGAGGTCAGAAGCCAGAGGAATTGAGAGGAATTGAGTTCTAGGCCCTTGAGACACTGAACTTGGGGCAAGGTCAAGTAAAGGGCTTTGTGGATCACGGGAGCCCATTTTCTGGCATCAGGGAAGAAGCCCGGTAGGTAAGGTGAGGGGAGAGTGAGAGAGGGAGAGAGAGGGAAAGAGGGAAAGAGGAAGGGGGAGGGAGAGAGGGAGGGAGAGAGAGATGGGTGGGGGGTAGGAGAGGAATCAATGGGAGAAAACAGGATTAGCCTTGTGATGGAAAAGGGCTAGCAAGTAAGGACAGATAGCAAAAGAAAGGCCTAAAGATGTAGATCCAGGATTATTTTTTAACGTTTTGATAATTATATTTCATATAACTGGCTTCCTTTGTAATCGTACGTGTTTAATTTTATGCATTTAAAAAAATGTTGTTCTGAGAAGGGGCCTATCAGCATTCTTCCCAAGGGGTTCATAACCCCAAAGAGATTAAGAACCTCTGATATTAAAGGGATCTGCAGGTTGAGTCAGGAAAGATGAAGAGTTCAGGACAGACTGCTTCCACTGTCTCAGTTTTACTAAATAGTAAAATGTTCTACTATAAAGTAAAAACTTTTTTAAAAAATCTCTTTATTTTATATTTATTTATTTTATTTTTCTATTTATGTATACATTTATCTTTTAAAAAATACTTCTTTCCCAGTCCTGACCTGCTTACCCTCAAAGAAAATATATAACATAACCTCAGGTGACCTGTAGAAGGGACTAGCTGAACAAAGACAGCCCTAGCACAAGAAAAACCTGTCCTGGGGTCACCCCAGGCTTCTAAGGAGACATTTGTCAGTAGGCGCCAGGTGAAAAAGGGGGAAAAAATCCACTTATCACCATCCACAAGGCACACACAGTGATGAGGATTCTGGGCCATGGGACAGGGATCTCACTGGGGACTTCACATTCAAAGAAACTGCTCAAAGAAAACACTGAGTTACTAAAGGCTTTTGTATTTCTACAATGAGAGACAAGAGCAAAAGGAGGGAGGGAGGGAAAGGGGAGCATGAGTTAGATGACAAATAGGGAGAAACAGAGAAGGTGATAAGTGAGCAATGAGAAAAGAACCAGATAGAATGATGTGGGAAGGAATCAAGAGAGAAAAATGAGGGGAAAGAGACTGGGGGGGTGGGGGTGCACAAGAGGTGAAAGATACGTCCCTCTCCATTGCCTGCTCTGAAAAGAGTGCCAAGCTGGAGTCAGAAAGACCCAAGTTCAAATCTGTCCTATCAGGTACTCACTAGCCACATGTGATCTCAGCCTGCCTCAGTCCCTTCATATGTAAAATGGGAAAATGATAGTACCTACCTCCCCAGGTTGTTGTGAGGACAAAATCAAATATTTGTAAAGTGGTTTACAAACCTGAAAGTGGTATGTAAATGCTAATATGTGTGTGTTTATAAGTTTATATATACATACATACATATATTATATACATATATATATATAATACTTAGCATTAATACATACACTATTCTTTCTCCCTCTCCCCTCCCTCACCTTGAGGGCAGCATCATTTCCTGCCCACTGCCCTCAGCCTTCATCCTGGGAAGTAAGCCACAACTACTGAAAACCCACAAAATGAAGCTCTTGCCCCAAATTCCTCAACACTCTCAAATAGTTTAACATCAGAAACTGATGTGATTTTATCGATGCAAATGACAATAAAAAGAGGTATTAACATCAGCTCTGCTGCTAGGTCCTAAGGACTGCAAAGTGATTTATGATTTTCATATTAATCGGTATGATATATATAATGAATACGCTAACAATTTCAATTTTTCGAGCTACCATTTCACCAGCAGATTCTGGTTTGGGAGTCAGAGACTCAAAATGCAGCTTAAAGTTATCAATCAACTCAGACAGTTCCCACATTCTTGTGCTGTAAAACCTGTTTCAGCCACAGAACTCTAATTCTGAGTCCTGCCAAGAAATCACAACCTCCCAAGATTTGAGAACTGTTCTCCTAGGATTCCAGAAAACCTGCATTGTAAGTCCTGTCCTCATGGGCTTGCCATGAGAAACCGCTCAATCCCTAGAAATGATTGTGTTATAAGCCACCTCCCCACTGCCCTGACACACAAACATTTGTGATTTATGTGTATAATCTTTGCCTTTACTGCAGCAGGATGAGCCCTTCTCAGAACTTCAGGTTTGCAAACCAAATTCCTCACTCTGAAATTAACTAATTAAACTTGACTCCTGACACACCCATCTCTGGCCTGCTCAATTTCTCCAGCCATTGCCAGGTTAGAGAACAGTCCAGTCTAGAATACATTTTAAATTCTGCTGAAAGGACCATCTGACTTACAGCTGAAAAATTCCATACATGTCATCTCCTCCATTAGAATATGAGCTTCCTGAAGGCAAGTACTGGCTTATTTCTGGATGTCTATGTGTATCTCCAGTATTTGGTACAGTGTTTTACACATACGAATCTATGTTTTCTTCATTCACTCAAATATATACATACATGTATATTATAGGGCAGCTAGGTGGCACAGTGGATAGATGCCAGGCCTGGAATCTGAAAGACATCTTCCGAGGTTCAAATCTGGTCTCAGACACTTACTAGCTGTGTGACCCTGGGCAAGTCACTTAACCCTATTTGCCTCAGTTTCCTCATCTGTAAAATAAGCTGGAGAATGAAATGGCAAACCACTTTCTCTGCCAAGAAATCCACAAATGGGGTCATGAAGAGTAAGACACAACTGAAGAAATGACTGAACAAATTGTATATGTATATACACACACACACACACACACACACACATATATATACACATACATAGATTTATATACATATATATATATATACACATACACGTGTATGCACATATCCGTATGTACACATACATACACACAGATTTACACACACACACACAACACACCCTACTACTAATCTGTGCTACAAAGTTTCTCTGTAATGCACCTGGGGACAAGTAGCTGACACAAACAGAGTGCTTTAAAGGGCTTTAATATACATGACATAATTGAGTTGCACAGCAACCCTGTGAGATAGGTACCAGAGGAATTATTTTCTTGATGAGGAGACAGAGGTAGACAAGTTAAGTGACTGGCCCATGGCCCCCAGCTAGTGTCAGATCTTCCTGACTGCGCTTGCAGAACTGAATGCATAACCCCAAGATCCCTGTCTAAAAAAGTTTTTAGCAATATGGCCTTTGGTTTAAAGGTCCTCTTTAAAGGGTTTGTGGATAATCTTCTGCATGGCCTTTGGATATTTCATGGACATTATGGAATAAGGATTCATTCATTCATTTGACATTCAACAAATTTTCCATTATGTATTCAAGCATTGGCTAAAGCAACAGGCATGGTAGAGAATGAAATGACCCCTACTTTCAAGGAAGCAATATTCTTGTGAGCTGCTCTGACCCCAAGGCACAGCACTGGGGCCATGGAAGACCTCTGGAGAACCCCAGGTAGGTGCCTCCCCTACTCCCAAGAAACTCACAAGGGCCCAGAAAAGAGGAGAACCAAAGACAAACAAAAGATGAGAAAGAAGGAAGAACATGCCAAGGTGGAAAAGATCCCCTCTCTTCCCCAACCTGAGAAGTTACCACATTGATATCCACAGAGCCCTGCTCAAGGAATCATGCCTCTGGGATTAAAATTCTCCATTTGCTTGCTCTTTCTATCTGGCTCTAGCTTACTTTTCCAGGCTCAAACAAATGCTCTTCTTTACACACTAAATGCCAGGGAAGCTGACCTTACCTTCACTCTTTCATTTCCAATTCCTATGACTTTGCCCTGGCTGTTTCCCGGAGTCTGAGAGTCACTGTCTCCTCACCTCCCTGTCTTAGAATGCCTAGCTACCTTCAAGGCTCAGCTCATATCACCACATAGATACACACATGCCATACACATATGAGGAGGCAAGGAAGGGAGGAAGAGAAGAGAGGAAACAGAGGGAGGGAAAGACAGGGAGAAACAGAGGGAGAGAGAACGAGCTAGTACTTACAACCATTATTTCATTTTATCCTCAAAACAACCCTAGGAGGTACTGTCCCCATTTCACAGATGAGGAAACTGAGGCAGGCAGAGGTTAAGTGACTTGCCAGAATCACACAGCTACTAAGTATCTGAAGCCAGATCTGAACTCAAGGTTTTCCTAACTCCAGTGTTCTATCCCCATGGCACTACAGATAGCTAGACAGACAGATTATAAATGTATAGTATTTACTTATCTGTACATAAATTATATACATATATCTGTACATATATTAATTCCTCCCAACAGAATGTAAGCTACTTGAGGCCAGGGGCTATTTTATTTGCTGCCTTTACCTCCCCAGGGCCTGGCAAATGGCAGATGCTTAATGAATACCTGTTGGATGAATAAATGAATGCAGGGGGTGACCTCTAAGCTCATCCTGAAGAACAATATTATCCCTCTCCCCTTCCTTCTCCCCCTCAATGAGGAGGCAGAGGAGGATAATATCATGACCAAGTATTTAAAGTCTAGGATTTTAAGTCCATAAGGGCATGGCAGCCATGACTATGGAGAATGTGGGACTGCAGCAGATACCATGACAACTCCCTCTAAGCCTAAGGAAAAGTTTTAAAAAACTAAAGTGCGATATTCCTTCACACAGCAACCTTAAGAAACTTATTATCTCCAAAGGAAACGTGGCCTGAAAGTATGAAGAGATTCTAAATGTGTTTGGATAAATTAATGGATGCCAGATCTGGAATAGATCATGAAGGGAAGCCAAGAATGTTCAGAGGCACATTCACAGGATCCAGAGCTGGAAGGAACCTTAGAGTCATCTGCTGCAAGCCCTTTAATTTGTAGGAATCCTAAGGCACCAAGGCCCAGAGAGGGGAAGCAAGCTGCCCAAGGTGGCAAAGCTGAGAGTCAAATGCAAGCCCTCCCATTCCCATGCCCATGCTCTTTGTGACACTGTGGGTAAAGTATGTTCCTCCGAGCCAGGAAGTCCAGGGAACATACCTGCCATGTGACTCTGGGCAAGCTGAAATGAAAACCGATAAATTTTTTAAAACTGTATTTATTAATTCATTGAAAAATAATAATAAACCTTATTATGTGTTTATTCAGTGACCTGGGCAATTCTAAGACTATAAGCAGAAGCTGCGTTGGCAGAGAGAATTTCATTATATAAGCTTCTCTTGCCAATTAAATACAAGCCTGGTTAAAAAACAACCTGAAAATTCAGTTAAATAAATGCTTATTAAACACTTACTATTTCTTCTCATTGAGAGTTCCCTACATTAATGAAAACACAGGTCCTGATACAACCAAAGAAATTTTTAAACTTCTAACGTAAAAGACATTAACCCTTTGAGGACAGTCACATCAAAGGTATGCACTCTACCACAATGAATTTCTGGGAGGCTCCTTTGCTGGGAGCCCTGGAACCGAATCCATCTGTCATAAGCATCTTATTTGACCAGTTCATGTCCTAAGCCTTACCTTGGTAGAAGATGCTCAAGCCCTTGTACGTGAAGAACCTGCCTGAAGTCTTCCAGGAGTGAAGTTCTGGGGAGAGCTGGGGGGGAGGGATGTATAGGTAGACGGCAAGAAGAGGAATGCCCAGGAGGCCCACTTGGATCCACCACTCCTTCATCCTGGGGGGAAACCAGAGACCCAGAGTCAGCCACACATAGCAGTCAGTCACCAGGCACTAACACTCTCAGACTGGAATCTCAAGGCCTCCCGAGGAAGGCTAGGAAGAGGCTGACCACAGACCACAGGCAATGAACGGTTCTGAAGTCTGTGCCAAGTAACCTACCACATTTACACATACTTTTCTCTGCATCCTCTATGCTGAGGCAAGATGGAAATCTGTCTCACTGTGTACCATTTCCTCTGTTTGCAGCTGTCTCTGAAGGCAACCCCCCCCCAAAAAAAACCCAGCCTGCAGTCACAGGACCCTGACAAATCTAGAGCTGGCCACCTAGTCCTCCCCCCCATCAAACTGAACAAACCTGAACAAAATGTGGCAAAGGAAAGTTAAATGACTTGTCCAAGGTCACACAGGTAGGAAATTCAAACTCAGATCATTTGACCCTAGGCCCTCTTTCTCTAGTATCATGCTACCAAGTGAGGGTCTATTTGTTTAAAGTAAAGGGACTATATGGAAATACTCTCTGAACCTCCTCTAATGCACTACACCAAGTCTGCCAAGGAGGAAAAGGTATCCTTTTTCCTTCAGTTTACTTTATCAGCGCATAAATCTCTCCCCTTCCTCCCCTCATGTCCCCCATTGATAGGTACTATATCTACTAAAAAGGAAAAGATATCAGACGGTGAATAATCTAGTTGTATCTCCAATATACAGTAATATATCCAGGCCTTATGTCAGCTCTTCTCAAATCTTTTAAGTCTTGGGGCCCCTTTACACTCTAAAAAATTTTTGAGGACTCCAAAGAGTTTTTATGTGGATATAACTACCAATATTTACCATATTCAAAATTAAAACTGATAACATTTAAAAATATTTATTTCATTCATTTTAAAATGATAATCAACCCATTACAAGTTAACCTAAATAATGTATTTTTCTGTAAAACAACTATTTTCCCAAATTAAAAAAATTACTGAGAAGAGTGGCATTGTTTTACATATTTTTGGAAATCTTTTGAAAGTCTGGCTTAACAGAAGACAACTGGATTCTCATATCTCCTTCTGCCTTGAATCTGTTGCAACGTGTGGTTTCAGTTGAAGTCTATGAAGAAAATCTGACCTCCTAACAAATACGTAGTTGGCAAAGGAGCATTTTAATAGACAAAAAATGTCTTGATACAACTACGAAATAGTTATGACCTCTGAGACCACCTGGTAGGGTTCTAAGCCTCCCAGGGGGTCTGGTGACTACACTTTGAAAACCACTGCCCTATCACAGTCCAGTCAATCAACAGGCATTTATTAACCATCTACCCTGTGCCAGGCACTACACTAAGTGCTTGAGATATGAACACAAAAATCAGTCTAGGCCCTGACCTCAAGGAGCTTATAGTTTAGCCAGGGAAGAGAGGAGGAGGAGGAAGAAGAGGGGAGGGAAAGAGGGAAGAAGGGAAGAAGTGAGGGAGGGAAGGAGGGAGGGAGGGAGGAAGGAAGGAAGGAAGGAAATTAAGGGGGAGAAGCACTATTACTTTGGGTTGGGAAAGGTCAAATGCAGAACATAGTGTCTGAGCTGAGTCCCAAAGGAAACCAGGAATCCTGAGGCAGAAGTGAAGAGTTTATGTTCTCCAGCTAATTATTCAAGCTATGATCTGAGAAAATAGAGTGAAAACAAGCTACCCAATTACAGAGTTGGCCGTTATTTATCTTAAAGTAAGCAGCTTTGGAATGACCCAGAGTGAGTAACTAATCTCTTGGGAAATCTGGGCTGTGGATTACATTGTGGCTGCCTTTTCTTGGCTGACTCTTAAGGAACTTCCTATTCACAGAGTTTCTTAGGATTTCCCAAAGACACAATGAACAACCCTTGATTTCGTCCAATGCACCTGGAGCGGGTAGGGGAAGGTGGTAAGATGAGCCATGAGTAAAAAGCTGGTTTCTCTGACAGAGAGGTGGTGCAAATGGACAGAGCAAGAAAACAAGTTCAAATGTGGCCTCAGACACTCACTAGCTGTGTGACCTTGACCAAGTCACTTAACCCTGTTGGCCTCGGTTTCCTCATCTATAAAATGAGCTGGAGAAGGAAATTGCAAACCACTCCAATATCTGTGCCAAGAAAACCCCAAATGGGGTCATAAAGAGTCAGACAGGACTGAATAAATGGCCATGTTAGTGAGGTGGGAGTGGGGGGGGGTGATAGAGAAACAAAAATGAAACTGTCCCTGCTCCTTGGTCAAAAGCTTCAGAAAATCTCTGGTGTAATGATTGTCATTTACTGTCTATAAAGCTATAAAATGGACAAAATTTATCTCAATACAAAAAGGAAGCCAATACACATGTGGGGCAGAAGAAAATCATTGGAAGGGGAGGGGAGAGGAATGCTGTCATTCCAATTATAATTAGTCACCTGGTGACGACACCCATCACTGTATTCAGTCATGTATGTTTGTGATTTCCCTGTCAGAAAAAGTCAAGAAAGGCCCAAAGTTTAAAATGTCGGTTCCCCTAAGACAACCTCACATTGCACCATTCTTTAGTATTGCTATACCCTAACTACTCACTCACTGGTTTCCGCAACAAGCCCTAAAAGGGGAGAAAGGAGCTGAGTCAGAGAAGAAGAGAAGAAAGAGGTGACCTATGATCTGTCCTGACCTCTGTGGTGAGCAGATATACCAGCCTCCTGGTTACTCTTCCTGGCCCAGAGCTCTCCTCTCCATTCCAGTCTCTACCAAGTCAGCCCTTAATGGCTTCAATAGTTGCATCCAATTCATCAGCTTCCTCAATTCCCATTCTCCACTCTACCCCAGGTCCCCTTAGAGTGCTCACTCTGACTTCACCATCACCCAAAACTCTTCTTCCTCCATGATCTTAAACTCTGAAATTCCTTCTCTATAATCACAGCTTGTGTGTTGCCACCCCTCCCTAGATCTCCTCCCTCTTAAACCTAGTCTTCACTCTTGTACCTTCACTACAACTTCCAGTTTCTCCATTTCTTCCTGTTCTTCCAGTCCACCCCTACTCTGAGCTCCTTCTCCCTTACAGTTCAGTTATATACTGTCTTCCTCTCTTGAACACTCTTGAACTTCTTTGCCCCCTAGTTGTTCTTCCATTCATTCCCTGCTAATCCTCAACCCTAAGGTACTTCCAGAATCCCTCCCCAAGGGGCTAAACATGACTGATATAACTTTATCACAAGAGAGTGTCTTCCTCTAAAAATTCAAGTCGTCTTATCTCAACTGCGCTCTCAACCCCCACGGCCATCCTTTTAGTCATCCCTAGTCAACTCTCTCGGATTCTCCTCATATTGGCTATTCAAAATCTTTTCCCCTCTCCTCTAGCCCCCAAATTCACTGGGAAAAGCTAGTCTATCCATTGCAAAGTCTCTCCTCTCCCCTATATTTTACCAGTCTTCAAATTGCTCCAGTCTCGGAGACAGAGGTGATCCTCTTACTTGCTTAGGTAAAGGCTTCTAATGTTCTATCTCTTCCTAGGGTGTGTCTGGTGGATCATTCTTTCCCACCCCATCCCCATCTTCAATCTCCTCCCATTGGATGGCTCCTTCCCAGCTATCTACCAACCTACTCAGGTCTCTTCTATCCTATAAAAAGCCATTCCTTGACTACCATCCCCTCGAGCTATTGTCCTGTATCTCTTCTACCTGGTACTCACTGCCTCCAAATCATCACCACACACTCACTTTCTAAATCTACTTTACTGGTCCTGGGTATTTCCCCAAGTATCAGAGTCAGTATTACTACCTTCTCTTTACTCTCCCTTAGCTTCCATAGGTTCAATTAACATTTCTTCAAGTCAATTCCACTTATTGGGAAATCATCTCATCAATAAAGCAGGAATAATAATTTTGGTACTACCTATCCCACAGGGCTATTGGGGAGACAGAGGTCCTGTATTTGTATCCTGGATGCCACGAGAGATCTCTACCCGGATATCCCATGGCCACCTCAAATTCAATGTGTCTAAAATTGAACTCATTATTGCCCCAGACCCAGCCCTCCTCCAAACTTCCCTATTTTCTACCTGAGGGTGCTACCGCCCTCCCAAGTCACCAGACACCTTAGAATCCCAGACTCTTCCCTCTCTCTATATTCAATCAGTCACCAAGTTTCATCAAGCCCACCACAACGGCCCTTTAATCTGCCCGTTTCTCTCCATTCACATGCCTACCAACTGGGTTCAAACCCTCATCACCTCTCCCCTATAATACTGTTTTGAGGTTGTTGGCTCAGTTTTTGGTGTTTGTTTTTGCCAGACCTGTGATCACATCAGCTCTAGCATGGTGAATAGACAATTTCTCTGAAACTTTAGCCAGAAGCTGACAGCCTGGTTTATTTTACCAGGGTCATACACAGTTTCACTTCTCCACTATACCTCTCCAATTATCAAAACAGCCTTTTAATTGGTCTCCTGAATTCTTGGACCTCACCTCTCCAATCCACCCTCCACTATAGCCTTTTAAAAGCACAGGTGTGACCATGGCATTCCTTCTCCCCTTTGAAAACTCTCAGTGGCTCCCTATTTTCTCAAAGATAAAATTCCAACTCCACCCTGCCTTTTCAGCTTTATTGCACATTACATGAATTCTAGGTTCCAGACAAACTAGTCATTCCTACTATGAGGGGCGTTCTGGGGCCAGCTTAAACTCTGGCCAACTGTTAAATTTTTCAATATGAGTATTTACAACTCAGAACTGCTACAAATCAGTGCTGGATTGACTGTTTTGTTAATTGTCTAGACTTCAAAATATGATGAAGAAAATGTTAACAATGCAGATGAAATTTTTTTTTAATTTTTCAGAGAGCCAGTTGTTAAGACATTTACCAGCCCACCTACTCAACATTCCATTTCCTGCATCACTGTATTCCACCAGGCACCAGCCTCCCCCCATGCCTGGAATGTATTCTCTCTTTTCAGCTCCACCTCTCAGAATTTTTATCTTCTTTCAGGGTTCAGCTCAAAAGCCATGTCTTCCAAGAAGTTTTCTCTGATTTCCTCTGCTGTTAGTGCTTTTTCCCACCTAGAACTACCTTGTATTTGCTTACCTATAGACAAGTTCTACCTCTCAGTAAGAGGAAGGTAGAGACTGCTTCTGGTAATCCCCAATGCGTTGCAACTAGTAGGGACTTATTAAGTCTCTGCTGAATCAAACCAGATTGAACTCAAGCAGGTGATTTCAGTGGGGTTTTTTTCCCTTCCCCTCTCCAGTGCAGATCAATTCTCTCCATCCTATACCCTACACCTTATTAGTTGGTCTTCATAAACTGCTGTGGTAAAAAAAATAATAATAATAACAATTTGTTCCTAGTGAGACAAGCTTCTCTCAACTTGGCTAGACTGATCCTCAGTCGACAGATATAAAGCCTGAGCCCTGGCCCTGAGTAACTGGAATTACTGTAATCCTGCATAGTATTACCAAATACCATCTGTAATATCATTTCACACACCCGTTAGCATTATCACACACATTCCATGTCTCACACACCCTTTTGCCCTTGCCAAGGGGTAGTTTATACCTGGAGTGTAAATGTATTAACCAGCTAAGAAGACAGAAGTTATCCCAAACCTAGTGATAAGGAAGGGAGGGAGGATAAAAAGGAAGGGAGGGAAGGAAGGAAAGAAGAAGGGAGGGGAAAGGAGAGGATGGGAGGCGAGAGAAAGGAAAAGAGTAAAGGGGAAGGGAGAAGAGGAAAGAAGAGCAGAGAGAGAAGGGAAGAAAGGGGGCAGGCAGACAGGGAGGGGAACAGGGGACCGGGAAGGCAGGAGGACAGGGAGGGGAGCAGGAGGCAGGTTGGCGGGGAGGAGGGGACAGGGGCAGGCTGGCAGGGAGGAAGGCGTGCTCCTGCCCCCTTAGTCTACGGTGCCACCTGGCTCCTCTAGGCAGCAGCTTCCCGAGGTCCAAGGGGGGCTCCGGCCGGCCTGGGCACCCCGTTAGTCCCAGATAGGCAATCGCGCCTGACGCCACAGTCGGCCCCGCGCGCCCGTCTGCCCCCACGCAGAAGCCCGCGGTCTAGCTCACCAACTGACCTCTGGCACTAAGGCTCCGGCCAAAATGCACCAGGCTCCCACGGGTGGCGGCCGCTCTCCCATGCCCTGACCCCTATCCATCACGCCGCGGTCCCGGGAACGCTCCAGGAGCGCTTCGGCGAGGCCCCCAGCGTTCCCCCGGCCCCGCGCGGTCCTCCCCGTCGAGCCCTCCAGGCAGCTCACCTGAGCTCAGGTCCAGCCCCCCGCGCCGAATGCCGTCCAAGCCCCGGCCGGGCGCCGCATGCGCACGCGCCGCTCCCCGCCCCCAGAGAAGTCAAAAAGCTTCTCCTCGGACTTCGCACAGTCCCGGGGCAAGAGCCCGGCGGAGCCACCGAGCTCCGGACTTCGGGGCTAGAGCGTCGCCCAGGCGGCCCGGCTCTCCCACCTCTCCCCACCGGACGCCTTCTTCCTCCTTCGGGTCACCAAACGACGACGCCACCTAGGGGAAATGCGAGGCCGTGGCATGCCTTCGCAGCACCCATTGAAAAACTGCACCGTCAATGATAAGTAGGATTCAGGGCTGGAAGGGACTGTGCCTATGGAGCCAAATGGCTCTTTTTTACCAGAATAGTATGTTACGATGTGTGAGATAGTGCCAAATCCTGGTAGAATTAGAATATGTACTTCTGAATGACCAAAGAATCAATATAGATACTGATCCAAGATAGGGTCTCCGCCTCCAGCGGGATCAAAAAATGTAGTGTTTAGGTTACGATCGTTGGTAGTATGATAATACCTGCTGCTAAAGGTTTGCAAAGCGCTTTACAAATATGGCGATTTTGTCCTCACGACAACCCTAGGAGGGAAGTGCTGTTATCCCCATTTCACAGATGAGGAAGCTGAGGCCCACCTAGGACTTAACCCAGGGTCATAAGTATCGGAGGCAGTGAAAGAGTTTAGGTATTTCTGACTCCAGATGCAGCACTTGATGGGTCATCGTTGATGGTCATTGAGCCAAATGCCCTCATTTTACAGAGAGGGAAACTGAGGCCCGGGAACGGTAAAGTGATTTGCCCTGTCACACAAATTAACAAAAGGATCACACAAGTTCAAGCCTAGGTCCCCTGACTTCAAAGCCCCTTTCTACTCCTCAACATTTGTCTTTAAAAACCAGTTGTTGACTGCACTTTGAAAGTTTCAAGTTTTTTTAAACAATTATAAAAGGCATTGAATCTTGTGAATTTTATGGAGGAATTTTCGAAAACTGCAATGAGTCTCTTTCAAAAGTTGAAAAAAATCAAAGGATGCTAGAGATAAAAGGGACCTTAGATTCCAGGTCCAGTTATCTACACTGTGCTGCTCATTATATGAGTGAAAAAACTGGGGTCCTGAAAACTAAAGAACTTGCTCAATATCTGTGTACTCAGGTAATGTCTGAGTCAGGAGCTGAAAACTCATCCTAACTCCAAATCCACTGTTGTTTCTACCGTGTGGAGTTTCCTCCCTGCTCCTCTCTGCCTCTTGGTAAGGCTGGGCTCAATCGTTACTTCCTCTTAGGGCTTTCCCGAGTTCTCCAGTAGGTACAATCACCAATCCGCACCCCCCCTTTCATTTTTTTTATTTGTTGCTATACATTTTATACCTCTCCTCAACTCCAGAATGTAAGCTCCTTGAGGTTTCATTTTTGTCTTTGTATTCCCACCACCTTGAACACAGTAGGTGCTTAATAAATGCTTGCTGGATTAGGGGTTTGCTTGGTCACACAGCTAGCAAGTGAAGCAAGATACTAAATGTGCCAGGCACTTTTAGGTGCTGGAGGAGGAAAGAAGTAAGAAAAAAAAGAAGGAAGGAAGGAAGGAAGGAAGGAAGGAAGGAAGGAAGGAAGGAAGGAAGGAAGGAAGGAAGGAAGGAAGGGGAAAGAAAGGATTTATTTTTTGTCTCCTATCCAAAGCTTGCTGAAATATTTGAGTATTTTAACAAATAGGAAAGGAGTTCAATCGTGTGAATTGTAGTAGCTTACTACATTCTACTGGGAGGTGGGGAGTAGTGGGGGAGATATGTACACAGGGTCCAAGTCCAGGGCTCCCCTACCCTGACCGAAGATAAGATAACGTTACCCTGGCCTGATCCCTGTTTTCTACAATGTAGATTCATCAGTTTCCACAGCCATCTTGTAAGTACAGTAAGAAAGCATGGTTATCTCCAGTAAATTAAGATCTACCTAAATGTCATAGTAATTGTGGTGTATTAAATTTAAAGCTGGGATAGTTTGGTGTAAGAGGAAATAAATCAGCCAGTCAACAAGCATTATGTGCCAGTGCTATGAAAATAAAAAAATTAAAGTCCCTCCTTTCAAAGAGCTGGCGGCATTCTATCCAGGGAGACAGCATGGATGTTTTGTGTGTGTTGCATGTGTGTGTATGTTATGTATGTATATATATGTGTACAACCGAGCCTGGTTCCTCTTCTGCAAAATAAGTAACTAATACATATACTACCCACTGCCCAGGGCTGTAGTGAGAAAAGCCCTTAGAGACCCCTAACCTGAGAAAGGACTTCTTGGATCTGAGATAGAAGATGGTTGCTGGCGGCAGTCACAGTGCTGCAGTCCTAAGGATCCCCCATATGCTCAGAGCTGTTAATTTGCACATTCATTTAATAGTAATCCTTTAATCTTAAGATGCTAATTTAAAAAAAAAATCAAATCTCCCCGGGGCCGTGTGTTCCTAGAGACTGGTTTGGAGAGGGAGAGCCAGTTGTTCTGAGCGTACCCTCCTCAGCCAAAAGCCCAAACCCCCTTTTCTCTTTCGACACCTCAGGGCTCCCCAGGCGCCCGGGCTCAGCCGCGGTGGATTCCCCGGGTCTTCCCGCGCTGGCGAGCGCGAGCAGTTGCTGCGTGGCAGCTCCCCGGCCCCAGCACACAAAGCCGAGGTCAGTTCTGCTCTATGGGGCGGCGTCTCGCGTTGCCCCTGGCAACCATTGAGCGGCGTCTCGGGCTGAGCTGACAGCAGGCGTGAGCTGGAGTAAGCGGCGCCGCTGTTGGTCCGCGGGAGGATCCGGACCAATCAGATGAGAGGTCCTTGGAAGGCGGGTAGGGGAGGTTAGAGGTAGGAAGAAGAAAGTAGAGGCGGCAAAGGGGGAGGAGTCGGTAGCGGCTGGAACCCGGGGAGTGTGTCGGTTGGAGGAAGATGTCTTTCCGAGGACACATTGGGGATCCTGAGGTAAGGGAGAGCCCCAGGCGGCGGGAGGAAGGGCCTGCGGCCCGCAGGCCGGGAGCAGGTTCCACGTGGGCTCCTGGGGACTTCCGCTGCTGGGTAGACAGGGGGCTCCCAGAGAGCCGCGATGATGCGGCGTGAGGAGCCCAGAACCCCGGGAAGGTGGGGGGAGGGATGTTGGTACCGGAGGGAGGACGAGGGGGACGAAGAGGGGAAGGGGAGAGAGCGAGAAGGGACGGCTGGGGCGAGGAAGGGAGGCCACTACGTTCGGTTCTGCAAGCTTTAGTTAGGAGACAAAGAAAAACGAACCAGACCCTGCCCTCGAGGAGCCTCCGCTGCATTGAGTGGGGAGGCGGGGCAGACACACCCTGACTCGGAGAAGGCTGTGCCAAAAAATAAAAAGGGAAGTCTTGGCGGGGGTACTTAAAGGCTGGTGGGGTCAGGAATGCCCCCAGGCAGATCTGCGGACCTTTGGGTTGACGTTTGGGAGGGGGCGGATTAAAAGGTGGAGGTGAGAAGGGAATGCATCTCAGACTGGGGAACAGCAGGGGCGCCGTCTCCACTGAGACGGAATGTTGGGTACCAGGAGCGGCCGAGAAGCCCCGTTTGGCGGAACCTCGGGCGTGCTTGAAAGGAGCGGGTGAGGTGAAAATAACCTGGATCTTAGAAGTGACAGGGAACCTGCCTAGTGGATCGGAGAGGGGAGTGACCTGGGTCACACCTGTGCTCCGGGAGTATCGAGACCTGCGTGGGTAAAGAGATTAGAGAGGGGGGCTGCCGCCGTCCGGACCAGTTAGGAGGGGGTTTTGCAGAAAGGGTAGCCCAGGGGGCCAGCGATGA
This sequence comes from Pseudochirops cupreus, assembly GCA_028627135.1. Lineage (NCBI taxonomy): Eukaryota > Metazoa > Chordata > Mammalia > Diprotodontia > Pseudocheiridae > Pseudochirops > Pseudochirops cupreus. Next base: position 491,569,876 of record CM053581.1, on the reverse strand, counting down.
GGACAGAATTGAGGACAGGGAGATTTTCTGTGAGGGTTCCTCCCGGTGCAGTAGGGGAGACAGCTAAAGAGTTCCAGACATTGGAAGTGATGGCATCCCTGTCCAGAAAACAGAAAGTACTCCATGCCTTTACCTTTTACATCAGTGCCTGAGCCTTTTCCTGTTTGAGGACAGTGTGCCAAGTGACTGATTTAACGTCGTGTTTTAAGATTGTCCACCTGAAATACTTTTTAATGTAAGGTAGCTTTAAATGGATCCACTTTTAAATTGGTTCAAAAGCCACTTTCCGTAGTGGATTTTGTCCTAGTATCAGAGGGCTATTTGAGAAATATTGGACAAGAAGGAAGATGTGATTAAAATTTGTGGAAAAGTAAATGTTTCGCTGGCTGCAAACTATTTTAAAATGAACAAATCCCTTTAGTCTTGTTTTGAAGTGAGTTGTCTAAATTGGTTACCAAATCCTTTTCTCTTATATTTTACTCATCTTTCCTATTCCTGCTTTTAACCATCTTAAATTCAAACTCTATACCACAGGCCATGGACTGTTTAAGTGGCCTTATTGGTCTACCTTTTCTTAAGATACTCCCTCCACCAGTCCATTTTTTTCCAGCAAGCCAGTTTAATCTTAAAACACTACTTTGATTATTTGACTCCCTGACTCAGAAACCTTCAATCAATTCCAACAGAATAAAATCCAAACCCCTTAGCCTGACATTTAAGACCCTACAAAACTTTGCCCATTTTCAGTCTCTCATTTCTCCCATACCAGCTTTTCATTTCAACTGAACTGTCTTAAGCTTTCAAACACAAATTGCAACATTCTCCCTTCTCTAATCTAGCCTGCTGCGCTGGAGCCAGAACATGGTACATTGAAATATGGTAACTCTCCTACTCCTTTCTCCCAAATAAAATTCTATCATATAAAATTCAACATGAATGCCATCCATCTTTATCTATGAGGTCTCCTGAAAGTGATATCTTTTGCCTCTGAATCTTATGATTAAGTACATTAGAGAAGGGAAGTGTAAAGCAAATTACTATTTGAAGTCCCAAGGGTGATAGGTTGTTATTAACCAGGATGAGGAGGGAAGGTTTCATAAGGAAGAGGAGGTAGTAATTGTGTTAGACTTTAAAGGATAGGTAGGAATTCAAGTAGAGATGAAATCTGGGTTGGGAAGGAGTATTCCAGGAAGAGAGAGCAGGGTAAATAAATTCAGAGATGGCAGAGTACTTCTGGGGGCAGAGTTGTTGAATTACAGCTATAGTATAAAATGTGTGGAGGGGAATTATGTGAAATAAGATGGGTATCTTAGGGTAATATCAGATTGTTGTAGGCCTTGAATTCAAATGAGGCAAAGGAATTTTAATTTTATTTAGTAGGCAATAAGGGGCTACAGAAATTTTTTCAGCAGAGGAATAATATGCATAAGAAAAATTATTCTGGCAATATTATGAATTTCAATGAAGGAACTTTGGTTAGGTATGATCTAGGGAAGACTTCATGGAAACGGTATTATTTGAGTGGAGCAATTGGAGGCTATGTAGACTATGCAGAAGTGACTGTCTTTCCTATTAAATTGTAAGTGCTTAGATGACAAGGGCCATGTTTTTACACATCTTTGTGCCCTCTGTATTTGGGGCCCTCAGGAAAGATTTGTAGAATAACTGACCCACCTTGGGAGCAGTCCTTTCTTAGCCTTCCTGCCTTCCAACCTCAAAGGGCCTTTATATGATTGAGAGAAAACCCTTGTTGGAGGGAATTATAAAAAGTGTGAACTGTGATAAGTTTATGAATCATTAGCAGTAATAGAACACAAGTAATATTGAGATTGTGGTTGGTCAAATCAAGATGTTAAACTATTTACTGTGGACTAAGTGAGGCCCTGTGATAAAGACAATAGAGAGCCGACCCTAGGAGACAGTGAAGGCCCAACATACTTATTGGCTGGGTGGCCCTGGGCAAGTAAGTCACTTAGCCCTTAGTATACCAGACAGTTCTCTAAGGCAGGTGTTATTAAATAACCTTTTTTGTGTCCTGGGCTCCTTGGGCATTCTGGGGAACCTTTTGGACCTATTCTTAGAATACTGTTTTTAAATTAATAAAATAAATGGGATTACCAAGGAAACAGGTTATATTCAAATAACAGTTTATCAGAATGTTTTTTTAAAAAAGCATCCTTACAGATCTTAGGTTAAGAATCCCTGCTCTATAACGTTTAGGTTACAGAGCATTTGGTTATCTGCATTTGTAGAAACAGCTTCCTCACCAGGATTTCCCTCTTCTGATGAAATCACAGATCTGGACACATGCAGTAATGGGAAAAGAGAAAAGAAGCCTTGCATTTTAAGAGAAGTGTGTGGATTTCATATTAACCTGTCACTTACTTGTTGGCCTGTAGAAAGCTATGCTGTAGTCATTCTCTTCAGTGTCCCCTGCTATAGTGACTTGCCTGCCCAGAATGTTAGCTGCAATTTCCTGAACATTTGCATTCTCCCTTCTCCCCTTTCCTGCTACCCTCCTTTTTCCATTAGCACCTTTAATGTGGCTTTTCTTTTCTTCCAGTTTCTGACCAAAAGGATTCCACAGAACCCAAAGTATCAGCATGTCAAGACTAGACTTGACACTGGTGAGTAGGGATTAGAATTTTGGAAAAATCTTGGTCAACGTAGTAAATTGTTTAATGGCAAATAGTTAGCTGAGCAGCTAATTGGCAGAAGATGGTGAATTATAACTGGCAGGATTCACAGTTAAAACTTTCTGACTTAGCCTTTCTGAAGTCTGACCCAGGCTATATGCTTGATATTTTTGTGGGATTAGGGTTTCCTTATTTTCACAAGTTACTAAACAAATTATAACCACTTTATTCTCCTGCATAAAGTGGATGATAGGGATAGCACCTATACTGGTGTTTGAGGGATGGAGAAACTGAGGCACCAGGAAGTTTCACACTGTGTTCATTAAGTTGAAGAGCTAAAACAAAATCTAAGGATCTGCTCATCAACTTTTGTGCTGCATAGTTAACATATTTCTTCCCTTAAATTGGAAACACCGTGATATAGGAGTGTCTGCTGTTTGAAAATATCCCATGGTGCTAATATATTAACCAACCCATGGAGATGGTGTTTCTGATGGGTCATGGTCATAGTGCATGCTGATGCCCACATCACCTAGGATTCTCTCCCACCATCATCCTCTGCTGTGACTGAGGAAGAGCAGTTCATGGAACACAGGTGTTCACTTAAATCTTTTCATCTAGTTTGCCTCTTCCTCATAGTGCTCAATTATGTACACAGTTTATGGCTTGAACAGACTTAAGGGTTTTAAGTAGGACACACTATTGCAACCTACAGCGTCTGCCTTTAACCAAGGAATCCAGTGCTGTGTAAATATTCATCCTTACAAAATCCCTGGTGGATGGAGAGATGAATAACATCTTTTCTTGTAAAAAACTGGAAAATTGAGGCCCAGAGACTTGAAATCCCATAGGGAATGTTAGGAAAAGGAGTCAACACAAGAATTTCAAGGACAGAGGAATCCCAGCACCTCAGGAATCCTGACTTCAAGTCCAATATACTTGCTTTCCTCTGATGTTTTCTCTTTTCCCATACTTCTTTTATCACCCAATATCACCAGCTACTCCATCTCCACCTGTCTGTCTAGGAACTATGACTGAGCTTCACTTCTGGAATAAACCTTTCTGTGAAGTCTGCACCCAAGTTAAGAACATTTCATTTACTCTGAGATACACCAACATGATGGAATTCTGTGTATCCAGAATTTTAAAGTTTGAGATTAATTTCAGATGAATTTTTTTCCTTTACATTTCAATGTCATATATTTTCAGAATTTTTCTTTTTCCTGAAAAAACATCTCAAAATTATGATTTCTAGTAGAGGAAATTTCCTTTTCTCCCCATCAGATCAAGACAGAAGTTTAACTCTGTAACAGTGTTTGTGAAATTCTTAATTTTTTTGTAAAGGAGATGCTCATAGTTGAATTTTGTAGTACACATCAAACCCCTATATCCTTCCACATGATGATCTTTCTAATAAGCTATCTTTTAATTAGCTTGATTATGGTTTGGGGGAAGCAGATGGAATTATTTGCTTAAAACTCAAGTTTGGGTTTTGGGTTTTTTTTTAAAGTCAAATACATTTGAATGTTTTTGCTCTAGTTTGAGTTCTTTTATTGCTCTGAATTTTGTGCCACATGAAATGTGGGCTTCAAGTATGCCAGAGTGACCTGTCACTCCAGGTGTAAATAGGTTTAATCTATAGAGTTTTAAAGGACTCTGCAGTCAGAGCAGTAGAAATAAGCACAAGGCTTAATGAGCATTTCAAAATCCCAGGCTAAATAGATGGGTCTTCAATTTTTTCTTACAAACAGTGGGCGATTCAGATTAAATTCAAGAGGTTATGAATTCTGTGATGTTGTCTCCTGTCTTCAACAAAATTATCTACTCTCGAAATCTTCAAAGACCTCAGTCTTCCTCCTGGGTAAAGATTCTTTTTTTTTCCTCTGTATTTCTGAGTCTACAGTTCACTGGAACATAAATACTGATTTGTAAACAAAGCCAGAAATCTCAGATTTATTTTGAACCTCCAATTTTTTCTTTTTTTCCTATGTACTTCATAAGCCTAAGAGCATATCACTAACTTTACAGAGTGTTATCAGAGCATCATTAATTGGACTTAATCAGTCCCCAGTGAAATTTCTTATGTGTGTTATTCAGTTATCCTTCCAGTGTTCTCATGTTTTCTCTTAATTATTTTTCATGAATTCCTACTCTGAACAAATCTGCATCCTCATTATTCACTCACTCATATAGTCTTTAGTCACCACCTTTATCTTTTTCTAATTTAGAATTTTTCTGACTTTCCAGAATACTCAATCTCTTGAGTCTTCTGCTTTCTATTGTCTTCCTCATTCAGCACTACACTTTTATCTCCACACTTTCTTCTTCTTTGTCTAAATATCTGCTAACTGGAGTCGATAAAGGAGAACTACTCTCCCTTTCATGATTTCTGCCCCTCCAAAACAGAACACTTCTTTTTAGAGAAGTAGAGGAATATAGATATATGTCAGTAACTGGCATCATGCCTTATAAAACATTGCCCAAGTTAGGGCATCACTGCCTAGAACACTTCCTTATCTTATTAGCAAAATGTAAATGAGATTCATGTTATAGGAAATAACTCAGAAAAAAAATCTAATTAAATGAGTTGTGTTGATTAGATATATCTAATCAATGAGAACCACCCTTGACTGAGTCAGTGGAGAAATGACAGATTTTTCTATTGATTTTAATTTAAAGATTTTGTTATTTACCTTATCTTCCCCTTAGATTGTAAACTTTTTGAATAATGGGCACCAGAAAGACCATTGGACTGGTCATCAGGATACCTGTTAATCTTGACCGTCACTCTTTGACTGTGAGCAAGGTCTCAGTTTCTAAGGTCCCTTTCAGCTCTAAAATTCTGTGATTATCTGATTCTTGTTATATATTCTGAGGCTACTTTAGAGCTCAGTACAGAATTTAGCGTTTAAAAAAATGTTATAAATGTGTAGACAGCTTAAAAAAAACCCAACATACAAAAGTTCAAACTTAGGTACCTTGTAACTTATGGTGTGGAATCTTTATTTTTTTGTTTTCTTGCATTACTAACGGAATTGTTGGCTTACTTTAATAATAATTTACCTTTATAAAGTGCTTTCATGATAACAATCCTTTGAGGTGTAAAGAGGAAACTGCCTCGTAGAGGTTGACTTAGCCCACAACCGCACAGCTAGTTTGAGACCCAGAACTCAAAACTAATTCTTCTGACTCCACGTGCAGGCCTCTCTGAATTATAGCATATTGTCTCTGTCTTACATTTCGTTCATTGAACATTGAACATTCCCTGAATCAGATATTCGGCTAAATGCTTATCATACAAGGGGCAATGTACAAGAATTAGATAAGACATATTGTCATGGAGCTTAAAGTCTCGTAGAGAAGATATGACAGATACATAAAACTATGAGAAAGTTCATAAGAAAATGCAGAGTACCAGAAGTCTGAATGGGGAAAGCTTATGGAAGGATTGGAGAAGTCTTCATGGAGGAGATGGCATTTTAGATGAACTGTGAAAGATGGATAGACTTCCAAAATATGGAGTGGAGATCAGTGAGGCCATTTTAGTCATAGGAAACTGTAGAAGTGCACACATTGGGTAAGAGTCGGTTTGTCTGGAAGGTAGTGTGTTCGGCGGGGTAGAAATATGAGAAAGATACAATATTGTGGAAAGCTTTGAATTCCAAGCTTAGGAGCTTGTAAAGTAGGCAATAGGGAACCTTCAGAAAGTTTTGAGCAAAGGAATACCATGACTCGTCTACGTAGAAGGAAGATTAATCAGGCATTGATGTTATATGGTGTTTTGGGTTTTTTTGGGGGGGGGTTAAGAGAGGAAGATAAGGGATGGCATAGGGGAGCAGGAAGACCAGTCAGAAGGCTACTGTAACAGTCCAGGTGTGGGTGGCAGTACTGTACTAGGGTAATAGCAGTGGGAATAATGGGGATGGGGTACATATTTGAAATATATTACAGAATGAGAATATATAAGATTAATTGTAGGAGGGAAGGAATAAGGAAACACAGAAAACACTTTCAAAGTTTGGAACAAAGGAAACTGTGCAACTAACCCTATCCCTGACAGAAGCTTTGTTTTGAGTCCCATTGACTTAATGCTACATGAAGGTGGATGTTCTTTAGGCATCTGGAAATGAAAGCCCAGAGCTCTGAAGGGAAGTCCAGCCTAGAGACAGATTTGGAAGTCACCTGTGTAAGGAGTAAATAGTTGAAGCTTTGAGAGGGAATGAGATTGCCAGAAGGCAGATTGTTGTTGAAAGAGAGGAGAGATGCGGTTGGGGAGCACCAGTAATAAAGAATTTAGAAACCTGCTACCTATTGTGAACAGAGGGCTGCTGTAGGAGACACTGGAGGGAACTCGAGGCTGAAACATGCTCTCTTCTTTCCAGCAGTTACTGTAGAAAAGGAGATGTTACACCTACTTTATAGACAAAAATTGCTATAGGTGTTCAGGAAAAGAAGGGATCGCTTCTATCTGGGGAGACTAAGAAAGGCATCAGAAAAAATGCAGTGTGCGCAGGGCTGGTGAACAAAACTCCAGCTGCTCAAGGGAAGCATTTGTATAGAGGAGCAATAGGAAATTAATTGGAAGTAGGGGCTGGATTGTGGAAGCCTTATATGTCAGGTGGGACAGATTTGAGCTTTTTGCAGTAGACGGTAGTTTCGAGTAGGGGGTTCAATAGGACCAGAGTGTTATTTCAGGAAGATTAATTTAATGACAGTCTGAAGAATAGATGGGGGCAAGGGGAACTAAGAGACCGGAAGACCAGTTGAGAGGAGGCATCTAGTGGTTTGGGCATCAGGTAAGAAGGGACCAAAATAGGGCAGAGGTACTAAAATATGAGTCATTTGACAAAAACTCAGTTCAGACACAGGCCTTTAGGAATGCTTCTTTCTCAAAACAGGATGTATAACTATTAACATAAAATGGGCCCTACTGCCAGTTTCGTTAATAGAATGTACTGATCACAAAGCTCTTGAATGAACTGAGACAGTGTGCTAGGTCATACCGGGAGCCATCAGCAGAGCCCGAGTGGGGCAGGCTGGTGGGATGCTATCTCACTTCTTTTCAGGAAGTCCTACTTTTAGATTATGTTGGTGTAAATACTTAACTGCTTAACCTCATTGAGCCTCAGTTTCCTTATTTGTAAAATAAGAATATAGTACTTACCTTACTGAGATCAAATGAGATATAGCATTGTGTAAACCTTTTACCAATGTAAGCATCAGCTGTCATTGGGATTACTCTTATTAAATAAGATAAAACCGGATTCCTTCCTTAGGCCTACAATTGAAATTGCACATGCACCACCTTCCTTTTTTTGTCTCTCACCTCAATACTGTTTCTAAGATTCTGTGTCCTCGAGGGAATACTAAACAGTTTCTGACCATTGTCCTAGATTTTGGTTTTGGTTTTGGTTTTGCAGTGTTTTTTTTAGTGGCCTTTAAAGACTCCTCTTCTGGCTTCCCCCTTGTGTGAGATGACAGAACAGCGCTGACCTAACCCACAGGGTTGTTGTGAGGTTGCTACAAATGATTGTAAAAATATTCTGTGGAGTTTGAAGTGGCTGTGTAAATGCTCCGTGTAACTGTTTAACAGTCACTTAATAAAATTAGTAAAGATAAAACAATACACCAGTGAGTGTAAAACACTTTGTCAGTGGAAAACGCTGTATAGGTCACGTCCTAGAAAGCATTGCTTTCAGTAATAAAGACTGTACTTGATCACATTCACTGTTGTTTTCTTTCTGTTGTATGTCCTGGGGAGCTTAGAGCACAAAGTGACCCTCGCCCACTACTAATGAGGTAATGATGCTTGTCCATAACCGCCTCACAGACTGTGCATGTAAGACCCCGAGCTCTTTTACAAAGGTGAATTTAGTGACCCAGATTAGAAACTCAGAGGCTCTGAGTTCTGATCCTGGCCCTGCTGCTTATCACCGTGTGAACCTCAGCAAATCTCCTAACTTCTCCCCGCCTGGTGCCTCAGTTTCCCTACAAATGATTTCCTCAATATAAGAAGTATAAAACTATAATGTTTCACCTCATGGCAGAATAATATAGGATACATAATTACTAATGGCTAAAAATCACTATGTATGGTGCTGTACAGACAGCCCTAGATGTGGATTCAGAAGACTTGATTTCAGAACCTGGCCCTGTCTCTTAAACTGCCAACCCCTGTTTAGTTTGGGAAAGTCATTTATTCTTTCTGGGCCTCAGTTCATTTGTAAAGTCAGAGGGTTGGAAAATTGGACCCCTAAGGTCCCAATCCTAAATCCATGATCCTATAAAGAATATGGTCTCTTCCTCTCATTGTAGGAGTTGGTCTCACTCACCCTTTTCTTCCGTGGGATGGGGATGGGAAGAAGGTTGTTTGGGGACAACTTCCGAATTCCTTTGGAGTATTTTCTAGTACATTCCTAGTGTGGAAGACCAGAGTTAATTCTAGAACTGTGTTTGGGTGGGGTTCAGGCCTGTTCTAGGCTGGAGTCCTGAATGGACTGGAAACTTCAGGAAACTACTAGAACTGGTAGTGTCTCTTAGAACCTTTGGAGTAGAAATGATTTGGTTCCAGAACAGACTTTCCAAGGTTTCTCTCAACTAAAACCACTCCTTTTCCTATAATCTACCTGGCATATAGACTGAACCTGCCCTGGGCAAGACCAGTAGGGATATATGACTTGGTGTTAATACATGCAGCAAAACTTGATTTTAGGTTGGATTTTGTGAAATAACAATATGAAATATTAATGATAACTGAAATAGACTATTTTATGTATATGTCTAGTGAATCTCCTGAATTTCAGAGCAAGGAGTGTGTCTGTGCCTTTGGCCCAAACCTGAAGACTAATTTAGAGGGATTCTTTAGCTGTCTAGTTACTGCCATCTTAGAGACATTTATTTTTTCTAAATTTGGCCTGGTTAGTCTCCCAAAGGTATGAGTGCAAACTATCCTCAGGTAAACTTTATAAAAGGGAAAAAAAAAATCAAAAGCTTTTTTTTCCTTTCCAGACAGTAAATACTTGCTGAATTGACTTGAAGCAGACCCAGTAAAAAAAAAAATGGCAACATCTGATGGAGAGCAGATTCCATCCATTCACTAGATCAGCCCTGGCTGGCCTACTTCTAATATTTGAAAACTTCCCAAACCACCTTGGCTAGAATTCCCCTCGTACTGTGGACTCAAGACTCTTTACAGGGAACTGGATGTGATCCACTGTAGTGGTAAACCTTGTTATTTCTTAGAAAATCCAGTCTTTTGTGGGCTTGACCAAGCTGTGTGTGGTTCAGATCACCACATCAGCCTGACTTGATGAGGCTTCAGAAAGTGCTGATATTGCATGGCCATGCATGCAGACAACACTCTAGGCATTCAGAGGATGATAATGTCTGGTCCTCTTTTCTTGGCATAGATTTCCCCAGAGAATGATTACAGTGGAATAAGCAACTTGGACTTGTGACTTCACTGGTATGGAGTACTCCCAAGTGAGGAAACTCCTCTGCTTAAGCAGGTTGTCACTTCCTTTTCAACTTAAGAGGCTTTTAATTGACTTTGTCTGGGGAGAGGGTGTCACACAGCCGGTATGTGTCAGTGGTGGGACTCAATCCAGGCTGATCTTCCTGCCTTCAAGCCCTGCTCTCTATCCACTATCCTCTATGGTAGGATGAAAGGAAAAAAATTAACTTTAAATCGGGGGGAAAAAAAAGGTAGATAAAACTTGTCTAGGTAGTATCTTTCATCTACTGTAAGGAGATAAATCCGGGGGCTCTAAATATTCACAGATTGTGTACCTATGGCATAAGCTGTATTTTTCCAAAACACATTCCCCTGACTCTTAATGAATGAAATAGTCCACAAGAAAAAAAAATTGTTTACCTAGCAAAGCAAATTTATCTATTATTCAGAATTTTAGTGAGAGGTGAGAAGACTTAGAAGAGTTTTGTTTCTCCCTCCCTTATTCCATTGTATCACTTATTTTCTTCCATTGAATATCATCCAAAATCTTTATTCTCTTTTTGTAGGTAGCAGTATGACCAAATATACTCAGAAACTAGAAGAGATTAAAAAAAGTAAGTAACACTGAAGATTTGGGGGAAATGAGGTTTTATAATTGCCATTTACTTTTTAGTCCTTACTACCTTGGTTTTGTGAATATTCATGTATCCAGGGCTTATTGTCAGGTTTGGGCTCTAGAGATTGGGATGGGGGGGGAGGGTCCTATGTATGAGTGAGAGAGAGAGAGAGAAGGAAGGAGAAAGTATAAGAGATATATAGGTATAGAGACTGAAAGATATACAAATAGACAAATTAAATTATAGAAACCCAGAGAGAGAGAGAAGGAGGAGGCAGAGAAAAGGAAGGAGAGAGGGGGAGGAGGTCGGGGGGAGAGAAGGAAAAAGAAAAACAGGGAGAAAGAGGAAGAGATGGGGAGGGAGAGAGAAAGGGAAGGAGAAAGAGGGAAGAGACAGAGATTGGGAACCAGAGGTGTCTGGTACCTTGGAAGCAGTTGCAGGGACCAAGGGCAGCTTGGAGGCTTTGTCCTCAGCCCATGTCATAGTTACTCTTCAATGACCAATGCACACCTCTGGTTACCCCGAATAAAACATCAGCCTGTAAAATTGGGTCCTGACAGCTCAAGGCCCACTGGTCTTTTTTTTTCTTTTTTTCCCATTCTTTAGGGGGAAATTCATGTTGAGAAGTAGGTTATGGGCTGCTGGAATGAGCACTAGAATCATGAGGACAGTGTACTCATGACAGCACTGCCTAAGACTGCCCTCAGCAGCTTGGAGCTAATTGCTTAACTCTCTCCTATGTATTTGTCCATATTTCAGAGAAGGATAGTAATCATAATAATGATTTTTTTTTAGTATGGCAAAACATAAAATATAACTGAAGTGCTTTGAAATCCTTTAAGGTATTATTATCTGCTTTTAATTCTATTCCCGGTCTAGTTTTCCTCTGAAAACATGTCCAAAGGCAAAGGCGAGGTACTGTCTAGTATATTGAATGGGATTGTAATTTTTCATACTGGGTACAAAACTTACAAAATCTGACACACTAAGATCACAGTTAACACAGAAGTTGAGGGTGGGGGGCAGTCTGTTAATTCCCACATGGCATTAGTCATTATTCCCAGGTGGGAACACTGAAGTGTTTATAACAGAAGAATAGTCAGCTAGACAAAGCTGAGAGATGCCTTGAAAGAAAAGCCTGACTCGCTCACTTATTGATGGCCGTTCCAGACCTGGGCCTGAACCAGACCCATCTTCGTTCTTGACAGAAAAAAGGATTGTATCCCAAAAAATTTGTCCAGTCAGGGCCTGTTTTTCTTTCAATAAAAACCTCTAGATTTAAAAGTCCTGTTGTTTCTATGCCTTGTGAACTACTAGTGACTTGGCCAAAGCAGGCACTGGATGTGGGCTTGAGAGAAGTTTGATCTGCGCCTTCTGCTTTGCATTGTGGAATGGGAAGCACTTGGGGTCATAGGACCTGAGTTTGAATCCAGTGCTGCGGCTGAGTATTCCCACAAGTAAACAGACAAACTCATCTGTGAAAGGAAGGGCTTGGACTGTGTGACCTCTAGGGTTCCCTCTACCTCTGGCTCTGTGTTCTGTGGATCTATGCTCTTGTGAGAACCAGCAGGAAGGACAGCCTGAAAAGTTTTGGTTTTATTTCAGAATCTCCCCCTTGCTCACTCTCTCTCTCCGTTTTTTACCAGCACCTTCACTAACATTTATTGGGTACAGTACAGAATTTTTTGTTATCACTGCATTTTTCCCCTCTAAATTTTTTTTGGTATTAATATTGTTTGCTTTTCTTTGTACTTTGCATAGTTACAGTCTCTGGAGGGCGGTCATTTTTATCGTCTTTGTTCATAGACAACTTTTTCTTTAGGGGCCATCATTAAGACCAGCCTTTAAAAGAATGCCCTCAAGAAGAACATCTTGAATGATTAAACCTTTCAAAATCTCTCCTACTCACCCTTGTTTCCTTTTGGTCGTGCTTGGTTCAGCTGGTAGCATTTAAAGCAGGTTGAGCAATGTCTGTGTTGGTTTGTAGTATCTTATTCTGTGGTCCATTGGAAGTACTTCACTGTAGACTTTGTGGAGGAGATACTCAAATCCATAGTGGAACCTTATCTTCATAGGAATTTTTACTTCTGTCGAGATTGCTTAAATCCCTGTTTAAAAAAAATAACATTTCAGTTGTAAGTGTTGCCTACAGCATTGTTTCTTTTGTAACAAAATTTTAAATGGAAATTATATCCCCAAAGAAACACCTTTGGAACCAAGTACTTGAAGATACTTCCTTCGCTTTTCCTCTTTAGAGTTGTAGGGTTTCCTTTTAGCAAGGCAGGAGGTAAATATCACCTTGTTCCACACCACTTCGTGCCGATTACCTGACTAGAATTACTTTAAAATCTGGTTTTGGAACTAAGTCTAGGAAGATGTTTCCTTCACTTGCTCCTTTTAGAGTTAGAGGTTTTCTTTTGAGTAGAAAGGGAGGAGAATATTACCCCTGTTTCACAACACTGTGAACTAATCATTTGACTCAGATTACTTGAAATGCCATGTCTTTCTATTGCTATCTCAACCACAAACCTTGTTCTGTTGCTTCCTTTGATTTCAGCCTTCCACTGTGAGTCTAATTTCCCTTTCCTAATAGCCAACTCAAATTGAACACTCCAAGCACAGAAAGCGCTTTGTCATTTGAATATACTTTCAGGGGTACCTGGGTAAAATAAGGACCTTGTGTCTATTGGCTATTTATAAAGCCTCTCCTTGATTTCTCATGGATAGATGACACTGGTTGGATGCTGCATGAAACACCCCGGACAATCAATTCCCTGTGCTTCCAGTAACTTGAGAGTGGCAGACTTAGAATGCAAACTTACTGGAAAATCAAAACTTGATACATTATCTGAAAGTAGGATTATCTGTCTTCAACACAGTTTTGAAAGAAGCCACATTAGCAGCAGGTCCATTTTTAAAGCTGTGGTCGCTCTTAGAAGGACGGACTGTTGGGGCTTTCCAAGTTATAATTTTTTTTCATTTTTAATTTACTGTAAATATTTAAGCTCAAACTTGTATCTGAGTAATAATGTCAGAAAGTCCAAATGGCGGGTGTCCTTCTAAACCAGAACCAGGTATGTGGCCAGAATGCAATAAGTCAGTGTGATTTTTTTTTCTGGTACTTTTGACTAGAAAAGTGCAAATAGTTTTTAAAAAATTCTCTTTTTCTGAGGCTTATGCCAAACATTGAAGGATGGATTGTCAGAATCTGTTTTCTTGATGACAGCAGTCATCATTTTACTTAAAGGAAATTCCAGGTTTTTATCCTTTGGATTAGATGTGAAGGACAGTAGAAGAAACATTTCAAAGCTATGTTACCATTCCGAAAGAGCATCACTGTTGCCACCGTGCAACTTGATTTTAAAGCTCTGGTGTGACTTTGACTTTCTCTGTAGGTTAATTTCAATACTAAGACTTAACCTCAATGATTTTGCAGAGTCAGTGGGGGTGGATTAGTAGGATGCTGTGTGTTTAGTAAGTTGGATTTTTTTTTAGAGGCCCAGCCTTTTGGACCTAGTTCTGGCAAGAATTAAGAGTTTGTTTTTATCCAGGTTGCTGAATTAAGAAAGGGCTACACCTTAACTTTTTTAGCCAGTTATATAGAAAACTAAGTTGCAGGAGCAATTGCTCTTTTAGAATGTTTCAGAGCCAGGGTACTCTAGTTTCCAATAAGAAATAGCTTTAAGATTTTAGTAGAAATCTAATTATTAATATAATTTCCTGACTGTTAGCCTTATAACTCTCTATCTGAATAGGTATTCTATTTTTGCATATTGTTAGATCAAAGCTATCTTCCAACAAAGTAGTAGCTACATCTGTGCTAGGTTTTCAGACCATCCCTGGGAAGCATTACTAATGCCAGGCATATAATCTTAAATAGACTTTATCCTTCTTTATCAGTAGATGCCTTGAACTGATGCACCATTTGTGGTCCAGTCAAAAATAGCAATTGTTCAACTGACCTTGAGTAATTCTTCAGTCTTGTCTAAGGCGTCATAATGGCAAATGCAAAAATTCATGAAAGGGGGAGAATTTAATGTCTAAAACTTGTAAGGATGGCTATGACCATCAAAGAAGTCCCAAAGGGGCTTGCTCTGCATCCTGCCAACCTAAACTTAGGTGGAGTATGCTAGATTTCCAGTGACTGAGTTTGGGATCTTGAAACTCTGCTGTAAAACATGTAGTTGATTTGATTTGATGAAACTACAACACATAAGCCTTTCAGTTATAACTTGTTGAGCTCAAAACTCACAAGAGACCTCTTAATTTGTATTGGTTCTCCATTTCTGGTTCTTAAGTAGGATTAGAGAGAAGAGAAAACTAATACTGGCAAAACAGCTATTGCTGCTTCATAAATAATGCCCTGTCTCCTGGGCAGCGTTTGCACTCTTAAGATCTTGGCTACTTAAATTATCCCTCGGTAAGCTTGTCTTTATTGAGAAACAATATACCTTGATGATTGCAAAGAATTGACTTAGTCAGAAAAAGTTAAATATAACACTGAAAAAATACTTGTTCATTCTTGTTTTTCAGATTATAGATACAAAAAAGATGAGCTTTTCAAGAGACTGAAAGTTACAACTTTTGCCCAGCTGGTGAGTTTGGTTGTCTTTTGTTGTATTTTAAATCTACTACTTTGTACAGTGTCATGAAATGAGCTTTCAGATTTGGAATCTAATGCTTGATAGCTGGTTTCTTCCATTGACTCTTACTCCATGGCTAGAACTGACTCATTTTCTTCATATCGTGTATGTAATTTTAGTTTTCCATTTGGTATCTTGTGAAGTACAATGTTGTGCTTTCTACTTTGAAAGTGGCCTAATTTGGAGTTTGAGGTTTTCATTTTTTCTTGCATATTAGAGTTAATAGTTAAAATCTAGGTTTCCCTGGTTGATTTAAAACAGTGTCCGACTCATAGGAACAGGGACCACTAAATCCATACATATGCGTCCCTGTGGGCTTCATTTTGAATTAGCTTTAAAAATGTGATATTACCTGTGTTTTATTGTATCTTTGTTTATTTGTCAGATAATTCCCAATCACATTTCAATCTGGTTTGGGTCATGCTTTACTTGTTTATCGCCTCTGGTTTGAGACATTTGTCTTGTCAAAGCAAGATAGGCCAGATGATCTCTGAAGGCCCTTTCCTTTGTTGTCCTTGATTTTGTGATCATTTTTTGGTTCTTATTTCTACCATGTGTAAGTTTCACCACCTTAAATAAGTCACATACTTTATGCCTTAACTCTTCAGCCTGAAAAATGGGGATGAATCAGCTGCCTGAGTCAGAAAACAGGAGTCATGTGTATGAATTATCAGGTCCATTGAGCTAAGGCCTGAAAAGTGCTTTGAGATCTTCAAATGAAAGCTAAATATGAGAACAAATAATAATATAATAATTACATTTACTGTAATGCCAAGTCTTTACCAAATACGATCCTGTCATGCCACCGCAAATAATATTACGTTAGAGTCAAAATGCAAAGTTGCTTATGTGGTGCTTCTATGGTCTCTTCCTTGGTCTCTCAAGTTTATTGTGGAATATTTGGATTAATTACACCAACAAGTCATTCATTAAGTACCAGGCATTGTGCTCAGTCCTAGAGATAAAAAGACAATAATGAAATAGTTCCTACCCTTAAGGAGCTAATACTATATTGGGAAAACAGATGTAAATGTATGAGTATATACAAAATATAGGAAAATACCTATTTAATATTGAAGGAAATCAGGAACAACTTTATGTAGGAAGTGGCACTCAAGCTGAGCCTTGAAGTAGGATCAGGATAACTTAAGAGGTAAAGATGAGGAAAGAAGTGCATGTCAGACATGGGGTGAGGGTGGTGAAGAAGCCTGAGAAAAGGCTTGGAGGTGGGAGATGGAAGGTTGGGTGAGAAAAATCCAGCTTACCTGGATCATAGAATATGTAAAGAGAAGTGATGTGTGTGTATGGAATCAGCCTAGAAAAAACACATTGGAGCCAGGTTGTGAAAAGCTTTAAATTCCAAACTGAGAAGTTTGTATTTGAACCTGTAGTCAATAGGAAACCATGGGAGCTTATTGATCAGGAGAGTGACACAGTCAGACCTATGTGTTAGGGTTCATTCCAGGGTAAGTATCTGAAGTAAAATAACCATCCCTAGGACCTTGTAAGGGAGCAACAAACACTGAGTTAGGGACTTAGGATTTGGTCTCAGCCTGAGGATATTGAGAATTTTTTTGACAAAGAGGGTGCTTTAGTATCAGAACCTTATTCGTCTGGTCTGAAAAATAAATTTAACTCTGTCTAAACAGATGGACCCATAAGTTTCATTCTTCTTCTGCTAGGTGATCCAGGTTGCTTCCTTGTCTGATCAAACGCTAGAAGTAACAGCAGAAGAGATTCAGAGACTGGAAGGTAAAAAACAATGATACTGGCTCTCAGGGCAGCATTTGGCGAGAAGCTCCCATCCAGCGACCCCGCGTTGTAGTGAGGCCATTAGGGATTCTGGGCTAGGGCATGTTTGTCTATAACAGGGGCTCCTTCTACCCTCAGAAAAGTGCTGAATGGTGACTTAACAGTTCTTTCTAAATCTCTTCTCAGAATCTGAAACTTTGCACTTTTTGGAGATTTCGACCATAGAATATTTAGGTGTGTTCCAGATGTTTTCTCTCAAATGAAAAGTAAAGAATAAAATCCATTGATTGTACCCTTATAAAAGTGACTTCAGAGAATTAAAATCCTCTGTGTCCTAGAGCAGCTGTCAGTCAAACTATGGCTTTTTTATTGGGAGAGAGTTTTTAGTTGTTAAAGACTGATGCAGACCAGGAAGTTAACTATGGACGGGTTTCCTCAGGAGCTGATAAAGAACCCCAGGTTTGTGCTACTCTAGCTGTTATTTTCCTGGGAAAAGCTAAACAGACTCTGGAAAGGGCAGGGATTGATCTTGGACAAGTGGATCTCACTCCCTCCAAAGGAAGAAAGACTGCTTTATAACTGAGATAGGTACGATGGAGTCTGCTCATATGAGTAACCCCTAGTTTTAACTCTGGTTACATAAGCAGCCCCAAGTTTGGTTCTAAAACTCAATGTTGAAATTATAATCTATGAACATAGGGGTACCCCTATTTCCTTTTAGGAAATAAAGGTGTCTTTGAAGGCAATCTGTTAGGAAGTATAGGAGACCATGATGTGTGAGTGGTGTTTGGTGTTTCAAAAATACTGACTAAATCCAGGAGGTGCCTTTTCATCTTGGCCTTTGTATGGCCATAAAGGAACAGTTTGGGGGCTCCCTGTTGAGGGAGTTGAGGAACCTGCAGAGTGGACGTGGCTGTATTGACTCACTTTCATTCTGCTCCGTAGATCATAATTCTGCCCTTGCTATTCCTAATGCTGAAGACAAGACCAATGGGAAAGGCAGTCCCACTGAGAAGCCACCCAGCCCCATCCAGTTCATCAGCAGTGCGGGAGCTGGGGAATCGAACCGGTCAACGCTGCAGAGGTACACGACCCCCACCCACTCCGCTGCCTTTGGCCAAAGCTTTTCTGTAGCCCCTCTGCTTCCTTCGGCTCATGGTAGGGATGCAGCCTGGGCCAGGCACACAGCTCTGACTGCTACTGCCATCCCCCCAGCAGGTGCCTGGCCACAGCATGGCTCAGGACAGCCCCAGCTTTCAGCCCGTACACTCTACCGATCTGGCGTCTTGTGTACAACATCCACTTCACACAGAGGAAAGCTCAGTTTTAAGGCCTGTTTGCCATTCATTCCAGCAGCTTCTTGGCTGGCCCTTCCTAATCTGTCCTGAGGCATGTAGGTAGAGCCATGGAGGGCACTGAGCCTGGGGTCAGGAAGACCCAAGTTCTAGTCCATCCTCAGATACTAACTGTGTGACCCTGGGCAAGTCACTTTAGCTCTGTCTGCCTCAGTTTTCTCCACTGCAAAATAGGGTAAGAATGGCATTCGCTTCTCAGGGACACATGAGATAATATTCCTAAAGCACTTTGTACATGCCTAGCACTCTAGGTGCTTAATGCATGCTTATTCCCTTCCTTCTTTCCTTCCGGTGACATGGCAACCTTAAATCCAATCATAGGTGTCACACACGGCTGCCGTGTGTTTGATGTTGGCTACACACCACTGTCAGTGGAACGGTATAAATTCACCCCGATTTTTAAATAAACAACAAAAGCACAGGTCTCAGTGATAGTGGATTCGTTGTGTCACCTTGTGATCTTGTTCATATGAGTCTTCATTTTCATCTGAGACACCGTGGTGTCCCAGGAAAGAGTCATGAACTAAGAACTGGAAGACCTCAGTTCTGGTCCTGGCTCCATCATTTCCTAGCTGTGTGACCTTGAACCTTTCCAGATTTGAACTTCTTCATCTGAAAAATGTGAATCAGAACTTCCTGCCCTGCCTGCCAGTTTCACAGGGTCATTTCAAAAATCACATGAGATATTGTGTGAAAAGGCCACAAAGCCTAATGTTGCTCTGATGAGAGCTGGCATCAGTGTCCCTGGTGTTCCTGCTGCTGCTGTTACAAAGCCTTCAGGCATCAGTAGCAACATAGTCCACTTTCTGTGAATTGTTGCTGTCTTCTGGCTCAACAAAAGATGTACCATATATTTTGTTTGAAGGCGTAACTGCTCTATAATCTTTAAGTTTCTTTGGATTTTAGTGGGAATTTTGGTTCAATAAGATGAAAAGGGAAATTTAGGTAACGGTGACATTTTGGTGGTTTGGTACATTGATCTTGTTAGTTTGCCTAGGATCATAGATGAATAGATATAGAATTTGAAAAGGACCTCTGATGTCAAATACAATCCTGTCATTTTACTGATGAAGAAACTGAGGCAGACAGAGGTGGGAGTGGCTTCTCCAGCTGACTCCTCAACATCTAGTAAGCCTTCGAGCCAGGACCTGAATCTAGGTCTTCCTGATTCTGAGTCCAGCTCCCTGACCACTGTACCCCACTGCCTCACCAAGGACATGGTCATCCTTGTCTTTTGTTTCAGAAGAAGTATGTCATCACTTAGCCTTTACTCAGAGCATCTAGTCTTTAGAAGCCACCACGTGAATCTGGCGCTGACATGACCACTGACTCATGTTACTTGCAGGATTGATGCAAAGACCATTCAAGGAGATGTTCTTCCCATGACATAGAGACTTTGTGACTTAGCCTAAAAAACCAATGGAAATGCCTTAAATTCTCATCCCAGCTCTTCTGGGATTCACAAGTGCCTTACACTTTGGAGTTTCAATTTAAATGAGATATTTGCAAAATACTTTGTAAAATCTTAAGCACACTGTGTGAATGCTAGCTAGTATTTCTTTACTCATGTGGTGAAAAGAAATAGGAGGGAAGGGCATAAGCAGTCATTAAACACGAATTCTGTGCCAGGCACTGTCCTAAGAACCTTTTACAAATATTATCTCATTTGATCCTCACAACAACCCTCTGAGGTAGGTGCGGTTTTATGATCCCCATCCTATATTTGGAGAGATTGAAGCAGTCAGGGGTTAAATGACTTGCCCAGAGTCACACAGCCAGTGCCCGAGGCAAGATTGGAAAGCGGGTTTTCCTGACTCTAGACCCAGAGCTGCCTCTTAAGTA
This sequence comes from Pseudochirops cupreus, assembly GCA_028627135.1. Lineage (NCBI taxonomy): Eukaryota > Metazoa > Chordata > Mammalia > Diprotodontia > Pseudocheiridae > Pseudochirops > Pseudochirops cupreus. Next base: position 491,549,578 of record CM053581.1, on the reverse strand, counting down.
GAAATATCTGTGGCAAATATGGAGTACTTGCGTATGACTTGGCTAGACCACACACATAAATATATAGGTACCATATAAATATTCAAGGAAATGATTATTGTTGGTTTTGTTATTGATATCCACAGTACTTTAAAACTGGTTTCATGTGGTTTGTGAAGATAGCTGTTTCCTACCTCTCCTGCAGATTTTAATCCCTTTGTGCCTTTATAAGTGAGATTTCACTAGTTGCTCTGGGGACCAACCTTCCGTGAAAGAATCCCTTTGAAAGATTGAGGCTGTTCTTCTCACAAGAATGACAAGCACAGAGTACATTGTCCAGTGAATTCATCGCCTTTCCAGCTTAGCAAGAACCACCAGAACTCTGGGGCTTCCTTGGCAAACCCTTCCAGAAACAAGGTCACCTCTGTACCCTGACAAAGCATCACAGCAACACCTTAATAGAAGGTGGTATCATACGGGACAAAAATATAAAAACTCTTCTATATTTTTATTTTTAAAAAATTTTTTCCTTCCCTCTCAACTCCCCTCCTTCTCTGTTTGCTCCTTTTTCCTGACCTCTTCAGAGTTCCACTGGATTAATTGTTCCCCTTTCTTTCTCTGAATGCTGCCCTTGTTGCTGGTGGTAGCATGTGCCCTTCAGGGTCTGTTCCCTTCCATCACACTGGTCGCATAATATACATTCTTTGAAGGTAAGTGCTGCCACAGAGATGCCCATTTTTCTTTGTGGTGATATTGAGGACAGCCGTGGTAAGAGGATGGGAATCTGCAGTCTTCTGGGCTGCCACGTCCTTTTCCCCCACTTGCAGTACTTGGCATTTGCATCTCTCTCTCTGCTAAAGGAGCACCTTTGAGACTTTAGCCAGTGACTTCCCTGGTGGTCACCGGCCTGTTTTTTCCCTTCTCAGAGTCATCAGTGGTGTTGGAGAACTAGACCTAGACAAAGAGTCGCTGAAGAAAAAGGAGCCCGACTCAAAAGATAAACCTTATCCCGATTGTCCCTTCCTGCTGCTAGATGTCCGAGATAGAGATTCTTACAGTCAGTGCCATATTGTTGGAGGTATGAAAGAGAAAGCCACCCAATGATATGGTCCAGGATACGGGATGATCTGGTTGTTTGTGTTAAGTCAGTTATTAAGCCTTGAAATGTTCCTCACTCAGCAGTTAAGAAAATCACATTGTGGGAAATTGCACATAAGGAAATTTATGATTCATTTTTCCATATGATCCAAAGAGGAGCTCATGGGCAGGGAACCTCTCTTTTTTTTTTTTTTAAAGATTATAGAGTGCAGCTGAGGAGGTTTCAGAATTTGCTCATCATATCCCTTTCCCTGAAGTGTTTCGGGTCTGTTACTTGCTAATTTGGAGTAGGCATTTTTTCAGTTTCTCATTTTAATTTTAAACTGACTAGGAAGACAGCTGGGTCCAAGCTGTACTCAGATAAATACTAACTTCCTAAATCTTTTCTTCTTTTTATTCCAGCTTACAGTTATCCAATTGCCACCTTGTCTAGAACCATGAACCCTTATTCAAATGATATTCTTGAGTATGTATCCTTCAAAGCCTCTTGAGGATCCAGATGGTTGCATCGGGTGTTATAAGAAGTAATTGTTATTAACATCTAGTGCTTGCTATGGGGGCTCTGAGGGGTTGCTGCTAGCATTGATAGAAGAATTTCAGGTCTTATCTGCTGCTTTTGAGATTACTGGGTCTTCACAAGATACTTTTAGATTATACTGTGCCAGACAGAACTATTTTTCTGTCTAGATTGTGTTGAGGGCAAAATCAGGTGGAAATGTCTGCTTCGTCGGCGGCCAACCCAGAATGCTTTTCAAAACAATTTCCCTCAATCAGGCAGAAACAAATGTTTTGAAGGGTGAAACCAACTGCTGTGTTGGCAGAGATTGACCTTCACAACCTGTTATTTTCTTCAAAAACATTTTTTTTCCTGCTCCATAGACATATACTTCCCCTATTAAAATGTTAGCTCTTTATGAGGAGGAATTGTTTCATTCTTTGTACTTACATTGCCAGGGCCTAGCATAGTGCCTAGCCCATAGCAAATGTTTAATAAACAATTGTTGATTGATTAGTTAATAAGAAGAATTATAAAACTGGTCTCTCTTGTCTTCCCAGAGCCAACATTAAGTCCAAGGCATTAAGTGAAGATTGAGCTTTGTGCTAAGGTATCGAACCTAATTCATTTGAGAAATAGCTAGGAAGCATTTCAGGAAGAGGGTAGAGTCCTCAGTGCCCAGGCCAGTGCCTGCTCAGGGTGCATCTTGCCCTGTGAACTGTGGACAATGGGTACAGAGCACCAGCCGTGGTCTTTCCTTGAACGAAATCGCCATGACTCAGTAAACCAAATACCTGCAGCAAATGTGTCTTCACAGGAAACAGGTGCTTCTGAATAGGTTCTTAAATGGGTTTTCTAGATATATTTTTTGAGGTTCCCCTGGGAATCTATCTTGTTTGCAATGTCCAAATGTTAAACATTTCCTCTAGTTGATGAGTCATCCTCTCTTGGTTTGGGGAGGTCAGTTCAATTGATTTCCACTTAAAATTAATAAGTACTCACTAAAAGCTGTAAGAATCTTAACTAATCTGACTGTTAGAAAAATGCCCATGGCAAGATTATCATCCTCTACGATGATGATGAGAGGCTGGCCAGCCAGGCAGCCACCACCATGTGCGAACGAGGATTTGAGAACCTCTTCATGCTCTCTGGAGGTGAGCAGAGTGGGGTTGGGTTTGGTTTGGTTTCTTATTGGGGCCTAAAAACAATATTTGTACATCCATCCTTGAAAACCTCCATATTCCCTTTTCTTCTAACCCTAGGAATTGGATTTTCTTACAAGTCTCATTGCTGTGGCCTGGAAACCCAGTAAACAAAAAAACTGGGGTTGAGAGAGGGGAGATTAAAATTCCTTAGACTGCCAAAAAGAATTTACATTGTCTGGTGTTACTTGATTTGATACGGAAACTGTTGAGAAAGATCTCAGGTCTTACCACATTAGCCTCTACTCTGTAATGCACATAAAGGCTTTTCTAGGGACTGACGTGGTACCTTATGATACCAAATGCTTTTCTGAATGATCTATATGCAGGTCTGAAAGTCCTGGCCCAGAAATTCCCCGAGGGACTGATTACTGGGTCGTTGCCGCCAAACTGCCAGCAAGCACCAACTCCTGGGTCTGCCCGAAAGCGATCCAGCCCCAGAGTGCAGACTCTGTATGCTGAGAACAAGTGGAGATTTACCCCAGAAGATCTAAGAAAGATAGAATATTATCTGGAAGAAGAGCAAGTTCCCCTGGAAACCCCTGGTAAGAAATGTATGTGCGTACATACCCACACACACATATAGCCAGGCCAGGAATGATTTTAGGAAAAAGCCAAATCTTACTCATTCCTTTAATTTTCAACTTAATCTTCACATGGGCTGTTTGCTAGAGGAGCTGGGATTCTTCTTGTTTTGCTCTTTACAGTATTTCAGGATTGAATATGACTTCGTAATGAAAAAACCTGCTCTCTCACAGAGCATATAGGTTCTTACAGTATTTGAGAGTGGGGTATGATGGGGTTCAGGAAGAAGTGTCAGGAAGGTGGAATAGCCCCAACCTGTCCATACAGAATCAGCCCAGAAATGCAGTTGGAAAGGCCAAGGGGGATAATGGATGCCTCTTGAAACAGAGTAAGTGTCTCCTAAGATTGTGGAGGGGCCCTAGTTTTGGGAGGGGCCCTAGAGGGCATCTGGTTGGACTGCTTCATTTGATGGGTATCCTCCAGGCAGGTCTTTAGTCCGATTGAAAAGAGACAGAATGGCCTTCTAATGACTCACTTTTTTGGAGGGTTTTGACTTCCTCATTGGAGCACTCTCCACACATCCTCTTACTGCCTGCCTTGTCTTCACTTAGTCTGTTTTCTCCTTTCCTTTGGGAATAGGGAGTGAAAGATGGTTATGGAGCACTGACCCCATGGGTTCAGGACCTCACTAGCCTAAGAGTCTATGCAGGACATTGTACTCAGAATCAGGCTTTCAGCCGTGGCCTCTTCCTTCTCCTTTCCAGGCCGACTGAGCCGTGGCAACTCTTCTGTGAGGGATCTCAAGGTCACAGGTGGCACTTCCTCTGGAAGGGATGCCAAGGTTACAAGTGTCCGCAGCAGTCAGAGCCTGCCTCCTGGGAACACTGTGAGCAGCCTGAACCCCCGCTCGCTTAGCAGCGGCTACCTTCAGAGCAAACCCTGGAAGTAAAGACCTTGTCAAATAAATTATTTCCTGTTTATGGAAACCCTCTGAGCACTTCCCAGGTTGGTAATTTTCAGAAACTTCTTCAGAGGACCGACAGTGACACGTGTGACGGAGACTTCCTCCAAAAGAACTGGTAACAGATGCCCCTCTCGAGAACAGAGATGCGTGTTGGGCTCTAGAGTCTTCCCTGCTCTTTACAGAGCATTGAAGTCATCAGCTCACGTAGGAAAAGAGCTCTCTTTAGCGTCTTGTGTCTTCAGTGTGCCCCAGTCTGTTGATCTGTATCCCCATTTTTTCCCTCGTATTGTAAATACTTCATTCACATCCACTGGTTGGCTACTCCCAGCTGTATTCTCTTGCCATTTACTGTTCTTGATTTTATGAAGGAACCTTCAGCCAAGCTTTCAAGATGACTTGTTTAGGAGCTGTCCCAGGAGCTCCCAGTGATTCTTAGAGTTCATCCTGCTGTCCACGTCCTTGAGAGCTGCCTTCCCAGCACAGGCTGCAGGTCCTGCCATGACTCCGGGGACTGGTAGCTGTGGGTATTGATCTGCCCACATGAGGACGTAGTGGAATAACCCCCTAGAACTTCCCAAGACTTGTCTCTTCACTACGTTTCGCCAGCGTGGGCACTGGTGATGGTGCTCAATCATCATAGCACAGAGGAGTTGTTCTGCATGAGAACCCAAGTGGTTTATCAGGTTTAGTTGGCAGTCTCCTAGCAGAACTCATTCGTATTAGTGCAGTAGAAAATAGGACTCCTTGAAGTCATCGCCACTTTTTCCTACACTGGAGCTTCTGGCTGAGGAGGGAAAGGTTCTGTTTCTTTGTCAGCATCGGTCCTTGCTTGCATCCTCTGTGCCGCCCCGCATCCTGCTTCCTGCCCCAAATACACAGTATTCGTTGAATTGTGTAATCTATCCAATTCCTTCCTTGTTTCTCATTCCCATCATTGACCTCTGACTATGGATTTATGAGAGTATTGGTTCTGGCTTAGGCTGGAATTTTAATTCAATGTTAACTGAATTGCTAAATGACTGACTAATCAATTCTTTTTTAGCCTGTCAAGAAGATTTTAGGTAAGGTAAAGGTAGAGGATTCTGAAATGTTTATGACCTGTAATCTTTAGATTTGATATAGAAATAATTGTCACAGCAAAGAGATTTTTCAAAATCCAAATGAAAAATTGTCTTCCTTGCCTTGCTTTGCCTTGACCCTCTGTTTTTTTCTCTCTTCACAGTCAAGTTCCCCAGGAACACGACCCTCAGTGGTAAGAGGATCAAATGAACAGTTGGACAGTATTTCAGAGAGGCCTATGAGAAAACAGCTTATCTGAATTAGGGCCTGCTAAAATGTAACCCTTTGTTTCCATTTCTTAAAGGTAGCATTTTCCTGGGTTTAGGAATCAGACGAATCCAAAATATTATTGAAGATTGGAGGGAGGGGGGAGGTGGACAAGCCATGCTTGAAAAAAATGTTCAAGAATTGTCTTATTAAAATTCAGCCAATATTTTGCCAGAAACTTGTTGCTTAAGACCCTCAGTCGGCCTTTCAGCTGATGCCAAAATGCAACAGTGTTTATTTCTTCTTGAAGGCACAGATAGAAAAAGGCATTTTTTTCCAGCCCTATGTACTCTTGAGAAAATCGGCTTATCACAAGCATTGACAAGATTTTCAGCCATTTTACGTAATTTTTAAGGAAAAAAAAATCTATTTTGCTGCAGAACAAAGCCGTCACTACTCCACCATTTGAGAATAGCCAGTCAGGAGTTCGACTTACCTTCCTGGCCCCATTTTGAAAGTCAATCAGTGTCCTCCCATTTCAGCTTTTCACTTTGTTCTTATTTGCTCCCATGACCACATGACACTAGATTATTAGAGACTTTATTATCTGTACATATTTTTATAATAGGTCAGCTGAACCTTTTAGGGTTGCTGCATGTTTTAAATTTCAGAGGTATTTACAGAGTTGAATGTATTTTATAAATATTTTTGCATAGGTGTGATAGTACTGTGGTCCTATTGGTAGGGCTTTTAAATTACCTGGGCCTCAAAAGATCTGTGCTGATTTTGCACCTTAAATTTTAACTATCAGACACTCTGGATAAGTTTTCATTTTATGTTCCAGCTGTTTTTAATGTTCACCCTTTAATAGTTTCCTCATTAGCTTATTGGTGTACTGTGTTGTTGTTCAGTTGAGATCAGTGATACCCTGTGTGATTAAGATTGTTTGAAGATTAAAGTATGATGCACAGTAATTAATTTGTTGTTTGATATTGATGTTTTGTAACCTACCAGCCTCCCCCGTCCAATAGGATGAGATGATTTTTTTTTTTCCTTATTAGACTAATGCCATCTGAGGAAGTACCTCGTATTGTTTAGTGCTTAGAGAGCTGAGCCCAGATTCGGTTCTAACCCAGTGTGTTAAGGCCCCATCCGCTGAGCTGAACTCGGAGCTCTTTAACACGCTCCTTCACCCGCCCCATTCACTGAGAGCAGCCCTAAGCTAATTATTGTTTGTCTTGGTCAGTGTTTTGCCATGTGGTTAATAGCTGTCATTGCAGGGAGCTTGAAACTCCGTGGATGGACGGTGCTTTGTCAATATAAACTTAGTGTGAGTATGACTCCATCTCTGAGCAAAAGTAATAGCCAGAGTTTCAACTTCCTGGTTAGATCATTTTAAAGTGGATTTGGTAAAAAAACAGTGGTAGTTTACCCAGGTTTCTCTTCCTCCTCCTCCTCCTCCTCCTCCTCCTCCTCCTCCTCCTCCTCCTCCTCCTCCTCCTCCTCCTCTTACTTCTTCCTTCTTCATCGTATTTTGTTTTTTAGCAAAAGCTATACCTGGAGTTATTATTTTCTTTTCTAGCCAAAAAAGTCGTACCTAACCAGCCATAATCAGAGTAGGAATAAATTATAATTGAAAGAGAACATAAATATTTTTATTCATTAGGTGCTCAGGGTTTGTTTCCATGGTGCTATTTTAGACTAAACTAAAATTCTCAAGTCTTTTTAGGCTGCCAGAAGAGAAGCTCCAAAACCCCCACACCCCTTTCCTTTCTCCATTTCACTGCGGGCTGGGAATGAATTCAACCCTTGACTAGGAAGAATGACATAGGTGGGTTTTCTCTTACTGCTTCCTGATCATTTCTACATTGGTTGGCAGGTATGGCTTTCTATTATGGTCTGTTTGACCTCTTCAGAAGAGTTAAATTCTGTTCATCTAGATAAAAAAATATTGCAAACTCTGCCCTATTTTGAGGGCTCAAGTTGTTTAGAATTGACTTCTCAGCTAATGAAATGTTCCCAAAAGTTTTAATGTGTGTTGATTTTCTTCAAGATGCTGTCAAGGATGTAGCTGCTCTAATTGTTTTTGAAGAAACATCAGAAACATGTCAGTTCTAACTTGTTGGTTTAAGTATGTGGACAGCTTGAGTGTTTGTATGGAATTCAATTAGTTTTTAATGGATATATTTTAATATGAAACAAATAGAATAGCACGCTATGCTTCAGATGTATCAGCTGAAACGAATCTAAATAGTAACATTGCCCAGGCACTATAGTAAATATAGAGAAAAACGTTGCAGTATGCTGCTCAGTTTTCAGGTAGAATGTGTGATGACAAAAATTCATCTGCCTCTGATTTAGCCTGTGATGCCAAAGGTGAATTGCACATACTGGCATGGTTATGACTTTTTAGTGATGAAATGTCTACATATCCATTCCTTTTCTCTCCTGACTCAAGCGTGTAAGACTATGAACAGGACTTGATCTCTTGTGCCCCTTGTTAACTTTTCTCTCCACCACCACTAGTGTACTGTTAAAACAGAGGCACTTAGTAAATGCTAATTTAGGCAGCTAGATGGCTTAGTAGATAAAGCACTGGGCCCTGGAGTCAGGAGGACCCAAGTTCAATCCAGCCTCAGGTACTTACAAGCTATGTGACTCCAAGCAACTTAACCTCTGTTTGCCTTAATTCACTGCAGAAGGAAATGGCAAACCACTCTAGTGACTTTGCCAAGAAAACCCCAAGGAAAGTACTGGCGTGATTTTGCCTACTAGGTCAGGAAGAGTCACATATGCCTGAACAACAGCAAAATGCTATTAACTGACCAACCAATTAAGTGGTCACAAGTGAACACAAATGGGGCTTCCACTAAGGTTCATGTTCTCTGTATGTCCTGCTGCCCTCGAGGGGCAAAGACCATGCATCTGCCATATCTACTAGTCTTGTGGCACTATACTCGCTGAGCAGCAAGGCAGCGTTTTTGAACACATTTGTCTGTTTTGAACCAGTGCATCACGGTGTGACACCAGCATATGATAGTGACAGTAGGTAATGGGCCTTGGTTACCCCTTATACTTTGGAAAATACATTAGTGACCCCTGAGATCTTCAGTTACCCTGAGGAGACAATCCCAGAGCTATTTGATGCCTTCAGTATCCCCCTGGATGTCTTTATGCTCTTCTTTACTGTTTGTTTTTCCTTAAGACCCCTGAGCCTAGCAGACTGTAAACAATGCCAGACAGAAAATGGTTTTTCTTATTTTTAGGATCCCCAGGTAAGAGGGATCACGTCCTCCCTTGATGGAGCTGCCCATGGCATTGACCAAGGCACCTGCCTTCAGACTTAGCTCCTTGCTCACGTCCCCTCCCCATTCCCTAGCGGCCTTGGTCCCAGCCCATCTTTTGTACTAGCACACAGACAAGAAGGCAGACGTCATCTCAGAACATTTGTGCAACAGAAAATCCCTTTCCCACTGCATATAATGACCAGTGTCTGAGAGGACAAGTCCCCAAGTGCTTTTGAGACATAAAAAGGGTGTATTGGTCACCTACTAAAAAAATGACTTTAAAATTGCTGTCTTTTAACTAGATAACAGGAGGGGAAGTTAAGTTGTTGTTCTTAATAGGCCAAACTGTTATTGCAATAAACCATCCCAACACCATCTATGTTTGTTCTTTTCTATGATCAGTTTGTAACCTCAAAGGACCTCCTTGCCTACAGGGTGCAAAATGGTGGTGCCCATGGGCTGGGGTTTCTGTGTAGATAGAGAGGGGCAAACAAATTGCTATGAGGCGCAACCATGTTAACAAACTAGTGCTTCACAAAAGCATGATTTGGTTAACTTTGTGAAATACATAGCTTGGGTGGTAAGCAGAAGACTTTCAGTCTCCTCTCAGTTCATTTGCAATTGGCAGGCTCTGTCCGTGGGGATGGATCTAGGCGATGCCCACTGCATGAGCTGCCAAATGATTAATCCCTTGAAAGCTTTGAAGAAGAGCCTATTGCCTGCCCTGTAACAGCTGCAATTATTTAAGAATACCTTGGTCCCCTGAGAGTTTTGGTGGTGGAGTGGATAGAAAGCTGGATTGGGAGTCAGGAGACCCAAGTTCACTTAGCTGTGTGTGACCTTGGGCAAGGCACTGAACGTTTCCCTGACTCAGATTCTTCATCTGTAAAATAGAGATGAATATAGCAGTACAGGGGTGTGAAAGTCAAATGACGTAATATGTAAAGTATTTTACAAATCTTAAGGCTAATATTTTGTCCTCAAGATGATGACAATAGTTTGCTAGATTTTAGCCATTTACAAAATGGTAGTTCTCAAACTTCTTCAATACATGGAGCTTATAGTCACAGCAGATAATTCCACGTGCTCCCCACTTAATGCCACACACAGAGGGATCCCCCCAAATCAGAGGAAAAACATGCTTTGGTTGAAAGACCAATGCTATGTTGTCCATGTTGTTTTTCAGTTGTGGCCAACTTCATGACCCCATTTGGGATTTTCTCGGCAGAGATACTGGAGTCGTTTTTCATTTCCTTCTTCAGGTTTACGTTATAGATCTCAGTTATTCATGCCAGAGACAAAAGTGTAGACGTGGTAAAAACATTTCAACTTAAAAAGACCAGTTCAGGGACCACCTGGTGGCTCACGTTTGTGGTCACAAACCATACTCTGAGAACAGTCACCATCAAATATTACATACAAGGCTGTGAATAAAATAAAATTAATTTATGCCCCCTATAACTGTATTGGAAATCATGCTTGATGCTCTGGAGATAGGAAAAGGAAATCCCCTTGGAGTTTCGAGATAAAAATACTCCCACATTTCCTATCTATTGCATTTTACAAAGAGCTTTCCCCATAGCAGTACTTTGAGGGTAGGTAGTACAAATATTATTAATCCTGTTTTACAGATGAGAAAACTCAGACCAGGAGAAGCTAAATGTCTTGCCCGAAATCACACAGCTAGTAAGTGTTAGAGTAATAAACTAGTGTTTGCCAAGCTCCTATTATGTGCCAGCACTGAACTAAATCCTAGGGTGCAAGCAGTTCACCTTCTGGAGGGGAGACAGCATATAAATTATGACATCACGTATATGTGTATATATGTGTATACATGTATGTACTCGCATGTCTACATATGTGTCCACATGTATGTGTGTTATATAGACACGCCCTGTAAACAGAACTTTTAAACCCAGACATCTTGACCTTCAAGAGCACTAGCTTACTACATCATTCGACCTTTCCTGTAGCCCCTGTGGGAAAGGTAAGGAGAGATCTTCTGGCCAATCATTTACACCAGGCTGTTTCTCAAACCATCACAAGAGACTAAGAAATGATGAGAGGAGACTAGAGAATGAATAAGCACGTGTGATACCCAAAGTGAAATCAGTAATCAAAGCTATAAAAAAGTTTCATGTGAAACCCAACTGCAGCTGGAGAAGATGGGGATGGCATCAGGAACTATAATCTCCAAATTGGGAAAAATTACTATATCCACAATGACTGTCCCACGTTCAGTTCTCATAGTTCATATAGTCAAACCTATTATTGACTATAAATACCCTTGCAGCCAGGAGTGTGGCTACATGCCCCAGCTGGAATGAAATGCTAAAGAGGAAAGCAATTGGCGATACTTCCTCAGCATAGTTAGCCAGAACTGACTGAACCTGTGGGGCAAAGGTGATACAGAATATGCATCCTTGCTTGTCTGTCTTTAGAGGAGAAAGAGGAATTTGGAGGGATATGATTTCAGCCAGGGCTGAATCTATCCTCTACCACCACTGGCATTAAATGTATGACAGGTGGGCATCAGTTTCTGGGAATACTTGATCTGTATCCTGTTCTGGAAAAAAGCAAATTGAAAACAAGTTACTGAAGCTCTTCTCCAGGTTAGCTCTTGGCTTCAGATTGGGAGACGAGAGACAAACCAAAGCCAGAAGGGGTTTGTTATTCCTTTGGAAGGGGCTGGGGCTGGGGACCAAGTGGAATGTGTAGTTTCGTGTTACATGAGAACAAGGTTTTACTTTTGCTCCCCTCTTATTTCATCCAGTTAAATTGCTTGTTAAGATAATGACCTTTGCTTAGACTGAGGTTTTTGATTGACAACACACCATGAAGGAAAGACACAGGAGTGGATGGAACATGCGCCAAGGGGCTGATTGACATATATTCCTCTAGATTATGCAAGAGCCCAGAGAACGTAACGTAGGAAGTAGAGTCAATGCGTGATTGACAGTATATACTGCTAAATCTTTCTGAGCCTTTAAAGGACCAGTAGGCACTCCCACAGTGCCACCTAGTGCTTCTACGCAGTAAATTCTTCACAGGGCAAAATACGGAAAAAATAACAAAGAAAGCCACCCCATCCCAAACTTCTGCCTTCAAATTGACACAGCTTGACCAAAGATAAAGTAATTTAATTAAAATTAAACAGGAACTTTACAAAAATTTTTGCTAATTAAGAAGAAATGGTTAGGGGCGGCTAGGTGGCACAGTGAATAGAGCATCAGCCCTGGAGTCAGGAGGACCTGAGTTCAAATATGACCTCAGATACTTAACACTTACTAGCCATGTGACCTTGGGCAAGTCACTTAACCCCAACTACCCTTCCAAAAAAAAGGCAAAAAAAAAAAAGAAGAAATGGTTGGTTGGTGGTTGTCCTCCGTTTTCGAAGAGGACCAAAAATACCATCGCTATGCTAGAGTCAAGTTTCATTCAGTGTGTCCGGCTGTGGCTCATCAGACCCATAAGAGCTTGGAATGTCAGGCACAAAGTCGAGTGAACATTCGGGGTGGAGCCTCTGAGCTCGAGCATCTTGCATTTCTCTTGAGCTGTCTCAATTCTGCTTTGCTCATGGAGCACAGCGCCTTCTCTGATGCCGAGCGGTCCTGTGCCACCGTCTCCCAGGTCACACAAGCCATTCGCAAAGGAAGGAGCGTTTATTAAGCTGTCGCTCGGTGCTAATGCTTACTGTTGTGGGAAAAAGGTTATTGCCTCTGCATAAAAGCCAAGTTGCTAAACAAGATGCAGGTGCTTACAAGGCAGCTGGAAATTATGAAGAAAATGCGGGGTAGGGGGCAGGATAATGAGAGATGGAAGGGGGTGGAGAAGTGGTGAGTTTAGGCGTTCTGGATAGGCTGTAAACCCTGCGGTACCCAGCCAATGGGGGAAAGAGGAGAGGGAAATGGGAATGGGGAATGGGGAATTAAAAACTGCATATTTGTCTCACGGGCTTCGCTTACTTGTAGGCCCCTGCTCTAGCAAGCGGCTTGTTTCTTACACTGTGTTCTAAGTGCTGGGGATACAAGTAAAGTCCCCACCCTCAAGGGACTTACATGCTAATGGGAAAAAGACACTACACAAAAGGGATCGATTAAAGGGGATGGGGGCCAACCATGTAGACGACCACTTGGTCTCTTATATACAAGAATTTTTGATGTTCAGTCTGAGGTCTCTCAGTCATGACCCCTTTTGGGGTTTTCTTGGCGGAGATACTGGAGTGGTTTGCCATTTCCTTCTCCAGCTCATTTTACAGATGAGGAAACTGAGGCCAACAGGGTTAAGTGACTTGCCCAGGGTCACACGGCTAGTAAGTGTCCAAGGCCACATTTGAACTTAAGAATTCCTAACTCCAGATCAAGTGCTCTATCCATTTCACCACCTAGCTGTCCTAATTTTAATTGTTTTAATTGCTATTGTAGACAAATTCCATTGCACCTTGCTTAGGGTTAGGGGAACAAACTAGGATTGGAGAAAAATTCCACAGAATTACAAGATCAGGAATAAGGACACAAATTAGGGTAAACTTGATTGAAAAGAATGGTTAGATTGAAGCAAATGTCAGAGTAAGAAAAGAGAGGAGAAAGGGAGAGAGAGATCCTGGAAGTATGACGGTAAGAACTGTCTAGGGCCCTGAGGTCTGGGTGCTGAACTCTTTGCTAACCATGAAGCTTTGCCTATATCCCTTGCCATTCAAAGTTCTTAATAGCCCCCATTCTAGTAACAGCAGAATTTTTCATTAGCCACAGGCTCCAAAAATAGATAATGTTGGCTCATCTCAAAATGAGACCTTTTAAAAAAAAGAAAAAAGAAAATCCTAAATTGCAAGCTGAGGGAAAGGGTTTATAATATGTAAAAATGGAGCTATTCTGACCTGAAATTAGAAGTAAACTAATTCCCATTTCTCAAGACATTGCTAACCCAACTGAGATATTATTAGGCAAATAGGAACTCTCCCTTAGCCTTATAGCTCCTTTGATTATAGAATGTAACAGTTGTAAAGAAAAGGAATAAATTTTGACACTATGTATTTTTATATATGGGTTTTAAAAATATCAGCCTCAAAGAATTATTTTCTAGCTCTTCTTACATTTTGAAAAGTTCAAAAGACAGTGGTTGTGCTAGCAGCAAAGCCTTCATATCTCAAGATGCTTATGTCCTCTGCCATGGATTATGTTCATTTGCTACTCTTAAAGTGAGGGTCAAGTCAACAGGCATGCATTAACTTTGTGCCAAGCAATAGCCTTGGAAGTCCCTTCCAGCTCTTCTGGTCTGTAATCTTATGAATCAAAAAGTAAAGTAGTTAAAAAGGATTGTTATCAGCAACGTCCCACTACAAAGGCCAAGTGAACAGCTTGGTATGGTATGTAGTATATACATACTTCAACTCTTAAAAGTCATAATCCTTCTGAAATACTTCAGTTTTCCAGCATTCCATAGGGATGACCACCAAATTCCAAACTTTATCACCTAATTTTTTTCATTGATTTGTGAGTTTATTTCCCACTTCCTGATAAAAATGCCTTTCTACTTTTTAATGAAGTGGGGAAAAAATGAAATTCAATTTATGTAAATTTGCTTCAAAATCAGCTTGGATGGAATGCATCTCTTCTGTAAAGTGCTGGTCCCTTGTGTTATATTTTCCTCCATAGCCAGAGAGAGTCACAGAGATTGTATCACTTACCTAGGTTCATACAGCTAGTTAGAAGTTTTGAACTCCTGACTCCAGTTGGGTGGTACAGTGAATAAATCCCTCAGGAAAACTCATTTTCCTGAGTTCAAATCCAGCCTCAGATACTTACTGGCTTTATGACCCTGGGCAAATCCCTTCACCCTATTTACCTAAGCTTCCTCATCTGTAAAAATGAGCTAGAGACAGAAATGGCAAACCACTACAGTATCTTTGCCAAGAAAACCCCAAGTGGGGTCACAAAGAGTTGGATACAACCGAGACTATTGAACAACTACTTCCTGACTCCCAGTTGGGCACTCTACTACTCCATGTGGCTTCTTAGGAACCTGTAGACAGGAAAAGATTGAAGTATTCTTTTGAGATCTAAATCTGACCTATGATCCTACTGGAGATAGTCTAGTTAAAACAGACCCCCTCCAGATTCAACGCATTGATCCTTAGCTTCAGAAGAGACTTAGAGTTCCCTCGATAAGTCCAGCCTCCCACAAGTCTCCCGTGAAACTTGTACGAACAAACCAGATTTTTCTCAGTTCTAAAAGTAGCAACAGAATAAAACACCACAGATGAATACACATTTTTGCCACTTTCAATTCTAAGTCACTTTTATTTAATTCTAAGATAGTAGGATCCACGTAGGATCCAGGTCTTGAGCCCAGATCAGAAGCCAAGGCTGACTCAATAGAGGTGGTTCAGGGTATACTCCAAAATGGTCGTAACGCCCAGCCAGGTCTCCTGGGCTGTAGGAATGATCTGTCTGGCAGGCAGCAAGAAACCGTAGAATCCAGTGTCCCGGAGCTCAAAGGTGTAAGAGTACTTGATTCCTGTGTTGTAGGCCCAGTCCACGCTGCTACCGCTGGCTTGGTCTGGGATGAAAACAAAAAGTCAGCCTGAGAGTCAAGCATACTCTTCATAGACTGGTTTGTCTGTTTGTTTTTTAATTTAATATATAGACAAGTGGAGGCAACCCAGAAACAAAAATTGCTACCATTTATGTAGCACTGTGAGGTTTGCAAAGAGCTTAACACAAGCTATCTCATTTTTATTATTATCATCCCCAGACAAAGAAACCAAGACAAGTAAAGGTTAAGAGACTCGCCCAAGATCACACAGCTGGTAGGCGTCTGAGGCAGGATTTGAATTCAGGTTTTCTCAACTCCAAAATCCAAAGATCTATGCACTTGTACCACCTAATGAGTACCTAGGACAGTCAGTACTAGATAAAAGTACTTCACTAACTGGCTGAGAGGAGTGTAGCAACTGCCTGAGCAACCTGTTCAAAATATGGGAGCCTAAAGAAACTGACAAATACTGGTTCTGTTAGTACTTTAAGCGATACTGAGAGACCATTTCAGACACCTTTAAGCTTTCATAAATACTGTATGTGTATCTTATATGCACTTCAGCTAGGACGACTAAACTTGCTGAACCCATGGAGTTCTGGTCAGCATGGGAAAAGCCAGAAGACAGTGAAAAACAAGCTAGAGACACACCAGCTGCCCACGCTTTCTCTCCCCCTCTACCCCCTCTCTCCCTCTGTCCTTCTCCCCCTCTTCTCCTTTCCCCTTTTTCCCCTCTCCCCAGAAAGGTTTTGGAAACTACAGAGAAGGTTCAGACTAGACAGACAGGCCCTCAGAGATCAGCTAGTTCAAACCCTTCTATTTTGCAGATAAGGAGACTGAGACTTGGGGAGGTGAATGGACTTGCCCTGGAAGGGGCCTGTGACTCTCAGGTAAAATCAGGATTCGCTCACACGTGTGTTGAGCATCTCTGAATCTATACTTATATTGTTTTCCCCTAGAGAATGTAAGCCCCCTGAGGGCAGGGGCTATTTCATTTTTGCCTTGTATCCCAGCATGTAGCCCCGTGCCTGGCAGGCAGGAGCAAGAGTTCTGGTAACATCAGGTAGTGTTTATAGAATGCTTTAAGTTTTGCAGAGCACTTTACATCCATACATTATCTCATTTGCTTCTCACATTAACCCAATGAGGTACATGTGATCCTCGGTTTACAGATGAGGAAACTGAGGCCAAGGAAGTTAAAAGACTTGCTTAGTGCCTGAAGCAGTATTTTAAACTCAAGTCTTGGAGACTCCAGGCCCTTCGCTCTTCCCCTGGGCAGCCCTTGGAGGAGGCACTTTTAACAAATGCTTGTTGTTTGATTGATCAAACAGGGCTTGATTGCTGTATTCTGAAGGGAGTAAGGGTTTTGTCAACTTCTCACCTCCCTTGTCTCCCCTCTTTTGTCACTTCCTGGCCTCCCCCCCTTCAAGCCTCTTCTGTAGACTCATTTTTACTAAGATATTTGTCATCGTCTACTGCTCTTCCTGGAGCAGAATTTTATCTCAGTGAAGTGAATCTGTCACAGTGAAATTTCAAGCATCCTATAAACTAGGCAGGGGAGAGATTTCAGGGACTTTCTGATGTCTCTCAGATCAGTCCCAGGTAGGTTACTACTTTGTTTGCTCATGCACAAGACTTCTTATTGTTCAGTCTTTTCAGTCATGCCTGATTCTTCACGAACCTCATTTTGTGGTTTTGGGGTTTTTTTTGGCAAAGATACTGGAGTAGTTTGCCATTTCCTTCTCCATAGATGAGGAAACTGAGGCAAACAGGATTAAGTGACTTGCCCAGGGTCACACAGCTAACAAGTGTCTGAGGCTGGATTTGAACTCAAGAAGATGAGTCTTCCTGACTCCAGGCCTGGCACTCCATCCACTGAACCACCTAGCTGCCCCCATACGCAAGACTAGGTATACGCAGAGGGTAAAGAGATCTCACCCTCCTGAGAGAGAAGCCTTGTAATGAATGGAAAGCACACTAATCTGAATTCAAAGGATCTGTGTGATCTTGGACAAGTCACAATCTCTCTGAGCCTCAGTTTGTCTTGTCTTTTAATAGCAGATGTATAAGGATGAGAGGGGTCTATGGGGTCAGAGGTGGGGAAGAAGCAGAGTGACTATAGAATAATCTTGTGACTGAAGGTAGGATTCAGTGACTAGATGCTTCTAAAACAGGGATTTTTAACCTTATTAGTGTCATGGCCCCCTTGGGTACTCTGGCAAAGCCTATGGACTGTCTCTCAATAATGTTTTTAAATGCATAAAGTAAAATAGGATTATGAAGAAAGCCAATAATAAAATATTATCAATTTTTAAGGTTCATGGACCCTAGGTTAAGGACCCCAGTTCTAAATGATTAGCCTAGGAGTTGGGGAACCAGGAATAACCACTGGTCTTCCTATTATAATAGCTGCGTCAATCTGGTCAGGACCCTTCTCACTTTCCCAGTTTCCAGTGTCCAATGCCCAGGCCTGATTCATTCCATGGGCTATTTCCTTCCCCCTGACATACTCTCTGAGGGCAGGGAGAGCCCAGGCTAAAGACCTTCCTTCTGGTCTGCCTCTAGGTGGGAGCCAGTGGGGTCACTTACAGATAGTGGTGATGATGCTGCCATACGTGTACTTGGTCCCGTACAGAGAAGTCAGCTTGTTGACTGCAGCCTTGGCCAGATCGTCCTTGAGGGAAAAACAGAGTGAGCCACACACACACACATGTCATAACAGGAGAAAGCCTAAAGATCTCCTGAGAACACCAGGTCTATGGGATTAGAGATGAGGAAGAAGAGTGACTGTAGAATAATAATCTTGTGACTGGTGGAGAAACCCCTCCTCAGCACTGAGTGAGGAGGGACCCCAGTTCTAGGCTGGAGGCACCCTCCCTCAGGGAATCATCCAAAGGAACCAGATGCCCAGACAGTCCCACGCAGAGGCAGAGCTCCCTTGTGCTCCCCAGATTTGCTTTCTTCAGCTCTTTGTCTGTGGTGGTTCTCTGTGGGCAGATCCTAGCACTGGCAGGCAGACCCACATCGGAGTGTTTAGAAGACACTCGATATTCCATTAGCTAGGCTCCTCCTCCCCACCAAGAAGGCAGTGTGAAGCACTCTCACCACGAGCCTGAAGATTACCTCAATCTCTTGCTTTGCAACCTACAATAAGGTACCCAATGTCTTTCATTCCCCAACTAAGAAATGAGATACCGCACCAGGCTGGTGAAAACTCATGGATGTAACAGGAGGGAAAAGTACCACATGCATGTGCCTTATTTTCAGCACATATAGTATACAGCAATCAAGATTGTAAAGAAGACAATTAATTATTCCTTTGAACAGATTGGTGAGGGCCAGAGAGGGGATTGGGCAGAAGGTTAAACATACCAGCTCTGCCTGGTCGGCAGCCGGGGTAGCAGTGTAGCCATAAGGATAGAGGAGAAGTTGAGAGTAGCTATGGATGGAAATGAAAGCTTTGATGTTCCCGTGGCTGGTCACAAAGTCTACGATGGATTTGACCTCCACCTCTGAGGCAGCATACTTGCCATGGTAAGTCTCTGAACAGGGGCTGCTGCTGGCTCCAGTCTCTGTAGGAAACAAGACGAGGTTTAGCATTTTCAAAACCAGTCAGTAACCTCTCTTAGTCCATTTTTTTAGTGTGTGTATGTGTGTGCTTGGGACCCACGGAAAAG
Source organism: Pseudochirops cupreus (assembly GCA_028627135.1). Lineage (NCBI taxonomy): Eukaryota > Metazoa > Chordata > Mammalia > Diprotodontia > Pseudocheiridae > Pseudochirops > Pseudochirops cupreus. The sequence goes on along the minus strand of CM053581.1, from coordinate 491,530,550 downwards.
TGGAAAGGAATGAGATGGGAACCTCCCCCATAGGAGGGTTCATGGTGGCAGATGTGAGTCATTGGGAGGGTAAAGACTGTAATGCTTGAGTTCTAGGTCCAGCACAGCCTGAGTTGGAAAGGGAACACGGAGATTATCGATGAATCCCTCTCTAGAATAATGATGCTACTTTGGGAGGTTAGGTGGCAGTGATATGAAAAAAGAACATCAATAAAAACCTATTTTTAAAATCCTTTAAAAACAAAAAAGCAGAACAGTCATTTTCTTACTATCTTGCAAAGAGAGAAAGAACAGAATGGAATGCTGGGCCTAGAGTCAGGAAAAGAGCTCACATGTAGCCTGGGGTATTTACTACCTTGGGAAAGTCTTTCAACTTCTATTTGCCTTAGTTTCTTCATCTGCAAAATGGGATAAAAATCATCGGGTGGTTTGTAAAGTGCTTAGCCTGCACAGCGCCTGGCACCTGGTAGGAACCATATAACGCTGTAGCTGGAGAGAGGGTTTGTTGAGGATTAAGCTAGAACATCCCTGAATAAGTCCTTCTCATCATCACTCCACTTCTTGGGATTTCCTTGTTCCTTGGGACTTCAGGGCAACCCCCGGCCTTTACTTGAGGAGCAAGCCCAGGCTTCAGGAGGTTCCGCTGACCTCCCATCACCCCTCCCCACTCAGAACAGAGTTCTGATTCCACGGCACACGGCTTGTTCTGTCCCATAAGATTGAGCAATAGATTCGAAGTCAGTTTCTAAACCTTCCTCTGTCGCTCACTATGACCTTGGGCAAATTACTTAATTGAACCTGTTTCCTCTTTGTAAAATGAAGGGTTTGACTAGAACAGGGCTTTTTAACCTGGGCTCAATGAACTCTTTTTTTTGGCCATGGGGGTTAAGTGACTTGCCCAGAGTCTCACAGCTAGTGTCTGAGGTCACATTTGAATTTGGGTCCTCCTGACTGCAAAGTGCTCTATCTACTTTTCACCTAGCTGCTACACCATTAACTTAAAAAAATTTTTTTTGGAGTATTTTGATATAATTGGTTTCTGTTACTCTCCTATACATTTTATCTTATCCTGAGGAGGGTTCCATAGGCTTCACCTAATAGCCAGAAGGATTCATGCCACTGAAAAAGGTCTAGAACCTTAGATTGCTGCTGGGATGCTGGACTCTGATAGACGAGCCTTTGCCTTATCTTGCCTAGAATCTGACCGCCACGTCGCCTCTCAGCCATCTCTGCACCACGCTACTGGATGGTCCCTTTATGAATTGTCTTCTTCCATCGGGATATAAACTCCTTGAGAGCAGGGGCCATACTGTTTCTTGTATTTGGATCCCTAGTTCTAGCACATAGTAAGAACTTAACCAAGATTGTGGCTTTCAAGGCCTCCCCCCAAATCTGTGCTCTTTATCCTGCCTTTCTTTTCCTTTAAGATACAGCTCAAGTACTACCTTCCACAGGAAGCCTTTCCTGATCCCCCCAACATCCAGCCCCCTCCTTCCTAAATTACCTTATATTGAACTATTTTGTATGTATTTGCATAGGGGAGGTAGGTAAATGCAGTGGACAGAGCGCTAAACCTGGAGTCAGGAAGACTCGAGTTCAAATCCAGGCTCAGTTAGCTATGTGACCCTGGGCAAGTCACTTAACCCCGTAGCCTCAGTTTCTTCAACTGTAAAATGAGCTAGAGAAGGAAATGGCGAATCATTCCAGTATCTCTACCAAGAGAACCCCAAAAAGGGGTCACAGGGTCAGACGTGACTGAACAGCAACAAATATATTTGTACTTGTGAACTTTATACTTGTGCTGTAAAAATTTTACTTGTTCTTGTTGCTCCCATTAGAATATAAATTTCCTCTGAGTAGGGATTATTTCATTTTCTTTATACTTGTATCTCCATCACCTAGCACCATGAATGTCCTATACTAGCCACTCAATAAATTCTTATTGATTGATTGATTCATTGATCCCATGCTGAGAGCCTTATCTTTTTTTAATTAACTTTTGTTTACTTTTAGTTTACATCATTCGTTTCTACGAGATTTTGAGTTACAAATTTTCTCCCCATCTTTCCCCTACCCACCACCCCAAAACAGCGATCCCATGTTTACCCCCTCCCCCAATCTGTTCTCTCCTATATCCTCCCCCATCACCCCTCTGACTTT
>CM053581.1:491511382-491521572 GCA_028627135.1 Pseudochirops cupreus | reverse complement strand
GATTCTCCCGTAGACGTATTTGGTTCCGTGCACTTGGGAGAGAGCTTCCACTGCCTTTCGGGCAAGACTATGCTGCCAAGAAAACATCAAAAATGCCAGAGATAGGAGGATTGAAGGAATTGGCATCATTCTCCCTCTGGAGAGCTGGGAAGGTCTGGAAAGGCTAGAGGCCTACAGAACATCTTGTTGTTTGGTCACTTTTAGTCACGTCTGACTCTTTATGACCCCTTTTTTGGTTTTTTCTTGGCAAAGAGACATACTGGAGTGGTTTGCCATTTCTTTCTCTAGTTCATCTTACAGCTGAGACAAACAAGGACTTGCCCAGGGTCACAAAGTTAGTGTCTGAGACCAGATTTGAACTCGGCTCTTCCTGACTCCAGGCCCGGCACTCTATGTACTGCACTATCTAGCTGCTTGGGGGAGAAAAGATGTGAATGGATACAACCTGTGTGGGGCAGGCAGAGTGAGCTTTGGCCCTGAAGGCAGAAGGCTTGGGGTCTAGTCAACATCCTGGGCCCCTGTTTCTTTACCTGTAAAATGGGGGAGATGGACTTAATCTCTGAGATCACCTCATGGCGGAGGTGAGCCCGTCCTCCTGGCTCTAAAATCCCAGAGTTCACTCTCTGATTCCAGGGGGTATGGCTTCTGCTGACACTCACTTCTCGAACGCTGGCTCTCTCCTCATGTGGCCAGAGGGGTGAAAGAGACACCCCACAGAACTCTCATAGTGGTTCCTCGAGGGAATGCTGCCATAGACTCCAGGTGATGTGGGTGCACTTGGGAGATCAGAGTCAGATCTACGGATGCCTTGGAGAGGAAGGGGCTCTCTGGCCTCTGGCCTTGGCTTCAGAGCCACCCAGCTAAGCCCTCTGGGAATCCTAATTCCTTTATTTCAAAGGAGAAGGCAGTTGGAGTCCTAGCTCTTACCACACAGTGGCTGAAGAAGGTCCCAGACCATCTGAGAGGCAAAGGTAGAGCCACCCAGCACTGTGCAGGGAGCTTCTAGGAGGCAAGGTCTATTCCCTTCCTGCACTTCACAAAACACAGGAAGAACTGGGTTCTCTCCACATCTGGGCCCTCCCTGACCACACAGGACCCCCAAATAATGTGGCAACAATAAGGAGCCTTGGCTCCTCCAACATATTGGTAAGGTGAACAGAGAAGGACAGCTGAGGATGTGTCCTAGGGGAATCTACTCAACCCAGAGCTGTCATCTCAGGAAGGCTGTACCTCTTCTCCCTGTATCAGCCCTCCAGAGTCCTTCTTCTTCCCCCGTCTACCCAGAAGGGGAACCTTTGGTGAAAAGCACTCACCAGTACAAGAGCACAGATTTCCCCTACTGCTCCCAGTTGACTGTGGCAAGAAATACTCTGTTTTAACTTTGATCTGCAAATGTCTCTCCCAACTGGCCAAGGTGATCAGTTGTTGTTTGGCAAACTTGTGCTGTTTCTGGTCCAAATAACTGGGCCTGTATCATCTGATTAAGTACTTCCTTATCAACAAATTATTTTCTCAAACTTTCACCATGCTGCATTTGCTGCAGCTGTACGTGGGCCAGGGAGATCACATGACCAATTTTTCTTCACTTGTTTTGTCCTTCCGTTCAGTGGATGGAGAAGTGGGAGACAGGGGTTCTCCTAAGGTCAGAGATCTAGAACTGGAAGGAACCTTAGATTCCAAACTCCCCATTTTATAGATGTGGAAACTGAGGGTTAGAGAGATTTGGTGACACACCAAGGTTACACAACTAATAAGTGTCACAGGTTGGATTTGAACCCAGTCACTGCTCCTGGAAGAATAAAGTCCAGTCTGTGTGATCCCTTGGTGGATAATGCTTGTGATGTTTATATCTATGTATTTAATACATTTTAATGTCTTCCCTCTCCTCCACCCCCCCCCCCAAATGAAACTATGACTCCATAAAATAAAGGATTGTGTCTTCTTGGTACCCTCCCTGGCACCTAAGACATGCCCCACACACTCCAATAACCTGGTGAATCTGTGACTGCCTCAGTGTGTGCATTCTAGCCATTCTAGTCCATGCTCGATCATCCTGCCAATCATTATTTTATGAAGCACCTACTGTGCTAAGCACTGACCCACGTCCGGTGTTCTGCAAACAAAATACTCCATCTCTTAGATCACTGGCTATTCCCCATGCCTGGAATGCTCTCCCTCCTCTGCTCTGACTACTGACCTCCCTGCTTCTTTTAAGGCCCAACCAAGATCCCACCTTCTACAGGAAGCCTTCCCTAACCCCTCTGCATTCCAGTGCCTTCCCTCTGTTAATTTTTTCCCATTTATCCGTACATAGCTTGGTTTGTATATATTTGTTTCCATGTTGTCTCCCCCATTGGATTATAAATTCTTTGAAGGCAGAAACCCTTTTTCTTCTCTTTGTGTCTCTGCCACTTAGCATAGTGCCTGGCCCACAATAGACACAGTAAATGTTGACTGATTGATCATCCTGGAAGCTCCTGTCCACTTTCTCCCAGAGGCTTGTCAAGGGAGGGGCACCCACTGTGCTAGGGGACTCCTAAAGCTCTCTTCACATTGTAAGGATGTTAGTGGATGCTAGTGGACCATGGGCACTGTCTACAGGTTGTCCTTCTCTCTCTACCTGTCTTGTCTCTGAGGACCCCCTCTCGTGAAACAGACCTGTCATTTTCCTGTGATTCCAACAATATCTTCCCTCCTAGAATCATTCTTCCTCCCACGCATGGTGCAGCACGTTCAGTGTGACTTAGGTTCAAATCTCACCTCTGATACTTATTATCTCTTCAAATTTGGGCAGGTATCTTTAACTCCCTAGGCCTCAGTTTCCTCATCTGCAAAGTAAAGGGGACTGGACTAGCTGGTCTCTAAGGTTATATTCATTTCTAAATCTATGATCCTTCGAGCTGTACAAGGGATCAGTTGGGGTGAGAGGACAACTTCCACAGAGGACATTTGGGCCTTTATCCTACGGGCTGTGGAGGGTATCTGTGTTCTTTTCCCTCTTTTGACAGAGGGTGTAACCCCCCTGGAAATGCTGTCCCCCTCTGCTCTGGGAGGATGGTTCTCCCCACCCCACCCCACCCCACCCATAGGATAAGGGAAGAATATTTACCAGCTCCTCATTATCGCGAGTAGGCTCCTTCCTGTAGCCATAGGGATACATGAGCATCTGGGAATAGCTGTGGATGGAGATCAGGACCTTGAAATGCTTGTGCTTCTGGAGGAAGTTTGCGATCGAGGCCACCTCTGGCTCAGAGTGAGGGAAGGGCCCACGGTAAGTCTCTGAGCAGGGGTTGTTGCAAGAACCAACACCTAGAAATAAGTTCCCCACCCCAAAAATGCAAATTATAAAGTTGTCATCCAGATAAGCAGTACCAGAAACTATTGTGCTGTGTGAAACAAAAAGTGGGATAGTTTCAGAAAACCTGAGAAGACTTACATGAATTGATGCAGAGGGAAGAAGGCAGAACCAGGAGAACACTGTACACAGTAACAGCAACATTGTAGTAATCAAATGTGAAAGACTTAGCTACTCTGATCAATCCAAGACAATTCCAAAGGACTCACAATGAAAAATGCTCTTTACACATCCAGAGGTAGAACTGATGAACTCTGAGTGTAGATTGAAGCATAGCTTTTTTACTTTTTTAGGCAACATGACCATATTGAAATATGTTTTGCATGACTTTACATGTATAACTGACATCATATTGCTTGCCTTATCAATGGGTGGGGGTGTGACTAGAGGGAGGTAGGGAGGGAATTTGGAATTCAAATTTTAAAAAATGAATGTTAAAATAAATAATTTCTAATGAGAAAAAAAGGAAAGGAAAGAAAGAGGGAAAAAAGAGAGGGTAGAGAAGGAAGAAATACAGAAAGAAAAAAGTAGAAAGGGAGGAAGGGAGAAAGAAAGAAACAGGAAGGAAGGAAGGAAGGAAGAAAGGAAGGAAGGAAGGAAGGAAGGAAGGAAGGAAGGAAGGAAGGAAGGAAGGAAGGAAGGAAGGAAATAGTCAGGATTTGGTTTCACCACCTGGCTATGACAGTTATGCCAGACATTTATCTGTGAGACTTTGGGCAAATCAGTTTAGTGCTAGGCACCTCTAAAAGAGCCTCATCAGTAAAATGGGGAGGCTGCCCACAATGATCTCTAAGGTCACAGGGTCACAGAATATCAGAGCTGGAAAGGGCCTTGGGAGCCATCTGGAGAATCCACTCTAAAACACACCTGACAAGTGCTTAGCCAGCCTTTGTTTGAAGACTTCACGGGAGGAGATGATGTTTTCCAAAGCATCCCATTAGCTGGCTCTTTAGCCTGTAATTTAAGACCCTGAACATGTGACCCAGAGAAACGGTCAGGCAGGTAGGCACATGCTGGCTTGGCGAGTCAATGAGCCGGCTTGGGAGCTCCCTCTGTGTGTCCCTCCAGATGTCACAAAAAGCCTTTTCCAAGAAGATCAGGGGCTCCCATCATCACGGCTAATCCCAGCTCCCTCACTGAGTCAGAGTAAAACCAAAGAAAGCCCCTTTTGATGATCCCCATCTACTCCTGAGCATTATTTCTTCCTGGAGGAATTTCTAAGTTCTTGGTCTATCAGGCACAGGGAAGAGAGCACCAGCTGAGAAATCAGGACACCTGGGTTCTGTCTCAGCCCCACCAGTATGAGCTGTGTGATCTCTCTTGTCCTCAGACGCTCCTCTGTAAAATGAGAGGGCTAGACTAGATAGTTCTTTCCAATGTTAAAAACCAATCATTCCAAATGTTTGAGAACATAAGGCAAATAAGCATAGATCCAGCTACCAGGGCTTAGAGCACAATCAGAACAAATAGCTCACACCTTTAGATGTGACAAAAACTGGCGAGGCATGTAGGACAAGTATTATTATCCCCATTTCACAGATAAAGAAACTGAAGGCCCAGAAAAGTCTTGTGACTCACCTAATGTCACATAGCTAGTAAGTGACGGGGCTTGAACTGGGATCACTCACCTCCCCATTCAGCACCCTATATTGGAGTGAGAGATTTGTAAAGCACTCAGCACACAGTAGGCTCTTAATTGTGCTTGGTACACAGTAGGCACTTAACAGATGCTCATCCTCTTCCCCTCTGCTTTGTACCACTTCACTTGTAAGGGCTTCAGTTCCTTAAGATTTTTAATTAACTCTATTTGCTCTACTTACGAGAGGATATGAATTATTCCGAGTGAGTCTTCTTAACTGTTCTTTCCATACTCTCCTTCCTTTCCACCCCTTGTCTCTACCTCCCCAAAACCCACAATGGTAGTCTAGGGGGTAGGATAGTTGGAGGTCAGAATATAAAGCCAAGGTCTGTGCCAGGGTCCTGTGACCTTTGGACATAAGCACACTAAAAAGAATAGGGACAGATTCAGAAGGTGTCGTCAAGGACAGTTATCTCTGACACCATGACGCTGTCATCACTGCTCAGGCCTTCCTTGTAAGTGATGCTGTAAGACCTCAAGTCATTCAGAGCACAGCCCCACAGCCTGAGACAGGGGCCACAGAAAAATACAGAGGCAGACCCCTACCGAACCAGATTCTTCAGAGGAGCTTGCTCAAGGCCTCGGCGGATTCCTTCCCTCCCCTCAACATGGGGGTCAGTTTAGGAAAACTGGCTATGGGATACCTTGGATGTGGGCAGCTGGGTGGTACAGCAGATAGAGTGCAGGGCCTGGAGTCAGGAAGACCTGAGTTCAAATCCAGCCTCAGATCCTGGGAAAGTTATTTAACCCTGTTTGCCTTGGTTTCCTAATCTGTCAAATGAGCTGGAGAAGGAAATGGCAAAACCACTCCAGGATCTCTGCCAGGAAAACCCCAAATGGGGTCGTGAAGAGGTGGATATGACTGGACAACAGTGGGGTATCTCAGAGGGAAAGAAAAAGCTAGTACCTTTGTGTGAGTTATTGGCAACAGCTGCTGCCTTCCTGTCTCTCCACTGTCCCCCCCAGATCAACGGCTCTTTCTTCCTTACTTTAATAAGAGTTAGGGGAGCCACCCTAGTCCTCCCTACCTCATGCCCAGCCTCTGCCCCAGAAAACAGGTCTTTAGTAGGTCAGCAAAGGTCAGGAGTCCTGGGAGTACCTGGAGGGAAGTCCCAGCATCCCACCTGATCCCCTGGGAGCCCCAGGGGTTTCCCAGCTCATTGATCTCTAGATTCAGTCACTTCTCCGGGATTGCCATCATCCCACAGGAATCCCAGATTGAGATGGAGGTGGGGGCTCATGGGGTGGTTTCCTCTAATTGTTCATTAGAACAATTACATCAAATTATGTTGCAACCACCAAGACAGCACTCCTACCTGAGTCACCCCAGGAGATATGTGCTGCCTCTCACCACAGGCGAGTCACGGAGCCTTCCTGGGCCCATGACAGGGCCTCCCACCTGCCCCCAGCCCCATTCCACCTTTCCTGATCTGCTGCAGCCCACACCTGTGGTAACAAGTCTCCAGACAGAAGCAAGATCTGCCTACAAGAGGCAGGTGGATGAGGCCCTGGGAGGGGAAGATCATGGACGCATGCTGGAGACTCATGAACTAACTGAAAACCTGTTTAGCATGTCTGCCTGGAGGCTATACACCTGCTTCATGTAGCAGCAGGGAAGGCAAACTGTGCAGACTAAGAAATACGAATGTAAGCATTGCTAAACACTTCCTTCTTAGAGAGAAATAGAGCACTTGGCCTGGAGACAGGAAGATCTGAATTCAAATCTGGCCTCGGACATTTACTAGTTGTGTGACCCTGGACAAGTCACTTCCCCCTGTTTGCCTCAGTTTCCTCATCTGTAAAATGAGCCGGAGAAGTAAATGGTATCTTTGCAAAGAAAACCCACAAAGAGTGAACAGCAACAAAGCTTGAAGGCAGGGTCTGTTTTGTTTCTGTCCTTGTTTTCTGAGAACATCCAGTAGGTCCTCGCCCAAAGTAGATTAGCAAACAGTGGGTGCTTAATTAAATGCATTTGGAATGAATTTTTGGTTTAACAATCCTAGTGCCTAATATGGCATCTTGCAAGAGTAGACATTTAAAAGAAAAAGACATTTATTATATTTCTTTTTTTCTTTTGCTTTTTGGAGGTGGGAAGGGCAATTAGGATTAAGTGACTTGCCCAAGGTCACACAGCTAGTAAGTGTTAAGTGTCTGCGCCTGGATTTGAACTAAGGTCCTCCTGATTCCAAGGCCAGTGCTCTATTTGCTGAACCACCTAGCTGCCCCCATTTGCTGTATGTCTTAGAGATGGACAGAAAGAGATATGATAGACAGACATATATTCTCATCAGATACAAGATTTCATGTGTGTAAGGAATTTCTGGTGAGGAAACTCCTTTCATCAATGCAGACTGGCAACAGCTCTGCCACTTATAGTCTTGGCAGCAGTTCTCAACCTGTGGGTTATGTTCAGTTTGTAACAATGAAAATGCATCCTGCCTATCAGATATTTACATTATGATTCATAATAGCAGCAAAATTACAGTTATGAAGTAGCAACGAAAATAATTTTCTGGTTGGCAGTCATCACAACTGAGCAACTGCAGCATTAGGAAGGTTGAGAACCACTGCATTAGAGGTACTCAGAGGTTAAGGGACTTGTCCAGGGTCACTCAGTGCGCATCAGAGAAGGCACTTGAGCTCTGATCCTGAGGCTAGCACACTACCATTCTCTCTCTGTCTCTCTCTCTCTCTCTCCCTTTCCTCTACCTTCTCTGTCTTCTTTCTTTCTCCCTTCTCTCTCTTTCCTCTTCCCTACTCTTTCTCTTCCCTCTTTCTTCCTCTCTTCTCTTTCCCTCTATCTCTCTGTTTCCCTCTCTGTTTCTGCCTCTATGTCTATATCAGTGGCTCTCAACCTGTGGGTCACAACCCTTTTGGGGGTCGAACGACCCTTTCACAGGGGTCACAGGGGTCGCCGAAGACCATCAGAAAACACATATTTCCAATGATCTTAGGTGGGTCTGTCCACATGCAGATACGCCCACATACGAGTATTAAGGGGGGCATTAGGAAGGTTGAGAACCACTGGTCTACATACGTGTGTGTGTGTGTGTATATGTATATACAATACAGCTCATACAATATTTAACACTTGGCTCTCAGTCTGGGAACTGATATCTATATAACGCATTTTAAAATTTAATCAGAGTTAGATTTTTTTTTCTTCATCGCTGGCTTAAATCTAGACAATTAACAAAACAATAAAATTAAGCCCTAGTTGTATTTTTTTCACTGATTTCTGAGGTGTAAGTGCTGGCACTGAACATTTAACAATGGGCTTCCTGGAGCTGATTGGAGCTGGCTCCAGCATGCCCCTGATTATACATTTTAAGCCCTCCCATGGACTCTCTGGCTACAGGGCCCACACCTTTAGCGTATCCCTAGCCAATATTCACCGGTATTTATTTAACTATAGGGCCACACATCCTCTCAGTGCAGAGAATCCGCCAAGGGGCACACCAGCCCCCCAAAGGACAATGTCATACCTCCAAAGCCAGAATCCCAGTTCCTGTTGGGATCTACCCCCCTGCAAATGGAACGTGAACTGATAGCTCGGTTCTTGCGCCACAGACGGTTCTAGGAAGAAAATACAGGTCATGTGATCTTATGAATGAGGAGACCTACACCAACCAAGTTGTGGGAAAGGGCACGGGTACTTGGGACGTCCCAAGTCTTGGTTTCTAATCCTGGACACTTTTGGGCTGTGTCATTTGAAATAAACTCTCTGGGTCTCAGTTTCAGAATCACAGATTTGGGGCAGCTAGGTTGAGCAGTAAATAGAGAGCCTCTGCTCTGGAGTCAGGAGGACCTGAGTTCAAATCCAGCCTCAGACACGTAACATTTACTACCCGTGTGATCTTGGGCAAGTCACCTAACCCTGACTGCTCTGCTCTCCCACCTCTAAAGAAAAAGAAAAAAAAAAGGAATCACAGACTTTTAGGGCTAGAAGAAACCCAAAAGTCAAACAATAGACATTTATTAAGCACCTCCTGTGTACTAGGTCATTTAGTTTAACTTCTTCGTTTAAAAAAATGAGGAAATTGAGATCCAAAGAGGTGATCAAGGCCATGCAGGTAGAAAGAGGAAGAGCCAAGACTCAGGATCAGGTCTCCTGGCTCCAAACTCCAAGGACTATTATGAAATGAGGGCAATATTCCTCCTTATTCTCCCTTCAGGCCAATGATGCCTAACCATGGTGTTCCACTTAGTCCAGGCCCACAGCATCCTCCACTGATTGGTACAAAAGGTACAGGGGGAGGGCCAAAAACCAGGCCTCCTCCATTGTCCCCACTCACAGCCCCAGACCAGGCAGAGTGTCCAGGGGAATGCTTCCCCCCACCCCACAGAGGGATTAGGCCTTTCTCTCCCTACCTCTCCTCTCCCCAAAGAGCCTCACCATGCTGTGGGTATAGGCAAACCCATCAGGGTTGCTGATGATCTCAATAAAGATGTCCATGTGGTTCAAGATCTTGGTCAGCGCTGGTTCTTCACCATAATCCATGGCGATCTGAAAGGAAGGGGAGACAGTGATGCAGGAAGATTGGAGTGAGACCCCGAAAAGCAGGCATGAGGGGTTATGGACAGGAACAGGGAGGCAGAACCAGGGCGGGAGACTCTCACTGCCACACAACAAGGTGAACTAAGGTTCTTACTTAGCTGTTGTCTGTGCTATACCTTCTCTGTGGATTAGCTACAAGATTAATTATGTCGTAAAGAATTAGAACATGGATTCTTAGTCTGGGAGCCTGTAGACTTTTTAAAAAATATATTGATAACTGTATTTCACCATAATTAGTTTCCTTTACAAAAATAACAACAAAAGCAATAATAACAGAGGGGTGGAGCCAAGATGGCGGCGTAGCAGCAGTAACATATCGCAGCTCTCACATAGCCGCCCCAAAATACCCATAAAACAGGACTCTAAACCAATCCTGGAACTCCAAAACGCACACAAAGATACTTCCCACTAAAGTCAGCTTGGCTACGAGGAACTGAAACCAGCCTGGCCTGAAGCCACGGCTGTGCCCCGGGGACGGCTGGATGGGAGGAGCTGAGGAGCTTCAGGTGAGCGGAATAGCGCACCAGTGAATGGGAATTGTGAAAGGGGGAGATAAGCAGTCCGGCCAGAAGGCCTCCAGAGTGGAAAAGTGAAAGGCAGAGGTTTTGCACCCGCCTCGGCTTTGCAGCTTCCCACCC
>CM053581.1:491494529-491510882 GCA_028627135.1 Pseudochirops cupreus | reverse complement strand
TGTGTGTGTGTGTGTGTGCGTGTGTGTGTGGGTGTGTGTGTGTGGGGGTGTGTGTGGGGGGGGGGGTGTGTGTGTGTGTGTGTGTGTGTGTGTGTGTGTGTGTGTGTGTGTGTGTGTGTGACACTGGCTCCCTCCACACCTACAAGGAATTAATAGCAAAGGAGGTGGAAGTGAGAACAGAGACAAAAGCCAAGTAAAGACAGGCCTTTGGCTGATAAAGAGATTGTTAGAGGTTTGGTGGTAACGCGCTCGACATCTGTTTGTGGGCATCTGTCACGTGGATCCTTTCAAGTGGTCGCTCCAGGCCAATACACAGTGTCTTCACACAGGCCATCAAGGCCAAGCCCTTTCACTTTACTGATGAAGACCCTGAGGCCCAAGGATGGTAATGACTTGCCCAGGGCCACACAGCTAGTGAATGGAAGACATCTGACTCCCGAGTTCAGAGCTCTCTCCACATTAGGTACGAGACTCCAAACAATATTTTTGCTCCAGACAGCATTTTCTATGGCACCACTGCATGACGGGGAGTCTTCCTTCTTGACTCAAGTGCATTTATTTAGACTTTCAGTTGGTAGACTGCAGACAGTCCTGAGAAAGCAACAATCTCAAAGCCCCCTATTTAGGAAGGGGTAGGAGGAGGACTCAGTAACACAACCATACTCGCCCGTTGCAAATCCAGGGTGAATGATCTATCCAAGTCCTTGAACCCTAAGTTTGAGGGCTCAGAGGTCACACCATATAGAGCTGAATCTGAACCAAACCAAACTGATGGGTGTGTATCCCCTACCTAAAACTCCAAAGGGAAAAAGACCCAAGAGGCCATTTGTCCCAACAGTCACCCAATTCATTACTCCATGGGGCCCCAAGCCTTTGATAGAAGTGGGAAGGGATGAGTGAGACTAGGGCATGGAAGAAAGCACATGAATGGGATCAAAGCATTACCTTCAGCACAAAAATGGGACGCTTTTCAAAGGTCTGACCAATCATAATCTTTGAGACCAGGTTTGAATGCTCAGCCACAAAGTTGTCCATCCAGGTGTAGATCTGAAAGGAAGACAGTTCAGATAGCTGGCAATGCCCTTGGAGAGAAGGGAGGGGCCTTGGAGAGAAGGGGCACAAAAATACCCTCCCTCCTCTTCCTTTTGGTCCCCACCAACCTTCTTCTCTGGAGAAATTTTTAACTTGTCTCAATTTGATTTAATTTATAAAATCATAGGATTTAGAGCTGGGAGGGACCTGAAAGATTATTTAATACAACCTCTCTTATTTTACAGATAAGGAACCTAAGGCCCAGAGAAGTCACAGATTTTAGATCTATGGTCTATGGGACCATAGAGACTATCTAAGGCCAACTCTTCATTTTATATGAAGACACTTAAGCCCTGAGAAATTAAGTGACTTGCCCAAGGTCACACAAGTAGTAAGTGCCCAAGGTGGAATTTGAGCCCAAGTCCTCTGCCTCCAAAGCCAGTGTCCTTTCCACTGAACCTGCCTTTCCATTAATAATACTATTCATGAGCCTGCTGTCATGAGGACCACCTCCCACCAGAAAGGATCTCCCTCCTCTGATCTACTTGGCTAGGATTCGTCACAGATCCACAGACACCATGAACGCCTGGTTTTCCGGGGAGTCCCCATTTTAAGAAAATAAAGCATATCTGTAATGGGGTTTTCTAAAAAGCATATTCAAGTATATCCAAAAGTACATTCACCAGGATATGAGTCCTGATTTAGAGTCTGAAAAATATGGTCACTGTAGCTGAATGACCCATATAAGAATGTAGGGGTGGGAAATCTTCAAGGCCACAGGTGGCTCTAGGTCTTCAAGTGCAGCCCTTTGACTGAATCCAAACTCTGTTCTGTGAATTTGTTCTGTGGCTTTGAGACCGCAGACTCTCCACCTCTAGCATGGTGCTGAATTGCAGTTAACAGTGTAGAGGTCTCATCCCCCCACCAGACTATAAGCTTCCTGAAGGCAGGGACTGTGCTGCTAACATCTTTGTATCCTCTGAAGTTCTCAGCACAGGACCTGCCATATAGCAGGCACCCTGTAAGTGACTACTGGAAGGATGGATGAGTGAATACGAGGCAGGGGAAAGGGAATAACATTTGGAGCATGAAGACCCAAATTCACCTTAGGCACATCACAGCTTCTCTGGGCCTCAGCTACCCCATCAGCAAATTGAGTCAGTTAGACTAGATGACCCCTCCAGATCTTATCCCACAAATGACCATGGAGACTTTAGCTATTTTTAATGGTCTCTGAATGGGGAGAGCTTTTAAGTTGAGACTCTCCAAAAGGCAGTATTAGAATGCAAATCGGAACTTTTGTTTAGAGTGGGCTAGAAGCAGACCAGTCTCATTTAATTACCGGAATGCAGACTGGAATTTTTGTTTTGGGAACAGGCTGGGAGAAGCAGACCTGAACTTTTGTTTGGGAATAGGGTGGAGACAAATCAATAGCGGATGGGAATTGCCTCCCTACGTAAGATTGTGCGCCCCACCTTTTGCTCAAGCAGAAGCAAAGGATAGCGGGACAGAGGGACGAATTTTTCTTTGTTTAAATTCGCGCCAAAACGAGAATCCACCCCTCCTCCAATGAGAAGTCAGAGACACCCTTGACTTTCCCTGCGCTGAGTCTGTACCCTCGCTCTCACCCAATGGAAGTTAGGTATGACAGAAAGAATGTACTTTTTATGACTTTATGGCTCTCAGGTTTTTTTAAAAGAGGGCACCTGGAGGGGCTCTTTCTCTTTTTTCTTTGGACATGCAGCAGGGAGGGGTCCCTCCCCGCTTCCAGGGTATTTAAAAAAATAAATATTCCTGTCCAGCCGCAAGCACTCTTCTGCATTTCCTTTGATTGGGTAAGTGGGGTTTTTGACCCACACATCTCCCTTTACAGACTTCAATTTCACCCTGTAGTGCGCCATATTGGTTCAAACATAGGCCACATCCCTTAAATGAGCTCCTTTTGAAAGAGAAAATTGGATATTGGTATACAAGAAAAGTAACAAGGAATATAGGCCACAGTTAGATTTGGGTGAAAAGTGCCACCTACATTTAGGACCATATGATAATAGTGGGGACGATGATCATGCTGAAGGCAGTAACAGCAGGAGTAATCATGGTAATAAGAATCATAATGCAAAGTCCTTTGAATATGAAGTAGGATGTGTACTTTGAGTTGGTCTTTTCCAGTAGCAGAGCTATGCCAAGTTGCCCTGACTTATTTACACTCATCTGCATGCCAGGCCTCTTAACCCAATTATAGTCATGCAACAGGTGGCCTGAGGCAGGGAGTCAGGGGATATGAGATGGAATTAATTTCTGCACCAGGCTGATGACCTCCGGAGATCACAGAAGGTCCTCCTGGCAGGCAAGGCTGATCCAGAGAGAACAGCTCAGAGATATTGGTATATTTCTAGGGGAAGCCCTTTCTGATCTTCTCAGTTGTTTGTGATCTATCTGTCTTCAAATCATGTTATGTCTATTTACTATCTAAATGCTATTCTCCCTGTTATCCCCCACCCCCAGAATGTAAATTCCTTAAGGCTAGGAATAATTTTTCATTTGCATACAACAGGTGCCTAATAAGTGCCCACTGAATTAGACTGAATACCTACCTCCTCTAGAGTGTGGTAAGAGTTGTACCTGAAGCTACTAGTGCTCCTCTCCTGTCTTCGGGAGGCCGACATGCCTCTTCTTTCCTCATCTAACAGCACCTGAAATACAAATGCCCAAATACCAGAAGGTCAAGGTCATGTCTTCTTTGACAAAGATAAGTCCGCAGGAAAGAGAGAGAAGCCCTTGATGATGTGAATACAAGGCTATCAGCCTTGGGCTCCAGTCCCCTCTTGCGTGCTATACCACTCCCCCAAGGTATATGAGTGAGGGAGTTAGGAGTCTCAGGTCCTGTCACTCAAGCTATAGCTAACTTTTACTGTATGGTACAGGGAGAGAACACGGGAATGGAAGCCAAAAGACCCAGGTTCAAGTCCGAGCTCTTCTGCATCATAGCTTTGTGACTTTGGGCAAATCACTTAACTCTCTGAGGACGCTTTCCTCTTGTAAATTGGAGATGATTATGACTGAATTGCTTACTGGTGGGAGGTGGTGAAGCAGTCTGCAAGAGTAAGGTGTTGTTTAAACTCTGTGATGGTCTTTTAATGATGCTGATGCTTACAAGGAGCTCTTTGAACCTCACTTTCCTCAGGATAGAATAAACAGAGACCGTGATATTAATAATAAGGGGGCCTTACATTTAGATGGGGCTTTAGAGGTACAAAGTGCTTTCACATGTCATATTTGTGAAGCACAGACAACAGAATTCCAGATGGTATTGGCATAGAACAATCGGTGGAATTCCATAAGACAAAACTTATACCGATGGGTCAATACACCGACTGATCTCATCGATACATCGACACCTGTAGATTGCATCCAGTCTGTAATTTGCAATCTTAATGTAGATTAATGAAAAGTCCTAAATGTCCTAAAAGTCCTAAAAAAAATCAATTTTTTTAAGTACAAGATGGAAGAAGGGTGGTTAGATAATTATGATTATTAGCATTTATATACATCTTTAAGGTTTCCAAAGTGCTTTACAAATATTAGCAGATTTGATCCTCATAACAACCCTGGGAGGTACGTGCTAATATTTTTCCTATTTTACAGAGAAAACTGCAACAGACAGGTTAATGATTTGCCCAAGGTCACACAAGGGACAAGTATCTAAGGCAAGGTTTGAACTCAGATCTTCCTGATTCGTGTCCATCATTCTATCTACTGCTCCACCTAGCTGCCTCATAATTTTACATTAATTTATGTGAAAAAAAATCCAGGGTTTTATTAGACTATAAGTTTAATGTATGAGTCAATTTAGCAACCAAAACATCTAATGCAATCTACTAACACATACTAAAGCTGGAATATTGAGCCTCAGTGACTCGTCTCACTATTGAGTTATTAGCCCTAGGTCAGTGGGTAGGAGCCATGGGAAGGATTAGAAAAATGAACTTACTAGGATCTGAAAATTCCATTGTTTGCCTCAATTTAAAGGGGCAACATTGATACCCACTTAACCATAAGCTTGACCATTGTGCCCATCAGAGAGAAGGCAGGCACGTTGTGGGAACTGATGATTCTGGAACCAGATTTAAAATAACACCAAAAGGAATTAGGTCTAGGAAGTCTATCCAAGTTTTCTAATTTCCAGACTAAAACTTGGTAGAACTCCTTCTACAGAAGTTCTCCATAAGTGTTCCTCCTTGATAGCCACTCCAGAATAAACGAGACCACATGGCAATTTGACCCCTCCATTGTGATCTTTTTGTGCCAGTATCTAAAAAAAATGAATGTTTGCAAGTTCAGATTGAAATTTCTTATTGTTCAATCATGTCTAACTCTTCATGACCCCATTTTGACTTTTCTTGGCAAAGACACTGGAGCAGTCTGCCATTTCCTTCTCCAGCTCATTTTATAGATAAGGAAACTGAGATCAACAGGGTTAAGTGACTTGTCCAAGGTCACACAACTAGTAAGTGTCTGAGGCTGGATTTGAGCTCAGGTCTTCCTGACTCTAGGCCATCCACTGTGCCATCTAACTGTTCCAGACTGAAATGGAGAGAAGCCAAAAATAAAGAAAGGAAAATTTCTCATTACAAGCTCTCTTACAAGTCTGAAACTTAGTCATTTGAGTGGGATACTCACTAAATTAGAAACTGTGCTTCAGCTATACAGATTTTCATTTGACCACATCAATATTTGACCATATATATTCATTTAACCATATACATTCTATAAATACATTCTATAAATTTCTCTCAAGTCATCTACCGGCCTCTCCTGTTACTTTCCCACAAAGTTCGAAGTGCATAAGAGAAGGCAGGAGCAGAGATCAAAGGACCTAATGGCTTCTTGACTGGAACGTTCCTTGCCTGTTTAGCATTCCATCCAAGCACAAATGGAGAGACTTAGAATGAGAAGAGATCTTACAGTTTGGCTCGTCCAGACTTCTCATTTCACAGATGAAGAGCTGTTCTCTCTGGCTACTACTTAGACAGAAACCAAAATTAAAGTAACCACAGACCTGGTGAGAGATCTTACCTGGACATCCTTAATCATGACACTATAGGAGATGCCACTGGAATTCAGATAGTTTTTGACAGCTTTCAGTTTAGAGAAAGGAACTCTCATATCCACAGGAAGGCTGGGCCTGGCTGGAGCATGCCAGAAATCAACCTTTGGCGGGGAGGGAGGCAAAGGGAAGAAATAAATTGAGTTTCATCATATAGCATAAAACATATACCCAGGTAGGATGTGATGGACTCATTTACTGTTATCCAGCTGGCAGTCCCTCCCCTCCTGTATCTCAGAGATGTTAACATCTGCACCCTAATGTATTACTGAAAGCCCTAATGGCCAAGATATGAGGCTGGAGGGGAGGTAGAAAGAGAGAAAGAGTTCTTGTCCAAAAGTTCTCTCTCCTCCATGACACCCAAACCACTCCGCCATCTTCCAGTGTTGCTTCTCGGACAAACTCAACCTTTCTGGAGCATCTTTGGGTCCCAAGACTCCCCCAAGCATCTTTTAAAGTAGAAATTTTATCTATAGGAGTAACGAGTGAGGTAATGTCACTAATCACTATAATTATAAGAAAAAGGACATTGACCAGCAAGGGGAACTACAAGGACCAGGCGTTGAGTGCAACTATGTAGGCAGAGAACATCTCTTCCCTTCTGTCCTAGAATGGACAGGAAAACTTCATGCCTATAGTATAACACAGGCACATAGGGCACTCAGATTCTACTCTCAGACACCTGTTATGTGCCCCAAAGTCATTTCATGGCTCTGCTTTTCCATTTTTCTTTTTATAAAATAGGAAAAGTTGTTTATAACATCCTTTTGATTACTGACCAATAGAAAAACTCATGGGTAATAGAAGTGAGGATGGTGAGCAGAGGTAGACATTGGCCCAGCCTATGGGACCATGTTCAGAAATATGTGGTTGCCTCAACTACCCCAATCCCCACATAAAATATATTTTGTTGTAACAATTAAAAGAAATACAGCTAAACTCTGAGATCTCTTGGCTGTCACCTTGAACAATGCCCTTTAACCTCTCCAAAACTTCATTTCCTCATCTATAAAATGGAGACCATAAAGCCTTAAAGCATGGGCTTGTAAGGGTCTAATGTGGTCATGCAAGTGAGGACACTTTGGAAGTACAGGGCACCACACAAGCATCAGGTATCAGGGTTATTTTTTTTTCTATGTCTATAAGAGAAATGTTTCCAATATAAATAAAGTTTAATAAGAGCATTTGCATAGCTCTTTAAGGTTTACAAAGCACTTTACAACTATTATCTCATTTGTTTCTCACAACAACCCTGGGAGGCAAGTGTGATAATTACAGATAATAATAAGAATAACAGGTAACATTTAGATAGTGCCAACCATATACCAGGCCCCGTGCTAAGCACTTTTTATAAATGTTATCTTATTTAAAGCCCACAAGACTCCCGGGAAGTGAGTGCTGTAATTATCTCCATTTTACAGCGGAGGAAACTGAAGCAGGCAGAGGTTAAGTGACTTGCCCTAGGTCACACAGTCAATAAATACCTCAGGCTGGATTTGAATTCAGATCTCCCTGACTCCTGACCCAGCGCTCTAACCACTGCTCCACCCAGCTGCCAAGATGGGAGACTGGGCCCTGTAGGATGGACCCACGCCACACACATTTACTACACCGAGCCTTTTCATCCAAAGGCCATCTACAAGTCATCTGGCGCTCAGCACCTAACGCTGGTGGAAAGGACACTGAAGAACATAGTTTTGTACCAAACAAAAATGCCCCTTCCCCCTGCCCATCTCTTAAATTCCCAGGGTTTTGCAGGGTACTCTTGGCTCCACCAGCCGGCTTAGCTGTGTAAACAGAGCCCACATTCTAAAGCACGGAGACCCAGTCCTTTGGTCCCCAGCCCTTCTCCTGCACAAGTACTTAGTGCTTTTAACTTCCCAGACATCTCATGATCACTGGAGGGATGGGGGGTGAGAGGTGAGTGTGGGAGGAGGAGGGGAAGGTGCCCTGCAGGCCAGACTCCTCCCTTCCCGCTAGAGATGCTGGAGTGTCCCAGGAAGGGCGCCGTGGCAGGGGCATGCTGCCAGCCAATGAAATGAGGCCTCCAGGTGGACTGCCATCTACCTGCCCGAGAGGCCAGCTCTTGTGAGGAGTCTATCACTATGAAATTAATTTCATGAACCTCACCCACCCATCCACCCATTTGTAAAAGTACTGCGTGACTTAGCCAATTTTAAAAATTACAGTGAATTATAATTAATTTGGGTATTTCACAACAGCTCTTGAGATATCAGACACCCCGAGGGGGTCAAGAGACAAGGTTGGAAAACTGCTTTCTGTCAGATGAAGCAGACTGCAGCTCTGCTACACCTATGATTTGGAGCTAGCTGGGAGACTGAGGATCTTCTAGTCTGAACCCCTTTGTTTTACAGATGTACAATTGTCCAGGCAAGTGAAATGATTTGTCCAGAGGCGTGGGGGTACTTTGTAGCAGGGCTGGGATTCGAACCCAGGGCCTTTCCATCACACCACGGGAACTCCCGTTGGCCAGCCCTCACCTTCTGGTAGTCCGGATTTTCTAGGTTCCTAAGTAATTGGAGCTGTTTCTCGTCCTTGGCCTTGATGCGGAGAACCTGGTCCCTGGGAAGACATAAGCCAGGGGCAGGATATGGTGGCAGGGAGTTGGAGACAGCTGGGAGCAATGTTAGGCTTTAGCCCTTGGGAGAAGCAGGGAGACCTTGAAAGGGGCTCTTTTGTCTGAGAAGCATTAGAGAATGTGGGATTGCAAGGGGCTATCAAGGCTGGGTACCAGCTGGCGGAACTTCAGGGGCCGGTTAAACACCAGCTCGGACTGTACTTGGGTCATGGAAGTGGAGGTGGGGGTGGGGGTAGAGAGAGATCAGGATGCTAATAGGAAGAAGGAGGAGAGAAGGGAGAGAGAGCTGATTTCGAATGTGCCCATTTTACAGGCACTGAAACTGAAGCAGCTAGAAATTGAAATAATCTAAAGCAGAGGAGGTGCTGGGACTAGACCCCAGAAAGAATGAGTGAGGGACTCTGACTGCAAGTGTTCCCATTTTACAAGTACTGAAAGTGAAGCAGCTAGAAATTGAAATAATCTAAAGCAGAGGAGCCAAAAGGGCGAGAACCCAGGAGTCCTCACGCTCCACAGCGCAGAGCTGTCCATTTTCTAGGCACAGAGATGCCAGCCTTCCTCTCTCTTCATCCTTGCCCCCCAGCCCCAACCCGCCGATTCTGAGGCACAGAGCCTCTACTCACCCACTGAACATCTTCTGGCTCCAGACAGCTGCCAGGAGGAGGCTCAGGACGAGGAGAGCCCTCATGGTGAGCCAGAGTCGAGCAGGACCACTGTCTCCCGTGGACACGGGTAGCATGCTTCTCCCCAGAGGACAGCCCCTGCAGACCTCTCGGCTCAAGGGCTGCTGCCCATGGCCTCAGCACCTGAGCACTCTCCTTGTTTGCTTATCTTGGGAGGAACAGAAATGAGTGATGTAGACATAGCAGGATGCTCTGGTTAGGTCACTGCCAGGCCCTCCCCAGCCCTAGGCAGAGCCCCCGGGGGAGGCAGGGGCAGAGTCAGGGAGACTTTCTCAGCCCTGGCATCCTTCTGTTTGTCAAAAGGGGGGAAAATCTCATCCTGCTCTGCACTTGGACATCCGTCTTCCAGAAATAATTAAATTTAAGGTAAGATTCTTTCTAAATAATTTCTGACCTGGAGAGCTGTCCAGTATGATAGTTTTCCCCACGCCCTTTGACATGACTGTTCCAAGACAATTTTAGGTAACATTTATGGGAATCCAAGAAAAAAAATCGACACATGTAAAATATAATGTTGGGTTAACATTAATTAATATTAAGTTAACATTCCTAATAGGTGAATGTCATAGGGAAATAACAATGCTTAAAAAAACATCAATTAGTGCTTATCTAATACTTCAAACAAACAAACAAAACGCTTTCTTTTCCCTGCTCCCTATTTAATCTAGTTCCCATTTCTCTATTGTTCTCAGGGTTCTACCCTTACAGACACTCTCCCATTTTCTCTTTGGTCTGCCCTTCTCCTAGGACAACCAGCTTGGAGTTTAACCCCAAAAGCAGCAGTGACCCCCTTGCATGGATAGATAGAAGACCAGCCCTAGAATAAGGAAGACCCAAATTCAAATCCAGCCTCAGACACTTACTAGCTGTGTGACCCTACGCAAGTCACTTAGCCTCAGTCTGCCTGGGTGGTTTTCTCTTCCACAAAATGCAGATAATAATAGCACCTACCCTCCAGGGTTGTTGTGAGGGGAAAATGAGATATTTGTAAAGTGCTTAGCAAGTATCTAGCACAGAGTAGGTCTATGTTTTAGTCCAAGTTTCATTACAGCCTGGTAGAGCTGAATTCGAGTGTACCTCTGATGAGTGACAGGTATAACCTTGAAGCAATTCTGCCATATCTGTCAGGGTCCCAAGCAACTAACTTAGACTTCTCAATTACAAATTAACTGCTGATCTGCACCAGCAGAAGGAATTTCTACACTGGGAGTGTCTTACAACAATGAAAGGGCAAGTCCAGGCTACCGTTCACTCGGGTTAGTCTCTCCCTCAGCAATGACACTTATTTCGGTTCCTTACAGTCAATCAGTCAACACTGAGGCTCTCCTTACAGTCAATCAGTCAACACTGAGGCTCTCCCTCAGAAACTATCCTATATTTATTTCATATGTGTTTCTATATGCACATGTTGTCTGTCTCCTAATAAAATATACGCTCCCTGAGAGAAGGGGCTGTCTCTGCTTCTTTTTTCTCTTTGTGCCCTCAGCATCTATCACAGGGTGCCTGGCCCTTAATCATTTAACAAATACTAATTGACTGATGTCACTTAATCCTATTTGCTTCAGTTTTGTCATCTGTAAGATGCAGGGGATAACAGCACCCACCTCCCAGGGTTGTTGTGAGGGAACAAATGGGATAATATTTGTGGAGGGCTGAGCATGCTGCCTGGCACACAGTTGCTGGTGGGGAGGGGGACGGAAGGAAGCTCTCTGGGTGGTTAAAGAAATGTCAGTTGTCTAAGTTTCTATTCAGTTGGGGAGATCCCGTTTTCTCCATCTTTGAGTCTGGGGACTCGAAGCATTGGTGGTACTGTGGATGTCACTGTGGTGGGAACCATTCCAAACATACCCACCAGCGTTCTTACAGACGCTCTTCCCTCAAAGCAGAATCTCTTCCCGGGCCCGTGCAGCGAAGATGTGTCTCCCTAGCCGGAGCACCCAGGGACAGCAAAGCAGAGGCTGCCATGGGGAGCAGGGGCCCCCACAGAGGGATCAGGAAAGGGATCTCTGGGGCTGCTGACCCCGAGAACATCCACAGCAGGGCAGAGAGGGCAGGGACGCTGGCTCGAGCTATTTCTGGTGGCAGCATTTTAACACAATGGTCACTCAGCACCAGTATTTCTCAGAAACCCACTCCCACGGCTGTTCCCAGAAAGACACATTAGCTGGATTCGGGCTGGGAGGACAGGGCACGGCTCGCTTGTTTACAGTGGGTTCTGCTCCCCAGGCCTGCTGGACCTGTCTCATTATTCCATGAGTCTATTGTCCTGACCGACGGGACAGAGTGTCCTAGCAGCCCTGCTCTCCAGAGGACTCACAATTTAACAGCAAAAAAGACATGGAAAGGAACACACTGCTGCCCAGGTGACTCCCTGACCTGAAAGGGCAACGTCCATCCTTAGGGACTAAGGTATTCAGTGGAGAGAAGAGTGATCTAGGAAGAAAGGAGCCCTGAATTCAGATTCCTGTCTTACATACTAGCTGGATGAAGTGAAGGCAGATGCTCACGTTCACGCACACACACACATACAGACAGAGGAATATATATTGGAATAATATATACATATACATATATAAGTATATATAATCATATATTGGAATAACATTATTGAAATAAAATATATAAAAAATGTGTTGGAATAATATATTGGAACAGTATATTGGAATTATATATTAGAATAATACATAGAAATGTGTGTTAGAGTAATGCATATTAGAATAATATATTGGAATAATGTACATATGAACATATTAGGATAATATTTAAATGATATATTGAAAAATATATTAGAATAATGTATAGGTTAGAATAATATATATAGGAAAATATGTGTGTATAGGAATGTTTTGTTTGACTATGCATATTTGTAACAAAGATGTTTTTCCTTTTTCTAATGGAGAAGTGGGGAGGACAGAAAATAGATTTTTTTTTTGCTTTTGCTTTTTGGAGGGGGGAGGGCAGGGCAATTGGGGTTAAGTGACTTGTCCAAGGTCACAAGGCTAGTGTTAACTGTCTGAGGCTGGATTTGAACTCAGGTCCTCCTGACTCTAGGGTCAGTGCTCTGTTCACTGCAGCCATCTAGCCTCCCCCAGAAAATGGATTTTTGATTCTTGAAAAAAATGAAATAAAAAAAAATATTTCAGCCTTGGTTTTCTCTTCTGTAAAGGGGTGCCAATAACAGCACCCACCTCACAGGATTTCTGTGAGGACCAAATGATAGAAATAAAGCACTTTGCAAACCTTAGAGTTCTATATAAATGTTGCTGTTGTTACACATAAATGGAAGTTATTGTTGCTATTATCATTATCATTAGGTCCTCTAGGTGGCGCACTGGTTATAGCACTGAACCTGGAGTCAGGAAGACCTGAGTTCAAATCCGACCTGAGACACTAGCTGTGTGACCCTGGGCAAGTTACTTAACCTCTGTTTGCCTCAGTTTACTCAACTGTAAAATATAGATAATAACAGCACCTATCTCATGGGATTTCTGTGAGGATCAAGTGAGATTACATATATGATATACATATGTATATATACGTATGTATATGTGTATGTGAATGTATATCGGTATGTATATGTGTATATATGTGTGCATATATATGTAGCACTTTGCCAAACTTAAAGTTCCATATAAATATAAACTATTATAGTAACAATAATTACTATTATTAAGGCAGTTAAGGGGTGCAGTGGGCAGGACTAGAATCAGGAGCGCCTGAATTCAAATCCAGCCTCAGACACTAACCGTGTGACCCTAGACAAGTCACTTAACCTCAGTTTCACCTGAAAATGCAGACAGTAGCAGCACCTACCTCCCAGGGATTCTGTGAGGAAAAAGATGAGGTCCTATTTGTGAAGTGCTTGGCACAGAGCCTGACCCCGAGTAGGTGCTGTATAAATGTTAGCTCCTTCTTAGCATCACTGATTAGTGGAAGTCTGGAGGATGGGTGGGGCGGGAGACGGCGTGCTTGAGCATGGGGTCCCCGGGAGGAAAGGCTGGCTTGGCTTCAGCGGGTGGGCTGCAATCAGGAGGCATCGGGACGCAGGGCCGGGGCGCGGCGGCCTGGAGTGTGGAGGGCCTGCATACGGAATCCGGTCCCGGGCACCCCCCGGCGGCCCAGCCCCGGAGCGGACCCCGCGATCTCCCCAAATTTGTGAATTGGGGGTGATAAGAGCACCCTCCTCCCGAGATCATTGTAAGGATCAGGTGAGACAAAGAACAAGAAGGGCCCGCACGACTCTCATCTACATGGCAGCTCTGATCAACTGTGGTGCTCAGACGCTTTTGAGTGTCTGTGACATGCTTCCTACCTGTGGCCGAGCCCTGAGTTCAAGTCCAACCGCAGACACGGACTGTCCGGCTCACCCTGGGCCAGCCACTTAAACCACCGCCAACCTCAGTGTCCTCATCTGTAAAGTGGGGGTGGGTGATAACAGCGACCACTCTCCAGGGCTGTTGTGAGGACCACGTGAGATGATCAGTGTGAAGGGCTCAGCGCACACAGTGCCCGGCACACAGCAGGTGCCTAATAAACGCTTTTGTCCTTCCACTGCGCCGTGCTATCCACTCACGCCACACACACAGCTGGACTGATTTGGGAGGGAATCAGTTCAAGGAGGATCGCAGCAGCCGCCTCCCCAGGGCGTTGTGAGAACTATCTGCATACAGTAGGAGCTTACTAAGTGCTCCTTCCCTTCCCGAGCACTAGCCTGCCCCAGCTCCCGAGAGGAGGCAGGAGGCCGGGCCTCCAGAGCAGGCTGAGGCCCTCCGGCTTCCCCGTTCCTCCTCGTCCTCCCGCTCCCGAGCTCCTCGGTGCAGCTACTCACCCCAACGTCGCCAAGTGTGTGCCCCCTCCCCCACCCAGCAGCCGTCGGGGGCCGGGGAGGGGGGGGGCGCCACGGGAGTATTTCCTGCTGCTTCCTGCCTGGAGATCGGGCCTAGAGGCCGAGGGGCGCCGCTGCAGCCCCGGGCCGGGCTCAGCTCCTGCCCCCGGGAAGGAGCTGCGAGAAAGCCGCCGGGGATGAGGCAGCGGTCAGTTAGTCAGTCAACAAAGTTCTTCCTGGCCGGGAGTAGGCGTTTGGGCTCCCCCGTGGTCATGGTAGGACGGATGAGCTAGTATCGGTGAAATCTGGCCTGCGATAGAGGGGAAGAAGCGCTGGAGCCTGACCTTGGGTGCATCTGAAGGCGCTGGCCTAGGAGGCCTCTCATCAGTCACTAAGCATCTATTAGGCGCCTACACTGTGTCAGACACTGTGCTAAGGCTGAGGATACAAAGGAGGGCAAAAGATGGCCCCTGCTTTCAAGGAGCTCGTAGCCTATTGGTCAATTCCGGGTCAAAATTGATGATCCTACAGGGTTAGGAAAAACCCAACCACATCTAAGTGATGCGGTGTGGCTTACCTTATCGATGGGTAGGGAAGGGGCCAGAGGGAGGCTGAGAACTTGGAGCTCAGACTTTTAAACAGAATGCCCAAAAACAAACAGCTTTTTTAAATGGAAAAAAAAAACCCAAACACTAATAGAAAAAGCCTCTGAAGAAACAGCTGTTTTTCATTAAATAAAACTGAATTATTCGCTTCCTTCTGAAATTTCCTTAGAGCCCTTAGCTTGAATTACTCCTTTGACTTTGTCTTGTTCTCCCCTGTTGGATCATAGACTAGTAGGATGAATGAATGGATGGATGTATTTTATTAAGTACTTTTGTTTTTATTAAATAGTATTAAATTAAGGATTTATTAAGTGCTTACTGTGTGCACATCACTGTGCTAAGCACTGAGGATACAGACAGAAAAGAGGGCCCCTGCCTTCGGGGAGCTCATATTCTAATAAAGGAGATAACATTTAGCTCCCAGTGTCTGACACACCATAGATGCTTAATAAATATTTGAATAATACAAAAGATTTCAGCTACAAATCAGATGGTCCTTAAGGTATAGCAGCAAATCGGATGTTAATGCCTCTTCTTTTATGTCATTTCCTCTGATAATTAGAGAATAAATAGGGATGCCTTTCACAATTTTGTAAGGAGGTGAATTTTTAATCAAAGAACGGCTAGAGATCACAGATCTAGAGTTGGAAGGTCAGTGAAGAGACCATCCTAGTCCAATTCCTTCATTTTACAAATAAAGAAGCTGAGGCCCAGGGAGATTAAATGACTCGCCCAATGTGAAACAAGTAGTAGTATCATTATTTTTGTTCTTGTCTCAGCCCCCTCCTGGTGAATTGTAAACTCCTTGAGGGCAGGCATGGTCATTTTTTCATCTTTTTATCCTGATACTGCAGTGTCTAGCATATGGTGTCATTGTTCATTCCTTTCATTCATGTCTGATCCTTTGTGACCCTGTTTGGGTTTCCTTCGAAAAGATACTGGAGTAGTTGCCATTTTCTTCTCTGGCTCATTTTATAGAGGAGGAAACTGAGGCAAACAGGGTTAAGTAACTTACCCAAGATCACACAGCTAGTAAGTGTCTGAGGCCAGATTTGAACTTAGGTCTTGGTGACTCTCTGCCCAGCCCAGCCCTCTATCAACTGAGCTACCTAGCTACCCAGCATATAGTGAAGGGACCTAATCAATATTTATAGAATTGAAATTAATTTATACAGAAACACAATGAAAGACCCAATGATTGTAAAGCTCCCTGCTTATATGCCATCACAACCACCCAATACTAGAAAATGCTGTATCAGATAAATCTCAGGCTGCCAGTTACTGCTTAGTCCTGCCCCATGAGTGAAATATTCCTGATTTTGATGTGTATGTGTGTGAACATGTGTGTTCTTTTCTATTTCTAAGTCTACAATCCTATTACAGACACAATTAAAATTCTAAATTTTATATTTATATGACATTAACATTATAATATTATATCAAATAGTTAAATTATTATATATAACATATTATATAAATATATAATATTATAACTATAAATC
>CM053581.1:491472719-491494029 GCA_028627135.1 Pseudochirops cupreus | reverse complement strand
GTGGGAAGTATCTTTGTGTGCGTTTTGGAGTTCTAGGATTGGTTTAGAGTCCTATTTTATGGGTATTTTGGGGTGGCTATGTGAGAGCTGCGATATGTTGCTGCTGCTACACCGCCATCTTGGCTCCGCCCCCTTGATAACTTATTTTAACATAATTGGTTTCCTTTGTGATCCCATGTTTTATGTATCTAGAAACATTTTTCTAAGAAGTTGATAGGTTTCATCAGATTGCATAAGGAGTCTATGACATTACAAGGGTCAAGTAAGACCCACTGTTTTATAGGAATCAGTGCATAACCGTTTCACAGGGCCGGGGCAAAATTTAGGTTTTAGAGATAGCATTAAGATCTGCTATCACCTCTTAGAGAGTAGTGAAGTGGTGCAATGGATAGAGTTCAGGGCCTGGAGTCAGGAAGACTACTCTTCCTGAGTTCAAATCTGGCTTCAGACACTTATCAGTTGTGTGACCCTGGGCAAGTGACTTAACCCTGTTTGCCTCAGTTTCCTCATCTGTAAAATGAGCTGGAGAAGGAAATGGCAAACCACTCCAGTATCTTGGCCAAGAAAACCCCCAATGGGGTTATGAGGAGTTGGAAATGACCGAATAACAACAACCATAACTTTTCAGGTTCTGGTACTGAGACCAACTTGCCTGGTCTCACCAAATGGAGTTGAGATTGTGGGCTACAATCCTCTACAGTCTCTCAAACCCAAATTGAGGCTACAAAGTTGGCATTCCTTACTCAGTAAAATGTATCCCAGGGTATTAGGCTAGGCTACTTGTGTTCTCTTGGTGGCCAGTGAGAAGGCTGTCTTGTTGCCCTCATGTCTCCTTTCCGTGACTTTCTTTTTCTCTGACCAAGTCTGAGCTTTCTGAATCAAACACTAGACACTTGGCTCCTGGGGATATACTAGGACCCTCTTTGGGGTACAATAGCTTCCTTACCTCAGTCATTATGGGCAACAAGGTCAGAGAGATGTCCATCATTTATAATCAATGACCAAGGTACCCATAAGTAAACCCTGTCCATCCTTGCCCTCACGGCACTTATGGACTTAATTTGCATGAATAATTTTATTGTTTTGAAGGTTTTTTTGGACCGAATCTGTGATTTCACTTGTGTAGGGAATTCCCAATGAGGATACTCCCTCTACCAATGAAGATCAGTACTGGCTCTGCAGTTATCTGGGGTACTAAGAGGTTAAATGACTGAGTCTAGACTTGAACCCAGGTCTTCTCCAACTATGAAGCTGGTTTTTCTTTTGTTCCATGCTGTCTTTCACATTATAATATCGCAGGACTAGAATCTGAGAAATATCCAAAACAAAGTGCTCTATGCTGTTACCCATTGGGTCCTGTGATGGACTATAAGTCTGTTGTCTAAGGACAAGTCTAGCTAAGGTCAGAAATATTCACAGCTGAAAGACCGACCACCAGGTGAGAAATTTTTGCACATAGAGAAACTCACAAAAACTGTCTACTAAGACATAGAGAGGCTGAGATCTGTCTTGGTGGATGGACTTTATTCAAAGAGAGAGCCTTAAACCCTTGAGATGTCATTACAGCAGGCAAGTACCTGGTGAATGTTAAATGTCTCCAGCTTCTCATCTTTGCCTGTGTCTGATTTTTATAGTTATTATTGGTATGGAAAGACTGTACTATGTTCTACTTTTTAAATTTCAAATATATATTTTCACATATTGATGTGGTCTGAATATTTGCAATGCTTATTGTCTTTTGGATTCTTAAAACTCCTTTTCTAGACATATCTAAAAAATGAAAGTAGATACCTCTTAAATTGGCAGGAGGCAACATTCTATGGTGGAAAAAAGGTCAGCCTTGGGATCAAGAAGACCTGTACTCAAGTCATCATCTTAGACAAATTGTTTAACATCTCAGAGACCCAGGAAACTCTGAGATTATCAATTATAGATGATTTGCTAGTCTGTGTGAGTGAAGGAAACTTTCCACAATGAGAATTCCTAATACCAATGAAACCACAGGTTAAGCCCCAAAAATTAAACTTGGAGAGGGAGAAGCAGGTTGCCTGCATATTCAACGGAATTCTTCTAAACCCTTAAAAGCTTCCCATTTTTCTTTCATTGTAGGACCTGGCATATTTAAATTAAATGGTTTATTAAAAACTCAATTTTCAGCATCAACGTAACCAGCTAAACTTGCTGAGTAATAATAAATGAACAATAAATTTTTATTAAGCACTCACTACGTGTCAGGCACTGTGCTAAGAGCTAAGGATACAGGAAGAGACGAAAGACAGTCCCTGCTCTCAATGAACCTAAAATCGAATGGATAATTATTTACATTTAAATCTTTTAATTTAATTTAGGTTTATCATTTAAGTCACATTTATATTACAGTAATTCTATAACAATATAATCATATATAATTTATAATCAAATTTATATTTATGTTAATTTATTATTTATTTTATATGTAATTGTATTTCATTTATGCTTCATTTATTTTTAAGCATTTTAGGCAGCCCTTAGGTACCCCTCTCAGCCTCTAGCTCTCACCCACTCCCTCCACCACTGCCATGGATGGGTTTCTCACATAGTTCACAAATTTTTCTTTCCTCAAACCTCTCGTAGCATGATTGATAAAAGTTCTTTTTTTTAAGATTAAAACTTTTTATTTTAAATATTAAGAATAAATGCTGTAATGATTATTTTAATATTTGATAGTTTTTTTCTCTTCAGAGAGACGGTTTTTTGAATCATTGACTTAGGATGCACATTTGTAGAAGCAGGTTTCTTTCGTCTTTTTTCTGCTGATATATAAACTGTGCAGATCTTTTGAAATAAGAAATAGTTCTTGTTTTACAGCATTTTAAATTTTGTTTTAGAAGGGGGTGGATAAGAGTCATTTTCCTCAATCATTTGTTCCTTTTCCTCTAATACTTCTTGGTTATGTTATTTTTCACAGTCTGAGGGGTTTCTAGCCAACGTGTCTGTGTTTTGTGCCACATCAAGTATATGGTCATATGCACAAGACATAAGAATTTTTGAATGGCTGCAGGCATCTTATGACTTTTTTTCCTAGTTCTGATAAAAGTTTTTACATCTCTACCCAACTTCCACGTTTCTCTTTCATTCTCTTGTCTCTGGGTCTGCCCTGGGGAGGTGACAGAGTAAGCATCCCTCTGTGTCAGTCACTCTGCTTTGAATACTTCCCTCTGCCTCCACCTTGTGGTGATCAGCCCTAGCCAGCATATTTCTGCTTGAAGCATCTACCTTGACCTTCCCTGCTCCTCACCTAGATCAAGTTCCCATAAACGATTAGAAGGGACTTTAAATGCCAGTTAGTCCAGCCCCCTCTTTTTACAAATGGGGAGATTGAAGCCAAGGTCACCCAGGTAAGTGGCCAAGCAAGACATTAAGCCTCCTTCTTCTGACTCTCAATTAGACAAGCATTTATTAGGTGCCTACTGTGTTCCCGGTAGGGGCAGCTAGGTGGCTCAGTGGATAGAGCCCTGGGCCTGGAGTCAAGAAGACCTGAGTTGAAATCCAGCCTCAGACACTTACTAGCTGTGTGACCTTGAGTAAGTCACTCAACCTCTGTTTGCCTAGGAAGTCAGGTATGTGACTGAATCTGGAGTCAGGAAGACCTGAGTTGAAATCCAGCCTCACACACTTATGAGCTTTGTGATTATGGGCAAGTCATTTAGTCTCTATTTCTCTTAATCAACAGGAGAAGGAAATGGCACACCACTTCAGTATCTTTGCCGAGAAAATCATATGGACAGTATGGTCCACTGGATTATGAACAACTAATGTATTAGGCACAGGATTGAGATACCGAGAAAGGCAAAAGACAATCCTTGCTCTCAAGGGGCTCACAGACTAATGGGGGAGAAAACATGCAAAAATTGCTACAAACAAGCTATGGACAGGATGAAGTGGGGATAATTGACAGAGAGAAAGCCCTAGCATTCAGGGGGGCTGGGAAGGGCATCTCGAAGAAGACGGGATTTTAGCCTGTGTGTGAAGGAAGCCAAGCTGCAGAGAGGAGGAGGGAGAGATTCCAGGCATGAGGAGAGCCAGAGCCATGAGCTGGAGAGTTGATGGTAAGAAGCAGCAAGGCCTCCCTTGCTAGGATGAGTCTCTGCCTTGGCCACCATGCCTTTCTGATTCTTTTCACTAATATGAATTGCTAGTGTTTATAAAACACCAACAACCCTGGGACATGGGTGCTATTATTAACTCCATTTCGCAGATGAAGAAACCACCAAACTGAAGTTAAGCGATGTGTCCAGGCAGGGTCACACAGCAGCTAGTGAGTTTCTGAGGCAGGGTTAAAAGTCGAGTCTTCCTGACCCCAAGTCCAACATTATCTACTGGGGAGGTGTATCTGCAATGTGACCTGACTCATAGAAAAAGGTAATTGGGAAATGTTTTTAAAAAATAATAAAAATACAATACAACACAGATGATGTTCATTTGTGGTTTTCTGAGTCAATAGATGTAGTCTTCAGGGATCTGTTCCTATATGAATTTGACCCTACTGCACCAGACCCACTTAGCTCATCAGCTAAGCATTAGTTAATAGAGTCAGGGGTATCTGTTGCTCTGATGGGATCGGAAACTGCAGAGGAAGAGGGAAATAAAACGAGCTTAAGCTATATAAATATGTTCATTGTTTCAGGGAGAATCATTATTTCTTACTTTGCTCTTTTTCTCTCCCTCTAGGACAAGGTTGGGAAACATGCAGCAAAAGCCCTGTACTCCTTGTTTGGCACCAAGTACCAAGTGGGACCGATCTGCTCAACTGTGTGTAAGTTCTTGCCTTATTTATTTAGTGATCCGGAAAGTGCTTCGAGACATAGATGGAAACGTATCAGGGGACTGGAAATTAGACACTCTCTGTTTGTCCATCAAAGCCCAGGAGGATGGAGTCCCAGGTTGGCCTGATTTTAAAACGATGACGATAATGATAAATGCTAGCAAATAAGATGACAAATTATTAATTCTGTTGTTATTGTTAAAAACATTATTATATTATTAATGTCACATAATTATACTGTTGTTTTTGTTATTCCTATAGTGACACATTATTTTCCTTATAACAACCCTATGAGATTGGTAGTATAATCATCCCCATTGTATAGATGAGGAAACCAATCAGAAATTCATTTGACTTGGCCAAGGTAAACACAACTATCAAGAGTCAGAGTCCAAATCTCCTGAAACCCAGCTCCAGGTACTTTCCATTACACCATCCAGCTTTGATGATGGGGGCCTTTCCTAGGGATTACAGAACTCACATCACAGGCCCCAGCTTGATGGTATCAATAATATGGGTTGTGGGTTCTGTGGATCTTTGGTTCTATCGCTGCCGTAACCACAAGCAATTACTATTTACGGGTTGCCAGCTGTGTGGTAGGTGTTGTGTTTTTTTGCCATGTACCGAAAGGCTTGAAATGACTTCAAAACTTTCTTGAAAGGGAAGGAATATTAGTTTTATTTTCAGAGGAAGCGTAAAGCTGATGAGCAAAGGACCTAATGAGGGACTGGAAGGGTCCTCCATCTCCTAGCCAGGAACCTTTTTTAGTAAGCAAAGCAAGAAAATGAGAGAGCTGGGACATATATATGTTGGGCTGAATTCACTGCAGAGAGACAGTCTTGGTCAGGGATGGAGGTTTGGGCAAGATGTAGGGACCGATAGCAACGAGGACCCTATTTTCCTGAATCTACTCTTTGAACTAGCCAAAGGTCTTCGGTCTTAAAGGCCCGTGCTTTCAAAGCCCACTTAATATCACTTTGGAAGTTTATGCTCAGAGGCTTGGTAACAAGAGAGATATTTTCTCCCTTTTGATTTCCATTGTGATTTCGGTTCTTAGTTAGTGACCGTTATAAGACATAAAGCATTTTATAAACTCTTAGGTACTATATTAATGCCATCTGTCATTTTATATTCTCTAATCCATTCTACATACTGAGGCCAGATTGATTTTCCTAAAATACTGATTTGATTTCTAGAGGCAATATGGTATTATGGAAAGATCCTTGAACTAAGAGACAGAAGGCCTGGATTCAAATGCCGACCCTGGCACTTACTAGCTATGTAAACTTAGGTGACTCACTTCATTGGTCTAAGCTTCAATTTCAATATCTATAAAGTAGGGATAATAATACCCATAGTACTGAGTACCTAAGTAGTACTTCACAGGATTTCTGTAAGGAAGATGCCAAATAAATGTGAAATTTTATTACAAATTAATTTCTAGAAGGAAGCTTGAGAATTGAACCTGGGAGTTCTTGTTCTCTCTAAAATGCATTTATCTTTCCAGGTTCCTTTTGGAAAGCTTGGCAGGGGGCTTAGCTGTTTCCCAAGAACTAAGATGTAATTGGGAAATTAGAAATAAAAAAAACAAACAAACCAGAAATTGCAGGTCTGATTCCTGTTCTCCCAAGATTCCCCTGCACTCAGCAAGAGGGATGCTAGCACTCAAACGTTGTCATGCCGTTTCATTATTGTTAATACAGTACCATCAATTGCCTTATAATTATTGAGTGGGAGTTCTCCAGAGAAAATATTATGAGAGGCCCTCCACCCTCTGCTGAGTCAGTGACCAAAGATACCTCTAAGTGTCGTGTCATAGGATCCTCCCCCAGAAAAGCAACGTGGAGGCTGAGGAAGGGCCACCTTGGCTCTCCAGGTGGACAGAAGATCCTGCTCCAGCTTAGAGATAGAGATACATTGGGTTTTAGAATTACGCACGTTTTTTTAATGGTCAAATACTTTTGCTCTTCCCTTCCCTTGACTTCTTTTCTTTTTTCTTATTCTTTTTCCTTTTCTTTGTTTTTCTTGACTAAGTCTTCCTATATCACCCAGGCTAGAAGTTCAGGAGGTTGTTTGTAGGCCTAATCTTATTAATAACTGATTTAGGAGCTTTGACCTGCTCTATTTCAGATCTGTTTGTCCCTCCTTAGACAGCCTGATTTAAGTGACTTGTCCAGGGTCACAGAGCCAGTAAGTATCCGAGGCTGGATTTGAACTCTGTTCTTCCTGACAGCTGGTCCAGGGCCATATCCATTATACCACCTAACTGTTTGCCCATATGTTGTTCATCCTTCATTTTCAAAGAGAACTGTGACATCATGAAAGTGTTATTATGACTTGCAAGTGAGAGAGGGCTGTGCAAAGTCACCAGCCTCACTTTCTCCCCTGGAGCATTCTGGGTCCAGTGGTAAGAGATAGATCGGGACAACTGGAGATGGCCCCATGCCCCATGGTTAATGGACTCTATGGACTACCATGAGCACTTTCATTCTTGTCTTCTAAATGTGTCTTGGCTGTCACTCACTGGGGCTATCACTGTGTTTGTCTCTCCACTTTGGACTTACTGTTCCTAATCAATGAGCTCTAGAAAACCAGAAAACCCAAGCTTCTTAATGTAGAGTCTAATACAGGAATTCTTAACTTAGGGTCCACTGACCTCTGAGAGATCTGTGGATAGATTTCATGTGTCTGTGAACTAGATTACAATTTTAAAAAATATTTTCATAACTGTGTTCAATGTAGTCGGTTTCATTTGTAATCCTATGTATTTTATTTTATGATTTTTAAAAACATTATTCCCATAAAGGGTCCACACTCTTTGGGAGACTGCCAAAGAGATTCCCAGCACAAAAGTCTAGCGTGAGGAGGACTCTGACCTCTCCTATTTTTGTATCGCATGTGAGCTTTAGTGATGTGAATTTGGGCAGCTCAGAAACCTTTTTTTGCTTTCTTTCTAATTCTTATTAGAATCTAATTCTAGATCCGTGAAACTGCTATATGAGTGACCTCAGGAAAGGGAGATATCCCTGAACAGTGTTTGTTCAACATTCAAACAGAATAGAGCACTGTTATGGCCACCCAGAAATTCAGAAGACACAATTCCTCAGCAAGTTTATAAGGGAAAAATAACCCAATTAGTACCAATAGTGAGAAACAATATTCAACAGCTGTGTGACCACAAGCAAGTCATTCCAATATTGAGCCTTGGTTTCCTTATCTGTAAAATGGGGTTAGTAATACCTGTATTACCTATCTCCTAGGCACAGATGAGGTAATGCATGCAAAAGGCTTGGTACAAAGGCGGAAGTTAATTAAAACATTCCTTCTGCATCATGTCATAGTCAAGTAGAAAATCAGTGTCCTTTGCCAGTTTATGTCAGGAAGGAACTTACCTGTCTGTGCAAAAGTTCTCATTGTTTTTGCTGTCATTCCTGACACGGAATGACACAGAAACAGAAAAACAAGAAACAACATCGACGACAAGTGATATTTACAAAGTATGCTTAAGTTAAAAAAAAAACACACACACCACTTTATGTACAGGATGTCCCAAAAGTCTTAAAGTAGTTTTAAGCTTATTAAGGCTTATTAAATTTAAAGCTTAAACTGTACTAAGATTCTTGGGATACTGTGTTTATTAGCTTTTTCTATCTTACTACTTGGGTGATTGTGGAGAAGCCATTTCACTTTTCTGACCTCTGATTGCTCCTCTATAAAATGGACCCATGTTCACAACACCCCTGTGACAGAGGTACTCCATTCATTATTCTCCCCATTATATTGATGGGGAGACTGAGGCCCAGAGAAGTGAATTGCTTTGACTGGTTCTTAATGAGTGCACTGAGTCTTCCTACAATGCTTCGCATGCAAAAGAATTCCTGGATTCATCATCCCAGATGCCTCTACGGCTAATTCCTACTCTGGTAAGGAGTGAGCAGAAAGAAAGGGGAAGAGTAGACCCTGTCCCCTTATGTCCCACAAGGACAGAGTCAGCTTCTCTCTAGCCTTATTAAGTTGGCTTTAAATGATTTGGAAGGAGGATGGCCCAGTGGAATGAGTGCTGGATCTGAAGTCAGAAGATCTGGGTTCAAATTCTGACCTACTGCTTTCTTCCTAGTGACTGTGCACAAGTCCCTTCACCTCTCTGACCCCCAGTTTCTTATTTGTGAAATGGAGGGGGATGTAGGGGAGTTGGGTTAGATCACTCCAGAAGTTCTTTCCAGTTCTAAATCTATGACCCAATGACCTGCTAGTGATCAAGTAGTAAATTAGTGGCCAAAAAAAAAAAAAGGAATTAAAACCTATTACTCCTTCAGAGTCTCTGAGCCCCAGTGCCTCCTGGAATAATAAAGTGTAAGTGCTCAAGGTCCCTTAGAGATCACCTGATCCAAAGATTCTTCACCTACTTTGTGTCACAGGTCCCTCAGGCAGTCTGGTGAATCCTATGGATCTCTTCTCAGAGTAATGCTTTTAAATGAATAAAATAAAACACGTAGAATTACAAAAGAAACCAGAGAAATACATAATATGTGACATAATAAGGCATGGTACAATATATGTAATATAATTTATGTGATGTGATATAATATAATACATAACATAGCATAATTCAATTTAAATTAATATAATATACATAATGAGGCAGTTAGGTGGTACAGTGGATAGAGTATAGGGCCTGCTGTCAGATCTGGCCTCAGACACTTCCTAGCTGTGTGACCTGGACAAGTCACTTAACCCTATTTGCCTCAGTTTCTTCATCTGTAAAATGAGCTGGAGAAGGAAATGACAAACCCCTTTCTTTATCAAGAAAACCCCAAATGAGAATTGGACACAAGCTGATAAATGACAGAACGATAACAAGTGAATCCATATGTGATCTATTTTGTTGTTACTGTTGTATAAATACATTATAGTTAAATACGGTCGCTGAGACATTTTAAAAACAAGTTCACAGCCTCCAAGTTCAGAGCTTCTGAACTAGATTAACTTCCTCTTTCCTCATGTAGGGAAATTGGGGCCCTAAAAAAGTAATTTGCTCACATGGCTGGTTAGTTTTCTCCAGGATATTTCAATAGGAGACAGTGTTTTTTCAGCATGATCAGGATGGTTTTCAGAGAATGTAAGGTCCTTAATAGACTCAGGCCAACAGACCAGTAGGACTTCTGATGTATGGTGCATTTTGACCTTGAATGCCTATCAATGATTCCTTTTTAAAATTACAGACCAAGTCAGTGGCAGCAGTACAGACTGGGCCTATGAAAATGGAATTAAATATGCTTTCGCTTTTGAGCTGCGAGACACTGGACACTATGGCTTCCTTCTGCCAGCTAAGCAGATCCTCCCCACTGCCCAGGAGACCTGGCAGGGCCTACAAATGATTATGAAGCACGTGAAAGACCACCCCTACTAGAGAAACTCCCTCTGACACTGTAGGACAGAAGAATCTGCCTTGAAGACTGCTACCCATACTCACACATGTACTAATTGTTTATTGTCCATTCAGCCATGTATCCTATCAGACAGTGGCATCAAGGGACATATTGTGATATGACCACATGGTTAGCCTCAGAAGACTAGGACGAACATTCCACATGTCCCTCCTCCCAAAAGAACATCCTGACACTGATATTTCATTTATTAATGTATTCAATCTCTTTCTCAGTCTATTTTCAGCCTGTGTCTTTCATAGCGAGTTTTCTAAAGTTACATCTGGGGTTTTGTTATTTTGTTGAGAGGGGTGATAACATCAGTGTGGAAGACTTCCAATGTGGAATTTCTTTCCACTGGTGCAGAAATAGTAGCAGCTAGGTGGCACAGTGAATAGAGCACAGGTCCTGGAGTTAGGAGGACCTGAGTTCAAATGTGGCCTCAGACCGTTAACACTTACTAGTTGTGTGACCTTGGACAAGTCACTTAACCCCAATTGCCCTGCCTTTCCCCCTCCAAAAAACCCCCAAAAAACAAAAACCAGAAATAGTAGGTCCACAGGGCTTTGGTCTCTAAATTATTCCAGATCACCTCCTCCTTCCACTATGTCTTGTTATACCATTCCAGCACCGTTTTGATTTTGGCCTCAGTCATTCGATCATCTCTGAATAACCCTCTCTTTTGTCTTTCTCTCTCCCTGGGCATGCATGTTCCATGTTCCCTCCGCCTAATTCTCTCTCTTTCCCTCTTCTCCTCTATCTCTGCCCCTTTCTTCCCTCTTTCTCTTCTCATTCCTCTTTCTCCTTTTTCTCACTTCCTTCTTTCTTCTCTCTCCCTCCTTACCTTTCTCTCCCTTTTCTCTCTCTCCTCCTTTCGCCTCTCTTTTTCTTTCCTCTCTTTGTCTCTCTCTCTCTCCTTTCATCTTTCTTCATCCTTTCCACTGTCTCCTTCTTTCACCCCCTTTCTTTCTCTCTCTCTATTTCTGTCACTCTCCCTCTCCCTCTGCCTTCTATACTGTGTCCTATGACCAAGGCCTACTCCTAAGCAAAGCCCAACAATCCAGATTTCGGAGACAGAAAATCACAGTCCAGAGTCCTTACATTTCTCCCCAACACAGGGTACCTACCATCTTTTGTCCCCCTGCCCCTTCTGCCTTCTGGTGCTGGGCTGTCACCTTTCTTGGTTTATGATGTATATAGCAAATGGACAGTACTCGATAAATATTCATGATTGAAACTTCCAATGGTTCCCTGATCCTAGAATTATTTTCACAGGTGGAGGCCGTGATTTAGGATGTACCTTATGTCTTTGTACTTTACTTTGGGGAATGACAAAAAAGTTCACTTAAATTCTCACCCACTTTAGGTCAGGTTAAAGGTAGAAATCGGTGCCCCTCGACAACTAAGTATCATGAGGGAGAAAATGGCCAAGGAATTATTGCTGGTTATAATAAACATCCGACATTTGTAGTTTAAATATTTTTGAAAATATTTGCACATTATATACAACATTATATATAAAACCCATGAGGAAGATTGCCCTAGTTACTGTTTTTAAAATTTTATTATTATTTTGTTTGTTTTGGGCCTAGATCTATAATTTCATCAGGAAGGCACCTCCCAGAGGGAAAATTTCCTTTACATGTGCAGGTAAACTGTCCTGCAATTTATAATCTCAGAGTTGCCTGGGGAACTCAGAGGGGAAGTCCCGCATCCAGTACCATATAACTAACGTGTGTCAAAAACAGAACATAAACCTAGGTCTTCCCCGCCTTGAAGACCGGCTTTCTCTCCTTGATACCATGCTAGTTCTGCAACTATTATTTACTTTTTAACAGAGAGGGACACTGAGGCACAAAGCAGTTAGATGGCTCACCTAAGATTCCATGGTCAGTCAGGAGAAAAACCAAGATTAAACTCTAGATTCCTTGATATGAATTCAAAAAATATGCTGTAAGCAGTAGGAAGTTATTCCTTGCTGTTCTGTCAGTATATCTGCAAAGACGTGGATATATTGTATATGCCAAACACTCCAAAAATATTTCATTCAAGAGGGCAGAAAGTGAGGAATTCACTAGCAATCAAAAAATTTTACTTCTCTTTTTCCCCATGAATGGGGATGAGTGTGATAAATTATCCTATCAGATGGTCCATTTCATAACTAGCATCATATATTAGGATGCAGCTGGCAGGGCTGGATGTATAGTTATGGGCATAGGATAGGGCATGTTTTCTCTGCGGGCTTGGCTGGACAGTGTGGACAGGGACCAACTGAGGGGGAGCCCTTCCAGGATGGTGATTTCTAAAAAGCTGCTACAGTCAGTTTGGCCATGAGCTTCTCTGAATCTATCTAAGCTGCTTGTCAGATGACAGGCAGTCAATCCCATCCAGGCCTGTTCTTCACGCAGCTATCAAAATCACTTTGCTAAGGCACAAGTTTGCCCATGTCATGCCCCTGCTCCAAAGCCTCCAGTGACTTTCTGTTGTTCAGTCCTGTTTGACTTTTCATGACCCCATTTGGGGTTTTCTTGTCAAATAGGAGGGGCAGTGACTGGAGCACCGAGCTTGGAATCAGGAAGACTCTTCTTCATGAGTTCAAATCCAGCCTCAGACACTCACTAGCTATGTGACCCTGGGAAAGTCACTTAACCCTGTTTGCCTCAGTTTCCTCATCTGTAAAATGAGCTGGAGGAGGAAATGGCAAACCACTCCAGGATCTCTACCAAGACAACCCCAAATAGGGTCACAAAGAGTCAGACATGACTGAAACAATTCAACAGCCAACGACATAGTAAAGATCCTGGAATGGTTTGCCTTTTAACTTTCATGAGCCTGAGTCCCTTCAAATCATGTTAGGGATTCTATTTAGCAAAACTGCAAAGGTGGGGTGAGGTTGTGGGGAGGAGAATTTTCCACTCCCATCATGCGCCAGGGCTAATGCAAATTACCCCAGGAGCCAGATTAAAAGAGGCTTGGTGGAGCTCCTAACCTTTACCTTACTTCCAGACTCTCTCCCCACTCCCCACTCCCCACGGTCCCTGTCCATCCACCCCATCCACCTCCAGCAACCAAATCACTGTACTCCCTACACATAAAATGGAAATAAAACAGTCTTATGACTGCCTCCAGAATCATTATGAGGAAAGTGCTTCATGACCATTAAATCACCATACAAATGGGAGTTATGATCTTATTATCATCCCCATAGAGATGATTTATACATAATAGGCACTCATTAAACACATTTTGATTTGATTCATAACAGGACAGGAATTTAAGAACCATGTAAGCAACCTTACACAACAAGCTAGAACAGCAAAAGAGGGGAAAAAAATTATTTCCAACAGAAACTATGGGTGTAGTCCAGGGAGACACGTGCATGTTGGAGCATACCAGCGTTCCCAGAACAAAATCTAAGATTTACTATCCCAATTAGAGACCGGAAAAACTTGGCTTTTAATTTAATGTTTAACCATCTTCTCCACTAACAATTTTCTTGGATGCCTTATTATGGTCCGGGTTGGGGTGGGGGGGTAATCTTGTGTCCTTGAAGGCTGGCCCAGTAGAGTGTTAGCTCTGGCAGGTCCACTTGATCGGGTTCAGGGAGTCCAGGAACCCCAATAACCAGGGTCCCTGGAAAGCAATCTGGAATGAATTCATGGACTCAAGCACTCTTTACGTCAAGGTGGCAAAGATTTGTTATTATGCTATACAACGGGCAAGAGTTCTTAGGGAATCTGCAACCTTAGAGGGGTACAGTTAAAGTTTATATAGGACAAATTATAGTAAAACCTGTACCAAATATGCTAGCTAGGTGAGTCAGGGTGGGATTAGGGAGTGGTTAAGGAGTGGTCAGTTCTTAAAGGATCACGCACTTTTAATATCTACTGGGTAGGTATTTTACCCAGAGTTCACTGGGAAATAACTCAAGGTGGGGCTACATGGAGGAGTGGTTTTAGACTTGAAATGTCACAAAGTCAACTAGCGGTGAGGGTTGACTGAGAAATGCCCAGTCTG
Organism: Pseudochirops cupreus; assembly: GCA_028627135.1. Lineage (NCBI taxonomy): Eukaryota > Metazoa > Chordata > Mammalia > Diprotodontia > Pseudocheiridae > Pseudochirops > Pseudochirops cupreus. Next base: position 491,479,782 of record CM053581.1, on the reverse strand, counting down.
CCACCTATCAATGTCATGTTTGACAAGATGGATGTTGGGAGTATACATATATCTCTAGCCTAAGATATACATGATGAGGAATACAGGTTGTATATAATGAGCTAGGGAGTTAATAAAGATAATCCAGTGGAGTTCTCATTTGTTATTGTACCAGGAGAGATAAACATTTGGCTGGGGCCTAATCATGAATGATGGCTAGGCAGAGTGCAGGGGGTGGGGAGAAACGGGCAGAGATTATGCTGTGAGACGAGGGAGATTTGAGGCTAGGGAGAAATGTGATTTTGGAACTGGATGTGACTTTTGGAACTGGGGTTCAAGCACAGGAACCCAAGCACCCTATCACACCCCATCACACAGGAAGGTTTAAGACAAGCCAAGCAGTAACCATGTTGCTCTCATCCAAGGACCGGCTTAATGAGATTTATATGGGTAGTTGGTGGGCACTCTGGCCAAGGGTCCCAGACTTGGAGTTAGGAAGCCCTAAGTTCAACAACTGCCTCCATACTTACTAGCCTTGTGACTCTGGGCCTTTCTAAGCCTCAGTTTCATCCCTGGTAAAATATTAGTAAAAGCACCTGCCTTACAGGGTTGTTGTGAGAATAAAATAAAATGATGTCAAGGACTTTGCTGTTATTAATTATTTTTAATATCACTATCATCACAACTGGCTAGTAGGTTATTTATTTTTTTTAGTCACAGAAACTCATAAAGACCATCTATTAAATAAAGAAAAACAATGTAGTCTAACAGAAGGTGTACTGGACTTGGAGCCATGAGAGGCTGATGCTCCAATCCCATCTTTCTGATTTCTGTGACTATGGGCAAGTCGCTTAACTATTCTGAGCCTTAGTTTTTCCATCTGTGCAATGGAGCCCCAGTCTACCTTTCCAGCATTATTTTACACTACCCCCTTTTCATGCCCTAGAAAGTAACATCTATCTCACATACTTGTCATGAAGATCTAACAATAATAATTAACATTTCTATAGTGCTTTAGGGAGTCTAGGTGGTGCAGTGGAGAGTGTGCCCAGTTTGGAGTCAGGAATATTCATCTTTATGAGGTAAAATCTGTCCTGAGATATTTGCTGTGTGACCCTGGGCAAGTCATTTACCCTATTTTCCTCATCTGTAAAATGAGCTGGAAAAAGAAATGGTAAACCACTCCAGTATCTTTGCCAAGAAAAAAAAATGCATTAAAGTTTTCAAAGAGCTTTATAGATATCCTCATGACAACTCAGGCACCATTAGAATGCCCATTTTACAGTTGAGAAAAGGCACAGTGAGGTTAAGTCACTTATCCAGAGACACACAGCTAGTAAGTATCTGAGGTCAGATTTGATCTCAGGTCTTCCTCACTTCAATGTCTAGCTAACTATGATGTATCTAAAAAAACTCTGAACATTTAAAGCATTGTCAAAATGCCAGATATTATTATTATTACTATTAAGGCAGGAAGGGGGTGTGATTTGCCCAAATAAGAGGAGTAACCATCCTGGTTAAATGCTGGACTCTAGAAATAGAATTTTTATTAAATTTTAAATTAAATTAAATTAATTAAATCAAATTAATTTATTTGTAATTTATAATTAAATTAAATATTAAATGTGTCTCTCTGAAAGGTAGGTAGAATGAATAAGGCCTTAGATAGAGGCCAGGGTTACATTATCCCCTGACTTCTGCCATTTTGGACAATCAACTGAAACCGAGATCACATTGCTGCCATATTCTCTGTAACCAGGTAAGTAGCCCTCCCACTAGGAGCTGGAGCATTAGGTGGTTACCTAGGACCATAACACTCTTCTGCTCAGAAGCCACCAGCATCTTCCCTCACCAGTTGAATCAAGCCCACATATTCACGTTTAATCCTTCAGACTGTTGTATTCCATGTTTCAGTCTCATACAAGTACATCTGTGGAAGGTTGGAATAGAAAAAGATGAGCTTTTGCTTTGCTTTCATAGGAGGCTTGGGATTCTCCTCGTGAAGAACTCTGAAGGCTAAATTGAGACGCAAGCTTAGCTTTGAAGAGGCAGCAGATGGCCTCAAGCACTGAATGCCATTCTTGGCTTAAGTGACCCCTGGTTTCTAACTGCAGACATAAAACTTCGCTGTTCCAACAGGAATGTAAACAATTTCCGGGGAATTAAGGGCAGCTAGAGCCCCTTTGATGTTTTTTTTTTTTTTAGCTTTCAAGTTCTTTTGGAGGTATCCTGAAGATTGTTTAGTTGATAAGGCTTTCTCTGCTTCTGCGGATGTATAAAAGATGTGAGTGAAACTTATTAGATGGGAAGAGAATTTCAGGTCTCAGTCTATCTGTTTTGCAATTGCTGCAAAGGCTTGTATAATTATGACTCTTCCTTATTTGGAGGCATGTTGGAATTGTTTCACTTGTGTCTGTCTCTTTATGACCCTGTCTGGAGTTTTCTTGGTCAGGATACTAGAGGGGTTTGCCACCTCCTTCTCCAGCTCATTGTACAGATGTGAGGAAACTGAGGCAAGCAGGGTCACATGCTAGTAAGTGTCTGAGGCTGGCTTTGAACTCAGGTTTTTCCTGACTCCAGGTCTGACCTGCTATCCACTGTGCCACCTAGCTGCCCATTTTGAGGCACAGGCCTGTGGATTATTTCCTTGGCAAAGTCATTAAGTGAATTTTGCAATTTCACCAAAGCAGCCCAGCTTGATCTCATCCTCTTATCTTGAGTTGGACCGTACTTATTGCCTATTTGTACTGTTTGTCTCTTTGAGCCCAGGCTATACCAGTTGTCCTTCCAAATGTGTGTTGTGATCTGGGCAATGGACAGCCTTCATCTTCTCAGGCTTTCCTGTGTGGATGGTCAAGTCAGATTCCTTTGAACGACTTCAAAGCTCTTCCAGGGCCTCGATGCAATCAGCATAGTGCTATCTACAAACATTAACATCTCAAGGACCTTACTTTTGACAAGGAATCCCTCTTTAATTTGGACCCTGCTACATCTCCTCCATCCCAGGGGGGAACACCTTTAATGGGCATAGATCTCCTGCAGATTTTCGGCATCTCCTGATATCTATGATCAGAGGGTCACCAAATGGGATCATTCCTGTCATTATTATATCTCTGAAGAAATTTTGAATGAGTTTGATGTAAGGATGAAGCCTTTCTCAATCTACCACCTGCTAGTGACCTCTCTCTTCAAACTACTGTGTTAATTTTGTTTTTATTCTATACATATACGCATGTTGTCTTCATGTCAGAATATAAGCTCCTTGAGGATACAGATTGTTGTATTTTTGCCTTTTTGATCCCCAGCACTTTGCACAGTCCTTGGCACATAGTAGGCACTTAATAAATGTTTGTGAATGGCTCAATGGAAAGAAACACCTTGTAGAAAAAAGCCTGTAAGATGGCATTTTGCTCTACTGAATTAATTTTTAAAAAAAAATCAACTAAACAATAAGGATAGTATCTTGTCTCTTTTAGTCAATTATGACAGGGCCTTAAAGATGGGATCTGCAGTTGGATGTCAATCAGCCAATAAGCATTTATTAAACACCTACTGTATGCCAGGTACTGTACTAAGTGATACTAAGAAAGGCAAAAGACGGTCCTTCCCTTCAAGGAACTCACAGTTTAATACCTCCTTGTTCCCTCCCAGTATTCTGGTCAAGCCTGCCCTTGATTTGTATATAGATAACTCTCATGAAGATTGAGTAGGGATTGGAAAGAAGACATGTAGGTTGTCAGCCATTGCCGCTTTCCTGATTGCCTTTTGGGGGTATTTATAAAGTCTGTCTGAGATTTTTTTCATGTCTTCATTATCTTCCCCTTCTTCAGATACTTTTACTTTTGACTGATCTCTCAACCCCCTCACTTTTGTGCTGCCGCCATCATGGATCTCCTTTGTATGCTTGGGTCTATTTGGTTGCCTTCTGTATCTTTGTACTTTTTAGCGGGGACTATCACCAGTCATCCTTGACTTTTGTCTTGCCACTGAACCCCGATGACTCTGGAGGAGAGAGTGAGGCTGATGATTTTGTACAGCCTTGCCTCACTTAAATCTAATCCACCTGCAAGTCAAGACATCACCTTCCTGATGTCATTGGTCCTTTTTAAGAACGAAGAATGAACAACAACAAACTTTTTAGTGACTGTTATAATTTCCTTACAAGCACATTTGGATCTGTGACATTAGTGTCTAAGTGTTCCACTAATATTTATAGAGAAAACAGTTTGTCTGGGGCGGCTAGGTGGCGCAGTGAATAGAGCGCTGGCCCTGGAGTCAGGAGGACCCGAGTTTAAATGTGGACTCAGACACTTAATACTTGCTACCCGTGTGACCTTGGGCAAGTCACTTAACCCCAATTGCCCTGCCTTCCCCCCTCCAAAAAGACAAAAAGAAAAGAAAATAGTTTGTCATAATTGTTAGAAATCTTTTTAAAAATGCTTGAATCAGATAATTTAAAATGTGAAATTGATAACAAATGACACTAACAACAATTTCAACAATTTCATAAAGAAATGTAGTCTCTATAAATTAATTATCACAAGAAGACTGAAAGAGCCTAGAAAATCTCTTAGCAAACATCAGATTTACTTGCCAAATAGAAAGTGGATGACACTGGGTTAAAATACAATAAACTTGTTTGTAAAATATCATGAAGTATGCATAATGGGTTTTGTGTTTCTTGCCTTCTCAATTAGTGAGAGTGGAGGAGGGAGGGAGAGATTTTGGAAATGAAAATAAAAATTTTAAAAAAAATTAAAGTAAAACAAAAAAGCAAAACCTTATGAAGAAGGATGATGGATGAGGATGAGCAGTATCTTCTCATAAAACAGAGAGAAACAGCAAAGGATAAAGCCAGTCTCAAGATACGTTGGCAAGACATCCAAACAAAGTCATTCCAAAGGCATTTAAGGATGGGAACGAAAGGACGGAAGACAGAAGAAAAATATATAGTATATCATAATTATATCTATGTTAGGACTTTTATTGTAGCAGTATCCCAGCTGTTCCACATACAAGGCGTTCAACTCCTGGCTCTAGGAGTTTTTTTCTGGCTGTGCCCCATACCTGGAAATCTCCCCTTTCTACCTACCGACCTCTCTGGCTTAGGGTCAACAAGAATCCCACCTTTTACAGGAAGCCGTTCTTAACCCTTTTCAATTCTAGAGCCTTTCCTCTGTTAATTATTTCCTACTTATCTTGTCTATGGCTTGTTTATACGCTTTTGTTTGTTGTCTCCCCTATTAGATTGTAAGCTCCTTGAGGGCAGGGAATGTCTTTTGCCTCTTTTTGTATCCCCAGAGCTTAGCTCAGTGTCTAGCACCTAATAAGTATTTAATAAATGCTGGCTGATTGTCAAATGATGCTGAAGGAATATGATATGTACGTAGACAAATACACAGATGGTAACTGGAGAAGGAAGAGAGCACTTATCCTCATGAGGAAGAGGAGGGCACAGACCAGGGCAAAGCTTCTTAGAGGAAGTAGTAACTGAGCCGAGCCTTGAGGGAAGATGAAAGTTTTGAGGCATTGTATCAGTTCATAAAGCCATCCCAAGTTTTGTTGATTTCTTCATGCTCATTTCTTATGATACTCTAATATTCCATTATGTCCATAAACCACAATTTCTCTAGCCATTCCACAGTCAATAGGTACCTACTTGGCTTTTTCAATCCAACAATCTAATGGTGGAGACAGCATGTAAATGAATATATACATAAACTCTCTACAAAAGGGAGGTAATTAACAGAGGAAAGGCAATGGATCCGAGGGGTTGGGGAAGGCTTCCCATAGAAGATCGGATTGTGGTTGGGAACTTAAAGAAAGCCCGGGAAGCCAGTAGGTATAGCAGAAGAGGGAGAGTGTTCCAGGCGCAGGAGACAACCATCTGAGACATGATGAGTCTTGTTTGTGGGATAGCCAGGAGGCCAGCATCACTGCACTGAAGGGTAAGTGTTAGGGAGTAAGGTCTAAGAAAACTGGAAAGGTAGGAGGAAGGAGCTAGGTTATGGGAAGCTAGGTAGTGCAGTGGTTAGAACTCCAGGCTTGGTGTCAAGAAGACCTGAGTTCAAATTTGATGTCACACACTTACTAGCTGTGTGACCCTCGGCAAGTCACTTTACCCTGTTTGCCTCAGTTTCCTCATCTGTAAAATGAGCTGGAGAAGGAAATGGTAAACTACTCCATTATCTTTAAAACCCCAAATGGGGTCATGAAGAGTCTGAAATGACTGAATAACCACAATGGTCATGAACGGCTTTGAACACCAAATAAATATCCTGAAGTTTTTCTGTATTTTTTTTTAAATAGAGGGTTAGAATGCAGGCTGGGAACTGTTATAGAATGGGGCATTCTGACTCCTGTTTGTGTCCTAGCTTCTTCATTTGCCTGGTTTGCCTCCTAAGATTTGTAGATCCAGGAGAGACTGGGGAGAGATGATGATATTGGATGCAGGTCACTTTTTAAAGGTAGAAGGGAAAGGACTCCATGGCACCTGCCCCACCCCCAGCTTGGATGCTAAATTTATGACAGTTGGACTCTGCCACCTGGCCATAGCCCCTGCAGCACTTTTTCAGCCTCGTGGTTCAGAGGTGGAGTTTCTGGACAGAGAGAAAACTGGTGAAATTTCAGATCATGGAGAGCAGTGCTCCTGAGACCCAGGAGTCCCTCTGGCTGCAACCAGGAGAGACTCTGGGTTCATAGGGTGTTATCTAAATCAGTGGTGAGTGAACTGCATGTATCCAACTCTAGTTGGACTGGGAGCCAGGAAGTTTGTGACCAGAGACTAGATCTTCCCATCGATTGATTACGGACTTCTGGGCAGAAGTGTGGAACCAGATATTATCCCAAACAGGATTTTCCATGTGGGGAGGATTCGAGTAGATACGACTAAACGGAAGTGGAGGTTTGTGATATACATGATGAATTCTCTGATATTAAAATGCTTGTGGTTGATTTTATGATCTTGATAAATTTTAAAATTTATAAATTTAAATTTATATATTATATTTATATCAATATTAAAATAGAAATATTTCAACACATAATATTTATTTAATATAATATATAAGCACACATAATTCAT
>CM053581.1:491454201-491465967 GCA_028627135.1 Pseudochirops cupreus | reverse complement strand
TATATATATATATATATATATATATATATATATATATATATATATATATACCCTCTCACTATATATATATATATAGTTTCATGTAGCCTACCCTCATTAATGAACATGGGAGATAGGAACTAGATCTGTTATTTCATTGGCATAGAGACCTCCCAGGTCAGGGGGACTCCCTCTATCAATGCAGGAAAGTGAGTGGCATTACTCATGTGAAAGGCTTCTGATTTCTGGGGTCCAAAGCCCTTCCTCTCACTTTAGATAGGCTGCCTTTCAGATGAAACTTGTAAATTAATGTGGTTATTGTAGCTCTACCACAATAAAGAAAAGGTCTTTCATACAGACCAAATTCTGTGGACATGAATTCTGCCTGCCTTAATTTCTTCGGAGACCACTATTCATTGCTTCCTTCTTGGAGTCAATAGTCACATGTACTGAAAGGGATCTACCTTCCATCACTGAAATGGTTGTGTATTGAGGAAAAGGAATTCCCTAAATCCCTGAGAAATAAATTCGAACCCTGATTGATATACACAAAACCATACCTTTGGGGCTCTACAATTTCTAATTGTCAGGGTGCTGCTGATCTCTTGGCCCAGACCCCAAGTGCCCAAGACTTCAGGGAGTTCACAGCCCAGAGTAGCACATAAGAGTTCTCCATGGGACACACAATGAAAAGCCTCCCAGTATTACCAGTTGCCACTGCCACCCTGTTTCACCATTAAGAAATCTCACCTGGTTTTCTCTTTCCCTGCTCTGTGAACAACCAACTCTACAAATCAGCAGTGTAATGAACCAGTCTAAGAAACCAGTTCAAAAGTCCTGGATCTCCCTGTTCTTATCAAGCAACTTATTGGTAACAACAGAATGGGAAAAAAAAGTGTCCAAGGACATGCCCCACAGTATAGTTGCCCTGACTTCCTTCATGTGGTCACACATACCTTCAGGACATACAGTGGTCGTTTTTCGAAAGAACGACCAATCTCCAGCCGACTCACTAATTTGGGGTACTCAGAAGCTATGTTGCCCATCTCACGATAAAGCTGAAATGTGAAAGCATGTGTAAGTGGATGTTTTCCCACAGCGTGTCCCGGTACATTTTTTTCCTTCTAAACTTTCTTCCCTCAGGCTTTCAGACCCCCTTGGCTCCTAGCACACCAGCCCTGGCATGCACACTCTTGGGACCTTGATTTTAGAAAACAACATTCCATGTTCGTTCTCATAATTAACCCCTCCTCACTTCAAAGTTGCAAGGGTACAATATCACTGCAAAGGTGCATGTAATGTTATGTATGAGGAACAGCAAATAGGTCAGTGTGGCTGGAGAATAGAGTAGATGAGGGGAGGGATAGATGGAAATATAGGCTGGGACTAGATTGGGGAGAGTTTTAAATGCCAAATAAAGGTATCCATTTAATTCTATTATTAGAAATATATCCAAAGAATGTTCTCATAACAAAAAATTGATTTAAAAAATTACGTCTATGGGGCAGCTAGGTGGCGCAGTGAATAGAGTACTATCCCTGGAGTCAGGAGGACCTGAGTTCAAATTCAGCCTCAGACACTTGACACATTTACTAGCCATTTGACTTTGGACAAGTCACTTAACCCCAATTGCCTTCCAAAAAAAAAACAAAGAAAAATTATGTCTACATACATATAAATGGATAGATAGAAAGCAACATTACCAAGAGCTAATCCAACTGTCTAACATTTGGTGAAAGACTAGTTAAACTTGAGGGCCATCTAGCTCAACTTCTTCATTTTACAGATAAAGAAAATGAGACCCACAGATGTTAAATGACTTGCCCAAGGTATATCAGTGCACTGATATACTATAATGCCGTTAAAATTTATAACTCAAAGAAATATAAAAATATCCTGGAAAGACAAATGAAAGAATACTAACGGAAGAAACCAAAAACCAGAAGAATATTGTAATTTAACTAATGATCACAATATGAAAGTAAAATGGTGTACCCAAATTAAAGAGGGAAATGGACCAAGAATGGATCAAATTCAGAAAATGTGAAATATAAGCTGCTAGGAATATATTGTATATCAAAAGTAATTTTGAAGTACAGATTTTGTAGATTTATGCTCAATTGGTTTTATTTTTAAATGCATGGTAAGTTATTTTAAAATAAAAAAGGGAAGGAACTCACAGCATTTTCTTTTACTCATGAATGAGGATAGTAAGCCTGCTGCACTCAGCCCAAGAAGCCACTGAATTTGCTCTTAAATATTTACCTCTTCCAAGCTGTGATAAGCCCCATAGTTGAAGTCACCATTATTCCGTTCTTTTCCTCTATTGTATTTCATTTCTTTAAATTCTTCATCAAGGAGGGACTAAAACAGACAATGACAGGATGATAAGGATTGCCCATGGGACTTATTCCCACCATAGGATAGTATTAGAGGAGGGGTCCTGCTGATCAAAATTTCAGCCATTGAGCATTGACAGGAAAAGTGTCAACCAGGGCTTTTAAAAGAGTCACATTTCTTAGAACCTCAGAAATCTTTCTTTCCCACTCTTACTCCACCCCCACCCTTACTTTCCCCCTCCCCACCTCCACCCACCCAGCTCATGTCTGCTATCCCTAGTCATACTTTGTGGAAACAACATTTGTACAGGTTAATTGTGATAATGTCCTTGTTTAGTGGTTCTGCATTTGGCATCTAGAACCTCTGAAATAGGTCCTTTGAGAAAACATCCAGAAACTAATAAACTCTCACAGTCACCCAACCCTTGAAAGTTGCCTACAGATGGTTCATACCATTGAAGGTTAGTTAATAAGGTGACAGCTAACTGTTCTATTGAATGGCACCTGGCCAAAATACAAATTCATCTATGGCCCATCTAAGTAGATGGGAGAATTCCAGTTAGGTACCACTAGAACCCAATTATGAAGTAGGTGGTTGAGTTGACTAAGGTAATAAAGTAATGGCACCCAGGCCTTTGAAAAGAAGGTATTTCAGCCCCATAACATCTCTTCCATCAAGGCCAATTTGTATGAGGACCACAATCTGGAAGATGGATGAACCTGATGGGGTGATGGGACCTTGACCCCTAAAGGGAAAAGACCATGTCTTTTAAAGCAACCCAGTCCCTGAATTTTCCCACACATTTCAGCAACCCAGATCACTGGTGTCTGCCCAAGGCATGGGGTCCATCCCAGCCCACCTACATATTTGACAGTCCTTTCACAGTGGCTCTTCACCCACCCCATATCGCTTAACTCCTTTCATTGTGCACCTGGCCCACCCCAGGCTATTTACCACTCCTTAATCCCATCTAGATCTTTTCACTGTTCCTTTTTTGTATATGAGTATCAATCTCACCCCATCAAGTTGCTGATTCATTAGGAATCTAGCCCACTCAATAGGTGTTAAAATAAACCTTGGCACTTTGACTGAATGAACCCTTGAGTACTTGAATTCTTTCCAGGTGGACCCTCCCCAAGCTTACACTTCAGGGTTCCTAGCAACCACAAACCACATCAAACCTTTAGCAAGAATGAAGCTCAGAGTGTGGTTTCAGGTTACCCACCTGCAGGTCTTTAATGGAGATTGAGTACTCTAAGCCACAGGATTCCAGGAAGAATTTGACAAGTTGCAAACTAGCTGATGGAACCACAACATCTACAGAACGCTCAGGGGTGACAGGTAGTTTCCAAAAATTGAGCTGAAGAAAAGCAAAAGAAACCAAGAGAACAATCCACATAAGACAAACAACAAGCACGTTTGTCTAGAAACTACAACACTCATGAGCTGAGGCATCTCCAGGGGCCTATAGCCTGGAAGAGACCCAGAAAGAATGTGTGGGAATTGGAGAAGCATCTAACAGCGCTGAATGTCCTACAGTGTCTGACCCCAGTTCAGACCTTTATTACCTTTCACTAGAACTACAGTAGTAGCTTTCTAACTGGGCTCACTGCCTCATCTCACCCAGACTCCAATTCATCCTCCACTCAGTTGCCAAAGCAATTTTCTCAAAATATAGTCCAACCATGATACCCCCCTATTCAATGACCTCCATTGACTCCTTATCAGTTCTAGGATCAAATACTGAAGTTGTTATTGAGTCCATTAGTCATAACGTGGTTCCATTTGGGGTTTTCTTGGCAAAGATACTGGAGCGGTTAGCCATTTCCTTTCCCAGCTCATTTTATAGATGAGGAAACTGAGGCCAATAATGTTAAGTGACTTGCCCAGGGTCATAAAGCTAGTAAGTGTCTGAGACCAGGTTTGAATTCTGAAAGATGAGCCTTCCTCACTCCACCCAGCACTCTAGCTACTCTAACAGAACTATTAATTTACCTGTTGTCTCTTCCTTTAGCATGTATTCCCCATTGAGAGCAGGAACTGTTTTTGTCTTTCCCTGTATTCCCAGCCCTTAACACAGTGCCTTAATAATTCCTTGTTAACAAATCCTTAATAGACAAATTACTTAATAAATCCTTGTTGAACTGGATTGGATTGCTGTGATAGAAGGGCATAGAAGACTTGCTTCCCACAAAATACCCCCTCCCCTAACCTACCATGGTCTAAAATTGTCACTGGTTACAAAAGCAGATGTATTATATTCATAAGATCGTTCTTCTAGCCCTTTCATATTAATCAATAAACATATATTAAGTGCCTGTGGATACAGAAAGAGGTAAAAGACAGTCCCTGCCCCCAAGGAGCTTCCCATTAATTAGCCTGAGAGCAAGAAATAGTTTATCAGACTAGCTGGTTGACATGTTGGTCCTCAAGAAGGGAATCAGTAAAGTTTCCACAAGAATAACATGGCAATAGCCCATCTTCCCTATTGCCACTAATAAATAAGGGGAGGGTAGTTCTGTGACACAGTGGATAGAGTACCAGGCCTGGAGTCAGGAAGATTCCTCTTCTTGAGTTCAAATCCCAGCTCAGACACTAGCTGAGTAACCCAGGGCAAGTCACTTAATCATGTTGGCCTCAGTTTCCTCATCTGTAAAGTGAGTTGGAGAAGGAAATGGCAAACTGCTTCAGTATCTTTGCCAAGTAAACCCCAAATGGGGTCACAAAAAGACGAACACGACTGAAACCACTGAACAACAAAGAAAGGAAGACAGAGAAAGTAGATTAGATAGATAGAAAAGAACGTTGGTTAAGAGTTTGCTATGAATGCTCTAGGTACTATGCTAAGTGTTAGGGATACATAAAAGCAATCCAGATAGACCTGACCCTCAGGAGTTTACATTATAATAAAGGGAAGAAAACACCTAAGACAATGGTTCTCAACCTTCCTAATGCCGCGACCCTTTAATACAGTTCCTCATGTTGTGGTGACCCCCAACCATAGAATTATTTTTGTTGCTCCTTCATAACTGTAATTTTGCTACTGTTATGAATTGTAATGTAAATATCTGATATGCAGGGTGTATTTAAATTGACAATAACCCACAGGTTGAGAACCGCTGACCTAAGAGGAATTGAAAAATGCAGACCAAGTGTAGATGCTGGGTGGTTAAAAACGCTACGGGCTAAAGGACTAGCTTTGCCCAACCTGTGAATGAATGGTGGACTACAGAAACTAGGGCCAAGGTGGGTGTCTGGTGGGGTGGGTGGGAGTGGTAAGGATAAGAACAGGGTAGAATGGCTCTAAAAAAAAGATGGAACCTCACTCATTTCACAATCCTGCCTGAAGCCAGATTTTCTCTGCACGATTTGGAGGGAAGGGAAGCAGATCAAAAAAGGAGGTGAACAAACCAGTCTGTAGCCATGCAAGAAATGGGGAGTTCATTTCTTCTGCTCCCAGTTTCCAAGGCAGTGGTACTAAATTGATTTTGCAGTTGTTGTGCTATGTTTTAGAGGTTTTTTCCTTGGCAAAGATTCTGGGGTAGTTTGTCATTTCTTCCTCTAGCTCATTTTACAGATGAGGAAACTGTGGCAAACAGGGTTAAATGACTAGCCCAGGGTCACATAGCCAATAAGTGTCTGAGGCCAGGTTTGAACTCAAGAAGAGTAGTCTCCCTGATCCCAAGCCCAGTACTCTATCCACTTCACCACCTTTTCTTGTTTTCCTTTCAATTCTAAGAGGGATGAATGAGGGAGAAATCCCGGGTCTCTGATCTTTACCAGCTGAAGGATCTTGGTCAAGCCTCTCTGCACCTCAGTTTCCTCATCCATCAAATGGGAATAATACCTCCTAACTTAGCTCACAGGGATAGTGTGAGCAGAGTCAGGCAAATTCCTAACCTCAAAGTGTCGTACAAACATCAGCCATTATCATTGCCAGATCTTTGGTGATAATCGTAACGTTGGCGAAAGATTATCATTCCCTGGGGTCAGTAGATGCTCCAAAGGAAAGGAAATGAGATACCTTGGAGTTCTCCGAGTTGACCAGTTCTTTCAATTTGCTAATTTGGTTTTCATCCCGGAATTTAATTTGAAAAACCTGGTACCTAAAACCAAAACAAACAGACAAACAAACAAATCGTGATGTATTCTTGATACACAATTGCCTAGAGCCTGGGTATTTTTAAATAAAAAGGCCTCAGTCAGATAGTCAATAAGCATTTATTAAACACTCAGAGGATTATTGACAACCTCATGGCTGGGTGATTTTTCTCCCTTCTGACAGTCAATCAATCAACAAGCATTTATTAAGTGTCTACTGTATGCCAGGCACTACACTAAGCCCTGAGGATATGAAAAAAAAGCAAAAACACAATCTCTGCCCTCAAGGAGATCACATTTTCATAGGGGAGGCAATATATAAGCAACTAGTTAGATTTAAGATAGGACGGTGGATAGAATGCTGGGCTCATCTTCCTGAGTTCACATCCAGCCAAAGACACTTTCTAGCTATGTGACCAGGGGCAAGTCAGTGAATCCTGCTTGCCTCAGTTTCCTCATCTGTAAAATGAGCTGGAGAAGGAAACAGCAAACCACTCAGGTATCTCTGCCAAGAAAACCCCAAAAGGGATTGTGAAGAATCAGACATGACTGAAACAACTAAACAACAAAAGACATAAGATATATACAAAGTGGATGAAAAGTGGAAGTTTCCAGGAGTAAGTTAAGATGTGAACTGAGTCTTGCAGAAAACTCAGGTAGATAAGAGCACTCCAGGCACGGGGGACAGCTAATGAAAAAGGAAGGAGATAGAGATGCTTCCATCAAAGAGGAAACTATCAAAGGGATAAAACAACCTCACATTCATTCAAATGTTGATTAAGTGAGTGTTATGCTGTGTTGGCCGCTAAAGGCACAAAGATGAATGAAAAAGTTGCCCTCTCCCTTGAGAAACTTCTACATCCCTGGAGACCTTTGGGAAAAGAAGACGCCTATTTGCACCAAATGACAGGGATAAGGATGATAATGGACACCCGACATTCATATTGTATTTTGAGGTGTACCCAGTACTTTCATCTATTAACTCATTTAAGACTCATAACAACCCAGTAATACCACTTCTAGGGTTGTATCCCAAAGAGATCATAGAAGTGGGATGAAGACCTATATGTACAAAAATATTTATTGCTGCTCTCTTTGTGGTGGCAAAAAATTAGAAATTAAGGGGGTGCCCATCAACTGGGGCATGGCTAAACAAGTTGTGGTATATGAATGTAATGGAATACTATTGTGCTCTAAGAAATACTGAGCAGGGACAGCTAGGTGGCACAGTGAATAGAGCACCAGCCCTGAAGTCAGGAGACCTGAGTTCAAATGCTACCTCAGACTCTTAACACAAAAACTAGTCGTGTGACCTTGAGCAAGTCACTGCCCTCCAAAAAGCCCCCAAAAAAAATGAGGAGCAGAGGGGCTTCATATTTACCTGGAGAGGCGTATAAGAACTGATGCTAAGTGAGAAGAGCAGAACCAGGAGAAATTTGTACACAATGACAGACACAACATATGTATGACGACCAATTTTGACAAACTGGACTCTTCTCAGCAACACAAGGTTACAAGACAACTCTAAAAGACTCAGGAAGGAAGGAGATGTCTACAATCAGAGAAAGATCTAGAAAGAACAGAGTTTAAATGCAGAGTGAAGCAACCTACATGCTATCGCTCTTTTCCACATTTGGTTTTTTTCTTCTTTCCCATTGTTCATTCCATCCGTTACAACCCTTCTATACAACCAGACTAATGTTCAATGTGAAGTACTTGCAGATCCTATACTTGATTGCATGCTGCCATGGGGGGAGGGGGGGCAAAAAGGGGAGAAAATTTGAAACTCAAGGGATTGTAAACTAAAAGTAAACAAACACATCGATAAAAAAAATAAAAAGAAATGAGGCCTTTATCAGAGAGACTTGATGTAAAAAAATTTTTTCCCGGCTTTCCATTTTCCTTCTAATCTTGGCTGTACTGGTTTTGTTTGTGCAACCCCTTTTTAATTTAATAAGGCATTTCAAATTTAAAAAAAAAGGCTCATAACAAACCTATGAGGAAAGTACTACAAGGTGTTATTATCCCCATCAAATAAGATATTTGTAAAGCACTTAGCATAGTGACTGTCATATGATAGTGCCTAGTAACTGCTTATTTCCCTTTGTTTCCTTCAGTTTTACAAAGAAGGAAACAGAGGCACAGAGAGGTTACTATTAGTGCCAAGTGTGGGATTTGAGGCCAACTCTTCCTGACTCTAGGAAGGAAGAAACACAAGGTTGCTTCATGATTTGTCAGTCATAATTACATGGCTGTCACCTGCCAGAAGACTAAAACTATTTCTGTTTGACCTAGGTAGGTCACTGATGTAAGATGGTGGAATGGATAGACTGCAGAAGACTGAGGTTCAAATCCCACTAGCTGTATGACCTTGGGTAAGTCAGTTCCTGACTCAAAGCCCAGCCCCTCTGCCTTTCATGCCTCTGTGGCAGGAGCCATATGTATAAGAAATTCGAGTCAATAATTATTTATTAAACGCCAAATAAGTACAAGGTTCTCTGCTGGACATCGGGCATAGAACAAAGAAAACCAGCACAGGCTCTTTCCTCAAAGAACTTGCAATCTAGTAGATAAGGAAGGAGACCTGTGCCCAGATAACTCATACAAGTATGGAGAAGTCAGACAAATCGGCCTGAGTGAATCAAGATGGAGGTGAGCCTGTCTAGCTATGGGACTTCTTCCTGGAGAAAACCGTTCATGGAGGAAGAGGCATTTGAACTGTGCCGTGAAGGAGTCAGCCAGGTGGTATGGAGTCAGGAAGACTTGAGTTCAAATCTGATCTCAGAAACTAAGTAGCCATGTGACCCTGGGCAAGTCATTTAACCTCTGCTTCAATGTCCTCATCTTAAAAAAATGGGGATAATAGTACCTGCTGCCCTGGGTTGAGTCTCAGACACTTACTCTGTGACCTTGGGCAAGTCACTTAACCTCTGCCTCTGTGTCCTCATCTGAAAAATGGGAATAATAGTACCTCGCTCCCTGGGTCGTTATAAAGATTCAATGACATCATAACTGTAAAGCACTTAGCACAGCGCCTGCACGTAGTAAGTATGGTCGTTGTTTGTCCTTTGAAAGCTATATAAGTCCAGCTTCAGACACTTACTGAGTGTGTGTCCCTGGGCAAGTCACTTAACTTTTGCCTCAGTATCCTCAGCTGAAGAAAAATAACACAAATGTACATATAATGGGAATAATAGTATAATAGCACCTACCTCCAAGTAATATGCCATTTGTGAGGATCAAATGAGACATTTTTAAAACACTTTGTAGGTATTTAATAAACGCTTGTTAAGAGAGGGGAAAGAGGTCAGTAGACAGAGATGGGGCCTTGAGACATGTGCAAAAGTACCACGCCAAGAGATCACAGGATGAAACCAGATAACAGCTAGTTTAGTTTGGTTGTTGTGCAGAGTCTAGGAAGCGGGGTACGCCATCAAATAAAGCTGGAGAGAGAGGTCAGAGTCAGATCACGGAGGACCTGCCAGGATGCCAGGATGAGGTAGAAGAAAGAACACTTTTTTCCTAGGGATTGGAAGAGTTGGATTATATAGCCCAGCTCCACCATTCACCCACGGCAAGGCCTCTCCCTTAATCTCTGAGGTTCAGTTTTCTCATCCATAACATAAGGGATTGGGGCAGCTAGGTGACACAGTGAATAGAGCACTGGCCCTGAAGGTCAGAAGAACCTGAGTTCAAACCCGGTCTCAGACACATAACGCTTAATTAGCTGTGTGACCTTGGATGAGTCACTTAACCCCAATCGCCCTTCCCCCCTCCAAAAAAATTAAAAGAAAAAGAAACATAAAATAAGGGGTTAAAGTTGGTCCCTTTCTGATAAAAATATTGCGATTCTAGTATTTATGTACACATCTGCACAGGCAGAAAGGAACATCTGTAAGAAGCAGCAACGGCAACAGTAGTGATGTCAAGCTGCTCTTGCATGGGGCGATGGCATTGTTGACCAGCAGTAGGGCACACTTTTTGTTTTTCTGGAGGCAGAGTTGGCTTGATTACACTAAAAGTCAAGAGGACCTCCAACATCTTACTCCCTATGACTTTGTGTGAACTGCCTCACTTCTCTGGGCCTTGTTTCCCAAACTGTCAGATGAGGTTAGATCAGATCAATCAACAAACATTTATTAGGTGCCTCATGTGTGCCAAGCACCAGATGACCACCCTTACAAGTGGGAAACGAAGAGATTTAGTAGGTTATATGAACCACAGTCTCACATTCAGTCAAATAAGAGTTCAGTGATTAGGAAGGGAGAGGTGGGGCTGAATTAATCTCAGGAGTTCCCGTGGGGATTAAATCCACCACCTTGGCTGTGTTGGCACCCTGGCACCTCTAGGGACCTGTACCACAGTGGTCCAAAAAACCCTGGTGTAGACAGAGACACAGGCCAAAGGAGCAGCTGCTGGATGTGTGCTAAGGTACTTTGTTCAGTGATTTTCACAAGATCATAGGAACACAGATTTGCAGCTGGGAGAAGTTCAAAGGCAGAGCAATCTCATCAGAATCCAATCTCATCATTTTGCAGATGAAGAAACAGATGCAAAGATCAAGGGACTTGCCCAAGGCCATCCGGGTGGTAAGTATTGGAACCAAGGTTTTTGTCCAGATCCTCTGATCCCTAACCTAGCTCTTCCCGTTTTTAAGTTCATAGCCCAACCAAATTAGCTTTTGTGAAAATAGCATTAGCTGGCGGAGCCAAGATGGCGGCGTAGCAGCAGCAACATATCACAGCTCTCACATAGCCACCCCAAAATACCCATAAAATAGGACTCTAAACCAATCCTGGAACTCCAAAACGCACACAAAGATACTTCCCACTAAAGTCAGCTCGGCTACGAGGAACCATATCAGCACTGCGAACCAAAACCAGCCTGGCCTGAAGCTGCGGCTGTGCTCCGAGGGCGGCTGAACTGGACGAGCTGAGAAGCCGCTCAGGTGAGCGGATTAGCAGCAGCTGCGAGTGGGATTTGTGAAAGGGGGAGATAAGCAGTCTGGCCAGAAGGCCTCCAGAGCAGAAAAGCAAAAGGCAGAGGTTTTGCACCTGCCTCGGGCGTTGCAGCTTCCCGCCAGCAGGAGCGGCCTGGACGGATTGCTGTTTGGGCCTCAGTCTTGGAGTCCTCGCTATCCAGTCAGCCGGAAGTATATAGGAAGAGTTCCCAGCCTCTCCCTAAGAGCTACGGCAGCCGGGAGGACCCCAGCGATTTGGGACAGAGCTTTCCCTTCTGGAAGCAGAGCCCCGCAGAGATTTTTAAAAAAAAAATCATGGTCTGAAGAATCATGAGTAAGAATAAGCATAAGAAGCAAAGTAAGAACAGCTCCCAAACCCTTGATAC
>CM053581.1:491312321-491453701 GCA_028627135.1 Pseudochirops cupreus | reverse complement strand
AGAGAGAGAGAGAGAGAGAGAGACATATATATGTCTATGTCTATGTGTATATGTATATGCATGTGTATATGTATATATAGAGAGAGAGGACATGTGCCAAAGCAATATCTATTAACCTACAAGTAGAGTTAAATGCTTATGATGTACTGGGCATGTTCTAATCTCTGAGTACTGGACTTGTAATAAGACCTTTAGGACACTATACATGACCCTTCCTACCTTGCAAATTTCACACCAATGACAAAAAAAAAACCCAAACCCAATTACTAAAGTTCTCCATGTCAAAGAAAATTGAAGTAGTGACACAGATTACAGCCCCCATCCCTCAACACACATACACACACACACACACACACACACACACACACACACACACACACACACACACACACACACACACACACTTATACATTCATCCCCAAACTCTACAACCCATTGGCTTTGGAGATGATTTTATGAGTTGTGGCCAATATAATTCACTGCCTAGTAGCCGATCTTCTCTTAATGAGCCTTTCAAATCCCAGCTGAGCTGGTACTTGGATAACAGACGCACAATCTGCCATTCATACACACGAATTTAAATCTCTTTGCATCCACCAGATTTCAAATTCTATATAGCCTTCAAGAACCACAGAGGTTGGATTGTGATAATAATCAAGATATGAGATATTATAATAATGTAATTAATCAATGTCATTAATAATAAACTTGTACAGAAAGTAGAAAATACCTGAAATTTATAATAATAGAAGAGGCAGAAACAAATGAAAAAAGACAGAGAGGTACACGCGCGCGCACACACACACACACACACACACACACACACACACACACACACACACACAGAAATACCCAGAAATTTAACTTGGATTCCCATATTTCAAGCATAATAACAAAAAAAAAAGCCAAAAACGGGTACTTACCCATTAAACTTTTCCCTGCAATATATAGACCCTATAAGGGCCCCAAAGAATAGTAACCACCTCATGTTCAGGAGGATCAGTCATGTAGTGAGTGACTGAGTCAAGCTGTATTTATAAGGAGTCAGAGGTAGACTCAGGCTCCCAAAAATGCAAATATGATTTCCACACCCTTTTGCAGCCCTGACAATAACACTCTGGTCCTGCTCCTTTCTGTATCTATGTGCCTTCCATTCCTTTGGGGTGATAAGAGACAAAGCACTTGATTGATTGACAGACCAAGAACAAGCTCTGCAGGCTCAGAAAGATTGACTCAAAGGACCCCTGCTCCTCCCTGGGCGTTTGGACAAAGTGCTTGGTTCACCACCACATGCCGGAGGAACTTTTCCTTCCCTGAGGCTTGGGGTGAACAGAAGGACAAGACTGAGAACCTGACTAACTACAACAATAGTAGCCAGCATTTCTATGGCATCTTAAGGTTTGTAAAAGGCTTGGCCAATATCTCATGTTATCCTCAACACCTATGAGGAAGATGCTCTTGTGGTTCAGTCATTTCAGTCACCAACAACTCTTGGTGACCCCACTAGGGTTTTTCTTGGCAGAGACACTGGAGTGGCTTGTCATTTCCTTCCCTACTTGTGTATATATGTGTGTGTCTATGTATGTGCATATATGTGTACATATGTGTGTGTATATGTATATGTGTGTATGTGTGTACATATGTGTATATATACATATATATATATCCACATATATAGTGGTTGTTGCTATTCATTGTTTTTTCAGTTGTATGCAACTCTTTGTGACCCCATTTGGTGTTTTCTTGGCAAAGATACTGGAGTGGCTTACCATCTCCTTCTCCAGCTCATTTACAGATGAGGAAACTGAGATAAGCAGGGTTAAATGACTTGTTCAGGGTCACGCAGCTAATAAGTGTCTGAGGCTGGATTTGAACTCATGTCTTCCTCAATCCAGACCTGGCCCTCTAGCCACTACACCACCTAGCTGCCTGAAGATGGTGTTATTTTCCCTCATTTTACATATCAGAACCCCATAGAACAGGAGTCCTAAACCCAGGATCCATGAACTTGTTTTTGTCTTTTTACTATTTTGAGCATTATATTTCAGGATAATTGCACTCCTATGTATTTTATTATATGCATTTAAATACATTATTCTGAGAAGGAAATGAAATTTGATCAAAATCACACAAAAAGTTAGAGGTAAAGCTGAGACTCAAAGTTAAGGTCTCCTGACTCTCTGTTCAGAGCTTTTTCCTTCATAACCTGGTCTCCTACCCACCTCATCAGCTAGATAGATGGAATGCTGGCCCCAGAGTCAGGAAGACCTGAGTCGAAATCTGGCCCCGAACACAAAGCTGACCTTAGACACTTCAGTCCAGGTGGGCGACCCTGGGTAAGTCATTCAACCTCAGTTTGCCTCAGTGTCTTCAACTATAAAATAGAGACAGCAGGAACACCTACCTCCTCCCACAGTTATTATGAGAATCAAAGGAGATATGTAAAACTCTTGGCACCATTCCAGGTACACAGTAATCCTCAGTCAAGGCATATTTCCTGTCTACCTGCTTGCCTTCTGCTCTGAGATCTCAGTTATAATATTTGATATCTTAAAATATAACCTAGGTTCACATTTCAGAATGGAGCCGCCATATTTCTAATCCATTTTTCCTGGACCACTCACCTCCAGGAGTCATTGGGGTTTCTTCCCATGTATTCCCATATATCTATATTGAAAATCCAAATCTATTTTGGCCTTTTGAATGGGAGAGGTTACTTCTTTGAGTCTAAGCCTTTCAGGCGATAGAAGGAGAAGATTGCTTTTACATGGGTCAAAATCCTGGTCACACCCAGGCTTGCAACTTCTACACCAAGGAAGTAACTCCTTTGTTCAATTTCTAATTATCTTCCTTATTCCATTCACCAAATAAAAGGGCATTTTTCCTTTTGTCCTGAGCTGTCCCTACCCTATTCAAGGGGCTTTCCTCAGCAGTCTGGAAAGGGCTTTGGAGAGAAAAATATTATTTCTTATTATTTCTAGAGTAATTAAAAAGGAAATTTTTAATATAATTCCACAATTCTAGTGGAGGAGACAATCTATACACATATAATTATATGTGAAAAAATGAATACATGCTAAATAAGTGAAAAATCATTTTAAGGAATTTGGTGGTAAAAAAAAAAATAGTAGCAAATTGGGGAATCAGGAAAGGCCAAGTCCCTTCTAAGCATTGACCTCCCTTGAGAAATTGCCTTGTATCTACTTCATATCTATTTTGTAATTACTTTTATGTTATATTGACTTTTATGATTTTATTAAAGTATAGGTCTGATCACTTCACCCCTACCTACACAAGAAACTCTAGTGGCTCCCTATTACCCCTGGGATCAAATATAAATCACTTGGTTTGTCATTTAAATCTCTTCTCATTCACTCCCTTTCCAGCCACAACCTCAACTGACTCATGATAAAACATGTTACCTTTATCCTGACTGAGAGGGGATGGGTATGTGTGTGTGTACACTTACATACATACATACATACATACATACATACATAGAGTATATTTGTATGTATGTATACATATTGTGTATATGTGTGTATATATATATATATATATATAATATATGTGTATATGAGAGAATTTGCTTTGCTTAACTAGCTTACAGGGACTTTGTTTTTCTTTCTTTTTCAATGGGGGTAAGAGGAAGGAGGAGGGAAAGAAGGTAGATATTGGTTAATTGAAAAAAAATTATGGGGCAGCTAGGTGGCAGAGTGACCTCAGACACTTGACACACTTACTAGCCGTGTGACCTTGGGCAAGTCACTTAACCCCAATTGCCCTGCCCTCTCCCCTCCAAAAAGCAAAAAAAAAAAAAATTATGTAAACTATCTTGAGTAACCTCCCCCCCCAATTTTTTTTTATAACTCCCCTTTCTAGTCTTCTTATATATCACTCCCTTCAAAGTGTTCTACTATTCAGCTATCCTGGCTTACTTGAAGTTCCACACACACAACTCCTGTCCTGTCTGTCCTTCATGCCTAGGATGCATTTCTCTCCTCATACTTTCTCCCTTCTTGAAATCCCTGGTTTCCTGCAAAATGCTGTTCAAGCACCACTTTCTTTCTATATGAATCCTTTTCTAATCCCCCCAGGTGCAAGGAATCTCTTTCCCAAAGCTACCTTGTATTTATTTTACATTTAATTTGCATATAGGATAGATATAGATAGATAGATAGATCTACATGCGTGCGCACACACACACACACACACACACACACACTTATACATGCACATCTTCTCCCATTAGAGCGCAATTTCCTTGAGGACAGGGTCTGTTTCACTTTTGTTTCTGCATACACAGTGCTCAGCAAAGCTTTTGGCACATAATAAATGCTCATTGACCAATATTATGTTTTTTTCCCCAATCAAAAATCTAAGTACCTTAAAGGAAGAGGCTGTTTGTTGCTTTGTTTTGTTTGTTTTTATATTCTCAGTGTCTGGCACGTAGAAGGCATTTAATAAATTTTTTTTGAGTGAATGAATAATTAAATGAATTCTGATATCATAAGACAGAACAAGGAAGGGAATGTTCACATAGGTTAGGCTTTAAGGAGGAAAATGATCACACCAAAATCTTGCTTTAAAATGAAATTTTAATCATGTGCATTTGTTTCCCTATCTTAGAATTCCAGAGAATCAGTATGGATGGTCCCGAACGTACTCCATTATCTTCTTAAGGCCCTCCCAAGTCTCTTCTGCAGTGGGAAGAATCTGGTCGGTTGGCAAGAGGAAACCATAGTCACCTGTGTCTCTCAATTCAAAGGCAAAAGAATATTTGATGCCATAGTCATAGGACCAGTCAATGCTTCCTCCACTGGCCTGGTCTGAAAGACAAGAGAAGAATACAGGTCTGTGATGCCCTTTCTAGGCTCCTTGCCAATCCAATCCAAAAAGCATTCATTAAGCATCTGGTATACACAAGGCTTGGCAGCTAGGTGCTGTAGTGGATAGAGTGCTGAGCCTGAAGTCAGAAGACTCATCTTCCCGAGTTCAAATTCAGTCTCAGACACATACTAGCTGTATGCCCTTGGGCAAGTCATTTAACTCTGCTGGCCTCAGTTTCCTCATCTGTAAAATCTGAGCTCAAAAAGGAAATGGAAAACCGCTCCAGTATCTTTGCCAAGAAAACCCCAAACGGGATCACAAAGAATCACGCATGACTGAAAAGCAACTGAACTAAATGTGTAAGGCTTGAACTAAGTGCTAGCAGTACGGAGACAACTCGAGGAGCTCGTCTTTTCTGGACAGCTATGTTATATTAAATTCCAATGTTCATAAAGACCAATCAGATCCCTCCCTCTCCCCCTGACCCTCCCCCCCCCTTTTTTTTTTTACAGATAACTGAGTGGTGTTGGCTACCCGGGTCACTGCTACACACTGAGATGGCAAAGGGCTATTAAAAGTAAGAAGGGTCTGATACTGTACATACCTATAAGTGTTTTCCCATCACCTGCAGCCTCACTGGCCCGTTCTCAGGAGGCTCTAATTATTCTCACCTGGCTTTTCTCATAACCTTGAACAGCCCTGTTGCTAACTTTTACACTCCTCTGAGGTCAAGCCAAGACAATGAACAAGGTATTCTCTGTGGGGCCAAGAGATTACAAAGAGAAGAGAACACACAATGTCTAATTCAGTTTCAAAAAACTTGCAGTGGCCAGGGAGAGAGTGTACACAGTAAACAAGTGCTTTATATGTAAATACAGATAACATGAATGTACCACTTACATAAACAATTTCAGTCTTACAATTACATGCATTCTTTCATTCATTCCACAAACATGTATAAGTCAGCTACTTCGAGCATTTAGAGTAGTGGTTCTCAACCTGTGGGTCGCGACCCTTTTGGGGATCGAACAACCCTTTTGCAGGGGTCACAGGGGTCACCTAAGGCCATCAGAAAACACATATTTCCGATGGTCTTAGAAACCAAGACACCGTTCCTCTATCCGTCTCCAGGAAGATTGAGAACCACTGATTTAGAGAAACAAAAAGATAAATAAAACACAGACCCTCCCCTCAAGGAGTCTACAGTATAATATGGCAAAAGGGTTATTATGATGCTGCTGATAATGTAGGTGACCAGGACAATTGGAGTCAGGCAGAGTCTATGTGGAAAAGTTCCCCACAGTGTACAAACTGGGATCATTAAGCAATAAAACACCTGTGGGCACAGCCTTGAAGGGAGCATAGAGAGGCCCAGTGGAAGACAGCTGGGTCAGGGCTGCAGCATGTTCCAGGGCTATGATTAGGTAAAGGGATAAAGAGATAGCCCTGGCATTAAGTGCAGTACTTCCAGAGTTAATGAGAGAGCCTGTGTTAGGAAGGGGCAGGGCCGCTGGTTTTGTAAATTCATTGCAAACCTGGTAATTAGTTTGTTCACTGTCTCCTGACCATCCATAGTATCCAGCAAGACCGTCCGTAGTAAGCATTCGACAAATACTTAAAATACCATTTTTTTAAAGCTAAATCACTAAAAATTACTTGTCTTTGGCCCCTCTGTGACCTTATCCCAGGACTTCATGTTATAATTATTTCTGCTAAGGAATCCACTGGGTTCTAAAAAATGAGCAGGAAGTGCCACCTCATAACCCATCAAATTGGCAAAGATGATAAAAGACAGAAATAATCAATGTTGGAGGTTCTGTAGGAACCATTAGAGTTGATAGAGCTGTAAATTAAGTACAATCAGTCTAGAAAACAATTTGGAATCATGCTAGAAAGTGACCGAACTGTCCATACTAATATTAAGCCCGTGATCCTACTACTAGTCATATACCCCTAATAAGACCAAAGTGAAGAAGAAAGGCTCCATATTGATTAAAATATGAAGAGCTAGACTTTTTGTGGTATCAAGAAAGTAGTTTTGGGGATGGCTCAGCAAACTGGGGTATATGAATGATTACACAGTAACAGATAATACGAAGAATTCAGAAAAGCATGAGAGGGTTTGTATGAACTGATGCAGAGGAAAGAAAGTGGAACCAGGAGAATTATACACAATAACTACAATAATGGAAACAAAGGTATTACTGACTCAAAACTAAGAGGTCCTGATATGACTGAGATAGTGACAGGACCTGTGATTTTATTGGTATAGGGAGCTCCCTCTACCTACACAGGTAAGGAACTTCTATATAACTTAACATTTTAAAGGGAGGACCTGTGATTTCAGTAGTATAGGGAGCTCCTTCTACCTACACAGGTAATGCACTTCTATATAACTTATCACTTTAAAGGGATGCCTAGAGAACTGAGAATTTGTGATCTACCTAGGGTCACATAGCCAGTAAGTGTCAGAGGGAGAACTCAAACCCAGTTCTTCTTGCCTTTGAGACTGGCTCTTTATCCCCTTAACACCACCACTGCCTCCATGTAGGGGATGTCTAAACAACAACTTAAAAGGAAGCTGTACTCAGATCAAACTCAATAACCATTTGTGGTCCCAAAGTATGTTGTGAAACACACTTCTCTCTTCTAATAGACAGGTGAGAAACTCTAAGTACATAAGGGGGCATACTGTGTTACAGTGTCCTTGTCAGTTTTCTTTAATTATTTCTCTTTGTTACCAGTAAGGGTCTTATATGAAGAGGAAATGTAGTATAACTGGGGTGTAAAAAACAAAAGCCTTATAAAATTTCAAAAAAGAAGAATCTAGACTCCATTGGAAAATATTTAGAATACACTAAGGGGTCAGGAGTGCCTGTACTGCTCCCAAAAGCTGAATGACCACTCATCAAGGACAAAGGATTCGCCCATTGGATGGAAAGTAAGACCAGTTACTTTCTGAGGCTCCCTACTGCCTGTAGGATAAAATAAAAAAAAAACTCCTCAGTTTAACATTTAAATCCCTCCATGGTCTGCTTCCAACCCTCCAACCTACTCACTCTTCTAGTCTTGTTGAGTCATTTTAATTATGTCTGACTCTCCATGACTCCATTTTGGGTTTTCTTGGCAAAGATACTGGAGTGGTTTGCCATTTCCTTCTCCAGCTCTTTTTATAGATGAGGAAACTGAGGCAAACAGGGTGAAGAGACTTCATCCACCTAGTAAGTATCTGAGGCTGAATTTGAACTCAGGTCCTCTTGACTCCACCACTAGCATTCTATCCACTGCACCACCTAACTACCCTTCTTCTGGTCTTGTACATTATTCTATTTCATGTGCCCAGCTTCATTCTTCACTATTTACTACCTCTATACTTGGAATATATTCCCTTCATATGTTAAAATTCTTCTATTCCTTCAAAGCCCAGCTCAAGAGCCATCTCCCTCATAAAGACTTCCTTGATTTCCCCAGCTAAAAGCAATCATTCTTAACTTTCTTCCAAAATTTTGTCTGTTCCTCTCTTGTGTCCTTAGTACATTCTACCTGGTTTTATACCTATCTGTGTAAATGCTATCATTAGTAGATTGTAAGTACTATTTGTTATGGACCCTGTCCTTCCCACTCCCCTCTCCCCTACCATCTTTATATCTCTAGTGCCTAGCACAATGATTTGTAAATAGGAGATGACAAATGTTAGTTGATTTGAATGACTTTTAAGATACCTTTTAATTGTGACTTAATGATTCTTTGAAAGCAACCCAGAAATTGTCCATTGACAAAGCACCTATTAGTTGAATTCCTGGTGTCCTTACCAGTTGGGGACACGGCACCCAGGAATGTTTTACTTGCCACAGAAATATAACCACTTCTGGGGTGGAGTAGGGCAGGTGTTCTACTCCTCTACAGGAGAGCTTCATGGCATCATTGGACAGGAAGCAAGGTAGATGATTTCATTGAGACAAATATGCACAGTGCAGTGATTGGTCAAGTAGAAATGAAGCCAGGAAAATGAGGTCAGCTGTAGCTGTGTAATGCTATAAGAACGTGTCTCAGCCTCAGACCAGTCTAGAGTATACTTAAGCTGAATGAGCTCACAGCAGTCCCTAGTGTCTGACTGGAATATTGCCACCTTATTATTAACCGGCAATTTTTTAGCCTGTTGCGGAGAAACTTTGAGAAGTCAACCAGACTCTCAATGTAAGCAATGTAACTTATTTGTAAAGGACTATAGAGTCAAAATTGATGAGAGCTGGTTCCTCTACTCATAACACAAGCACATCTGGTCATATTGCCCTGCCTGGCATCTCTGCTACTTTATGTGCTATTCAAGTCCTATATGACCGTGTGGCCATTCACAATTGGTGGTTGTTGTGCCTCAGTCACAATATTTAGGACTCCAGAGGAGTAAACTGGGTCTGTTCCCTAACCCTATAACCCCTCACTGGATAGGAAGGTGGTAAAGGATGCTGGCAGTGATTGGTGACCATGCCTCTTCTTCCTTGGACTCTCACTTTAAACAGAATGATATTTCACATGGATCAAAAAAAGTTTGGAGAGAAACACAATCTTAGTCACAATGAAAAGAAAGGTCAATAAATTTCCTCTTTTTATTTAGTGGTCCCAGACAGTGGATGTGGTAACAGGATCAACTCTGATATTCCCCTAGATAATCTGCTCACTTGGACCAATAGCAACAAAAAATACTTATTTCAGGAGAGTCATTGGGCTTATGGTATTTGAGCATCCCCAGTAGGATACCTGATTTCCTGCTCTGTTTGAAAGAAAGAGAACATACCTTGGGGGTTTTAGAGCAGAACTAGAGGGAGCCATAGAGATTCCCCAGTAAACATGGGAATCCCTGTTGCCTTCCCTATCCCAGGATGAGTATAGGAGAACTCTAGGAATACAAAGGACTTCTCAGAGTTTTTCTTGGTTTTTCTCCAAAGTTCTTTTATCTCCCACCTTCTCCACAATCAGTAAAGCCTAGAGTATAAACATTTGGCCACCTGGGTCACCTTTTAAAGTGTCTCCAAAGACCTCTTTCCTCATGGACATAGGACCCAGACCATGAGTCTTAGCAGTCATCAGCTTCATTATCAGGAAAGAAAAAATTATTGAAACAACACAATTTAAGTTAGAGTGTTGGTTGAATCACATTTGTACATTTGCTACAGAGAGCAAAAGGTCAAAATGTGACTGTTTTCTTCCATCTAGTGGCAAGTAAGTGTTTGATATCTAAAAATGGAAAAAAGCCACCTCTGAAAGCACTGTGTTCCCCAATACGGGGGTCTTTT
Organism: Pseudochirops cupreus; assembly: GCA_028627135.1. Lineage (NCBI taxonomy): Eukaryota > Metazoa > Chordata > Mammalia > Diprotodontia > Pseudocheiridae > Pseudochirops > Pseudochirops cupreus. The sequence goes on along the minus strand of CM053581.1, from coordinate 491,443,577 downwards.
AATGGAGACTAGATGTCCATTTGTTGAGGATACAATGAGAAGATTCACACTTCAGACTTGACCAGATGACAGAGGTGTCCAACTTGACTGCCACAAAACTACAGAGTGATTCAGAAGAACCAGATTAAAATTTAATTGGGAAATGTTTAACAAAATGAATAAAGATGCAATACAACACAGTGTTAATTTGTGGCTTTCTAAGTCAATCTGCAGCCCCCAGGGACCCATTTCTATTCTAGTTGGGCACCATGGGACCAGATGACCTCTGTGATCCCTCCTATCCTTAAGATTCTCTGACAAGTGTGCAACAGAAAACGTTCGCTCGAATTTCTGGGAATATCTTTATCCAAGCCACCACTCAGTTTGTAGAGAAGTCCTCTCACGGTTAAGGTGTAAACAGCAGCGTTGGGTTTCATAGGTTGAAGGGACAATCCCTTGTACGTTCAAAGACCAAGACCACAGCATATATAGTGACATACTTGCAAACCTCCAAGCCCATAAAATACTTACAGATGACAGAACAGATCGGTCCCACTGTGTACTTGGTGCCATAAAGGGATGTCACAGACTCAGCAGCTGTTTGGGCCACTTCATTCTAAAGTGAGAGAAACAGGGAAAGAGCTCCTGAAACTTCACAACTCTTGCTTGATAAGACATCGAGTGGTTTTCCCTTTCAGAGAATGGGGTGTTCTGGTTAATTGAATTCCCGGGTAATAGAAGGGCTAGTTTGGTTTTAACTCTTGCTATCGAAAATCTTTTTTAAAATATTATTAGCTTAAATTTACTTGCTGAACCTCTCCTGTACCCTAAATGTATCCTCCCTGGTATCATATTCACTTTTGTAAATGCCATCATTATTAGATTATAAATTCCACTAGAGCGATCCTTTTCTTCTACCCCCATCTTTGTACCCTTAGTGTCTAGTTAAGCCTAGGGGGTGCAGTTAGGTGGCAAAGTGCATAGAACTGTGGACCTGAAGTCAGGAAGACTCAGCCTCCAGAGTTCAAATCTGGCCTCAGACGCGTATTAACTGTATGACCCTGGGAAAGTCACTTAACCCTGTTTGTCTCAGTTTCCTCATCTTTAAAATGAGCTGGAGAAGGAAATGTCAAACTACTCCAGTATCTCTGCCAAGAAAACCCCAAATGGGGTCATGAATGGTCAGACAAAACTGAAAAATTACTGAACAACAAGCCTAGTACAGTGAACATAATTAAATCCTTCTTTGATGACTGGAGATTATTTTTACCAGTTCCCATTGTATAGAGTGAAACATGAAGAAGGTATAAGAGATTAGATTAAATGGGACCCCAAAACATACCCTGACAGTTTTTGTGTGTGCATTTTTGCTTCATTTTAAAAATAAGGCATTCTTTTGGCTCAATTGCCTGTGACCCATCTTTTCCCTAGAAATTGTTGAAAGCAAAAAATTCTAATTAAACTAAGGATTCTAAATGGTTGATTCTAATTGCAGCTACATTTTAATTTACATAGCACAGTTTTCAAATTTCTTTAATATTATCTTCCTTGGTTGTAACAATGGTCTTATAAGAGAAGTAGTAGAGATATTATTGTTCTCATTTTTCAGGCGAGGAAACTGAGTCACAGAGTCAAAGCCATACTACTAAGAAGTAGCAGAGCTAAGACTCAGTCCCAGATTTTAATTGAGATTTTACTCAACCTGCATTTTCCCCCCAAACCTGACCCATGAGGAGCACTACAAACTCTCAGAGCTACCCTCCTGGCTGGATCCCAACAAGTGGGATGAACTGTAAGTCTCACATAGCGTTGTCTATTCCCTTTGTGCTCCAAAGTTGCTGGCAGTGACCCCTCCAACAGTTAAAATGATTGGTGTGTCCTATTCTGTGCCACGTCCTTAAGACAGAGATTTTGCAAAGAGTGTTTGCCAAACAGTATGAAATAAAACATTTTTTGTTGTTCAGTTGCTGCAGTTGTGTCCAACCCTTCATAACCCCTTTTGGGGCTTTCTTGGCAAAGATATTGTAGTAGTTTGCCATTTCCCTCTCCAGCTCATTTTACAGATGAGGAAACTGAGGCAAACAAGGGTTAAGTGACTTGCCCAGGGTCACACAGCTAGTAAGTGTGTGAGGCTGATTTTGAACTCAGGGAGCTGAAACTTTCTGACTCCAGGCCAGGCACTCTATCTGCTGTGCCACCTAGCTGCCCCCAAATTAAAATGTTCACATAATTTTCTTTTTACATTTAAGAAAGTTTTGTCTTTAACTAAAAAAGCACCCTTCAACAGCATTATCTTAAGTTGAGGTTATCACATTTCCAAGCACCACCTGATGTGTGAACAAAGGAAAAAACAGATTGAGCCTTTCCAACTTGTACCTCCCGGTTGGAGAGTGGGTGTTGTCATCTTATCTCAAACCTGAAAAACAAATAATAGAAGTAAAGCAGCCAAGAAAATATTAGCAATTCTGGGAAGAGCAGATGACTTACCAGCTCATCGAAGTCATCTGGCCTGGTGCATTTATACCCATAGGGGTACATGAGCAGCTGGGAGTAGCTGTGGAGGGTGATGAAGGCTTTGATTTCTCCATGGTTCTCAATGAAGTCCACAATGGATTTCACTTCAACTTCTGAGTTGGCATTTGGTCCATGGTATGAGTCAGAGCAGGGGTTGTCACTGGCTCCAGTTCCTATTGACAATTAAAATATATTCAAAGGAAAACTCAATTTCAAGGAGACAGAGGTCATTAAAGTCTTCCTCAGGGAACCCAATAATCAGTTGTGAGAGGGCAAGACCAAGGAATCACCAGAGGAAAGTAGTAAGAAGTAGGACTGCATGGCCTTTGACCACCTCCCAGCCAGGTGGTACAGTGCATAGAATGTCTGTCTATGATGCCTTCCCCAGGCTCTTGCCAATCCAATCCAACAAGCATTCCCTAAGCATCTAGTACATGTAAGGATGGGCACCAAGGTGGCACAGTGAATAGAGTGCCAGGCCATGGAGTCAGGAAGACTCATCTTCCTGAGTTCAAATCCAGGCCCCAGACACTTACTAGCTGTGTGACCCTGGGCAAGTCACTTAATCCTGTTGGCCTCAGTTTCCTTATCTGTAAAATGAGTTGGAGAAGGAAATGGCAAATCACTCTAGTATCTTTGCCAAGAAAACCCCAAATGGGCTTATGGAGAGTCGCACACAGGGGGAAAATGACTATATCATGGAAGCTGAAGAGGGCCGCATTGGCCCATATGACTTAGGACTGAAAGGTTACTGTAAAGATCCTCCAATCCAATGGCACTCATTTTACACAAGAGTGGACAAGTGACTCTCCCAAAGCCACACAGGTATTAAGTGATAAAGACAAGATTCCAATTCAGGTTCTCTGTTTCCAAATCCAGACTTGCTCATGAGAGAGACAAGGTATAGAATAATGTGTCCCATTTTTAGTCCAACAAAAATAGTTCACAGTACCTGAGTAGGAGGCTTACTCAGGACTTTTAAAGTGTATATGTTGGGTTTGTTTTGTTTTTTTTTTCAGATAAGCAGTTATAAAAAAAGGGGGGGAAAAACACTAGTTCTCTGGGACCTCTCCCACCTCCAAAGCCTGCATCCCAATTCTGGTTTGGATCAATACCAACACAGAGGCTTCCAGAAAGTGTGGACCGTGTCTTCCGCCACATGCGATTCTGGAAACCCAGCCAAGAAAAACGTAAGAAATGGTCCAGGCACACAAGAAGCCTCCCTTGGACCTTCCCCAGTATCTCCACGACCTGTGGACCAGGGATGGTCCTGAAGTCAGCACCTGTGGCTACAGAGAAACAGGTGTCTGATTGCAGAGATACTTGTTCCAGTCATCTAATCTTTCTCTTCTCTGTTGTCTGGCCAAGGTGACAGATTAAACCTCCTACATCTCTTTAAACAGCCTACAGACAATAGCTCTGTAGTTTGGACATTTTGGGGTTTTTGGTCTTAGATGAAGGGCCCTTGTGTAGTGAAAACATGTTTCTCAGTATGATCTTTTGACATTTTCTTAAACAAGGTAATTTTCTAATGTCTCCTAAATCTTATTTCACCATCTCTGGTCTAACTTTGGCATGCAATGCAGTTTTAATTTTCTGTGGAAATTCGCTAGCCACTTTGCTAAAAACTTCCCAAGCTCTGGCCATCCCTGACCATGTATTCTGATAGGCTGGCATCCTTGGCATAGGGCCAGCAGTGCCAAAGTGGTCACAGAGCTGGAGTATCAGGTGGCATCTGGAGATAAGGCCTACAGTGACTTAAATGTTCAAGGGGAAATGCCCCATTCTCTCTTCAAGGTCAGGGAGAAACATCCCTCCTCCTCGTTTCAAGGCAAGGAGGAATACTTTGCTTCTATACTGTTGGCCTAATGCGGGAATAGCCCAGGAAAAAAAAAAGCCCATATAAACCATACTGAAACCCCTAACCAATGAGCAATCACCAATGGTAATTGGACTGTCTGATTGTCTCCCACTCTTGGCTAAAGCCAGAGAGCTTCCACCTGGTCCCTCAGAGATCATTTACCCCTTGAATGAGACTCCTGGGGCTCTCTCCTCTTTCCTCTCCCTTACCTCCAGTTAGGTTTAAATGCTGCTCCTCTGTCTGCCTCTAGAACCACTGCTGCCTACCCATGACTGCCAGCATTGGTGACAACATACCACTAAGAAAACCTCCTGTAGTGGCTTTTGGATTCATCCCTTCTTGACAGAATCCAAACGAACCAGCTGGAAGGTTAAGTCTAGCGGGGGCCACAGGTACCTCCCCTTAGTTCATGAGCCATGAAGAGAACTGTGACTAAGTGTCCTGACCACTGCACCCCCATAGACGGGGATGGACAGGCAACCTTGAGGCTACCTCCCCTCCTCTTAGATGGAAGTAAGAGCCAGGCCACTGAAGCATGGACCCAGTGGCAGGAATTCCTATTCTCCATCCTCTTAGCTCATGGACTGCTTATTCACTCAGCCAGGCAGCTGCACCAATATCCTAATGAGCATGGTGCTGTGATTCAGAACTCAAAAGCAAAGGCTTGGCTGACAGACCTTGGGGTTCAAAGGGAAGGCCTCCCCCAGTCCACCGGATACATAACTTGCTGAACAAGGCTGGGACTGGGACCCTCAGCATTTGCATTAATATCCCAGTGAGCATTACTCTGTGATTAAAAATTTGAAAGTAAGGACTAAGGGTCTCAACCTCATACCTCAGCAACAGGAAACTCTCTCTGCCTTAGATCTATGAGTATGACTGGGGACTCTGGCTGCTGTTACAGAAATCAAGGTCCAAACCACATGCCTCAGCTTTAGCTAATCAATCTTTCCCTCCAGCGGCCAGGGAAGGGTTCCTGTCCTTCAGTAGTGAAAGTGGCTATACAAGTAGCATTGCCACTACCAAAACCCCTTGCCACGGTCGCATGTGATTTGGGGAGCCACTTTCAGACGTCTGTGGTGGTGGCAGCAGTAGAAAGGATCACGTCTACGTAGTTGAACAGGGCCATGATTCCACTGGTCTGAATACTCTACCAAACCAATGCAAATTACATCCCCTCCTCCTCTCTCATCTTGCACAGTCCACATCCTCCTTGGGGATCTATCCACTGCCTTCATCTTATGTCTTTAGTATATCGGGTATTCCAACATATCGCCTTGTTTGTTGACCTGTTGTCTCTCACTCTTGCTGCATGACTGGCCCAACTCCTCTTCTGATCTTCCATATTAGTAGCCTCATTATATCACCAACCTAAATTCAATCATAATTTATTTGTCAGGGAGTATTCTTCTTCTTCACTTTGCTGTCATTCCTACTACTGAGTCATGGACATGATTAGAAGTCCATTCACTGCCCACATGAAAACTACACTCCAGCAGAGCAGTCAAAGAGCCTGTAGGACTGACACTACTCCTACAGTCATTTAGACTGGAAAGATAAGATCGCAGGCCCCCTCTCCTATGGCTGATCTCAGAGTGAAACGAGCTCAGTAGATTTAGAGAAAATAAAAAAACAGAAAGATCAACTTCATCCCCTTTTATTTTTTAAGACCAAACATGTTTTCCTACATCCTCTAGTTATCACTGAAGAGTCAAACAGAGGTTGCTTACTTCCGTGTAAGAGAAGACATAGCCATCTGGGTTTGTAACAGGCAAGAGGAAGACATCCATCGTATCCAAAAGGGCTGTGATTGATGAGTCCTTTCCATAATCAGATGCAATCTAAAGAGAGACAAAATGCTAATGGTAGGATCACTTTTCCAGGAAATCCAGGGATGTAATGTTCCAGTTATATTTATCAAAGTGTGAGCTACAGCTATCCTTGTTATTAAGGGTTCTCTAGGTATTCTGTTGCCTGGTCTTATGTAGAATGTTTATCATAAATATTTTTAACATGACTGCACACGTATAACCTTGCTGTCTTGGAAAGGGAGTAGGGGAAGGAGGGAGAGAGTAGGGGAGAAAAATTTGGAACTCAAAATCTTGTAAAAAATGAATGTTCAAAATTATCTTTACATGTAATTAGAAAAAATAAAATATTAATTACAATTTAAATGAATATCACAAAATAATATAAATAATTTCTTTTGCTTCTGGCCTAAATTACTTGCATATCTATAACTTAATTTAAAAATAGACATCACTTTAGTGACACAGAATGGTATAGTAGATAAGTGTTAGACCGTCAGAAAGGCCTACATTTAAATCCTGTCTCTAATACTGTGTGACCACGGACAGGTCATTTAACCTCTGTTTCAATTTCCCCATGAGTAAAATAGAAATAATAATACATACTCAACAGGGTTGTTATGAAGATCAAATGGAATAATGTATGTAAATTTTTTTTGCAAATGTTAAAGTACTATCATTTATCATTATTATTATTATTGGAAGGGCCTCAGAAGTCATCTAATGCATGAGTTCCCTCTATTTCTATGATCAATGGTCATCCAGCCTCCACTTAAAGGCCTCCAGTGACAGGGAACTTACTAGCCGCTGAAGCATGCCATTCCAAGACCAGTTTCAATAGGAAATTCTATCAACCCAATGACCAACCATGATTCCAGAGGTGCCATGACAAAAAACATTCTATCCCCCTCCTGACCAAGATGTAATGGGCTCAGCATACAAATTGAGATACGTATTTTTCAGGCACGGCTAATTTGTTTTGCTTGACTACATATATTTGTTACAAGAGTTTTCTTTTTATTTTTTTTTAGGGGACAAGAGGCTGGAGAAAAAAAAATAGATTTGTAAATTCAAAAATACATTGAAATAAATTTTTAAAATAGGTAGGAGGTTCCTTCATTGAGACCAAATCTTTCTCCATCCACTCATAAAGTTCCATTCATTTACCCCACTTTTGCCCTCTGAGGTCAGGTAGACCCTCAACCTCCTCCAGTGTGACAACACAAGCTTTATTAATTCTGGTGAGGTTTTCTGCAATGTAAAGCAGGTAGGATCAGCAGTCTGTGGGATCTTTGGCTCCTCACTCTGATGGCCCCAAGGACCAAAAGAATTTGAAGATTCTTTTTTTTTTTGTTTTAAGGGATACATATCTCCTAGACAGGGTAGCTTTTTGATAAGACTTCACATCCACATTAATTGAATTATACATATAGAATTACAGGCCCTTGAGTTGGAAGGGACTTCAGAGGTCATTCAGTGTGATTCATAGGTAAACAAGAATTCCCTCTACAAGATCTGAGGAGGGCTCATCCAGCTTCTTCTGCCTTAAAACCACATGTTCCTTATATGCAGTCTGTTGTCTTGGACAGATTCCCATTAAGGGATTACATTTGCTTATTTACACGCCATTACAGTGCAGTTGTGGATAATATTACACAAAAAAGCTTCTTCACTTATGGTCGTTAGCCATCTTGAAGTATTATTATTCAATTGTTGAATAACTATTTTGTTCTACTCCAAAGAGTAACTACATTTTAATTCCATTGGGAATGGAAGGTCTGGGAGGAAGGAGAGGCAGTCTCCCAGAATTTATATATATGATTTCACTTATGAAGAGAGAACTGATGGAGAAGGATTTCTTTCACTGATGATTTAACATTCTGATGTTTGGTGTATAATTTCTGAATTACCTAAGAAATACTATACTGGGTCAAATCCAAGCCAATGCTCTGTTTCTGACACGAAAACACTCATGGTATGGGAGGTCCCATGTGATAGAATAGGGTAAGTCATCTTTTTGTTGTTGTTCCAACCTGTAATTTCATTGGTTCATACAGAACTTCCAGGAAGAAAATTCCCTCTTAACAATGCAGGCCAGAGACTCTTCTGTAACTTAGAGAATTACCTGAGAACCTAGGTGACTTGTCTAGGGTCACAGTGGAGGCAGTATGGGTAAGGGGCAAAGCTTGAACCTCCAGAGGTCCTCCTGATTCTTGGGCCAGCTACCCCCAGCTGCCTGACTAGTACAAGTATTGATTCCACAGCACTGTGGAGTGTGACAGCTTGTCATCATCATGTCATCTGAAGCATGCCATAAAAGTAAGTTTACCCTTAAGATGCCAAAACTCTTATTTTATCTAAAAATTAACTTTTTAAAGCTTCGATTTCAGCATTCATGCTAGTATTCCAGGCGTCAATGAATGAGGCAACCCAGTCTTACCCCTAATGATTTTTACAAATGTTGATCATTTAACTTCTTAGCTTTTATTTTTCCATGCTGGAGCCATAATTTTTTTTTCTAGTCTGTGCACTGAAATCCCTTCTTTCTCTTGGAAGGAGTGGTAAGACTACTAATCTGGAGTGAAAAAGATCTGGGCTCTAACGCGATCTCTGCCAGCAGAATGCAAGCTACTTGAGGGCAGGGATTGATTAATTTTTGTTTTCATATCTCAGTGCTCAGCACAGTGACTTTTAAACAAGTAGGTGTTTGATATAGATTTGATGAGTTGAATTTTAGCTATGTGGTCTAAGGTAAGTTGCTTCAATTCCTTGAGACTCAGCTTCCTTCATCTGTATAGCAAAGTCATTTTATATATATATAATATTGAGAGAGAGGAAAACGTTTAGGTCTCTGCCAACTCTAAGACTGAGAGTCAGGGAAGTAGGTTCTAATCTAGCTCTGTATTTTTGAGGGCAGCTGGGTGGCTCAATGGATACAACATCAGGCCTGGAGTCAGGAAGACTTGAGTTCAAATCTGGCCTCAGACACTTACTAGCTATGTGACCCTGGGCAAGTCACTTAACCCTGTTGGCCTCAGTTTCTTCATTTGTCAAATGAGCTGGAGAAGGAAATGGCAAACCACTCCAGGGTCTTTGCCAAAAAAATTCCAAGTGGGGTCACAGACTATCTGACACAACTGAAAAAACTGAACAGTAACAGCAAATCTTGAACAAATTTTCTACTTCACAGTTTGACCATCTTTAAAATGGGAGGATTGGACAACATGATCTGCAAAGTCCATTCTAGGTCTCAGGGTTAATATGTTAACTGCCTCTCTCTGGTCTTACCTGTCTTAAGACAAGATGACCAGATATGCACATGGTTTTCTAGGTGTGGGTACAATGCTAACCTGACACATTATAGAAACAAAAGCGAAAAAGAGATCACTGGATGCATTACTGGTATGTCGGTCCTGAATTTTTTTTTAACACATGTTCTGACCCAACACACGTGGAGGAGTCAGATGTGAACACAGGAAAATAAAATCTGTAATTTTAGGTGAAATGACCTGATTGGCTGTCCATATTGCTGTAGCTTGGGTAACCCACTCTCAGGCGTGGATCCCAGCAACTAACCAGATGGCAGGCTTGTTTCCTCCAGTGCTAAACTGTAAAACAAAAGGTAAAGTGTGAGACCTTGACCTTGTCTGCTCATTCTTTTCTTATTCCTTCCTCCTCTCCCATGACCCCCTTCCCATTCACTTTCTTTCCCCTCATTAATTTACTTTATAGGATGCAGGATAGAATTTGACTTGAGATGGGGTGGCTAGGTGGCATAGTGAATAGAGCACTGGCCCTGGAGTCAGGAAGACCTGAGTTCAAATCCAGCCTCACACACTTAACACAAAACTAGTTGTGTGACCTTGGGCAAGTCACTTAACCCCAATTGCCCTCCAAAAAGCAAAAAAAAAAAAAAAGACTTTGACTTGAGCACTGATGTTTTTGACAGTTTTCGACCAGTTGTAGTTAATTCTTTTCCCTCTTTCGTTAGTTAAAAATGTAGCATTTACACTACCACCTTACAATTTTGGCCTGGTTTTTAAGATACCAGAACAGAATAACAAGGGAAATTCATAGAATTCTCCCTTGAAGTTTTTAAATTATGAAAGCTATTATGTTTAAGGGATGATTTATGATATTCTTCATGAAGACAGGGAAATAGGTAGGATAATTTCTGGAGGCCTAGGACAGATTAAGATTTTATAATTTCATAATTAATTTTATAATTTAATCTGAGGTATTTGGGAATTGGATCAGCAGGATCTGGGAGTGGGGATTATAGGGGATGGAAAAGTGAAATATTTGGGGGCTATCAGCTTCCTTTTCTGGCTAGCGATCTAGCCATAGGTGGTAAGACCCATACCATTCCTATTGTTCCCCATGTTTGAAAATTTGGAATCATCTTCAACTTTCTAGTGTTTATGATCAAGGTCTATTGTTTCTCCCTCAGGAATCTCTTCCATTTAGCCCCTCTTTTTCTAGTAAGGGACTATTTTACCAGCTTGCCTACTGAAGTAACTTCTTAACAGATCTGCCTGTCTCTAGCTCTTCCCATCCTTCCTACCCAGCCTTCATAAGACCACCAGAATGATTATTCTTAGGCCAAAGTTCCAGTCACATCACTCCTCGGCTGAAAAATCTTCAGGGCCATCCCATTGTCTATGAGGTAAAGTTCAGGCATCTCTGCTCTGCATTTAAGGCCCTTCATTGTCTGACACCACCCTTCCTTTCCAGCCTTATCTCAACATCACTCCCCTCCACACATTCTACACTGCAACGAAACCACAGTGCTCTCTGCCCCCCCCCCAACAGACCCCTGCTGTAAGGACCTCAGTAAACTCCCATCCCACCAAACAAAGAAGCCCCTGGTAAAGCCCAAATCCCCCCAGCTGAAGTAGAGAATTCGGTAAAGTCCCCTCTTCCCATTACCTGGGAATTTGAATATCAGCTAGCCACAGCTTTCTCAAGTGTTCTCCCCAGCACGACATAGCAGCAGTCCTTGGACTTTGACCTGAACACCAGGCTCAGGTTCCCCTTTTCCTTTCCCAATGTTTGCTCTTACTTGACCCAGGTAAGAACCCTATAAAAATCCACCAGGCTTTGCCAGTTTTGACATCCCCTTTGATGTAACTTCCCAGCCGGACCACTCTGTTTCTATCTTCCTTGACAGTCATTCATATTTTCCCTCAATAAAGCTCTCTTGCTTAACTTTCTAGGCTGACTCCTGTCTTGTGTTGTGTTTTGTCTCACAAGCCTTCTCCCCACTTCTCTTGCTGTACCTTGGAATCCTTAACCTCACTTAGACTACATTAACACTCCTGTGGTCAGAAAGACTCCTCTTCCTGAGTTCAAATCTGACCTCAGACATGTCCTAGCTGTGCAGCCATGGGCAAGTCACTTAACCCTGTTGTCCTCAGTTTCCTCATTTATAAAATGAGCCAGAGAAGGACTCGGCAAACCATTCCAGTATCTCTGCCAAGAAAACCCCAAATGGGGTCACAAAGAGTCAGATGTGTCTGAAACAAGTGAACAAAATTCTCCTTTCTCTATATCTGTACAGGAACACGCTCCCTTGTCCCTTTCACCTATTGAATTCCTCCCCAACTTTTAAAGCCCCATTTTTAACCCACCACTATGTGAAGCCTTCCCTGATCATTCCTCACTCTCCCCTAATTCTAGGTCAGCATTGATCTTTCTTCTCATGCCTCACATTGAAAACAAAACCAAAAAAATCTGGTTTGCAACTCTTTAATGAACTTAAATATAATACATAATATTGCATATTAGTATCTGTATCTTGTTCAATTAATCAAGGAAATCATAATAGTCCTCTATTAAACTGATCCATGAGGGGATGGGCTATCTTATGTATATTTTGTTTTTGGCCCAGTACCTTATAGGGTGTTCTCTATATGTAGGAGAGCATTACTTTTTGTTGAATTAATGGATTATTAGTTAATTAATTTTATTGAATTATTAATTTTATTATTTTTATTAATTTTTGTTGAATAAATAGATTAATGAATAGTCCTATCTCCCCTACTAGACATAGCTTCCTTAAATATAGGACTGTTGTTTTTCATCTATCTCTCCAGCTCCTAGCCCCATATTTTACCCTTCATAGAGTTCAATCCATTTTTGTTGACTCCTCATAGTATTTTGCTGCTGTTTGGAGAGGTATAAGCAACCCACTACAAACATCTAAACCCTTTAAATGCAGGGTACCTTAAGCACATTCATGGGCTGTTTTTCAAAAGAATATCCTATCTGCAGTTGCTCACTAGATCTGGGTCCTGCTCAGCAAGGTCGTCCATTTCTTGGAAAATCTGAAATATTAAGAGTACAAGTAAAGCAAAATTTGTTAAATCAATTAGCATTTCACCTGAGGATGACTTTCTCTTTCCCCATCCCATTCCACCAGTGCACCAAGGGCAGTTTGGTTAGCCATACATTTGGGAATGTTAATGTTTTAATTTGAGATAGTTAATAAGGAACCACACACTGCTACTCATGGTTCAAATCCCAGAGCTGAAAAAATAGAACCATTTTATAGCAGAAGGAGAAATATATTTTTTTATCTCCATAACAAGAACATATTTTTATCTTAACCATTCTGGCTGGAAAACTTTCTAAAATGGTTTCCCTATCTCCTTAAACAGAAGAAATTGAACCTACTTTTCAGTAGAAATATTCTTGTAAAATTTAAGTAATATTCCGTAGAATGTTAGCTCTCTGAAGACAGGGGCGTGCTTTTGGTTTTGTCTTTGTATCTTTGCCTACGTATCCATCCACGCATCTTCGCACATGGTAAACACTTACTAAACGCTTGTTGAATGGAAAGAAATTACGTTTTCTTGGTGATAAGTTCTTTTTTCCTATCTCCATACACTACTTTTCTTTTCATCTTTATTCCCAGACAAAGCTTCCATATACCTGTTGAGAGCACCAGAGACAGCCAGCGGGTAAAGTCAGAGAAATGATAGCAGTAGGAGCCCCTGCCCCTGGAATTCCCCACAGCTGCCAGTTTAGTGGCCTGATTCTTAGCATTTTCCAAATTGGAGGACTCATGTTTTCAAGTCTGGTGGAATGAAAGTGTTCTTAACTTTTTTTGTAGCATGGACCTCTTTGGCAGCCTAGTCAAGCCTATAGACTCCTCAGAATGATGTTTTTAAATGAACACATGAGACTACAAAGGAAAATAATTATGCTGAAATAATTATTAAAATATTAAAAAAAAAACAAACCAAGTTTATGGATCCCAGGTTAAGAACTCTTGATCTAGAGTCTCAGGGAAGAAGTTGAGGACAGGGGCTAGCTCCTTAGAAAGCTGAATACTGGAATGAGGAGAACAACCCACTTCTTAAGTTAAACAGCCTAAAAAATTCACCTCTTCCAAGGTATGGTAGGTTTCAAAATTGAAGCTGTCACTTCTTTCTTTTCTTCGATGAAAAAGCATCTCTTCATTCTCTTTGTCCAGCAGAACCTAGGACAAATTACTTCCTATTTATATTCTGTTTGTGGCCAACCATTGGCATATGAACAATAATGAAAGAAATGGGGACCAGAGAACATAGACAGAAATCTTAAAGTAAATGAGAATCTAGCCACTAGCAACCACTTCTTCCACTTACTGTATGTGCTGGCTGTGGTGCTGTACATTGTTCTCAAAAGATGATCAATATCAAATTACAGGTAACATTTTACCATTTTCTTGGTTGGAAAAGGCAAGAGTAGAGGGCAGAGTCAGGAGGACCTGAGTTCAAATCCAGCCTCAGACACTTAACACTAGCCATGTGACCTTGGGCAAGTCACTTAACCCCAATTGCCCTGCCCTCCTTCCTCCAAAAAAAAAAAAGGCAAGAGTTGGTCAACGGAAGGGGAACTTAAGCTAGCTAAATCACTTTAGGTCAAAGGCATCCATGGCCAACTAAGAGGTTGACTTGCATAATGATAAAGAACTATGCCTCTGTTGGAAGAGCCAAGGAATTTTGTCTCATCCCCCACAAATCAAAATTGATTTATTTTGTGGCAAGGGAGAAGGAGGTAATGCTGAAAAAACCTGAGGCCTTCATGCAAATTGACCTGTTGTCATAGCTCCTCAGTTCTAGAAACACCCAGAAAGCTATCTTCTTATCTCCCTCATTATCTACGGATTTCACTCATAAGAAAATGGAAGAGAGGTTCCCATCTCCTATGGGATGGCTCTACCCATCGAAAAGGGGGTCAATCAGTTGATTTCAGAGCCAAGCAGGAGCTTGGATATAAGAAAATAATGAGAATGACTTCATGATTAGTTCATTTTAACTAGATAGGCTTGGAAGAGGAAAGGGCTTTGGGGTACTCACCTGCACATCTTCAATCATGATGGAATAAGGAATGCCATGGGACTCCAAAAAAATTTTGACTGCTTGCAGTCTGGAAAAGGGAATGCGGACATGTACCTTCTCCCCTGCAATGCTGAGGGGCCTCCAGAAATCAAGCTATAAGGGGAAAGAGCAAAACCAAGCTGGGACAATCATTGCAGGGCAATGGACCTATTTTCACTTCACCTCATTTTGATAATCCCTTTGGTAATACTATAATATTGCTATGGGCAGTCTGAATACTGAAACCATCAGCTTACTGACCCATTATTAAAGACTCTGTGGTTCTTAATAATAATTAGACATCATAATGCAGCGGTTCTCAACCTGTAAGTCACGACCCCTTTGGGGATTGAATGACCCTTTCACAGGGGTCACCTAAGACCATCGGAAAACACTGCTCCTCTATCCGTCTCCAGGCGGGTCCGCCCACATGCAGATACACCATATACAAGTATTAAAGGGTTGCAGCATTAGGAAGGTTGAGAACCACTGCCATGATGGATGGAATAAAAAAGACAATTCAAAACTTGTGGTTGTATATCATAAGAAAGTTCATCTATTAGCATATTACTAATTTGTAAATAATACCTAGTCAATTTTCAGAGGTTTTAGCTTTTTCAAAATATCTGTCTTCTACTATTAGCCCCACAGTAACCCTTTGAAATAGGAAAGTCAGGTATGATTAACCTCATGGACCTATGAAGCTCCCTCTACCAATGTAAACTGACCCCTGCTCTACAATTTATAGTTCTGGAAAGTCACCTGGAGCACTGAGAAGCTATGGGACTTGACCAAGATCACACAGTCAGTCTATATCAGAGGCAGTCACTATCCCCATGCTGCCTTGCATCTCTGTTTTACAGAAAGGGAAATGGCGGCCCAGAAAAGTCAAGTGATTTGTCCAAAATCACATAGCTTATAAGAGGAAGAGCTAGGAATAGGACCTAAGATTCCTGAGTCACAGTCTCATATACTTTCAACTAGAACCTGAATTTTGAAGCACTTAATGGGGAATTAATGTGGTGGAATGGAAAAGGATGTTAGATCCGTCGTAAGTGACCCTAGGTTCAAATCTGGCTCTCCATCTTACTCCCTGTGTGATCTTGTGCAAGTTTTTGGATTCCTGTGGGACTCAGCTTCTTCATCTGTTAAGTTAAGGGGTTGGACTAGACGACTCTAAGATTCTCTCTAGCTCTAAGTCCATGCTAATGCTCTGTTATACTTGACCAGATGTATTTCCAGAAAGAGAATCCCAATCACACTTCCTTAACTCTACATAAAATCCACTTTGATAAACATGGATCCCACCAGAATAGGTACCTGAAGGTGAGCTTCTGTTCCCAGTTGCCTTAGGGTTTTAACTTGTTCTTCATTCCTCAGTGTGATCTCAAGAACCTGGTCCCTGAAAAAGATAGAAACCCAAAAGAGTCTTTAGACACATATTGCTCCCTGTGGCTGCTTTCTATTGTCATTCCTCAGTAGGATAAGTTTAAGGCTACAGATCAATAATTTGATTGGCAATCAACAGGGAAGAAATAATGTGCTGGGAAACCTATAGAATGACTAAGCTCTGTTTCTCTATTGGATTGTTTTGGCCGTGAGATTTACAAATGTGTTACGTAGATTTTTTAAAATTAGAAGCCTGAAGAAACTCATGGCTACAGTCAATCTTCTACATTCGTGCATTTAACTTTCAAAACTACCAGCATTAGTGTGATCTTATTAGTAACCTCATTTTCACTTTCATGTGGGCAACCATACACATTCACAGCCATGACAATAGGAATGGATGCAAGTCTGTGACTGTTGTAAAGAGTTCCTCAGCATTCATTGCATATTTTCATTATTTGTTTTTAAAACTCAAATTTTATGTTCAGTTATGTCCCAAATATCCTTTGGGCTCTAAGCCCAATTGTACAAAGTCAGTGATGTGGCTCAGTGAGAAAATAAAGGTGTTAAATAAACTTCCTGCAGGAAAGTTTGCAGGTGCTGTTGCTACAAGTTTGAAGTTAAGGAATCGATGACTTGTCATACAGTACAATGCCCCCACACCACCATCTGACACAGTGGAAGATAAAGTTCAGGCTAAAAGAAGCTTTAGTTTTAAGAATTTTATTTGCTGTATAGTATTTATGGTACTGTAGATTTTATGTGTTATGAAAAATGAATATTATCTGAGATCATTTTTTGGAGATGTTAGCACAAAGAGAGAGAGAGGAGAAGGAAATGGCATGCCACTCCCGTATCTTTGTCAAGAAATCCCCAGATGGGGTCACAAAGAGTAAGACACAACTGAAATGACTGAACAACAAAAATAGCACAAAAGGTCACAGAATTCTAGGGAATTACTAGCAAGAAAAAATGTTTTGCATGTTACCAATTTTATTTTGTGGATTATTTCATGGTTACTGTGTTAGAAAAAGTGCATGTTATCAAAATTAATGTTATAAAGAATTGCATACAGAAAATTTTCAGTACCCTCTAGTGAAATATTACAGTTTTTGATGATCACAGCAATCTAACCCCCTATTTCCCATAGGTTCAATGTACCAACATTTGTATTTTTAATTTTGCCTGTTTTCAAGGAACATTGCTCCTGTGAAAGTTGAAGATTGTCTGTATATGAAATCTGCTTTATCAATTCTCAGATGAAAGTCTAAAGATAAAAAAATATCCCACATTAGAGTCAATTTATCTTCCAGGTACAACAATACCATGACTCCTGGCAATCAGCAAAGCTGCCCCCTGTTCCCCACTCCCCAAGCATGGGCAGAAAAAAAGGCTTGGGAAATTTCTGTTAATTGAATAGTCACTCAGATAGCAAGTGGTTGATAAATCTCTTCTATGTCCTATGTAGAAAAATCCAGGACAATCTATAAGTCAATCAACCCACATGGCAAAAAAGCTGGCAAATTAATCCTAGGAGAGTGGGGCATTCAGAGTATAAAGCACATTCTCACTTGAGCTTCTCAGTATTAATTTGTGTTTATTTTGCATATATTTCATAATTACATATCTGTATGTGTGTTGTTTCCCCTAGTAAAATACTAGCTTCCTGAGAGCAGGTATGGCTCTGTGTTTGTGTTCCCAACACCTAACATAGTGACCTACTTACACAAGCGATTGATATGCACTTAATAAATTGAATAGAATGGAACTAATCAGCCACGTTTATAGGGAGTAACATGGACAACAGTTAGGCAAAGGGGACAGAGAAGGAGTGCTCGGACAAACAGGAGGAGAACCAGGAGACAGCACTGTCACAGGAACCTGGAGAGAAAAGAGTATCAAGGAGAAGAGAGTGATTGACAGTGTTAAAAGCTGAGTGAAGAAAGTTCAAGAATGAAGATTGAGAAAAAAAAGGCCATTGGATTTGGTAATTTAAAGGTCACTGGTAACTTTGAAGAGAGAGAGCAGTCTCAGTTGAATGATGAGATTGGAAGCCAGATGCCAGAGAGAAGAAAAAAATAAAAGAGAATGAAGTGGAGGCATCTCTGGGGCATCGAGCTGATGCCATAGATGCAGCGCTGGGCTTAGAGTCAGGGTGCAAATCCAACCTTAGGCTTTACTACCTCTGTGGCCCTTGGCAAGTCACTAAACCACCGTTTTCCTCAGTTTGCTCATCTGTAAAATGGGGATAATAACAGCACCCACCTCCCAGAGTGCAAACACTGGATCAAATGAGATAATAATCATGAAGTGCTTGGCACATAGTATGTTTGCTATTATTATCTATTATAGCTTGCAACGGGGATGAACTGATCAAGTAAGGGTTTTTTGAGCATGGGGAAGTCGGGTATAACCAGGTAAAATGTACATCAAGGCTAACCTTGTTAATGAAAAGAAATCACAGAACGTGTGACCTGAGTACATTTAGAAGAGAGTGGGGCAGATAATGCCCCCCCGTATTGCTTTTGTATAGAATAGGTGGTATTATCTTCAGGCAGGCTGCCGCTGTGAAACAGGATCAAGCCATTTGGGCAAGGAATGGGAAGACTGAGGTAGAACCGTAGCCACAGAGATGCTTGATTCAGAAGAATGCTGAGTTCATCCTTCTAGTTCAGAGGGGTATCAGTAAAGTACTTTCTGACTATGTGACTTGTAGGTAACTCACTCTTCCTCTCCTGAACCTAATTTTCTCATCTATTAAATGATGGTAATAAAACATATATTATCTGCTGGCCGTTAGGGAGAAAGCACTATGTAAACTTTAAAGCGCTGGACAAAGGTTCACCTCTTAATAATGAATTATTATTGACTTTGTTAGGGCCAGGAGCAAATATTGCACTAGGGGCTTCTTTGTTCTCAATACCAGCCTACCTAAAATGTTGACTGACTAGAATGGCTTTAAAATCCTGTGAAAAAATGTACCTCTTCCAAGGATCCTTTATTTTTACAGATGAGGAAACTGAGTTTTGGAAAGGTGGTGGAAAAGCGATTTGCCCAAGGTCACGAGGTCACATAGGTAGCATGGTAGCAGAGTCAAGATTTGAACACAGGTCCTGCCACTCCAGTAGCTAGGCATGGAATTATATTGAGCTCTCTCCACTTCTTGAGACCAAACTAATAATGACGATGATAACATTTATATTACTTGCTATGTGCTGGGTGCTTTGCTAAACACTTACAATTATTGTCTCATTTGATTTTCATGTTGCAACTCTGGGAGGTAGGTACTATGACTATCCCCATTTTACAGATGGGGAAACTGAGGCAAACAGTAGTTAAGTGACTTGCCTAGGGTCACACAACTAGTAAATGCCTGAGGTCTGATTCGAACTCTGGGTTTCCCGTCTCCAGTCCCTGTGCTCTATCCATTGCATCCATCTAGCAGCCACCTAACACCTTGGGGTGATCTATCAGTAAAACCTCATGACTGTGAAATAGAGAAAACTAATCCAACCCACCCAAGCGAGGATCAAATCCAGGACTTGACATCATTACTCCTATGTGCTAATCAAATGCATTCATCAGCCAAATCCCTGCATTATTCATTCTCCCTCGCCCATGTCTGGTGCCATCTTCCCCACCTTTCATTCAATTCTCTGTAAATGTTAAGCTTTTTCATGTGTGGAGTGTGTCCCCAACTCTAAGTCCTGGGAAGATGAATGTAGTAGCTCTCAAATCTTTTTCTTTAAGAATATATTTGTCTTTTAATGTTTTATTGATGGCTTTTTAGGGGGAAAAAAGTCATTTTTCAATTCAACCCTGAAACCATTGAATCCTCTCTTGTAGGAAAGAGAAGCAGTTAAGCAAAACCAGCTGGCATCAGACTGCATCCGCTAGCGTCTGCCACGTTCTGCACTGGTGATCCCTCTCCTCCCTTCTGAGAGATGTGTTTCAGGCCGTTTCTATCCCATCCCCCCACCAGCCACCATAAATCTTAATATCCAGGGGCCACGCTACTGTTAGTCTCATTATGTGAGTATTGTCGTGGCGCCTGGAGGCAGTGAAGGGAATCTGCAACATTTGTTAGGTCTTTTCATTCTCCAAAGCACTGGCAGTTGTCTGTCATTTCATTTTATTCTTAGGATATTCTCATGAAATTTTGTTGGTCAGTCATTTTTTAGTTGTGTCTGACTCTTTGTGACCCGACTTGGGGTTTTCTTGGCAAAGGTGCTGGAGTGGTCTGCCATTCCCTTCTCCAGCTCATTTTACAGCAGAGGAAACAGAGGCAAACAGGGTTAAGTGACTTGCCCAGGGTCACACAGCTAGTAAGCATCTAAGGCCAGATTTGAACTCGTGAAGATGAGTCTTCTTGACTCCAAGCTCAGGGCTCTAACCATTGTGCCATCCAGCTGCCCCTATCTCATGAGATAGGTATAGGAAATAAAGGAAGTGTGAAGAACACTGTTTCCTGGAAGTGGGGAGGGTAGGTCTGAAAATAAGAAAAAAAGTACAGGAAGGGAAGGTGAGTGTAATCATGAAATACTCTTCCTAATTCATCATTTCATCTAGAGTGGATTCCCATTTTTATAGTCACAAGGAGATAAGAATTTTTATTTTCAATAATTCAATTCAATAGACACATATTTGGGAACAACCATATTCAAGGTACTTGGTAGTATTATAATAGGTATCATCAGAGACACAAAGATACAGGGAGAGATCCCGATTTGTGTGAATAATGAATACTGTGAAGGCAGCCAGCTAGACTACCTGAAGTTCAAATCTAGGCTCAGAAACTTATTAACTGGGTGACCCTACACAAATCGCTTAAACTCTGTCTGCCTCAGTTTCCTCAGTGGGGATAATAATACCACCTACCTTCCAGGGTTATTGTGAGGATCAAATGAGATATTTGTAAAAGCATGCTGCACAGTGCTCAATAAATGTTTGCCTCTTTCATCCTTCTTCCCCTCATCAAATGATCTTAGGGATTCTAATTCCCACCATTCAAAGTTACAATTATGTAAAATACGTAGCATGAATTCCAACAATGCTACCATTTCTCGGGATTCATTACTCAAACTAATGGGACCCAGCTGTAATAAAACAAAGTCCTTGCCCCCCGGGAGTTAATAACCTGTAGAGAACATAACAGCCACATGCAAATAATGTATTAACAAATAAAAAATAGAAACAAGTGAACAGAAAAGAAAGTGAGTTATAGTGGAAAAAAAATTACAGTGGAAAAGTGAGTTATAAGAAGGAAAAACTGCATTTGGAGTCAGAAGAGCTTAAATCAGAAGCCCCAACCCTGCCTTTTATTTGTGGAGGGTTAGGGAAGTCATTTCCCCTTTCTGAGGATCAGTTTCCTATAAATGAAGGGATTAGGTTAAATAATTGGTTAGGTAGCCTTCACGGAGGAAGATGTGGGCTTTAAAGGACGGGTAGGATTTTAATAGAGATTCTGGAGAGGGGGAACATTCTAAGTACAAAGGCACAGGAAAAGGTAGGAGGTGAGGCGTGCTAAGAAGTAATCTTAGATTTAAAAACAAACAAACAATATCTCATAAGTACAAGCATAAGATGAGGGAGATGTAGCGAAAGAGCAGTTTTTTCTGAAAAAGAGCTGGGGTTTTCAGTGGACCCCAAGTTCAATAGAGGTCTCCAATCTGATATGGTAGCCCAGAAAGCTGATGCAATCTTATACCACATTAAGCCTAGCAACCAGGACTAGAAAGGTCACAGTCTTGCTATTCTCTGCCTTTCTCAGACCAAGTCTGGAATATTGAGCTCAATTCAAAGTGAAAAGAAAAGACAATGATAGGCTAGAAAGTAAATCAAAGAGGTCAACCAGAATGGACAGGGACTTCCAGGAACTAAGGATATGTAACCAGAAGACAGGGGAACATAATAGCTATCTTCAAGTATTTGAAAGACACTTATATGGAAGAAATATCAATATTTGTTCTGCTCTGCCTCAGAGGGTACCAAAAGTTGGAAGTTTCAAAGAGGCAAATTTAGGATTGATCTGTGGAAAAATTTCCTAATTAACAATGAGAATGACCCAGAAGTAGAAGGGTTGCCTTGTGAAGTATTTTAGTCTCTGTTACTTGGACTCATCAGGCAAAAGTTATATGAAACTTGTAGGGTATAGTATAGAAAGGAAACTTGCTCTGGTCTAGATGGCTTCTGATTTTATGTTTCAGAGTCTAATTCATTAGAAAAAGTTGTACAGTGGGAATTAAGACACACAGGCACTGTGGTAGGGAGATCCATCCTGCCCTACCGAAAAGTCAGAGGGGCAACGGGAAGGACATAGGAGAGAGCACATTGGGGGAGGGGTTATACAGTGGGATGGCTGTTTTGAGGTGTTGGGTAGGGGAAAGATGGGGAGAACATTTGTAACTCAAAATCTCGTGGAAATGAATGATGTAAACAAGAAAATTAATTAATTAATTAAAAATTTTTTTAAAAAGAAAAAGTTGTACAGAAGACAGGAGGCAGATGAGGTTGGGGGGAGAGAAGGGAAGTTTCATTATTTTGCATATTTAGTTTCTCTTTCTTAATTCTTTTATACTTTCCCCTCCTTTTTTCTATCACCCCACTCATTACTCCAATATCTGGACCACCGCTTTTATATTTTGAGAGAAAGATGAATATTTGTTAGTTTCAGATACCACTTAACCTTTCTGTGAAAGTAGGGATAGGGGCACGATTTATGATTTCATTGGTATAGGGAACCCTAAGGTGAGAGAATTTCCTCTACCAACACTGGTCTCTGTAACTTGGAATTTCAGAGAGTTGCCTAGAACACTAAGCAGTTAAGTGACATGCCTAGGGTCCTATGGCCAGC
Organism: Pseudochirops cupreus; assembly: GCA_028627135.1. Classification (NCBI taxonomy): domain Eukaryota; kingdom Metazoa; phylum Chordata; class Mammalia; order Diprotodontia; family Pseudocheiridae; genus Pseudochirops; species Pseudochirops cupreus. Next base: position 491,420,807 of record CM053581.1, on the reverse strand, counting down.
ATGTGTCAGAGTCACAAGTAGGACCAAGGTACTCCCAGCACCAAGGCCACATCTATTCACTAAGCTGTGATATCTTTCCCTGATAATGTACTTTCTAAGAAGATGCTGATGTTTACAGCCATATTACAAAAAGGCAGGCTGAACTCCTGTGACTTAAGTAACAAAAACCTAAAAACAATTGAAAATAGAACTTACCCAATAAATGTTTCCTGGCAGAATATATACCCAATTAGAACACCAAAGAACAGGATAGACTTCATGGTCAAAGATTTTCCCAAGGTCCAACAGTCAACACCCACCACCGGATCTTTATTTATAGGGACTGTGGCTAGAACTTTGGTCCTCTCAGGACATAAGTAAATTCCCACATGGCAGAATTCCCACCAGTTTCAAGAACTCTCAAGGGGACAGTCAGATACACCTGCCATATTTTTACCAATCAATATATTTTCCATTCAAATGATAAGATAAAAATAGCTATTAAGATTTTTTTTAGAGATTAGGGCTTTTAAAAATCTCTTTGGGAAAGAAAATATAGTTGCCAGAGTCTATGAAGGACACAAAACCTATTCATAGTTGGTGTATAAAAGTGACACCTAGGCCTTGCCCAGTGATAGGTAACAGATTTATAATCCTGAAATTGAAGTCCTTTCCAGGCCCACAACAGAAAAACCGAGAGCTATCCAAAGACATAAATCTACTATATTCCATCAGCTTATTTGTTTCTTAATTTTTTAAAATAAAGTACATCCAAAAGGACCATAGGATCATTTTACAGACAAGGAAACTTAAGTCCCAGAAGGGTTGAGTGACATACCCAAAGTCATATAGATTGGAAATTACTTAGTTCATATCTGGTGGGGTTCCACATTGAGGTTTTCCATTCATTTCTCTTTTCTATAGCAGTCTCAACAGAAGACTCATTACCATTCTTTTCCATGGGTGCCTCTAAAGCAGTGGTATCAAATTCAAACAGAAACAGGGGCCACTAATCCATACATGAGGACCTCTGCCACTACATATTAACTTGGAAAATCATATATTAACATTATCTTAGGTATTTTTATTTTGTTCAGTACTTTCCAGCTACATTTTAATCTGGTTCAGGACACACTGGGGAGTGATGTGGCTCGAATAAAGTCAGTAGACTGTATGTTTGACACCTCTGCTCTAAAATAATACTTCTATCTGGTCCCCAGCTTAAAAATCCTGGCATACTAGAGCTCTGCTTTTCATTAAACAATGGAAAGAATGCTATTAGTGATTTGGGAAATCATGTTTTATAGGACTTTATTTACACAAAATGGGGGGGGGGGGGAGACACTGAATCTGTGATTTCATTGGTGTAATTGTAATTCAGGCTCTTCCCCATCCATTAATAAGGCTCATGTAGAGCCCAGTAAGTGAAGTTTGCTTAGGGGAGGCTTTCTTGTAGAAGGGCTTTCACACCTTTTGCTAATTTCTAATTAGGCATTGAGTCATGAGTCTCAGACCCTTCTGGCTCTGAGAAGTGTATATATACTCTGAGTTGGTATTTTGCTTTGGGGTCTCACTTATGAGAAGGATCTTGTGATTCTTTGGTCGGAATTCTGAGTGGCCATGTATTCAAAAGCTCCCCTACTGCTCAGATGTAAAGGCTCTCTCGTTCCAGGGATATATGTAAAGTATATAGTTTATTCAGGCAGTTACAGCCCTGTCTGTTGGTCTTTATTTCTCTGCTTGTATTTTCACTGTATTTTTTCTGTTGGTATTTTCTCTGAAGTTCAGGGTGCTGACTTTTCCTCTGAACTAGTGAATGTAATTTAAAAAGATTGTTGACTCCTTAAACTGTTAGCTTTCCTGGTAAAGCAGATCTAAGAAAATGTGTTAGCAGCCATCCTGGGTTGTCAGTGTGGGTTGCCACTACAATTGGCATAGGGAATTCTCAGTAAGGAAACTCCCTCCACCAACGAAGGTCAGCACTTTCTCTAACTTAATATCTGAGGGTACCTGGGGCATTCAGATGGTAACTTGCTTGGGTCCTTCAGGAAGTATATCAGGAGTGACTCTTGAGCTCAAGTCTTCCTACACTAGAGGCCGACACTATCCACTAGGCAATATTTCCCCTCATACAAATCTCCTATGTAACTAGCCCTAACAAGTATGCTTTTAAATGTGAAATATGAGGACTGGGACTGGACTTATCATTTTATTAGTATGGGAAATTCCTAAGTGAGGAAATGCTCTGCATCAATGTCAAACTATACCTTTTCTGCAATGCATGATCTTAAAAGAGTTGCCTAGAGTACTGAGATTAATTGATTTGCCCAGGATCACATAGTCAGTATACATCGGAGGTGGGTAATCTTGGCTTCCAGTCCGGCTCTCTTTCCACTACTCAGTGTTGCCTCTGTAACAACTAATAGCAAGAAGAACATCACCTCTCTTGTCTAGCTAATTCTTTGTCTGCAGACATGATTTTTTTTGCTAAGTTTCCAAAGTGCTTACTTGATGAAGAAAGAATGATTTAATGGTTTCTATTTAAGAAATTGCTTATGTACATATATACACCTATGTCAAATTGCTTACCATCTTAGGGAGGAGAGAAAGAGAAAATTTGGAACTCAAAATTCATTTTTTAAATGAATGTTAAACATTGTCTTTACATATAATTGGAAAAAATACTATTAAAAGAAAAAATTGCTTATTTAGGTAACTTTATCTTTTCTTTTTTGGGGGGAAGGGGCAGGTAATGTGAGTAAATGAGCCTAGAAATGCCTGGAAAGTAAGAATGTTGGCCTTTACTGGATCAATCAGTCAATTACCAAGTTTTATTTAGAGCCTAGTAGGTGAACTTCATATGAAGCGTGGGAGGAATTTTTAAGCGATGGAAAGTCTCTTTGGGGTCCAAACCTTTGTTTCCAATTGCCAAGGGAACCTCTCCACTTGAATGTCTTACTGACGCCTGAAGCTTAACGTTCTGGCTACTACTTCTTATCTGTGTGATCTCAGACAGGGCACTTTCCCTTCTCTACACCTCAGCTTTCCTATCTTTAAAATGAATTGGGCTAGATAATCACTAAGGTCTTGTTCCGTTCTAAAGCCTATGTCCAAAACTGACTCACTCTGTTTTCCTCCAAACCTCGTCCTCCTCCGGCTGCCTTATTTCTGTGGCCAGTTTCATCGTTCTCCCAGGGGTCCATGTTCAGTTATCTTTGGCTTCTTCCTCCTCCCCCCTCCTCCACAACCAGTCAGTTTGCCAAGTTTTATCACTTCTGCCTCGGCACCATCTCCCTCATTATTCTCTTATTTTCCATTACCATTGCTTCTACTCTAGTCCAGGCTCTCATTCTTTCTTGCCTCAGCTACTGAAATAGGTCCCTAACCTGTCTTCCCACCTAGTCTTTCGCCCAATAAATTGGATAATATACGTAAAGAAATGTGTAAACCTTAAAACACAATACGAATGCTAGCTGTCATTGTTGTTGTTGTCATTATTACACGTTCTATATACATATGCCACATTCATCTTCTCAATATCAGTCTCAGTTCATTTCACTCATCTGCTCAGAAACTTACATCGGCTCCCCATTGCTGGGGTAGTTTAGGGAAAAAAACCCTCTAGTAACTTATCCTGCCACCACTCCCCTTCTCTCTGCTCACACAGCTCTGTCCTTGTTCAAAAACCTCCTTTTTCAAGGCCTCACCACCTCTCACCTGGCTTATTAAAATAAACCCCTAATTTCCCTTCCTGACTTCAGTGTCTTCTCTTTACAATCCACCCTCCCACAACACAATTGCCAAACTTACATTCCTAAAACACCCATCTAATTGTCTCCTCTCTACTCAAAAATCTTCAATGGCTCTCTAGGATAAAGAACCAAATCCTCAGCCATGTAACTTTTCACAATCTGACTCCTACTTTTCTAGTCATTTCATATTTGCTTTCACTCACTCTCCGTTCCAGTCAAACTGGCCTGTATAAAACATATTCTCTTATAGGCAGGTAGGTGGTATATTGGATAGAGTACCAGGCCTGGAGTCAGGAAGACCTGAGTTCAAATCCAGCCTCAGACAGCTGTGTGAATCCAAGTAAGTCATTTAACATCTATTTGCCTCAGTTTCCTCATCCGTAAAATGGGGTTAACAATAGCCCCTACCTCCCAGGGTTGTGGCAAGAATCAAATGAGATAATAATTGCAAAGTGCTTCATAGCACCTGGCATATAGTAACCACTATATAGATGTTAGGTATCATGGTTATTAATATTATTCACCCTTTGTGCCTTTGCACACGTGATCCCATTCCTGGAATATACTGTCTTATCACCTGTCTTACAAAATCTCGAGCTTCCTTCTGAGCATAGCTCAAATGCTACCTCCTAATTACAGCCTTTCCTGGTCCCCTCAATTATTGGCTCTTTTTCCCACTTGTGCTTTGAATTTAATTATTTGCATACGGGTTTTATACCTCTCAGTAGACAGCAGCTCCTTGAAGACAAGGCCTGTTTGTCTCTGTCTTCATTGTCCCAGCACCTGGATGGTGCCTTGTACTAGTAAATGCTTAAAAAAGTGTTGTTGAATTGAATCAAATAGACATTCTCCTTCCTCTTACATGATATCCCCATTCTTCCCTTTTTTTGGAGTCTCCTGTATCTAGCTAGAAACTTCCATGTCTCTGTGCAATTTGGTAACTGACAGCTCCCTGCCTGTGACCTTAGATGTGGGAACCACTTAAGATATGCCTGACAAGTCTTTCTATTAAAACACCCACCTCCCCCTCTTACATATCCAGGAGCAGCAGCATGGGAGGAGTGGTGAGGGTTTAGAATAGCCCATGCTCTGGGTTCGGTGGGAGCCACTTGCTGAGTCTTCACTCTTCCTCTACTTGCCACAAACTGGGTGAGATCATCATCTCACCCAAATCCTGAATGCTCCCCTCCCTCACTGGCTAAATCAGAGAGATCTGAAGATATCCTTGTATCTCTGGTGCCTAAGATTCAGTTGTATCTTTACCCCACCCCACTTCTCACACTCCTCATTCCTTATTCACCTCAGGACTCTCAGTTAAGCCCCTTCCCTTAAATTAAAAATATCTCAAATAAAGGCCTGTTGATTGCTGAATGAATAAAATCTAGGATACATAAAGAAAAACTTCACTAGGATTTCACTAACTGAGAATGTGATCATTTTAGTTGAAGTGTGCCTTTTTATGGTAAAAAAAAAAATCTCAAATTGCTAGTATTAGAAAGAAATTAAGACAAAGATCTCCATGCCCACCCAATTTCTTTCAGTCTTACTAAATTGATCTCCCAGATTGACTTGCATAGAGCACATGGAACATGAAATTGAAAGGCTTTGACTGAAATTTCTTCATCCTAAGTCAAGGGGTTGACTGGATTCATGAAATGGCAGCTCAGACTTGTTGCAAAGGACGAGTACATAGCAAAAGGAACTAGTCCAGAAGTAGACATGACCAATTCATAGTCCAGAGCTCAAGAATATTACCAGACCAGCAGATGGTATCAATGGCAGCTCTATTGGGCAAGTAAGTAGGAGCGAACATGGTGAAGAGGTGTTCCAATAGGATCTGGCTGTGTATATCTAATCCTGGACACTTGTACCCTCTCCAAGTGAGTTATCTGACTACATGTGTTTCATATGTGTATATGCAAGCTCCCAAATGTTTTCTTTGGGCATGTGTGTGTTTCCCTAAGTGTATATGGAGAAAAATTCTTGTCATTTATTCTGATGTCCTATTTAATGTCTTTTACTTTAAACTAATATGCCCTTTGATTAATCTGGTAAAGACAAAAAAAGTGATCTGGACTCATAAATTGTGGTTTTGAGTGGAGAATGTTCCAAAGCATTCCTTGAACCTCGAGTAGTTTTCAGAAGGGACTCAGGCTACAAATGTAAATGTAAGAGTAATATTTTGCCACTTAAAAGAAATAATTGCCCTCAAGAAGTTTAGAAATATCCATTTGCATGCATAATTAATTAATTAATTGGATAATTAATTAACCAATAGTAATTTCTGGGCCTTCTTTTTTCCCCCTCATGGTTTCATTGGTAAAAAAGTATCCTAGTGACTTTATGGTCACGAGAGACCCTACTGAGCTGGCCTCTGGTAATGGTGTTGAGCCACAGAGGCTATGAGCCTGAAGAACTAGAGAACAGGGAAGGGCACCTTACCTTCTCCCTAATAGGGTTGGAGACGCCATTGAACTGACATCAATGGGGTTATATTCTCCCTTTTAATAGTAAGGAGTCTTTAACAGTAAAATCCAAAAGAGCACTCCAATTTTAAAATGATTATATTTACCTTCGGAAGACATGCATAGTAAATTACTTTCATTGAAGATGAAGATTATATTTTCTTTGTGTTAGTAAAGTACTTTTTGTAAAGATCACTAATTAAATGTCAAAGTAAGGAGGTCCAGAATCACACTAAAGAGAAGAGGGGAAGAAAGCTTGCTGTCTAAAGTTTGCTATAGTAAATTCTCTATATATGAATAAGTAAGGGTTCACTGAGTAAAATATGTTTTAAAAGCAAGGACTCCTACAGATTAAAATATTAAATAAAATGCATTTTCTTCCTTAAATGCCAGTTATAAACTATAAATATCCACAAAAGGGAGGTTTTGCACCAGATGATATCTAAAATCCCCGTATCAGAGTCTATGATTCTATTCCAAGTAGTTGAATAATGTCATCAACAAACTATTTCAAAAGACTGATATAACTACTGGCTATTTCTAATAGATAATATTCTGGAACACCAGATTTAGTCCTTAAAAGCAATTCATTTTTATGATATTTGGAATGTTTGTGCACAGTTCAATTCTTTCTACCTAAATTCTGCAGGCACCCATATTTTACATTCATGAATTCATTCAACAAATAGTTATTTAGCACCTACTTTGGAGCTATTGTGCGAAGGTCATGAAGGAAATGCTAAGTCTTCCAATGCTTCTCTATAATAAGCCACCCTAATCCTATTCTTTTATTCTAACCATACCTAATTTATCCCTATTAGTTTATGAGCCTAAATCTATCTGTATAACCCCATTCTAGATCCTTTGCTGCCATGCATGATATACATAGCCTCCAAGATATTCTCTCTCCTTTCTCACTGAGTGTAGTACCAGGCTCACAATTTTCCCATCTACCTTACATTTGGAGAATTCAATATAAGATATAATATACCCTGGAAAACACTGGCCTCAAATTCCATGACCTACATCTTCAGTCCATTTTAGCCATTCACAGGAATAGCCAATGCCAGAAATCTCACCATCACCTATAACTATGGCATATTTATGACCCCAAATTGTGAAATTCTTCTTGATTAAAACAATCTGAACAAACTAAGTGACCTCTATGTGTAAGGCATTGTGCATAGTATAATTTCTTATTCATCTAACTCTGCCTCTATCTCACTCCTTCTAAATGTACTCTTTGTCTTTATCAAGAACTCCAGGACCTCCATTCCTTTCTATTGTCCAATTCCATCACTCTTGCCCCAGTCTCACTTTCCTCTCTTCACCCAGACTTAGTCCTAAAGTTGATTATACAGTATCCTTCCACCTGTTTGCCCTTTTCTTTTGTCTTTCACGCTGTGCTAACCTCCAAACCTGGTTTACTCCCACCATCTACCTTTTCCATTCCTCCCAAACTGATGAACACCACTGGATGAAGTTATACAGTCATACAAATGATGTCCTACAAATTCATGTTATCTGCTCCAAATTCCACGGGGATCTCACTGGTATTCAGTAATCCTTGTATTCTCCCCCTTCTGAGACCCCACTGAACTCCTCAAAATGGCTGCTCCACATTTTTTCCTTTCTCCTGAAGTTCCTTCTATCTCCCTTCCCCTTTCTCTAAGCAGATGACTTTCTCTCCTACTCTACTGAGATATTCAATGTCATATATTAAAAGCTCCCCCATTTTCTCCTATTCCACTCCTCAAAACACATACATCTTCATTTATTCCTTCTCCATCTTTGCTCTGGTTTCCAGCCTGTTTCCTTGCTAAAGCTTAACCCTTTCCACTTGTGCCCTGATCTTATTCTCTCCCATCTGCTTCAGGATCTTGCCCCAGATATTATTCAGCTTCAAATTCTTCTTTTCTACTCTTCTTTACATGCTATCTAACAAGCATGTCTCTTCCATTCTTAACCTTATCTTCAAGGCCTTGCCAACTGCTCAAACTTTCATTCTGTTAATATATCACTGCCAAGCTTCCAGAAAGATCAGTCTACACTGGTCATCTCCACTTTCACATCACCACTCACTTCTCAGTCCTTTACAATAAGGTTTCTGACCCTACCACTCTACTGAAATTGCTCTCTCTGAGGTTATCCTATCCTCAATGAAAAAGCCAATGGCTTTTCCTCAGTACTCATCCTCCTTGCCCTCTAAATTTTTGCAGTGTGAACCACTCCTTCTTCCCAGATTCCTTCTCCTCCTTTGCCTTCCATGACACTACCTTCTTCTGGTTCTCTTTATCTAACAACTTTCTTTCAGTCACCTTTCATTTATCTTCTAACACTGAGCAGTTTGGAGTCGGGAAGATCTGAGTTCAAATCCAACTTCAGACCTCAGTTTCCTCAACTGTAAAATGGAGGTCATAATAGCACTTACCTCCCAGAGTTGTTGTGAGGATTAAACAAGGTATCTGTAAAGTAGTTAGTGCAGTGCCAGGCACATGGTAGATGCTTAATAAATGCCTGTTCTCTTCCTCTTTCCTAAGCAGATGTGTCTTTTAAGGCTGTGTATGGGAATATATACTTTCTCCCTTGGCGAGCTCATGAGCAACCACGGGTTCAATTAGTTTCTCTACATGGATTACTCTCAGAACTAGATATCCAAGCCTGATCTTGCCCTTGAATTCCAGTTCTATGTTCCTAACCACTTACCAGATAGCTCTGCCCTGATGTCTTGTTGGCATCTCAAGCTTCTCTCATTTCTATTTAGGAAACTACCATCTTCCTAGTCATCCAGGTTCATAACTTTGCTGTCACCCTTTACTCTTCCTTCTCTCTCTCCCTCCACCCCAACATTCAATCAGTTACCAAGACTTGTTGATTCTCCTTTAACATTCCTAACACCCATTCTCATTCTCTATACTCCATACTCCATTCTCCATACTCACTCTCCATGCCACCACCATTAAGTGAGGTCCTCATCATTTCTTACCTAGACTATTTTTATAGCCTTCTGATTGGTCTCCCTGCACCTCACCTAATCCACCCTTTACTTAGCAGCCAAAGTAATCTTCCCAAAGGTCAATCTGACCAAGAACTCTCCTCAAAACAGAAAAAAATAAAGATAAAATACTTCTCAATCTAGAATTAAAGTTTCTCCCCAGTCTGGCTCCAACTGCCTTTCCAGTCTTATCTCACATAACTCCCTGCCTTTATGAGCTCTGTATTCTAGTCAAACTAAACTACTAGCAGTTCCCAGAATTTGACATTTCATCTCTTACCTCCATGGATTTCCACAGGCAACAACATCACAGACAGTATGCATTCCTTCATCTCCCTCAGAAATTTCATCTCACTTCAAGGCTTAGCTAAGCAATGGGACCCTTCCAATCCCTCCCAGTTGTTAATACTCTCCCCATTCTTAAATTACTTTGTATTTGTTTCTGCTTCCCAGTTCCTAGCACAAGCAATGCCTTGCAGACACTAAGTATTTAACAGATGCTTATTGAACTGATGGATAAATTTTCCTTTTTAAAGAAGCATCCTCATTTATTTTAGAGGAATAAATAAAATTAGGACCAAAAATATTTATTTACACTGATTTAAGTAAAAATCATAAGATCACAGGTTTAGACCTGGAAAGGACATACATCTAGTCCAACCCCATCATTTTAAGATGACTTGCCCAGAGTAACACAGCCAGGAAGCATCTGAGTCAGAACTTTAGAATCAGTAACATTCCAAATCCAGCATAGTCTGCTGCCCCGTATCATGATATACAGTAGATATAAATTTTTGATCATACTCTCATGATGCCAAAGTGAAATTTACTAGTATTTTTTACTTTAAAATAATTATCTAAAACATACCAAGTACACTTGACATTAGTAGAGAGACTTTATTATAAAGCCTCACTACCTTGACCCTCTGGTGAAATTTCATACTTGTTCTAATCTCTTACTCATTTGGCTTCAATAATTAAGAACTGGATAAAGCTCAAATTCTACTGAATTTTGTGTTAATTTCTATTAGAGAATTCTCCTCCTGAATATCTCCTTCCACTGGAGGAAGTGCTGTAGGAGGATGAAGGAAGTGGCGAGACAGCCACTCACTGGTTCTCATAGCTTTGCAGTGGAGGCAAGGCCTTTCTCTGATTTGGTAGCTTCCAAGGCTCCTCTGCCTTTGAGCTATCTTTCTTCTTCTAAGGCTGGCTGGTGTTGGATGGTGTTCAGTCTCACTCTCCTTCCAGGAGGAGGCTCCTGAGTTAGAATCCATACTGTCCCTGTCAGTGGTATCGCTGTCATGGAGGACTTGATTCATCTGGTTCAGCTGAGAGTGGATTCTGGCTCTTCTCCTTTCCAGGTAGGCATTAACAAGTGCCACTTCTGAGTCAGTTACAGGAGAAAGTCGCCTATGTTTTGGTTTCTTCTTAAAGATGTTTCTAAAAGATTCCCAGATGGTGCTTTTGCTGTGGCGCTTACAGTAGACCTCTTTGACAACAACAATCAGAAGAAAAAAACAGATTAGGTACACTTCAGCTCAACATACTATTAATATTATTATGGCAATATGTAGCATGAATCCCAAAGATAACAAATAGTAGTTCATTTTTAACAACATCCAGACCACACATCACGGACACATACAACAAAGCCCCACTTCTCCACCCTTCACTAGAGTGGGTCAGACATGTCTTACTCCAGAACAGCAGAAGGAAACAGATGGAAATCTTGGAGACCCACTTTGAAAAGGCAATGCTGATCCTGATTTTAAGGTTCAAGGCAGAGGTCCCAACCTTTTCCAAAGAAGTATCAAGTTTCCATTTCTCAGAGGTTTATATTCTTAAAAATGAGTGATAGGGTAATGGGAGTAGGAACTGGAGCAGGACAGATACTGACAAATTGCAAAAGCCTTGGTAGGAGAAATGGGGAAGGGGTAAAAGAGGAGATAGGAGACGATATTTCCAGTTCTCTGCAAAACTCAACTTGGCTCAGCAGTGGTGATGAAAGATAGGGATGGGGACCGGGAAGCTGGAAACCTTCAGCATAAATTTACATTGTCAAAATCTTTTTTACTGGATGCTGATATTTACTAGATCTCACCTTTCCCTCCTGAATTGTTTGTCCCACTCTCTGTTGATAGGGATGTATCCGTTTTCTCAAACATCTGTGTCAGGAGATACAGGCTAGTGAGAGAGATTCTCTAAATTAGACGACATTCGTCATTATTTATTTGTTAAGAAACACTGTTGCCTTGGGGCATTAGGTGAGTCTGATTTAAAATTTTCATTTTCCAAGTATTCGTGGAGCTGCTGCGCTGGGATCCTGATAAATCCCCATCAGTTTGAAAGACAGACTTTTTAGTAACACTATGTAAATATCAGTCGTCATAAATAGTGCAACCTCTTAAACTGGCCCCGGACAGAGCAGAAAATTATTTTCAGGTATGATAATAGTTCAAGGTATAGTTATCAAATTAAATGGCATGATATAAGATATGCAAATATATAACTTTGCAAATCTTAAAACTCTCTGTAAATGCTCGCTATTAGTGCTGTTATTAATGAAAAATCCTCATTTATGTGAGAAGAATAAGAAACATGGGACCAAAAATACTTATTTGTGTTTTCTTGAGTAAAAATCATAGCAAAATAGGTTTAGAAGTGGAAGGGACATTAGAAGTCATCTAGTCCAAACCCCTAATTTTACAGATGAAGAAACAGGTTCAGAGAGAGGTTAAGTGACTTGCCCAGAGTCACAAAGCTAGCAAGCATCTTCGGCAGAACCTGAACCCAGATCTGATCGATTCCAAATTCACTGATAGCATAGTACCCTAAGTGATTTTCTAACTAAGGGGACAAAATGGACTGAATCTCTTCAGGAAACATTTTTTTTAATGGCTAGTCTAATTTGGGTCATAAAAATAAATTTAAGACTGTTACCCTAAACCATTAACTTCCTCAATGCCCCTCCGAAAAACATTCAGAAGTAATGTCCCTCCTCCAAAGTGGCCACATAATTCATTGTTACTTGCATTAACATGTTTGAGTTTTTCCAGTCATTTCAGACTCTCCACGATCTCTCTGTCCATGGGGTTTTCTTGGCAAAGATACTGGAGTGTTTGCCATTTCCTGCTCCAGTAGCAAAAGAAATTAAGTGATTTGCTCAGTCATACAGCTAGGAAGTTCCTGAGGCTGGATTTGAACTCAGATCTTCCTATCTACTGCACCACTGTAGCTGCCTTTATGATGCCTGCCAAATGTGATGGATCTAAAGTCAAACCCTTTCCTGTGTAAAGTGTCATATGAGAACATTCTTAATTTTGTTCTATCCCATTTCTATCCCATTCCCTTCCATCTATAATTTTTTTTCCTCTTCCGTATATCATGATGGTCTCTGTCATGAAAGGTATATATCTAGATACACATTCTTGGATTATGTCCACTGGTAAACTAAATTGGAAATGGGAACTCAGGTTCTGTGGATATCCTATTGCTTTTACTTCTTACTGCTGTTGTTTGAGTTTTTCTATTTACTCAAAACAAATTATATAATTTTCAGAGCAATGCCCCACATGCGTGCAAAAATTTTTTAAAATACAGTAAAATAAAAAGGTAGAAAGAGGCAGTACACCACAGTGGACAGAGAATTGGCCTCCAAGTAAGAAATACCCAGGTTCAAGTCCTGCCTCTGACATAAACTAGCTTCATGACCTTGGGCAGGAGACCAATGGAATCAAAGGTCCAGTACCTATCTTTAATGAAACAACAGGTCTAATTGAAACAAAATAATAATAACAAAAAAATAACATTTATATTGTGCTTTAAGGTTTGCAAAGCACTTTACAAACATCTCTTTTATCCTCACAACAACCTTAGGAGGTAGATGCTATCATTGGTTTTATGCTTGAGGAAATGGAGACTGAGAAGTTGTGACTTATCCAAGGTCACACCGCTAATAAAGGTCTAGGCAAGATTTGAACTGAGGTTTTCCCGACTCCAGACTCAGCATTTTATCCACTGTGCCATATAAGCATTTATTAAACATGTGTGTAGGTTATTTTACAGAAAGTGAGAGAAGAGCTGGCTTGTACTTTGAGAGGTAGGGGAGTACAAGGAAAAGACCAGGGACCAGGAGTTCTGCACTCTATTCCTGGCTCTATCATTAATTAGCCGTGATATTGGGCAAGCCATTTCACCTATTGGCCTTGATGACCCCATCTGTAAAACGCCAAGGGTTTGGAATCAGTGACCTCTGAGGGGCCTTCGAGTTCAGAAATTCTGCTCCAGCAGAGCATGTGGCTACACTAGGAGGTATAGTCCTGGTAATAACAAAAACAGCAGAGTGCTAGCGTTTTAAGGTCTGTGAAACAATTATCTCATTTTATCCTCACAAAAAACCTGAGTAGTTTTTTTTTTGTAAATCCTCAATTTACAGATGAGGAAACTGAGGGAAACAAGAGGTTGACTTGCCCAGGGTCACACATTAATAAGTATCTGAGGCCAGATTTGAACTCAGATGTCCCTGACTCGAGGACCAGGGCTCTATCTACTAATACCTAGCTGCCTCTCTCTATATATATATGTATATCTGTGTGTGTGTGTGTGTATCACAAAATATTTACATTTTAATGGTAAATTGATAAATATATTTAGAAGAGAAGTAAATGAAGAGAAAATGCATTTCATAGCAAGGATAATTAATCACTACTATTTCCCAATATATTTATAACCATGTTACCTATAAATAAGTAATTAAGTTTCTTAACATCAGAAAAAAAATAAGCAATTTTCATGATGTTGTATAACGAGAAGTGCAGCTTCTAGGATCAATGGGGCTTAGTACTTAATAAGCTGAACTCCACATTTCAGACTTAATAAAGGAAGGATAGAGGATCTTTTGAGGTCCCTTTCCAGCTCTAGGATCTAAGACTCTATGTAGATGGTGCAGACAAGAGATTATTGTTATTTTTAAATTTCTATTTGAATTTGATAGTTTCCTTTTTGGAGGGGAAAAGGTTGGGCAATTGGGGTTAAGTGACTTGCCCAATGTCACACGGCTAGTAAGTGTTAAGTTTCTGGGGTTGAATTTGAACTCAGGTCCTCCTGACTCTGTGCCACCTAGCCACCCTATTTTAAAAATTTCTAAAATGGAGGATGTTTAGGGTAAAGTGAGGTAGAGGCACAATAGCTTTCTTCAAGTATCTGAAAGGTAGTCACTGGAAGAGGGATTACGTTTGTCTTATTTGGTCACAGAGGGCAAGAACAAAGAACAATGGGATGGAAGACTTAGGTATGAGGGACAAAAAACAAAACAAACTTTCTAACAGCCATACGAAAGTGAAAAGAGCTGCATTAGCAAGTGGTCCGGGGGGTCTTCAAGGAAAAGCTTGTTGGATATGCTATTGTGGAGATTCTTAACCAGAAGGCTTCTGGGACCCCTTGTAACTGGAGATTCTGTGAATTTGGGATGTGCAAGAGAGCGTAGTACCTTTCTTGTCAGGCTCATCCATTCAATGTTTAGTTTGGGCAATTAAAGCCATCCCTATTCTAATTCTATTGACTGCTATCAAAGAATCCACCTTAAAGAAGATGCAGATGAACTGGCTATCGAGAGGCATCTATGACCGCTGGAAATGAGAAGCCAAAGAGTTTAATGACGCATTTTTGCCTCTAAGGAGCACTCAGAATGGAGAAGACTGGCAACCATCCAATATTCTGATAATTACCAAATGATAGTAATAATTATCAAAAAAGTAATAATAATAACAACGGTGTTTGTATTACTATTATTACTAAGTTAACATGTATTTCACACGCACCATCAGGAAACACGATAGTGGTTTGATTAGCCACCTATTTGCATTAAAAATCAGGACCTGTAGTTATATAAGTACTGCCAGCCATAGGATAGGTGACGCATATACGTGTCTTATTAGAGCTAAGTGACACAGTTATAGTAGATCACTGAGCCTGGAGTCATGAAGACCTGAGTTCAAATCCTACTTTAGACACTTAATAGCTATGTGACCTTGGGCAAGTCACTTATCTTCTGTCTGTTCTCAGGTTCCAAAACTGTAAAATGGAGACTATAGTAGCACCTACCCGCCAGAGCGTTGTGAGGAACAAATGAGATATGAGTAAAGTGCTTAGCACAAAGCTCCTGACACACAGTAGGAACTATGCAAATGCTGCTCACTGACATGCTATTGTTGCTTTAAGGTTTCACAAAGAGGAATACTCTATAATAGTAGTTCTTCATCTTAGTCTGGGCTCTTATTTTACTTAAAAAAAAACAACCCAACAAACTTTCTATGGAGTTTAAGATTCCATAGTACATATTCTGTAATAACAAAGATCTTACCTCCCACAACCAGAATTATGAGGATAGAGAAGGAAACTTTGGGTTACTAGAAGTTGGGAAGATTTTAGCCAAAAAATAATTAACTGTACAGAAATATATGGCTTAGTAAATATGTTAGTAAGAATGGAAGAATATCCTACCCAGAGAAAAGCCCTATAGAGGATCATCAGGAACAACATAATGATAAAGTACCAAAGCAGAAAGTTCCCTACTGCCCCACAAGAATCATCCTTTCCGAATTCATACTCCCGTTTTGGAATGAACTTCAGAGGCTTGCTGGGAGGGTACAGCCACCGGAAAAGGGAATAAAGGATTCCCATTAAGCTACTTTCTCGGAAATATCAAAACATGCTTTATATGATTGAGTATGACTGGGAGAATATTTCAATCCATGATGAGTAACAACTCCCTTGGCAACAGCATTATGACATGTTTCAGCAACTGTGACAAGAATGAACAAGCTACAACAATGGATTCCTTAAAGTTTTAAAGAATATTTTAAGTACCTTGCTTCAGCTAAAAATAATAGGTGGTATTTTTCCTCATCTCAATTTTTGGGCATGTTTTAAAATGCACAAACTTCATTTCCTACCAGCAAATATTGCTTGATTTTTTAAACAAACAATTTGGCTTCTTTGAGGCATTAATTTTCTTTCTCTTTATTAAAATATGTGATTAGACTCCATATAAATTTAGGGTTTTTGGTGAATCCTATATAAATGTCCAATGATTAATATAAAATAAGATGATCAGTAATGAATTGGATAAAATTTACTGAGGCTCGTTTTCTTCTTAATTTAGGAAGTAAGGATAAAGAAAACTTGGTTTCTATTTTAACCAGTAATATCAGATGTTTACATACGACACTCTGCCCCTGCACTTTTTCAAGACATTTCTCCACTTGAATTCATATCTAAACTACAAGAAAATCCATTTCAATTTTTAAAATCTGCAAAATGACAGGAGTTTTAAAATATACAATTATGTTTGTAAAGTATCATTAATGTGTATTTCCACTGTTTTTGTCCTATAGGGGGAAAAAAAACTTCATTTCCAAAACAAAATGGTCTTAGAAGCAAAATTTGGGAATAATTTTGACCGCAGAGACATAAAAAAATCTCAGCATACTATGACAATGGTATCTTTTGTAAATATGTACCGCCTGGTGATCCGGGGAAGTGATTATCCATACTTATGTCCTCTTTCTCTTTAACTTGGCTTTAAGCCACTTGTCCCTTCAATGTTCAGTTCTTAAAAAGCAGAAGAGGCCAGCCTCATAATCAGTGTACGTTTATGTGATAAAGTCTATGTTCATCACATAAAAATGCAATGGATTTGCATAAACATGGAGAGCTTACACCTGTTCCGTGTCAGCCACACATTTCAGAAGAACTCTTAAAGTGTTCTCACAGATACCCTGAGACAGGGCTGATATTATTCCCTTTGCATAGCAGGTAGCTCTGGTTCCTGCCCTGGGATCAGAAAGATTTGGGTTCAAGTTCTGCAAGGTTGGATAACTTTGAACAAGTTACTTAACCTCTCACAAGTCTTAACATCTTAAGTTGCAGAAGTGTTGCCAATGGGGCGGGGGCGGGGGGGGCTCACAGGAAGTGAAATTTGGGGCAACGACCCCTCGCGAAAAAAAAAAATTCGAACTGAGGCTCTGACAGGTTGAGGGAGCTCCGGCGACTCTATACAGCGGGAAGAGCGACTTCTTGTCACTCGCGGGTGAAACCTAGACTACTGTTAACTAGGCAGGCCACAAGGCCTCTGGTACTTAGCGAAAGCTGCGCAAATGAAGTATCAACCAGGCCTGGAGCGGCTGGCCGGGGAAAAGCAAAGAGAGCCCGAATCTGCTTCTATTTTAATTTAACGCAGCTCGCAGTACTAGTCATCTTTAGTTTGTTTTCGACTTTTTAAGCAGGGCCAGTAACAAACTCCGAAATGTGACCCTCCCTCTCCTTCGAGCTCCGCCCGTTCCTCCCTTCCTAGACCCACCCCCTCCAGTAACTTCCCGAGGCCACTTTGCGCAGGCGCCAACCCACAGGGCGCGCACGCGCTCCTATTTCCAAGGCAACGCTCCCTTCTCTCGCAAGAAGATATTTCAGCTGGTCCCTTTCTCCCCGGGTCCCTCCCTTCCCGCCATTCCATTCCACCTTGCTCCTGGGGTCCATTTTTCACGTTTGGATTGGCCTCGCGCCCCGGAACTGGGCATCCGCGAGCCCACGTGGCTGTGCGCAGGCGCGGTGAGAACTGGTGCCGAACCGCGGCTGCGGGAAGTTGAGCACGGTGCGTTGTTTATGTGCGTGTATGTGTGTGTGTTGTTCGCCTCTCTTTTTCCTCTCGGGGGAGTGGACGGAGCTTCCGCTGCCTGCCGGGCTTGGGGAAGGCTCGGCCCCGGTGAGGGCGCACGAGGCGGGGCTAGCCTGAAGCGCCCTTGGCCCGAGGCTGTGAGGAGCCGCGTGCGGGCGGTGCTGAAGCGAGGGCGGCGGGGCCCAGGGGGTGACTGAAGGGGTCTCGGGGTGCAGCGCAGATTTGGGGAGGGGGTGGGGTGCACATACAGGGGCAAGTCATCCCCTAATGGTTTGTGGCGTGGGCGGCCAGGACCGGACGGGCGGTGTGGGGAGGGAGCCCAGGGTTCAAAGATTTAGACCTACTACATGAAGGCCTATCATAGGACCATAGGGCTAGAGCCTTCAAGAAGGGGCCTTGGAGGCAACCGGGTCCAACTCTACCCACCATCCCCCGTTTTACAGATGAAGAAACGGAGGCCCAGAGAGGTTAAGTGACCTACCCGGGGTCACACAGCTATGAATTATCGGAGGCAAGATTTGAACCCGCTTCTTAGGGACTCCCGGGTCCAGAGCTCTAAAGCAGCTGTGGGCTGCCGTAGTGCGACGCCACAAGGATTATTAACCCGAAGTGAAAGGGTCAGGGCTTGAAAGCCCAGTTCCAGTCTGGCCTCTGACAATATCTGTGTGATCATGTACAGTGTCATCGAACTTCTCAGAACCTGTTTTTTCCAGTACCTACTTCAAAGGGTTGTTGCAGGCATCAAATGAATTCCTGTATAGATAAGATGTAAAAAGTCAATTGCTGTTGTCGCTCTCTCCCCTGGCTCGGTTTTTTTGTGTGTCCCTTACTAGACACAGCAGGTTTGCACACAGGTATACAACAATAAGAAGTATTTATTAGCATCTTCCTATGACATAAAAGATGGTGCTAGACCATGGGGTATAAAACTTAAGACTTGGTCTGTGTATACATTTACTGAGCTACTGTATTCCAGGCTTGGTGCTAGATTCTGGGAGTACAAAGAAAAATTGAAACAGGACTTACCCCTCAAAGAGTGTACATTCTGTTAAAGAGGGAAAAAAAGCTGATACACAAGTAAATAAAACTATTAAGTGATTTTGAAGTGGACACTAGTGGAGGAGGGCATGTTCAGGATAGGTCTCAGTTCACAAGCAGTTTGCTCTTACTGTGTGCTTGGTACTGTGCTAGGCACTGGGGATGGATACAAGACCAAAAGAAGATGGAGGCTAGCTGCAAGGAACTCACATTTTAGTGGAGGACAGAACGTGTAAATAATTAGGTATGTGTAAAATGTATACAAAGTAGATCTAGGAAAATCATCTCATGGGGAAGGCACCAGCTAGAACCAAGGGAGACATACTACAGAAGGCAAGGTTTGGACTGAGAATCAGAGATGTAGAGGTGCTGGGATAGAGCATTGCAGGCATGAGGGACAGCCAATGCAAAGGCATTGAGTGGAAATGGAGCATTGTATTAGAAACAGGAACAGCTTGTAGAACAGTGTAGCAGAATCATACAGAGAGTAAAAGTGTAAGAAGAATGGCAAGGTAGAAAAGGACCCGGTTGCCACAAGCTTTAAAATGCCAAATTGAGGACTTTACATTTAATCCTGAACATAAATAGGGAGCCACTTGAAATTTTATCGAGTAGAGTGATGGTCAGTCTTAGAGTTTATAGGAAGATGACTTTGGCAGCTGAGTGGGGGATGCATTAGAATATGGAGAAAAACTTGAGACAAAACCAGTGAAAAGGCTATTGCAGCAGTTCAGGACAAAAGTGATAAAACACCGAGTAGCTATTTATGAAGTGTTGTGAAGGTAGCATTGACAAAGTTCGTTAACAGTTTGGATGTGTGGGGAGAGTGTTAGGTAGACTTCAAGGATGACACACTGATGTGGTGAACCAGGCTGACTGGGAGGATAGTGGTACCCTTTGATAGTAATAGTAAAGTAGGGGAGAGGGGAAAGATAATGAGTTCTGTTTTGGGACATCCAGTTATAAACATCTAAAAGACTCTTGGTGATATGGGGCTGGAGCTTAGGAGAAAGACACAAGCTGGATATATGTATCTAAAATTTAACTCCCAAGAGATAGACCATATTTAACCCATGGCAGCTGATGGTGTTACCAAATGAAAGTGTATAGATGGGGAAGAGGCTCTAGACAGAGACTTGGCAATCACCTATAGTTAGCGTGGCTCAGATGAAGAGCCAGTAAAGAAGACAGATTGGAGGAGAGCCAAGAAGGAACAAAATCATGAAAACCTATAGAGGAGAAAGTATCCAAGAGAACAGTGTCAGGTGCTGCAGGGTGGTCTAGAAAAATGAGGCATGAGAAAAGGCCATTAAGTCCAGCAATTAAGAGATCATTAGTAATTTTCCGAGGGGGTAATTTCAGTAGGATCATGAGATCAGAAACCAGATTCCAGAGGGTTTAGGAGAGATCAAGAGAAGAAATAGATAGCTATAGTTAGATTACTTTCTCTAAGAATTTAACAGAAGGGTTATAGGTAAAAGGGTAGCTAGCAGGGATGTTAGAATCAAGTTGAGATTTTTTTTTAAGAATGGGGGAGATGTGAGCATATTTATAGATAAAAGGAAGTAAGATAAGCAGAGATTGAAAGAGAGTGGGGGTGATAATGTGAGCAGTTTGCTTGAGAAGATAGGAGGGCATAGGATTTGGGGTGCTTTTAGAGCAGTTTTGCCTGGGCAAAGAGAAGAGCCACCTCTTAAATGGAATTAAGGTGGAGATAATGAGAGGAAAGGGGAATGTCTCTCTAAGATAAGGGGAAAAGAGGGGGCTCTTAGTAAAAGGCTTCTGTTTTTTCTAATGAAACAAAATCCTTAGCTGGTAGGATGAAGGGAAAGGATGTAGTTGGAGGCCTGGAGGGAAGTTAAAAGATTTGAAGTAGTTGCTACCATGAGTGGGATAGCAAATCTAGGGATGTGTAAAAGGTTGTGGGCCCATTTGAGATTATGTGACATAAATTTGTAATAGAACCAGTTAGCGTTTTCATGATTTTCACCAACTCCATTCAGCATCATGTGAATAGGAAGAAAGGACCTGGCCGATGGTTCGTAATTGAAAGTTGGGAGCAAATAGGAAAAGGGGCCAAGGTATTTGAGAATAAAGCATTGTATAGAATTGAACTGTTTCACCAATCAGTCAAAATAGGGAAGGGAGGCTAGTGTGGGAAAGAACTGAGAGGGAAAGGGAATGTTATGGTAAGATTGCAGCACAAGGTTAGGACTCAGTAAGGCATAGGAAAGATGAAATGATAGAAGATAATGATCAGATAAAGGAATTTTGGAGTTCATAAACATGGGATAGAACAGTTAAGAGGAGCAGGGTTTGTTTATTAGCAACTGAAAGTCACTGGGATGGACTTCATGTAGGCGGTGGTACTTGAGCTGCCCTCAAAGGAAATTTAGGATTGTGAGAAGGGGATATGAAGATGATACTAGCCTTCTCATGTTTGAGCAGTTTGTTTTCATTGTTAATAATAGTGCAGTTATATTCCATCACAGTCACACGCTGCCCCCTTTTCAGCTGTTTTCCCAACAATTGAACAACCACTTTGATTACAGGTGTTTGCGACCATAGCAAATGCTGTTCTGAGTATTTCTGTAAATCTAAGATTGGTTAGAAAAATTTTTTAGCTTCTTGGGGAAGATCTCAGGATCAAAGTCAATGAACATTTTAATCATTTTCTTCCACAATCCATAATGTTTGGATTATTCATAGCTCCATCAGTAGTATATTAGTGTCTCTTCCCACAACCCCTCCAATGTAGACCATTTTCATCTTGTGTGAGCTTTGCCAATTTTTTTGGCAAAGGTATGAGGTGAAGTCTCAGAGTCATATTAACTTAAATTCCTCTTATTACTAGTTATTTGAAATAATTTTTCATATTGTCATTAATAGTTTATATTTCTTTTAAAGGCTGTTTGTTCTTATGCTTTGACTATTTCTCTATTGTGGTGTGACTTTTTATGTATTAATTTCCTCTGTATTTTACTCAGATATCAGACTCTCAGAGATATTTAGTGCTGGTTTGTTTTTTTTTCTATTCTGCGCTTTTAAATTTCATGTAATTGACATTTTCCATTTTTTCTTTTGTTCTTTACTCATATTTGTTCCTTGCATGGTTAAAAATTCTCCTACTAGCCATTGTTAGTAGAATGTAGGAGTTGGAGGGGAGTCTTAATCTAGTCTAACCTTTACATGAAAGGAATCCCCACTATAGCAAACTAGACAAGTAGTCATTTAGCCTCTGCTCAAAGATCTCCAAGGAAGGGAGAACCTACCACTTCTTAGAACAGTCCATTTCATTTTTGAACAGCTTTAATTGCTAGAAGTTTTTCCTGACATCAAAACTTGTCTCTGTTCAGCTTCCACCATTATTCCTTATTCTTCCCTTTGGGGTTAAACAGATTTTAAGTCTTCTTCCAGATGACAGCCCTTCAGATACTTAAAAACAGCTGTCATATACCCCCTGAGTCTTCATTTCTCCAAATTAAACATAGCCAGTTCCTTCAATCAGTTCTACTTTGATGGTGATTCAAGGCCCTTCACCATCCTGATTGCTGTCCTCTGGTTACTCTTTAGCTTGGCAATAACATTTTAAAAAACCTTGGTGCCCAGAATTGAACATAGTACTTTGGATAACATCTGACAAGTGCAGAGTATAGTGGGACTGTTACAATCCCTATGCCTAGAAGCTTATGCCCCTCAGCACAAGATCATATTCTGCTTCTGGGCTGCTTTATCACACTTCTGTTGAGCTTTGAGTAACTAAAAACCCTCAGATCTTTTTCAGAACAGCTGCTGTCTAACGATTCTTTCCCTGTCTTAGGAATTTTATTTTTTTACACCCAAGTGTAAGACTTTACATTTATCCCTTTTAAAATCTATCTTATTATATTTAGCCTAGTGCTTTAGCCTGACAGGATCCTTTTGAGTCCTATCTCTGTTATCTAGTATATAAGCTGTACATTTCAGTTTTTTATCATCTGCAGATTTGATGAGCATATCATCTATGCCTCTGGCCATCATTAATTTTTTAAAAAGTTAAAGAACACAGGGATGAGCACAAATCTGGGGATACTCACTGGAGACTTCCTGGTATACTGACAGTGAACTGTTAACTTCTCTTTGAGTCTAACCCCACTTCTAGCCCTGAATTCAAAACAACTCCTTTCTAAAATGTTTTAGCAATGATTCTTCCTTAATTTTGTGTCCAAATAGATGCAAAGAGAACAGAGTCCCTCTGCTACCCTCATCGATAGAACCATCAAGATGAGAAAAGAGACAGAAGATAGGAAAGTGGTTTTAGCTTGGGGCCTCCTAAATGTTTCTGTGGCCGGCATGATATATACTGAAATGTAAGTCCATTAACTAGAATAAGAGCAGAATTTGTTAAATATGTGAAAATATTTTCAAACAGTACTATTGAAGATATTTTAAAAGAATTTTAATTTTTTTCAGGACGGGGAAATTATTAAGTTCATACTATAATATTACATACTGGCCCCTCTGGTATATTGGTAAGCTTTTCCTGTATTGTGATATAATTTATGTTTATTATTGCATAAAAATTATGTACAAATGGAATTCAGATTTGACTATTTTTTTAAAAATTGTTTTTTGGGTAGCTAGCAGTGAATTAGAGCATGGGCCCCTGGAGTCAAGAGGATCTGAGTTCAAATCCGACCTCAGACACTTGACACACTTACTAGCTGTGTGACCTTGGGCAAGTCACTTAGCCCTAATTGCCTTGCCTTCCCCCTTCCAAAAAAAACAACGAAAAACAAAAAATTGTCTTTTGATTGGGATGTTCAGACAATTTAAATTCATTTTAATCTTTCTGGATGATGAATGTTGTATGCTGTACTGTTGTGTACATTATTGAATAGAAAATTAGGCTGAGCACAATAAAGGATTGCAAAATTAAACCATAATTTATTTTTACAAGTTAGAGTTTTGTATTTTATTAAGATTGCTAGGAGTGGGTTAGGTGGTGGTTTTGTGTTTTAATTACCTGGTGTGTTGTTCCAGAGCTTGTACTTGCGTCTCTCTTCAGCCTGAATGCCTTATTTGATTTCTGGAGGTATTTCAAATATACTGTAGCACCTACAAATCTGGTCATCAGTCCTGGACAGCAAACACTTTTAGGATTGAAAACAACTGGTAAGTTTTCTATTTCTCTTGATAAAATTAGCAACAGATATCTCTTAATTTCAGAAGTTTCCTTTTCAAAGCTTGGTATTGATGGAAGAATCATCAAGCCCATATAATCTGCAGGGCCCTGTCTTAAGCAATTCTAAATCAAAATACAAAAGACAAATTATTGTCTTTCCTAATTTATCTGTTTGGAAAGGAAGTACATTTTGAACATGCTAAGTTTGAGGTACCTATGAAACACGCAGGTAGAGATAAGGGCTAAATATATTGATTTTTCAGTCACCTTTTTGGGGTAATGATGCTGTTCTTGATATTTTCCCCCAATTGTTTAGTTATATTCTACCATTTTAAGATATCCTTTCAGTATTACCTCTTAATATTTTCAAATTGGTGTTACCTCCAGCATGGATTTCTTCAGTATTTACTTGGTCTGATCCAGCTGTTCCTTCTGATGTCATCTTCTCAAGTGCCATTTCTCCTTCCTCATAGCACATCAGGCACTGATGTCCTGATATATGGCCCTGACATGGTTTGTTGATGATGAGAGTGATGCTGACAAACATGTTCAATTTTCCATGTATTTGTTGTACTTTCATTGTAAATGTTTTTGGGATGATCTGACTTATGTCTAATACCAAGCTTTTTGTATATTTGTGAACATTTTACTGTTTGGTTAGGCAGAACTGCTCATGATTTTCTGCTGTCCTGCTCAGAAATGTTTTTTTTTAATTTTGTTTTGAGGGGGGAAGGCAAGGCAATGGGGGTTAAGTGATTTTCCCAAGGTCACGCCACTAGTAAGTGTGTCAAATGTCTGAGGCTGGATTTGAACTCAGGTCCTCCTGACTCCAGGGCCAGTGCTCTGTTCACTGTGCCATCTAGCTGCCCCACTGCAATGTTTTGCAAATAAATTATACTAGTATTGCCTTTGTCTGCCATGTCTTTCCCTTTGATCAGGAGAACCAGCATTTGCTAAGATGTTTTTTTTTTATTATTCCTTCATATACTTAAACAGCACCCTTTTTTTTAGTTCAAATCCTAGTTATAGCCATGTGACCTGAGATAAGTTACTTAACTTTTCTGAGACTCAGTTTCTTTAACTGTAAAATAGAGGTGACAATACTTGCATTTATCTGTTTCACAGGATTGTTGTGAGGAAGGACTTTGTTAACAGTAAATGTCTATGGAAATGTATGCTGTTTTATTATATTTTTCCAGACAAAGCAACCCCAATCATTTAAACTTTTCTTCTTAAAAACTATTTTACTTTCTCTTCAGTCACTTTGTTGACACTTCTCTAGATCCTTTAGGTTCTGTTCTTCAAACTCCTTTACTATTATAACTCTGACTCTATCAGAATTTTAAATTATGCTGGTTCTTGTAATTCTTAACCTCCTGGATTTAGGTCTCAGACTCATGAAGTGTTTGTTCTTTTTAAAAATAACAGTGCCTTTCCCAACTTTGACTCCTTAGGAATAGAAAATTAGCATATTAAATACCAAAGACTGTTAACCTCTACTTTGCATTTTCCTTTTTACTTCCAGTTGTGCAAACCACTCCTCCACGTGAACTGGTGGCAAACAACATCCCTCCCTCTACGCCTTCTCCTCCAATCCAGGGTCAGAGTGTGTTGAGTTATAGCCCATCTCGCTCCCCCAGTACAAGCCCCAAGTTTACGATGACGGGATATAGCCCTCAACTTCAAGGCTTATCATCAGGCAGCAGTGGTTCCTATAGCCCTGGAGTGACCTATTCACCTAGCAGTAGTTATAGTAAGGTAAGCCTTTTCTTTTGATTACTAAAGAAAAAATATTTTAGCACCATCTCCAAGGTTAAATGTACAGTGGTTCCATGCTGATATTGTGCCACAGTGTCCTCTTCAAAACAAACAAAATTATCTCTTTAATGCCATGAGCTTTGGCCCCTGTTTGCTTTACACTTTCCCCTATTTTCATACTTCCTTCTGCAAAGCTTTTAGGTATCCTTACAGAATTCCAAGAGTCTTATCTTTCATGGCCTCTCATTTTATCTGAGCATCTTTCGAATTAAAGACAAAAGTTAAGACTCTTCACCAGGGCTTGAAGCTTGTACTCCAAATTCCAGAATAATGAGGGTTGTTTAGGCATCCATAGTCTTTTTTCCTAGTCATTTAACATTTTGGTCTGATGGTAGCAGGTTAAAAAGATATGGAAATTAGAAGACTTTTGGTTGCCTGAAACATATTGTTGAGGATCATTTTCTTGTTGTGTCCTGTGTTCCTCATTATTAGAGTAGCAGTACCTGGAAATAAAATTTACCCAATGTTGTTGTTTTTTAAATAAATTATTTCATTTGGTTAACCTTTTTTAAACAAATTGTATATATTAAAATGTGTTATATCAGATTTTGGAAGGAAATAGAATTTTGTGAAAATGACGGGTTTTTTGAGTTAGCACTTAGGAACTTAGGTATATAGCTGGTGTTGTGCATGTGGCATTTTTGGTATAGGGCCTCACTAACTTTTTTTGATGTAGCCTCTGCAGTATTGCTCATGATTTCTACTTTGAATACTGGCACATTATAGTTAGACTTTGCTTTCCATTTTTGTGAAAGAAATAATAACTTATCGTAACTTAAAGTGAAGTTGAAAGGAGTAATCTTCTCTCGGTTTACCTAGTGATCTCTCTTTGCTGTCCTTTCTTCTCTTTCCCTTCTGTCTCAGACCACCTCACATCATTGTGGGAAATGCACTTTACAAAACAAAGCACGAGAGAAATGAGAGTTTGTAGTACACATCATCCAGATGGAGGAGGCTTCAATTTCAAACTAGACAAATAAATAAGGCTAAAAAAAGTTTTCTTACCTTTAAGCTGCAGCTTTTAGAGTAAATCTCTTACTCCAAATAGGTGTCTGGTTATAGTCCTTCTCCTTGTTCTTCTCCATATCCTACAACCATCGGTCCAGCAGAGAGCTCTGGCTTGAGATCTCGGTACCGGGCTTCACCCACTGTCTACAATTCTCCAACTGGCAAAGAAGACTACATGACCGATCTCAGAACCCTGGACAATTTTCTTCGAGGGGAAGAAGAGAAGCAACATAGAGTTCAGCTGGGTAAAAAAAAAAATGATTTCATTCAGTCATAATAAAATTGGATCATGGTATTTACTTTTCTATATGCAGAGTGGTCAGAACAATATGCCATTTCTTTTGGGAGGCATTGTGGTACAGTGGAAGGCTGAGTGAGAGTAAGCGATAGGAGTTTATTGCTGCAGATTTGTGATTAACTAGCTATGGAGCTTTGGGCGAGTCATTCAGCCATTCTGGGTCTCAGTCCCCTCATCTATAAAATAAGAAGGTTGCACTAGATTTTTCCAAGGATTCTTTGAACTCTTAAACTTTATGATTCTATGAGCTGAAATAACTCACTTTTTATTCTCATACAGCCCCCCAATTCAATTCACCGTGCACAAAGCTAGGGATACAGAAGTAAAAAATGATAAAGAGCCCCAGCCCTTAAGGAGATTACAATCTCCTAGAGGAGATAAAACACACAGAGAAAGTATGTCATGAGGTAAATATGAGGGCAAAAGAAGAGTGTTTGGTAGTAAGTCAGTGACCTGTAATCTTAGCAGTTGCTTTTACTTGGGGGGAAATCTACCAACTCAGTGAAGGCAGAATTCCACCTTTTTGAACGTGGGGCCTAGCATAATGTTACCTAGGGGGCACTTGTCTTTTGACCTATTGAGACAATAATTACAATAAACTGATGCTTACTAAATTGATAATTATAGGGAGTACAGATTCTACTTCACCTTCTAGCAGTCCTACTTTCTGGAACTATAGCCGCTCAGTAGGCGATTATGCACAGACGCTAAAGAAATTTCAATACCAGCTGGCTTGCAGGTCCCAAGCCCCAAGTGCTAACAAGGATGAAACTGACCTTGGTTCTAAACAGGCTGCAGAAGAGGTAAATGGATAAAAATGATGACTTTATGATTTGCAAATCCTCAGATGTTCTGCTAATTGTTGGTTGTTCTTTAAAAAGATTTTTATCTCAACTTTTAAGTTGAGGCAGTGTGGATAGAGTGCTGGAATTAGAGCTGGGAAGGTTTGGGTTCATTCTCCCCCCAAAACCTACTAGTTGTATGAGCAAGAGCAAATCATTTAATCTGTGTGCCTTAACTTTCTCATCTGTAAAATAGGGATGACAATACCTGTAATATCTAGTGTGAGGCTAAAATGAGATAACCTATGTAAAGTGCTTTGCAAATAACAGGAGTCAGGGTAAAAAAATGGAAAATCTGCTATTCTTTGTCTGCCAGCTAGCATTTATTAAGTGCCTGCTATATGCCAAGCACTGTTTCAAGCTTTAGGGAAAAGAAAGGCAAAAAACAGTCCCTGAAGGAGCTTATAGTGTAATGGACTGATAGTCTTTGTGTGCCTTATACTGAATTAGGTAGCACTTTTCATTATGTCAGATAGCGGAAGCTACTATCATATAGAAAATTTTCTGCCATCACCATCAACAAATGTTTGGCACCTTATTACGTTTGACATATACTGGAGTCTGTTCACTTAGTTATTTTGTTTTACTTAGATTTAGTTTGTTTCTTTTATACTTTATATATGTCTGTTTTTGTACTTTTAACTTGATCATTTAAAAAGTAGAGTTGAAGAGCAACTCATAAGTACTTAAAAAAGAAAAATCAAAACCATAGTAATTGAGTAAATGGTGATGTTTGTATATACCAGTTAAAGATTTTTTCAGGATTGATAAGATACTTTTAAAGTTGTGGAAGTGAGAATTACTATGTCTCTCGTAAACCTTTTCTGCATTGATTGTACTTTTCAAAGCATTTACTGTTTTGAGTAGGTGTGGGCAAGAGTGACTATGAATCGACAGCTTCTCGAGCATATGGATTCATGGACTGCCAAGTTTAGAAATGTAAGTTCTGTCATTGCTCTAATGCAAAGTGCAATTAATGTGTCACTATTGTGGGTAAGGGCAGCTAGGTGATGCAGTAGATTGAGTGCCAGGCCTGAAGTTAGGAAGACTCTTCTTAGGAGTTCAAATCTGACCTCAGACGCTTAGTAGCTGTATGACCTTGGTTAAGTCACTTAACTCTGTTGGCCTCAGTTCTTCATCTGTAAAATGAGTTGGAGGAGGGTCATGAAGTCAGATGGAGTCAGACATCACTGAAATGACTGAGCAACAACAATTGTGAGTTAATAATTGTGGGCACCACCTCACACCTCTCAGATTGGTTAATATAAGAGAAAAGGAAAGCGACAAATGTTAAAGAGTATGTGGAAAAATAGGGACGGTAATGCAGTGTTTTGGTAGAGTTGTGAACTGGTCCAGCCATTATGGAGAACAGTTTGGAACTATTCCCAAAGAGCTGTAAAACTGTGATACCCTTTGACCCTGCAATACCTTTACTAGGTCTGTATCCCAACAGAGAGAAGGGAAGAAGACCTATATGTACAAAAATATATTTATAATAGCTCATTTTGTGGTGGCAAAAATTGGGTATTGGCTGAACAAGTTGTGGTATATAATTGTGATGGATACTATTATGCTTTAAGAAATAAAAAGCAGGATGTTTTCAGAAAAACCTGGGAAGTGTTATATGAACTGATACAAAGTGAAGTGAGCCAGAACCAGGAGAATATTGTATATAGTAATAGCAATATTGTAACAATGATTGACTGAAAGATTTAGCTATTCTGATCAATACAGTGATCCAAGACAATTTCAGAGGTCTCATGATGAAAAATGCTATCCACCTCCAAAAAGAGAACTGATGAACTCTGAATTTTTTTCACTTTCCTTGTTTTTCTTGCTTTCTTTTTGGCAACATGGCTAATATGTTTTGTGTGACTTCACATGTATAATTGTTAGAATATTTCTCACTTTCTCAGTGGGGTGGAGGAAAGGGCTGGAGAGGAGAGAATTTGGAACTCAGAATTTTTTAAAAATGATAATAACATTTAAAAAATATATTTGTGGGTTATCTAAGAAAAACTGTAACTTGAATGTCATGCACACAAAATAATTAATAAACACTTATTAAGTGTGTGTGTTTCAAGGCACTCTGCTAGGCACTGAGGAGATAAAGGGGGGAAACAATCTGCCCTGAAAAAAGCCTTGTATTTTATTGAACCTGTATAACATATACACAAATATAATACAAGGCATATTATGGAAAGGAGGGAGTAGTACTAATAAGGGGGATCAAAGAAGACGACAGAGGAGTGGCATCTAAGCTGAGTTCATCAAATTAACAATGAAAATTTTTAAAATATTTGTACAATTTTAAATATTTAAATTATATAAATTTAAAATTTTTTTTCTAGTTGCATGCCCAGTTCTTTAATCTGCTATTTCTCTTATTGATTAAAGTGTTTAGAAATAAAAATTTCGCACAAAGGACTGCTTGATTTAGTTGCATCCTAAAAAATTTTGGTATGTTGTCCTCCTGTTGTCACTGTCAATAAAATTGTTTCTGTTATTTGTTCTTTGACCTGCCCTTTAGGATTAAATTTTTTGGGATTGGATTTATAACCTCATTATGAGAGGGGTAAACTGATATCCCCTGATAATCAATTTTACTATTTCTCCGTGTAACTCGTTTGACTTTCCCTTTAAGATTTTAAATGCTATTTGAAGTCTATGTTTAATAATGACATTGTCTGTGGTAACTTGCAGTAAAATGTAGTTTCCCTGTTTATTTCTTTTAGTTGTCCACTATTGTTGCATACAATAAACATACTTGAAACAGCATACAGTTAAAATTTACAGTGTTCTGAGTGTCAGATCTGCAGTTGGAATCTGTTGGCAAACAGGAATAATTTAGAATATAGTTCTTTCCTTAGGTATTCTGTCTCAAAAGCTAAAAGTGAATTTTGAATTTATAGAATTTTGAAGCCCTTAATTCTAAAACCAAAAAGTATTAATTTGACAATTGCCTTATCAGAGCAATAAATATGCTATCCACAGCATTCACAAATGGTGTACTCTGATTAACTGTGGTTTAGGTCTGTATCATGTTGCTTTATTATAATTTTTTTTTATAGTGGATCAATGAAACAATATTAGTTCCACTTGTTCAAGAAATTGATTCTGTCAGTACACAAATGAGAAGAATGGGCTGCCCAGAGCTACAGATAGGAGGTATGGATAAAAGTATACATGAGCATTTCCATATTCCTAAGTGCTTCCTATTAGAAGAAAATTCTGTCCTGAGAGTAAGTTATTTAGTCAGTTTGATTTGACTGTTCTGCACTGAACCTGAAGTTGGGGGAAAAAAAACAATGTTAATGCCCAAATGTTAATTGAGCAAAGCAGTTAAACTAATAGAACAAATTGAAAACCTCTGGGAGTTTTCTTTTCACTTTTTTTATTATCCTTTCACAATTTTTTTATTATCCTTTCACTATTGCAATAATAAAGCTCTTAAGCAGATTATATGTTGATTGTTATTGCATGACCGATTTTCAACCATAAAACTGAGTCTGTTAGAGCTCCAAATTCCAAAGAGGCAGATTCACTGTTAAAATTGTGCTAAAATATGCCATTCTTCATTAGCCCAGAAGTATAATGTGAATGTATTACCATGGTTAATTTTTAAATCACTTATTTTTAGATTCTCACCTGTTAAAAAAAATGGCAGAGGTACTTCAGGTGGCTGTGTACCTATGATACATTTATTCTTCCTAATCAGGTGCCATGGCAAAAGGCAGTGGAGGTAAAGTCCAGCATCATTTGCTTGTTGGCATGGAGGTAACCAATCCATCGTTCTCCAGCAGAGTGGAAACTCTGTGGTGATAGATTCCATTGTCTGTGATCCAGCCAAAATTTAGAGGCTCATTGCCATGTTGGCTGCAAGATGATCAATTTTTTGTCATAACAATTCTCAAAGACAGCTACTAAGTTATAGATGGCAGTCTTCATCAGGAGTTCCTACTCATGTGAAATTGCAGATCCTTGTAAAAAGATATAAGAACAAAGAATTTTGGAATGAATCAGATCTCTGAATAATTGCTTTCAGGAATATTTAGATCATTTGGATTATATAGTAGCTCTTATTATCAGGGTATTTTTTTAGCCATTTTCTTCTCTCTGGACTATAAACAGAAATACGCCAAAATATCGAATGTATTCTCAGGAATCATTTCTTGACTCTGCAGTATGCTTTTGCAGCTATGCTTGCCCTTTCTGTCTTTTAGTGATATTTTAATGACTTCATGAGTAGCATGGTACCCTTTCTTGATCGAAAGAAATTTTTTATGTACAAAATAATCATTATTACAACAGGCAGTTTTCAGACAACTTTTTAAGTATTACCCTATAAAGGACTAACAATAAAAATGTATCTTTATAATTAGATGTGTTTGTCATACAGAATTTACTGGTATATAAATGCTTATAATATCTCTCTGGCTAGTTGCTTATAGATTTAGTCTTTAGATGATGGTCTATAACTGAAGAAGTAAACTGTCAGCATTTCTCCTAAGCTAATAAGTCAGTAGTAAGGCACTTATCCTTGCTGTCAAATAAACCATAACCATTCTGTAAGAATTTAAAAGTAAACTAATATTTGAGGATAGTTCTTTAAAGATGTTAAGTAGACTTGCAGGCATAATGATCTGTGGTATGTGATATTTGTGGTAATGGGATTTCCTCTCCCCACTTTATTTTTCCCAGAAGCAAGTATAACCAGCTTGAAGCAGGCCGCCCTGGTCAAAGCCCCACTTATCCCAACTTTGAATACTATAGTGCAGTATCTAGATCTTACACCAAACCAGGAATACTTATTTGAAAGGATCAAAGGTGAGTTATTATTTAAAGGTTTTTTTAAAAAAACTTTTGAGAATTAGCTATTTCATTATCTTAAGGGGGCCTAGAAAGATAAGGGGGGAAAAATCCATTTTATTTGTGAAATAATCATAAGTCATATATATCTGTCATCCAAAGACCAGCCTAGCTAAATTTAAACACACTCATTACTAGAAGGTTGATCAGAAATAGTGAATTTTATTAGTCATAGCAACTCGCAGAAACTATCTTTTGAGGTATTTGGGGGGCTACTGTCCTCAACCAGTGGAAGGGAATCCGTCTATAAGTACAAAATCATGGCTATTGTTTATATGTCTGCATATACATGCTTGGTCATCCACTAGCCTCTTAGTCATATGTTCACATGGATGCGGAAACTCTTTTCATGAATATTGGCAACTTAACTGTTACTTAAAATCTTCTAGTCTGGGTCACAGAAAGAATGAGAACATGGTCACAGCTAATAACGTATCAAAGGAAGGATTTCACTTATGCCTTGCGTGTGTGTGCGTATGTGTGTGTGTGCGTGTGTGTTTGGACCAAACTTTAGGTGAGGAGATTCTCTGTCAAAGTAGATCAGCATCTTCTCTGTAGCATTGTTGCCAAATGAGAGGTTAACCATAACAGATACAAAACTGAAGGCCAAGTCTGCCAGTTCTCTCTCCATTACATCTTATGTGTCTCTGTGTTTGAAAGCTTGTTAGTCACCAGTATAGAAAAATAAGTTTCCTGGGCACAAGGTGTAAGCACTTGGAATATTTAGACATCATTTCTCTGTTCTTCAGAATACTAAAGGTGGACTCTCCTTGATGTTTTTCATCAGAAGAATAGGACAGGGGTGGTTAGGTGGTACAATAAATAGAGCACTGGCCCTGGAGTCAGGAGGACCTGAGTTCAAATCCGGCCTCAGACACTTAACACTTAC
The DNA here is from genome assembly GCA_028627135.1 of Pseudochirops cupreus. Classification (NCBI taxonomy): domain Eukaryota; kingdom Metazoa; phylum Chordata; class Mammalia; order Diprotodontia; family Pseudocheiridae; genus Pseudochirops; species Pseudochirops cupreus. The sequence goes on along the minus strand of CM053581.1, from coordinate 491,387,016 downwards.
TAGCCATGTGACCTTGGGCAAGTTACTTAACCCTAATTGCACTGCCTTCCCCACTCTAAAAAGCAAAAAAAAACATATATATATATATATATATATATATATATATATATGACATACTGAATGCTATTTCTCCTAACTCATTTGTATTTCTTAGAATAACTGAGTCATTTTAAATGTTAATGTATTTCTTTCTTGGATTTCTTTTTGCTCTGCTTCCTCAATAGGAGAGAAAAATTATTTAGTAATAAGTAAGCTACCTTGAAAGTCATTAGCTCCTCGGACACTTAGTCATAAAGAATTTTCTTATTCTTATGTACATGGTGAGGTTGTGAAGGAAAATCAGTAATGAGTAGTATTTTTTTAAATTATTTTTGCGGGGCAGCTAGGTGGCGCAATAAATAGAGCAGCAGCCTTGGAGTCAGGAGGACCTGAGTTCAAATCCTGCCTCAGACACTTAACACTTTAGCTGTGTGACCTTGGGCAAGTCACTTAACCCCCAACTGCCCTGCCTTCTACCTCCATAAAAGCAAAAAAAAAATGTTTTTGCAAAATGTTTTCCTTGCTTAAATGACTTTTAGAAATAGTTTTGGGTGTGTTTTTTTTTCTTAAAAGAAAAAAATCTTTTCTGGAGATCATTGGTGTATTTCATTAAGGTTTTCAGATGCTACCTTTTTTCGTTCTTTCTTACCATCCTTGTGATTCTAAATAACCTTATATAAACTCTCTCCAATCGTAGAACTCTCCCAAGGTGGTTGCATGAGCTCATTCCGATGGAATAGAGGTGGAGACTTCAAAGCACGAAAATGGGATACAGACCTGCCCACTGATTCTGCTGTGAGTCAATATGATTGCTTTTAAATAATTTTTAATAAATTTATCTATACCCAGAGACCGTTTTATGTTAGAATAAGAATTTAAAATGTTTGTGTTAAAGCAACAGCTAGAAATTATGTATATGTGTTCTTAATCTTGGCTCTATCTAGCTATGCTGGCTTGGCTAAATTCTAACTGATTATCAGAAATGTTATGTTTATTATCATTAAACGTGTAAGTCAAGTATTAATTATTTATAATGCATTTCCATTCTTTCTTAGGGAGAGCTAAGTTCTAGAGAAAAGTTTATCCTAAGTTTTTCACCGTAGTCATTGAATTAATGATGCAACTTTTTCTTGGTTGCCATTTTTCAGTGCTGATTTATATTATTTACAGATCATTATGCATGTATTTTGCACTTACCTTGACTCTCGACTGCCTCCACATCCTAAGTATCCTGATGGAAAAACATTTACTTCTCAGCACTTTGTTCAGACACCAAATAAACCAGGTAGAGAATTTTTTTGAAAGGAGGTATTAGAATTTTTAGGTGGAATATCTGTATGTTCTAAGCTTAAGTTTCTCTTTTCAAATTGATACTCTGCAGACATTACAAATGAAAACGTTTTTTGCATCTACCAGAGCAACATTAATCCTCCCCATTATGAGCTAATTTACCAGCGTCATGTCTACAGTCTTCCAAAGGTACTTTTGTATTTTGTATTTATCATATAGACATTTTGTATATGATGGACTACTTTGACTTTGAAAAAATATTCACTCAAGTTTATGAAACTGAGAAATACTTTACTTACAGAAAAATGCATTACTGCAAATTAACACTAAAACAGTCACCTATGATGATAACTAATGGCAATTTTTTCCACTCTAAACCTTTTAGACTTATCTAATTCCTAATTTAGTATCACTACCAAATTCCAGTAAAGCACATGCAATAACATAAGAGGCTAACAAAATGTTGCCAAATTAGATAAGGAAAGTTGGTAGTTAGCACATTATTTGAATGCTAAAGTTCTTTGACAAGGTTTGAAGTGTTTTGTTTTTGATGTAGGCTAATTACATTTTTTTCCTTCCTCCAACTATGTATCGCCATTTGCTTAGCAGACATTTTTCCTGTAGGGTACAAGGGAGTAAATTTCATTATGTATCTGAATTAAACAAGAGTTATTTTAATTATTGGGGTCTAAAGTAATGAAGTTTTACTGTATTTACCTATCAGATTGAATTTTCATATTTTTTCTTAATTTCTTTTTCCAAATTCAGGATAGAAATAACATGTTTCATACATTATTGATGTTCTTATACATCATAAAGACCAAAGAGTCAGGAATGCTTGGGTAGGTATAAAATGCTATTTCGGTCACAAGCGCTAATTTTTTTAATGGCTTCTTATATCTTGCTTTTCCTGTTGAGCTTCTATAGTTGTTATATAGTCACTGTTAGGCCTAAGTCCTATTTCTAGTCAGTAGTGGTTAGTTCCAATTCTACTAAATTATTCTTAGCATCTTTATTGAAATGAATCTTATTTGAAATGTATTAAATTCTTTATTATCATCACTATTTAATGTGTAATATAGCTCAAGTCTAAGTCTAGCAAACTTGAGTAAGTGCTATAAATTGTTGATTATTAGGTGGTACCCAAATGGTAGAATAGCAGAAAAAAATATAGTCCAGCTCTTCCACCACAACCCCTCCACAAAGATCTAGAAAATACACCAGACCAGTCCAAATAGGGAAGTTCAGGGAGGGAAAAAACCCATAGTAAGTCATTTTTCCAGCCCGGGTCAGCATAGAGAGTTCTGTGGACACTTGGAGCAGGATCTAGCCAGAAGTATATCACATGCAAGAACTTAAAAAGGACCAAAGCTACATACCAGGGCAAAAAGAATCCCAGTTGAACTCTGGCCTTGTGCAGGGTAAAATACCAGGTGCCAGCTGGCATCTCTATTGCTTACTACCAGTTCTGTATCACATATTCAGCTCTGCCTGATGAGGGGCCTGAGCTGAGGGCTGGCAGTCCAGGATGAGCAGTGGTCACAAGCTATAGGCTGTGTACTGAGCTAGGAACAAGTTCAGAAGCAAATAGTAGTTGTGTGACTCAGACCTTAGGAACTGAGTGGGAGTCTCAGTTCTAGACTTCAGCCCAGTCTGAAGCCTACAGCAGAATAACCAAGGCAGGAATCTTAGATCCAAGGGGAGCCTATATTTATGTCATTCAGAACCCCAGAGCTTTTAGGTGCCTGAGAACATCTGATTCCAGCACCAGTCTACTGGAACTAAAAACCAGGGACAAACCAGTTAGACCCAAACCCAGATCAGGAACTTCATAGAGGGCAGTGATCAGACTTTGTTCTGGATTATACCTTTTGGGAGCATTGAAAACTTATCAGTGCCCAGCCTGAGATGTCCCTGAGATCATGGAATAATACAATGCCCTATACCCCAAGAAAGTATGAGGAGGAACCAAGAGGACAAAAACTTAGTGCTGAAGTGCTACAGATATACGCAGAATCAGACCCTAACATAAAGTCAGAAAGCAGAAAGGAAGAATGAACAAACAAAAAAAAATTTACACCATAAAGAGCTATTATGGTGACAGAGACAACTAACAACATAATCCCAGAAAAAGAAAATGACTCCAAAACATCTATAAGAAAAGTCTCAAAGGAAAACACATCTTGAACACAAAATTCAGCTAGAATTTTTGGAAAAGATAAAGCAGTAGTTTTTTTGTTTTGTGTTTTTATTTTTAAAAGCCAAATGAGAGCTATGGAAGTATGATTTGGAAAGAGAATTATAGGGGCAGGTAGGTGGCTCAGTGAATAGAGCACCGGCCCTGGAGTCAGGAGGACCTGAGTTCAAATCCAGCCTCAGACATTTAACACTTAACTAGCCATGTGACCTTGGGCAAATCATTTAACTCCAATTGCCCCACCTTCCCCCTCCAAAAAGAAAAAAAAATAGATCTAGCTACTCTTTTTGTGTAGCTTACATCTCTTCAGTTAGTAAACTGTGTCTACACAATTGCCTCTTATGTGATAATCCAACTGTCTTAGAGCACAGAACTAGACATGTGTTTTGGAGGTTGCCAGTGAAGTGCTTTGATTTACTTGACTGCATATTTTTGCAGGGAATTCGTTTTTCTTTCCTTTTTTTCCAATAAAGTGAAGGCTGGGGGAAAAATGGATTTCTGTTCATTTTTTAAAGGGAGAAAACAGATGTATTATAATTAAAAAATTAACACCACCACTGCCCCCTCCCCCCTGAGGTTAAATATGGTCTCGATAAGCCTAAACTAGGGAGAGTGAAAACAAAGGAAGAAAACGAGACCCAATATCTCTAATGAACATTAATGCAGAAAAAAAATCAAATATAAGCAAGGAGACTATACCAACATATCACAGAGATTATACATCATAACCAGGGTAAATTTTTATTAAGAATTCAAGGCTAGTTAAATATTAAGAAAATTCTGAATATCGTTAACCATATTAATGACAATAACAACAAAAGCCATGATGATTTCAGCGGATGGAGAAGAAACTTTTGACAAAATGCAATAACCATTCTTGTTTGAAAAAAAGTTGCAAAGTGAAGGAATAACTGAGCCTTTCCTTAATATAATAAGTAACAGCTACCTAAAGCCAAGAGCTAGCATTATAATGGAAATAAACTGGAAGCATGAAACAAGGATGTCTGTTATCACCATTACTGTTCAGTATAGTATTAGGAATTCTAGTTATAGTAATAAGACAAAAAAAAAGAAATCAATAGAATAAGCATAGGGAAAGAGAAACAATTTTCTTTTTTTCCCCACAATACAATGATTTATTTAGAGTCATCTGAAAAACTAATTGAAACAATTAACATCTTCAACAGAGTTGTAGGATATAAAATAAACACACAGATCATTAGCATTTCCATCCAGCATTTCTAACAAGAAGAGAATATTAGGGTTATAAAATACTTTATACAAGACATTTAAATAATTGGAAAAATATTAGTTGTTTATGGATAGGCTAAATTCATTCAGTGTCATCCCAAAAGTTATTTTACACTGCTAGAAAAAAATGACAACATTCATCTGAAGGAACAGTCCAGCACTGTTTGTCTTCATGATAATGGCTCACATTTATATAATACTTCTGATTATCAAAATTATTATGGTTGTAAAAAAAATTTAAATGGTCTAGATCCATCGAAACTCTTTTTTTCTTTACAGGAGGGTTAATCTCGGCCTTTCAGGAGTGAATATTTTGTGGATTTTTGGAAAATAACTCGCATAATCTCTTGGTTTTGATCTCCTTTATTTTGCCTGGTAATTAATGAAAAAAAGTGGGAAGGGAACCTAACAGTACCAAATCACAAGCTATACTACAAAGCAGTAATCCTCAAAATAATTTGGTACTGGTTAAACAGTAAGTCGATCAGTGGAACATATTTTCTGTGGCATAAACTACAGAAAAAGTTAATGAGCACAGTAACCTAGTATTTGACAAATCCAGTGATCTGATCCTGGCTATTGGGACAGGAACTCGGTATTCGATAAATATTGTTGGAAAAACTAGAAGGCAGTTTGACAGAAACCAAGCAGAGACTAACACATCATACCACAAACCAAGTTAAACTCCAAAATAGATATATGACTGTAGATGAAAGTAACACCAGAAATAATTTAGAAGAGCAAGGAAAAAGTTACCTTGCAAATTGTTGTGTGATGGGTGAGTTCATGATTGAATAATAGGACTACAAAAGGTAAAATGATGGTTTTTATTACATAAAGATTTTTGTACAGACAAAATCAGTGCAACTAAAGTTAGAAGAGAAGCGGGGAGTCATTGAATAATCAGTAAGCATTTGTTAAGTACCTATTATGTGCTAGGTACTTTGCTAAGCATTGAGGATTTTTAAAAAGTATGACTTCTGCCTTCAAAGGAGCTCTCAATCTAATGAAAAAAGAAAGTACGTAAAATGAAGGTGACAGGCTAGGTGGGGGCAGGGGTGGGATGGGTGGTGGTTGGTGGATAGTGGTGTGATGAGTTACTCAAGGTGTAGGGGGTAATGAAGTTCTACAGTCAGGGTCGGAAATGATCTTAGCCAGTATAAGTTTGAGAGTTTCCAAAGATAATGAATTCAGGAAGTCAGCAGGCTGGGAAATGATGAGGTGAATTCCCTGGTTGCCCTCAGGTAAATTGGAGTATGTGGTTTTTTAACAAGTTTCTGATACAGGTCTCATTTTTAAGATGTTTAGGGAATTTATAAGAATCAGCCATTTCCCAATGATAAATGGTCAAAAGATATGAACAGGCAGTTTTCAGAGGAAGAAGTCTGCTATCAATGACCACTTGAAATAATGCTCTAAATTACTAATAATTACAGAAATGCAAATTAAAATAATTCAAATTCCACCTTATACCCATCAGATTAAGTATTTCTAAATATTGTTAAGTGAAATAATCCAGCATTGTTCATCTTTATGATAATAGCTCATATTTTAGGTAGTACTCTGGTTATCAAAATTATTATGATTATAAAAAGAGACAAATATAAGTTGTATAAAAATCCATTGAAACTTTTTTTCTTTACAGGAGGGTTAATCCTGGTCTCCGGAGTGAATATTTTGTGGATTTTTGGAGAATAGCTTATTTATCTCTTGATTTTGAGCTCCTTTAATTTGACTGGATCACATAAAAACGTCACCCTTTTTGAAGAAGTTTCTAAAACTCCTGTTGCTACACAGTCTGAAATAGGATATGTAACACACTCCAGACAAAATGAAAGGTGGGGTAGTAAGAAGCTTGTTGTCATTGTTAACTCTGACATCTTCTGTTACAAAAAAGATCATCAACTTTGGTTTACAAACTTTTCAGGTTATTGTAATTGTCTGCTATAAATTTTGTCCTCTAGAGTTCCTTTGAAAAAGGTGTGTCAGCCTTTTAACAAACTAGGGTTTGGGGGGAACCCTCAGAAATGAAACCAGTCCATAGGATTGTAAAACCATGTACTGGGGTGGCTAGGTGGCGCAGTGAATAGGCCCAGGAATCAGGAGGACCTGAGTTCAAATCCGGCCTCAGACACTTAACACTAGCTGTGTGTCCTTGGACAAGTCACTTAACCCCAGTTGCCCTGCCTCCCCTCTCCAAAAAAACACCTACATACCTAAGATAGTTTCACAATCTCTTTTCAGTCTCTTGAATGTTTCTGGCATAGGTTCGTATCTTACAGACAGTAAGTTATGAACTCGGTAATTTCTCCCCAGATTTCCCGTCTTATTAATAACCTAAAACATAAAAGCTCAACTATTGGTTAAAACTGATTTATCAGAGATAGTAATACTAGTAAAAAGATTTTATAGTATTAGCTCCAAAGAATCTGAATTTAAGTTAAACTTGAAATTTAGACAGAATTTTGTTCAGCTCTTTGGTTAAACTTCTCAGGGATACTGGGGATTAGTGAGTAAGAAAGAATTTTATAACATTTTGTTTTAATTACTGAAATATACCATTGATGGTATTGTGTTATTTGAACATTTCTGTCTTTTAAGATAAAAATGTCAGCTTACCTGTTTTAAACTCTCCAAAACAAAATTATTAATGCCAAGAAAAAGTACATTTTTTTGTGTTTTCTTCTTTCAAAGAGGGGAAAGGGGGTAGATTGTAGATAATTGAGTGTAATAGTGAGTATAACTCTAGAAAGGAAACTGAGGATTACTAGGAGCCATGGATTTATTAAAAATGTCATACCAAATTAGTTTCATTTCCTTTTTTTGACAATATTACTACATCTGGGGAATGCTGCCACCATACCTGGATTTCTGTAAGGCATTTGACAGTCTGTCATGATAACACTTGTGGGTAAGGTGGGAAAGTATGAATGCCAATCTGGTTAGATTCATACCTGTCTAACCATATCCAAAGTGTAATCAGATTATCAGTTGTCTTCCAAGAGGGAGAACTCTAGTAACATACTACAAAACTGCCATTAGCTTTGTTTTTAATCAGTGAATTCAATAAAGACATGGTATGTTCACAAGATAGAGCTGGTAGGCTAGCTAATATGTTGGGTAGTAGAATCATCCAATCTCACTTGGTAAAATGATGAGCTAGATCAAGCTCAATAGGGATTCATAGTGAGAATGGCACCTTAAAAAGCTCATGTGATTTCGGGGTGTAGTTTCACTTTTGTCTAATGCTCTAAAGTTTAAAAAGCACTTTGCTTACAGCAGCCCTGTGAGATACATTAATGCAACTGTTACCCCAGTTTTATAGAAAAGGTACCAGAAAGGTTAGATAATTTGACCATAGTCACAGTGTTCATCAGGGTCAAAGCCTAGATTTGCCCTCTTAACTCCCAAGCCCAGGTGTCCTTCCACTGTAATATATTTCCTCTCTAGTAGCCTTTAGTGTCCAAAGAAAAGGACAATGACTGTTTTTTACTCAGCATTGATCAGATTAAACCTGATGTGTTTGGATCTGTGCACCACAAATAAACCTATTTTTATTATCAGTACAGAAACTGTTGTTTGTTTTAGGTCAAGGACATTGGCTGTGATGTCTTGGGGAAAAATGTGAACTGAAGTTGTTATAAAAGTTTTAACCTTTTTTAAAATTTTGTCAGATTTCATTAGGTGGTAATTGAAAATATCATTGTAAAACAGATTGGAAAATCTATATAATTTGTTTTAAGATGTTTAAGACCATGATCAAGCATTTCTTTTATGCCTCCTACAGAGGATTTTCAAAAAATTAGACCCATGTTCACTTTTCTTTATATTGACAGCAACATTCTGTCTTTGGTACGAGTTTACAGTAAACATAAGATGTAAAAAACTGACTAGATGATATACTTGGAAAACAGCAAGAGAGGTTTTCTGGGGGTATTAAGACTATTATTTGTATCATTGAACCACAATTTGACTTTGACTTAACATGTTTTTCTTTCAGTTCCTAACTCAGGAATCTGTTAACCTTTTAGTATTACAACTGCCACTAAGAACTCTGGTAAACAATTCTGAGTTTGAACTTCTAGAAGAATGCCTTGTTTTAAGTGAAAAAGTTTGAATTACATTTGTATGTTGTCTTTTCTCTAATTTTGAAGAATTAAAAACAATGTCTTAGATGTGTCACTTGAATTTTGGGTTATGGAATCAGTCTACTTCTCTGCTTAGAAATTATGTTCATTCTGTTAGTCTTTCCTTCCTTCCACTCCCCTCCCCCAAACAGTTGCAGGTTTCTACTTGAATCAAGTTTTTTCTATGACAGCTGTGTTCGTGAAGCTAAAATTTCATTTCATCTAACTTGTAAATTCCATGTTCCTTGTCTGAATGGGTTATTCAGCAGTCTTAATGGTCGAAATCTCATGACTATCACAGCTACTATGCTGTCTGTAAAAGCCCAGTCTCCTTGCCCCCCCATCCAATGTGCCACTGTCAAGATAATCGAAGCACAGCTTTCATCATTTCTCCATGTCTCAAAAATGTGGAACTGTAGAACTTTATGAGCTGGAAGGGACCCTAGCTATTAGTTCAGCACCTGAACTGAACTGAAAAGCAGTACCTGCATTTTACAATTGGGAACAGCAAAGAGAGGTCAGATGACTGAGGGAATACAGTAAATTTCCTGGTGGATCCCTGGAATTAGTACCTAGGTCTTCATTGCCAGATGTTGTTCTTTTGCCTTGTAAGTTAATGAATGGAAAAGCATTTTTAATCACTCCGCACCAAAATTACAAGCAAACCCTTTAGCCTTTTAATCCGAACCTTCTACAATATGACTGCAACCTACCTTTCTAATCTTAATTTTTTATCCTACACAAACCCTCTGTTCAGCCAAAACGGCCTGAATGTGCCATTTTGTTTTCTAGTGTCTGTGCTATTCCTTCTGTACTGCCTCTCCAGCTTTCTGTGCCCATTTTTATTTTAGCCAGCCCCTAAGACATAATTCAAATGTAGTGTTCTCTGGGAATACTGACCACCCCAACTGGAATTAATCTTCCTGCTACAGTACTTCTCCATTTTCATGTGTAGATTGTCATTTCCCCAACTAGGGTCCAAGTTCCTTTACTGAGAGGATCATTTATTTTATATGACTCGTAATTCAGTCCTTTGCACATAGCAAGTAGTCTGTTGGTTGGTTTGTGAATATTTTTAAATGCCTACTACACTACCAGGGATCCAAATATGAAGACTAGCATCTTTTTTAACTACATGCACTGTCCTTTAAATTCCTTCTGCTATCTCCTGCCCTTCCATTATATTCCTGTACCAATAATCCATGCTCTAAATAAGTGGACAGAGAAAACCTGAACATGTTATATTAGTATATAATTATTAAATTGTGAGGTGTAAATGAAGGAATGAATGAGGGTAGTGGCACTGAGCGTGTGTTAGCACAGCACTATTCCCCAGGTAGCTGCATCCTGAGATGAGTTAGTCCATTTGTTTCTGCAATAGTTTCAGAAATCACAGAATGTTACAGCTGGAAGGAGTCTTCAGGACCTAACCCAATCATTTTACAGATAAGGAAACGGACCTAAGATACGAAGTGACTAGCTCAAAGTCACAGACCTGGGACCAAAACCTAGGTCTGACTGCTAGTATGTAACCTTATGTAAGTTACTAAGCCTTATTCACTACACGCTGACATCTACAGGTGACAACAGTCATCTGGAGGGCAGGCGAGGCAGTGGAAGGAACTTGGTTGGGACAGGTACATGGGAAGAAAGAAGCAATGAAATCCTTAGGCTGCTTCTGAAGCAGGCGCATCTGGGATCGGCCCAGGAGAGCGCAGGTGGACCAGGACCTCTTTAAACACCCACTGGTGTGACTTATTCCCTCCCCCTCACTGGCCTCCCCCCCATATCTTCCCGTGGGTGTTTTTCTAGTGCTAGCTTCCTACCTGCTTCCACAAGCCCATGGAGCCAGGTCGGGAGGACCTCCTCGGGGCTACATCCAAGAACACCTCGGTGAGTGGACTCGGGGACTCCCCTTTTGGGAAGAATATGTGGAGGCAGAGGCTTCCTAGGTTTCTCTTTTCAGATGAGAGTAAACCAGGGAGGGTTTGAGCAGTTGCCGCTGCCCCTGGGCCCCATTTCTACCTTCCTGGGGTGATTTTTGAAGCTTGAAGAACCCAAACTCTCCTCGCTGCATACAGCAAGCTCAGCTTCTTGTCTGCATCTAGAGTGGTCTTTCATTGGTTATTGGTTGCTGGCTAATCTTGTGAGGAAAGTTGGATTGCCCAAGCAATTATTTGTTAGCAAGGCAATGTCTCAGCTTTTTAGTATGCTATCCAGATTTGCCATCATTTAATGTTCATTTTATAGTAACTGACTAATATACTAATATATACCAATATAGTAAACTAATGTTTAGGGTGGCTGGGTGGTGCAGAGGATGGAACAGGGGGCCTGGGGTCAGGAAAACTAATCATGAGTCAAGGCACATCTGACCTCAGACACTGTGTGACCCTGGGCAAGTCACTTCACCCTGTTTGCCTCAGTTTCCTTATCTGTAAAATGATCTGGAGAAGGAAATGGCAAACCACTCCAGTATCTTGCCAAGAAAATCCCAAAAAGGAAGAGTCCCCTGGGTTTGACAGCAAATATAATGCTATAGTTTGCAAAGCACTTTACATATATCCTCTCACCTGAGCCTCACAACAACCCTATGTAAAGCCACGCCCTAGCAGCTTTTCAGAAGAATGCTACTGTGAACAGATTTTAAGGTTCTGATTACACAGTATAGTGAACACTATTTTGTAACAAATCAGAGCAAAACATTCAACACTTTCATAACAAATCAGAGCAAAACATTTAACAGCAAATGAAGGTACAGCATTCACAATGTTACAACTTACCACAGAAAATAAAAATACAGCATTCACAACAACTTCACAGAAAACAGCCACATAGTTTCCACCACAGTGGTCACAAAGTTTGAACAAAGAACAGTCATTTAGTAACTCAATCATTCAATCATCTCAATCATCCTTAAGGATATTTGCCTCCTTAAGGGACACAAAGTACAATAGTCAAAGTTCTCTACTTATGGGGCACACTAAGTTACAAATCAATTACTTATTCAGTCTTCATTAGTACAGTCATTTAGTCAATCGATTTTTCAATCAACTCAATAATTCAATCATCCATCATTCGCTGTTCAATCATCAGAAAATACAGACCCTCAACCCCTAGGTCACTAGTAAATTTACAATTTCTCAGTACACAGTATCCAAGTAAAGTCCTTCAGCTTGTCTTGGGGTGGTTTCTCAGATTCCCTGGATCCCCTTCCATGGTCCCAGATCCAAACTGGATTCACCAAACTGTCACCTGGGTTCAAAGGGAGACACCTCCCAGGTCCTTGTTCAACTCTCTGTGCAGTTTCTGCTCCATATTGGAGCTCATAGTGTCCAGTCCATCTCAAATCCTTCACAGTCTCTGTTCCTGGGAAGGCAAGGTTTAACAAAGCCACTAACAGGTTCATACAAAGTACCAGCATCACAGTCATACTTCCTCAGTCTTCGGCAGCTCCAGCTGGCCCTTGGATTCGGCAGAAGTTTCAGCTGGTTCCCAGAATCAAAATCAGTTCATCCAGGTTCTCCAAATAAAAATCATTGGGAGAGGGGAAGGAGACACGTGCGGGCTTTCCTCTTCAGGCAGCAGCAGCATCTACCTCCACGGAGCTTGCTCCCAGAAGGTCTGTCTTTCCCAGCTAGAGTCTTTCCTTATATACAGACAGCATTAGCTTCCTGTTTCAGCCAACCCCTTCCTGTTAGGTCAGCAACAGGGATTCATACCTTCTGTTTCTTTAACAGAGGCTTGATTAATTACTAAGTGCTAAGTACCTGTTAACTTTGCCAATACAAAGGGATCTTCAAATTCAAATTATATTACCATTACACCCTATGAGACAAGTGCTACAGGTATTATCTCCATCTCACAGAAGAAACTGAGGCTGAGAGTAGTTGTGATTTGCCAGGGGTCATGTCACTAACAAGCATCAGAAGTGGGATTTAAGCCCAGGCTTCCTGCCTCCAGACCTAGCTTTCCATCCACTCTGTTACTCCAAAATTGGTATTTCTTACTCCTCAAGAAACAACAAAGATAAATCATTTTGCCCTCACTTTGGGCCCCCTTCTGTTCCACCCTCCTCACCCCCAAGCAGTTTCAGTCTATGAGCACCAGCAACATGCAGCTAGCTTAGAGATTTCTGTGGATTTGGCTTGGAGAGCTGCTATTTTGGTCTGAAATGATGGTCCTGGGAAATTTTCAAGTCACTGGGATGAATAAAGTCTCTCTAGATTGCAGCCCTTAAAACAATAAAATCTGGTTATTTATCTGCCAGGGGGCAGGGTGGTATAGCGGAAAGAGCACTAGGCTTAGAGTCTGAAGATCTGAGTTCAAGAACCAGCTAACAATTTTAGCACCTGGGGCAAGCAGCATGAAATGCACCTTCAGATGAACTTCATAATTCACAAAATAAAAATAATGTAAGAATTAAGACAAACTATGTTGAGTGGGATAGGAAGTTAGTTACCAGTGTGGCTTTTATACTCCAGAAGGAATGTCTGCATTACATTTTCATGTGCTCTAAAACCCAGTACCCTGTGATAAAGCCCCAGTTGCCCTGCTCAAATTAATGACTACAGTATGTGGAACAATTAGCTTCATTCTCTCACATGGTCATCAGCTGCATCTCTAAATGATCGTTCTCACAAATATAAACCTCCCTTATTTGTTAACCCACCCTTTATTTAACATACCATGTACAAGTCACTGGCTAGGATACAAGGTATGTTGCTTGAAAGAGTTTATTATCTGATGGGGTATATGAAATTCTCATATTAACGCATCATTATTATTATTGTTAGTTATTAAGAACCATAAGAAGCCAGGTGCTGCAGCAGATAAAGCACTAGGCCTGGAGTCAGGAAAAGCTGAGTTCAAATTAATCTCAGACACTAGCTGTGTGACCATGGGCAAGTCACTTAACCCATTTGCCTCGGTTTCCTCAGCTGTAAAATGGGTATAATAAGCATCTACCTTGCAGGGTTGTTGTAAAGATCAAATGAGATATTTGTAAGTTCTTATCACAGTATTTGGCATATAGTAGGTATTATATAAATGTTTATTAGTTCCCTCCCATAAGAGTGATATAAATAAAATGCTATAGGATGCATTGGAAGGAGAAAACATGTGGTTGGGGTAATGTGGGAAAGAGCTGGCATTTGAGTTGGATCTTTAAAGATAGGTAGACTTCTGATAGCTTCAGATATGGATAGGAAGATGGGCATCCCCTCAATTTTCAGTTCTTTGCCACAACAAAAAGAGCTACTATAAAAAATTGGTCCTATTCCATTTTTCTTTAATTTTGGGATTTTTCTTTATTAGAGATTGGATTGGGATTCTAAATTTGGGATTTTCTTCAATCTCTTTGGGATGCAGACCTAGTAATGCTGCTCAAAAGGTATTCACAGTTTTATAGCCCTTTGGCCATAGTTCTAAAATGTTCTCCAGAATGGTTGGATCAGTTCATAACTCCACCAACATTGCGTTAGTGTCTCAATTTTCCTGCATCCCCTCCAACATTTATCATTTTCTTTTTCTCTCATCTTAGCCAATCTGATATATATGAGGTAGTTATTGTTTTAATTTGCATTTCTCTAATAAATAGATTTCAAGCATTTTTTCATATGACTGTGGATAACTTTGATTTCTTTGTCTGAAAACTGCCTCTTCAAATCCTTTGATCATTTATCAATTGGAGGATGACTTGTCTTCTTATAAATTTGACTCATTTCTCTCTACATATTTGAAAAATGAGGCCCTTATTATAAGAGATACTTGCTGTAAAAAAAAAAAAAAAATTCCCAGCTTTCAGCTTTCCTTTTAATCTTGATTGCATTGGGTTTTTTGTAAAAAAAAACCAAACAAACAAATAAACAAACTTTTGAGTTTAATATAACCAGAATTACCCATTTTACATCTCATAATGTTCTCTATCTATTGTTTCATCATGAATTCTTCCCTTATCCATAAATCTGATAGGTAAACTATTCCATGCTTCCCCACTTTCTTATGGTATCACCTTTTATGTCTAAATCACCTACCCCTTTTGACCTTATCTCGGTATATGGTGTGAGGTGTTGGTCTACGCCTAGTTTCTGCCATACCACATTCCAGTTTTCCCAGCAGTTTTTGTCAAATAGTGAGTTCTTGCCCCAAAAGCTTGGGTCTTTGGGTTTATCAAACATTAGATTACTATGGTCATTTCATACTCTGCATCGCGTACCTAGTCTATCCCACTGATTCACCGCGCTGTTTCTTAGCCGATACCAGACAGTTTGATGATCACCGCTTTATCACACAGCTTGAAATGTGGTACAGCTAGGCTGCCTCCCTTCACACCTTTTTCCATTAATCTCCTTGATATTCTTAACCATTTGTTCTTCCAGATGAATTATTTTTTTTTCTAGCTCTATAAAATATTTTTTGGTAATTTGAATGATATGACACTGAGTAAGTAAATTAATTTAGGTAGAATTGTCATTTTTATTATATGGGCTTGGCCTACCTATGAGCAATTGAAATTTTTCCAGTTGTTTAGATCCGACTTTATTTGTGTGAAATGTGTTTTGTAATTGTGTCATATAGTTCCTGGGTTTGTCTTGGCAGGTAGACTCTCAAGCACTTTATATTGTCTATGGTTATTTTAAATGGAATTTCTCTTTCTCTTGCTGCTGGGCTTTGTTGGTAATATATAGAAATGTTGACGGTTTATTTGGGTTTGTTTTATATCCTGCAGCTTTGCTAAAGTTGTAATTATTTCAAGTAGTTCCATCATATCATCTACAAAGAGTGATAGTTTTGTTTTGCTGGTATTTTTTGGAGCAAGAAGAAGAAACAGGGTTCTTTCTGCCCATTTAACAGGGCACGGTCTGCTCTTCCCAAAGATAATGAATGACACATGGAAAATCTCAGAGTTTTGCAATGTGACTACAGGGAGTAATAAACTTTAGAATTCTTCCTGTTCCTTGGAGCTTGCAAGCTCAATTTCCTCCTCTTCCCTTTTTTGTTAATTGATTGACGGGGCTGCACATGTAGAGAAGATACAGAGAGGAATAAGACACAGTTATTGCCTTCAAGGAGATTATAATTTAATACTACTTGTTCCTTCCTTCTGTCAGTGGGGTGGTGGTAATACAAACTCAGAATTTTAATTACTTAGTTTTCCATTTAATTGAACAATTCTATTCATCGGACTCTATTATGCACCTTACCATGTGGATGCTGTAACACACACAAGCTTAGATCACTCTTGGTCCCTGACCTGGTGAAGCCTACAGTCTCTTACAGAGATAGGTAGGATACACACAAAAAAAATGTTGTGTTCTATCTTTAAGGAGAGGATGGGGACTGCAGAGAAGATCATTTCTTTTGTGTATTGTATGTAGCTATGAGAGTTGGGACAATTGTTAGGTCTCTTCACTTTCTAATAACTCCTATAATTCCTTACTAGAATCCTCTGACTCTTTAAGTTTGGGGCAGTACCAGTGGGGTTCTTCTACCTCTCCTATCTGATCAGGGAGGGTTTTGTTTGGAGGACACTGAGGGCTGCGTGGTGTATACGTTGTATACATTGCTACCGTGGGCGACATCTTGTTTCTGCCCAGTCCCTCAAGTTGTGTATAGTCACAGCACATTATAGATACTCAGTAAATCCTAAAAGGTCATAGAAACAGAGAAGAATCCATGAAGCTTCCAGGGCTATTGCTGGTTTTTCCCCTCACTTTTGCTCAAGCCTACTTACTTGGTGTGACCTGAGATTGCTCCATCACCACTAAACATTCTCAGAATTGCAGACCTCTCAATGGAGTTTGGGCAACACAGACAGAGGTAACAGATCCCAGCTTCCACCAGCAAAATTAAATAACATCCTGAAATCCTGGATCCCACCATGTACACACAGAACAGTGGTACCTAATCTGGGGGTCCACTGACCCCTAGGGGGTATGTAAATAGATTTCAGGGGTCCACTTCTTTGAATAGGGAAAAATTATATCTTTATTTTCATTAACAGGTGAGTTTCTTTAATGTGGTAAAGGAAATGTAGCATTTCCTTCCATTATGATTTTTTTAAATTAATCCGAGAAGGGGCTTTACCATGGGCTTCCCCGGTGTGCCAAAGAGATCCACAACACACAAAATAAGTTCTAAGAACCCCTAACCTAGAACCTGGAAGAGAGAAGAAGCAGATGGCATCATAGCCAATTCAAGACCCATGGAAACAGAATAAGTGTTTGACTCCTTCCTCTCTACCCCCAAGTTGACCTCATAGAAAGAACTGTAGGTCATATAGAATGTTATTGATAGAAGGGGCCTGAGAGATCACTGAGTCCAAAGCTCACATTCTACAGATGAAGAAATAGGCCCTGAAAGGGTAAGTAGCTTGAGCAAGGCAACAGCTAGTTAGTGGCAGAGTTGGGACAACAGCCCCAACCTCCTGACTTCCAATCCAATGCCCTGTCTATGAAACCAAGAGTTCTGAGGGACTGATGGATGAAGGTAATTTTTTTCCCGATTAAACTTGATTTAGGAAAAATGGAATATTTGGCTAAAAAAAAAAGAAATTAATAGGTATTTCCTTAATGAAACAAAATTAATGAATATTCTTCCAACAGTAGAATCAAAAGTATATTCCAACATGGCCAAATTGTTGGTTTGTTTTGCCTGACTCTACATATTTGTGGGAGAGCTTCTATTCAGGGGGGTAAATTGAGGGAGGCAAGGAAGATGGATGGAGGAGTCATGAATATGGGAGGAAAGAAAAATTTATAATGTCTCATTTATTATAATTAACTTAACTTGAGATGGTTACTAAAAATACGATCCCCAAAAACCTCCTATTACTTTTTGGTTTCAGTCTGCTTCTCCATCTTGTCACTGATAAACAGTCACACTGACCCTGATCGTGTCTTCATTCTTTTTTCTCATCTAGCATGGTGCAAATAAAATTCAAAATGGCTTAATGATAACAGAAGTGGTGTGGGGTGGAGAAGGAAAAAAAGAAAAATCAAGAGATCCAAAGAGCTAAAAATAGGCTCATCTGATCATGAGTTGCTGATGTTTTTGACATTGCTGCAATGGAAAGAAGGCAGAATTTGGAATTGAGGGGACCCCTATTAAAATTCTTCTACTTATTATCTGTAGAATATTGGGCAAGTCACTTAAACTTTCTGCTCTGGGCCTTAGTTTCCTCATCTGTAAAATGAGGAAGTTAGTCTAAATGGGCTCTAAAGTCCCAACTCTATGGTCTAATGAACCGGGTACAGTGGGTGGAGACCAGAGAAACAGATTCCAGCTCCACATTCCTAATGGAGGTCCTAAGTGGAATGAGCCATGTAGCTGGTGTTTTCCTCTTAACTTCGAGGCTATCTGGACTCGTTATATAGGAAATTCTTAGCTATGCGCTAGATTAAAAATATAATAATATAAGGTTTGCAAAGCATTTTACCATTGTTGTCTCAATTTTATTTTCATAAAGTTCTGAAAAGGTAGGTGCTATTATTATGTCCATTTTATAGATGAGGAAACTAAGGCAAACAGAGGTGTAACAGTGATTTGCCCAAGGTCATACTGCTGGTAAATGTCTGAAGCTATGTTTGCTTTTTTTTTGGAGGGCAATTGGCATTAAGTGACTTGCCCAAGGTCACACGGCTAGTTTTTGTGTGTGTTAAGTGTCTGAGGCTGGATTTGAACTCAGGTGCTCCTGACTTCAGGGCAGGTGCTCTATTCACTGCACCACTTAGTCGTCCCTGAAGCTATATTTGAACGTGGATCTTCCTGACTTCAGGCCCAGGGGAAGGCTGCATTCTAACTCAGCTCCACTCACTCTGCCTGAGGCCTAGAGCAGACCTGTTTGTACCACTGCCCCTTGGCTTTTTAAGATCCCAGGATAGTGTGACACTCCACTCCTTTGCACTGGAGAGTTCTCGCCTTGAAGGCTAGTCTTCCGGAGGCTTGCCCGGGGATGCAGGGCAGCTAAGGCAGGGTGATCAGAAGCTGCCTGGTTCCTTTTATCCCTCATCATCCTTTGCAGAGCTGCTCACTCGCAGGTGCTGCCGTCACCAGTTGGACCAGAGTCCGGTGTGTGTCAACTGCCCGGCCAAAACTACCATCCTGGCGGAGAATGAGGTAGAGGCCAACAAGTTATCTAATAATTACAAGATGAGTCTCTTCCTAGTACTTAGTGCTGGGAACAGGCAGCTGTCCCTTCCCCTGATCCTCCAACATGGAGGCTCTTAGGGTTCCTCACCAAAGTTCTAGTGGTTGGCAGCACAAAGGAGAAGCGTCTGAAGGTAATTATGTTCTCTAAAGGGTGAAATGGAGCTTGGGCTCCTGAAGAGAACTGTCCTATTCCAGGGACTCTGGTCAGAGCTGGGTGTCCACAGACATTCTCTGAAGGCTGTGTGTGGAGTTCCAGGTGATTCACTCTTGCCAGCGGGGCAGCAGCAATATCTATTCTAAGTTCTTGCTTGCTGAGGAAGGGAGAGGGGACAAAAATCACCTCATCTTCCTTCCTTCTCTCCAAATTACTCTCAAATATCAAATCTGGTGAGTAGAAAACTCTGAGGCCAGAGATAACACAACAACATTTATATGGTGCTTTAAGGTCTGCACAGTTATTTTACATTTTCTATCTCCTTTGATCCTCACAACCCTGGAATGTAGGTCTTATTATTACCCTCATTTTACAGATGAGGACACTGCACAGACCTATGTAGTAAATGTCTAACACACTTAATAGCCCTGTGCCCTTGGGCAAGTCACTTAACCCCATTGGCCCTGCCTTCCCCCCTCCAAAAAGTAAAAAAAAAAATCATCAGGCCCTACCATCCCCTCAAATTATTTTACTTCTTTCCTCTTTTGCCAGCTGAACTCCTAGCTGGAACAAAGCTGTTGGCCTCTACTTCTCTCACTCTTGAAAGTCTGGCTTCCAGGCACCATCACAGATTCTGGACTGCCTAATGATCTCTTCATTGCTAGACCTGATGACCATCCTTCTGAACCTCCATGTGGCCTTTGGCAATGCAGACTCCACCTCCTGGATACTCCTTTCTGGGCTTTTGTGATTTTCCTGATTCTCCTACCTGATCACTTCTTCAGAGTCGTCTTTGCAGGTTCATCGTCAGTCTCTTGCTTTGTAACTACAGGTGTCCCCCAAGACCCTGTGCCCTCTCCTCTCTAAACTCTCTCACTTGATGGCCTCACCAACTTTTGTGGGCTTTCAGTCATGTCCAGCTTTTCATGACCCTATGTGGGGTTTCCTTGGCAAGACACTGGAGTGCTTTGGCATTTCCTTCTCCAGCTCATCTGTAAAGATGAGGAAAACTAAGGCAAACAGGGTTAATGACTTGCCCAGGGTCACACAACTAGTAAATGTCTAAACTGGGATTTGAACTCAGGATGATGAATCTTCCTGACTCCAAGGCCTGGCACTCTATCCACCATACCACCTAGCTGCCCGTTCTTAACACATGACGTGCCAAATCCTTCACTCTGTGCTTTTGTACTGACTTGTCATTGGTATCTGGAACATACTCCCTCCTCACCTCTTAAAATCCCTTGTTTTCTTCAAAAATTCAGCTCAAGCTCCAACACCTACGTGAAGTCTTTCCTGATTTCCAGTCCCCCTCACAGTTGCCTTGTATTTACATATTCTGTGTTTGTATCCCCAGGACCTGGCACAGTGGCTGACATGTAGTAGGTTCTTAATAAATCTTTGTTGATTGATTTTCCAGGACTGATGAATCTGAACCAGGACACTGGGGAGAGAACAGGACCTAAGATTTATATGCATACATCATATATCAGCCTGGAAAACTACTAACCATCACCTAGGCAAAATCTCCACTGCTAGCCTTCCATCGAAATGCCCATTGCCTAAGGCATCATGTTGTCTTTTTTCTGGACCCCTTTTCTAATGGCTGGTCCTCACTCAGTGTTCATTTTAACTTGATTTTACTTCTAGAAAAAAAAGTTTCTATATCAAATTGTTCCCTGTCTTTGGGAAGGGAGAAGTAAAGGCGGGGGGGGGGAGAAAATTTGGAGCTCAAAATTCTCAAATGAAAATTTTGTCTTTTCACATAATTAGAAAAAAATAATATTAAAAAAACAGGAAACTGAATTTACTGTGAGCAAGAGCAGATTCCTTGGCAAAACTAATAAATCCCTTTCCTTTAAAAAAAGGGGAAAGAAAGAAAGAAAATGTTAAGGGGCGAATGAGATGGTCCCAAACTCAGCGTGGGTTCATTTTTGTTTTGTTCTAACCTAGCCCTGAGGCTTGTACACCGCCTACTGTCAACATCTAGAAAAAGTCTGGTTAAAGAAGACAAACAAATAGTAATATAAAATTACATTATTTATTCATTATTCCCTTAAGGCTAGCATTACTTGCACAAGGCATATAGGACTAAAGTTCTGACTGATGAACAGAGGGATCATAAGACTTTTTATACATGTTTAGAACCATTCCAATTCAGAATGACCATGTCACAAAACTTTATGACTTCCATTTGTTACCATCTATATGTGAAACAGAGTTCCTTGGTTGTAAATGCAAATTGGCAATGACCAGAGCAGGGTCTATTTACATTTTACAGTCTCAGGATGTCTGTTTTGCTCTCATATGGAGTAAGTCCCAAGATAAGGGGAATCTCACCTCTGGTCTTTGAAGTTGCTAACACAGGGAAGGCATGTTTAAATCAATCAAAGCAGCTTGTTTGATTAATTCAGACTTTGGACAAAATGTGATATTTAATGATCATCACTACCTTGCCTAAAAGGGGATTAAGCAAACCTGGAGATGCATTAGTATGGGAAAGGGCTCTGGGTGCCATCTCTCCTAGCCCTCTCCTCCCATTTTTTTCCCTGGAAGTTTGGTTTCAAGAAGTGGAAGAATCATGTGACTGCTTGGCCTTGGGAAAACCGCTCCCAGGCTGTGAGGGAGCTCTATGAGGACCTGCATACCATCAGAAGCTCTCCTGGTACGCTGCCTCTCACAGCTGCTGGGGTAGAGGATACAGTAAGGCAGATTGTCCCAACTCAGCCCCAAGGAGACGTGGAGGCAAGGCAGACTTACTAGCAGTGGGATCTTGAAAGAGAGAGAGAATGAGCTACCAAAACGTACCATGAATGGTGTGACGGGGCTTCCTTGGGAATGTGAACACGGCCTCATCTGGCGGTTTCTGTCCTCAGGCACCACGGTGACCTGGGGGAATGTCTTCTATGTGCTGCTCTTCGGCTGGTGGCTTTTCCTGGTCTACCTCCTCATGTCTATGCTGATGTTTCTCACTATCCTGGCAGCTCCTTATGGTATGTCTTCCTAAAGGAATGGGCCATCCCCAGACTTGACTTGGTCGTCCTCACCATGATTTAGTGTACTGGAGAGAGTGGGGACCTAGGATCCAATCCAAACTCTCATACCTGCTATCTGTGTGACCTTGGGGCGAGTCATTTTCCTCTCTTGCCCATAAAATAGAACTGATGATAACATTTGCCCCATCCTACTATACAGGATTGTTGTGTAGTGTTTCATAAACTTGAAAGCCTGTACATGTGTAGGAGTTGCTATTTATTTCCAGAACAAAACTAACTATGGGAGACTGGCCTATGATAGAATTCTCAGGGGCCATTCATACTTACTACCTTTCATACATAACTACCTTTCTGGTGATTTTTTTTTTCTGAGCTGAAATAGTGAGGTGGCAGAATTGGGGAATCTGAGGGCTTTGTTACGCAGCTAGCTTTTCCCCAACCTGATCTCATTTTAGCTCACTTTTACTCTATGGCTCACAGAATCCTATATAACCTCAGAGGTCACCTGATCTAACCCATACCTGAACAAGAGTCCCT
This sequence comes from Pseudochirops cupreus, assembly GCA_028627135.1. Classification (NCBI taxonomy): domain Eukaryota; kingdom Metazoa; phylum Chordata; class Mammalia; order Diprotodontia; family Pseudocheiridae; genus Pseudochirops; species Pseudochirops cupreus. The sequence goes on along the minus strand of CM053581.1, from coordinate 491,364,273 downwards.
TCTACAGTACCTCTGACAAGTGGCTATCCAGCCTTAGCTCAAATACCTTCCTCTATCCATCTTCTTAAAAGGAAGGTCTTTTCAGAACTCACTAGGCCCTTCCCCCTCCCATTCTCTCTCTTGCCTACAGGGAAACTATGCTGGCATCTGGCTGGATATTTGCCCTGGCCATTTGATAAAGTGATCCAGAAGGTATAGAAGGAGAAGGGTGGGAGTAGGGAGGCAGAGGGGGTCATAGACAGACCCAGGCAATGTTATGGGTTGGGGGAAGAGTAGGAGGAGTGTGAGACAGAAAAAATTCCACCTTAGGAGTTGCCGAAGGTGTTTAGAGAATTAGTCTTTGTAGGCAAGACACACCTACCTCCTTCCCCTAGTGGGGCTAGGTAAGGTCTAGCTTGGGGTTTCTAGGAAGGGCTTTTGATTCCTTCTCCTCCATTATTTCATGTTGAGGGGTTGGATCTGCACATATGTGAAGTCTGTGAGGCTTCCAATGCCTCCTGTTCCTTCTGGGCACACGTATACTGCTTCTTTCTAAATAGTTGGTCAACGTATGAAACCCTTATCTACCAGGTACCTTGGCTGTACCCAGAAGTGCTCCTGGCTTCCTGACTTTTTAAATAAATACTCTGGTTTTTGTTTTTAGATTCCTTCTCTGACCTCCTTTTTCCTTCTTTCAGAAACATTTCTCCCTTAGGTTGTGCAAGGATGCCAGTAACTGTGACTTCTCTGAACTAGAGACCAGCCCACTTCTCAGCCACCTTCATGGGCCACTCAGGGCTCAGAAAGTGTACTCTAACCACCCCAAATATGGTCACTGGGTAAGCCGGTCCCCTTGTGCTTCTCCTTCCCTTCTCTCTTCAGTCCTTGAGATGGAAAGATCAGGGACCTGGAATTTGTATATCCTCTGTCTGTGCCTTCCATACCAACACATTTTTTGAGGAGTGTGTTCTTTTCTTGAGTTGATTTCCTTCACTGCTTCCAATGGGACCAGAGTAAGTATTATCAATGGAATAAAAAGCACATAATTACTGTAGGTTGTTTGAAGGCAATGGCTTAGAATCTTTGTTTGTTCTTCATGAAGACCCAAGGATCTGTGAGGACAGGGTCAAACAAAGCTTTGGGATCCCCCATGTGAGGTTGTTGGCATGGAACAGCATGAGTAGGTCATTTCCTTCTTGGTCTTCTCTTGCTAGTTCCGAGTCAGCACTTACATATGGCTTTTCCTGGGCTACCCTGTCCTGGTCATCATTCACAGCGTCATTTGCTGCTTTTCCTGGCTCCTGGTGTTCATTATTCCAGTCGCCAAGATGAATGCCAGGATGGTGACCAAGATCCTACTGGCAGACCCACAGCAGGTGCACGTGCAGGTGATAAAGGTGAGGTGTCCTTGAATGGAGGGGAGAGGGCCACACCTACCCGGGGGGGGGGGGATGACCTCAAGTAGCTCTCTGGAAGGCCAGTGTCACTTGGACATATTTAGATACAGGCAAGTGAGGAACATCAGCTCAGACCACATCATTTAGTCCTTGAGGCAGTATTGTAAGAAGAGAAGGGTAATCAATTAGGAAGCAGCAAATCTAGATTCAGATCCCTTCTCTTAGAATCATAGATTTTACAGATGAGGAAACTGAGGTCCCAGAGAAGTTCTGTGTCTTTCCCAAGTTCACACAAGCAATAAGCAGGAGAGCCGACATTTGAACCCAGGACCTCTAATCCAAATCTGGCCCCCTAACCACCTACTCTACCACTTTACAATTGCATGACATTGGGCACATCACTTAATTTTTCTGAGAAAGGTTTCCTGATCTGTAAAAATGGGTGTGATAATATTCACACTATCTACCTTACAAAGTGGGTGAAGGAAAACTTGGAAACTGAGAAAAGCAGTCTGCAGAGCCTGAAGCTCTCTTCTTCCTTCCCTCTGCCTTCAGCTGCTGCCAGGCTAATTTCAGCTCCAGATATAGCTAGAATATGAACTTGTATCTTGTTGACTGCAGAGGAAAGTTTGAGTTTTGTTACTGATCCTTTCTTGATCTTTCCCCACATCTCCCCAGCCCCTGGTGGTAGGGAGCCTAGGATGAGAGTAGCTGGAGTTGGAAAGGGCCTTGTAGGTCATATCTAGTCTACCCCCAACCCCCATTTTACAGATGGATGGAAGCCAATACCTAGAGAGGTTAAAGTGGCTTGGCCAGACATTAGTGGCAGATGGGAGACTAGACCCCAAGCTCTCTCGCTCGAAGTGGAAGGGCAAACACATACCTGGGAATCTCACTTTCCTCCAGAAGCCCACTCTTAGGATAAGAGGTACAAAAAGAAGGTCCTATAAGAGATTTCTGGGACTTAAGGCTCAAATATCTTAATGAATCTTATAGGCCATTTTGTTTTCATAGAATTGTTGGAAGTAGAAAGCAGAGTTTAAATCCCAAAGGAACCAGCCAGCCCAAGTCTAGCTCTGGCCCCTTCTGCCCACTTTCTATTATTCCCTCACAATGCTGCCTTTTTGGTCAACAGGATAATACAGACCTACCTTGACTTTCTCTAAATTCTTACTCCCTGCTATCTTTCAAGGACCCTTTTGCTCTATTACAAATGTGGAAGTAGGGGAGGAATATCCCATGGCATTCAATGAATCAGGGAAAAATCTGAGACCAGAGCCAACATACCCAACTCCCTATGCTTCAAAGGGTGGTAGGGGGTACAGATTGCGTGGAATGTTGGGGAAAATAGGCCCAATGTAAATAGCCCTTCGGTTCTGAATGTCTTCTGTCACCCTCTTCCACAACCCCAACTTTAGACAGAGGCACCCTTGGATGCCGACACCCTTCTGTGCTGCTGTCATGCAGCTAACTCCTATTACTACAAATATACTGTGGATGGTGTTAATGTCTTTGCTGTCAGTATCCTTTGCTGTGTCAAAAAGGTGGCCACAAATGCCATTCGCCCACAGCAGCCCTGCAGCTGGAAATAGTGGGAAAGGACAGACTGAATCTGGGAAGAGGAAGAGTATGGTGGTGACTGAGGAAGACTCGCCCCCAGGTGGAAGGGAGCAAGGGGCCAGCTGTTTGTTTTTAATGAACTTTTACAAAAGGAAGGGAATGGGAGCACATCATGAAGGTTGATACCAGAGCTAGGGGTGGGGGCCCCGACTCCCTGTAGATAACTCATGTGGGTTTGTTCTGCTTGGGGACGGTGTCCTCCAAACAGATCTGTTTAAAGACATAAGATAAACTTTTAAATGAGCATGGAGTCCTGTTCCTTAACCCATTGTCTCCAGACCTCCTGCCCCTGGTACTCATGACCTTGATCTTGGGCTATGTGGACAGCCAGAACCAATACATGAGCTCTCAGGCCAAGTTCACCCTCTCCCTCCTCTCCATCATACCTCTCTCTTACTTCATTGGCATGGCCATCGCCAGGTAAGAACTGAGGGGTGCTCAGAAGCCACTTGTGCCTCCCCATTTTCTACATCCAGATCCCCCGAGAGGCAACATAGTACAAAGAACACTGGGTTGAGAAGCTAGAGACGTTGGAATTGAGTCCTAGTTTTGGCATCAACAAGCTATATGGGTGGGTAGCTAGCTGGACAGCAGATTAAGTGCTGGGCCTGGGGTTGGGAAGACTCTACTTCCTGAGTTCCAATCCAACTTCAGACACTAGCTGTGTGACCCTGAACATTTAACCCTATTTGCCTCAGTTCCCCTGTCTGTAAAATGTGCTGGAGAAGGAAGTGATAACCACTCAATTATCTCTGCCAAGAAAACTCCAAAACAAGTCGGACACGACTAAAATGACTGAGCAACAGCAACAAGCTGTGTGACCCTGTCTGAGTCACTTGATTCTCTGAGTCTTGGTCTCCTCATCTGTGAAACAGTCAAGAGAATGCTTTCTAAGTCCTTACAGTGCCATATGAATGTAAGAGGACTTGGGGCTGGGGGCCTGGATTTGAATCCCACCAGAGATATCCATCTGCATGACCTTAGCTAAGTCAGTTTTCTCATCTGTAAAATGAGGTTAATAATGATTATTGATTTTTGATACTGATCTAATATAGATAATGAAGTCAGTGCCTCCCTTAGTGTTGGTCTAAGGTAAAGGCTGTGCAAACCTCAATTGTAAGGAGTTGTTATCGATATAGGCTCTAAGGCATTCTGGTTTCCAACAGAACAGGCTGCCTGGTTAAGCAGTAAGTATTGCATGGCCGGAGGTCATGGGATGTAGAGCTGGATGGGGGCCTCAGAGGCTATCTAGTCCAAACTCTTCTTTTTATACATGAGGAAACTGAGGCCTATGGGGATAAAGTGACTTGCCCAAGGTCACACAGGTAGTATAGGATTTGAACCCAGATTCTATGACTCCAGAGTGAGTGCTCTTTATTACATTGCTCAAATAGAGGCTGAATGACTTGTTACAGGTCTTGTAGCAATTTATGCATTGGGCAGAGGTTGGATCAATTCATGTCTGTGGTCCTTTTCAACTTGGAGACTGATTTTTTAATGAATATTAAGAGACCCAGAAATATCAAAGTCCCTTGCAGTGACCCTGGCACAGCTGTTTACTTGAGGGGAAGGATGGTGTGGTACTGACTGTACTGAACTGTATGGCCTCTGTCCTGTTTCTGTGCTATGGACCTTCTCAGAGTGCTGCGTCCCCAGTGAGGTAACAAGGGACAGTGGCCTTGAGCCCTGTTTTTTGTCTTGGTTCCCAGCATTTCAGCTCAGAGCACTTTCGCTGTGGACGCTGTGGTGAATGCCACATTCAGCTCCATCGTCGAGCTGACGCTTTATATCACTGCACTAATCAAGGGGGCCCAGGAAGGGAACAAATGCTATGAAGAGGTGGTGAAGTCTGCTCTGACGGGCACCGTGCTGGGCTGTATCCTCCTTGTACCGGTGAGTCTGGCTAAGATGGTTCCTCACTTCTCTTCAGATAAGGTATGGAGGGCTCTCAGAGCCTGGGAAGGGTAGAGACCAAGTTTGGAATTCTCACTTGGCTTATGAAGAAGTTCCCATGGTCCCAAGAACCCCAATCCCTGAGTCCAGGGAAGGATGAAAGATCTGAGAGGTTAATTTGAGGCTTCTCTGCTCTTCTGGACATCCCTTCCCTCTCCATACTCTCCCTCCAAAACAAACTCATGAGGTTTTATCTCTAGAGCTGGAAAAGCCCTAAGGGACCAAAGGATTCAACTCCCTCATTTTTCAGGAGAGGAAGGTGAGGTTAAGGCCTACCCTTAGGTCACACAGGTAGTAAGTAGTAAAGACAGGATTGAAAGCCTAATCCTCTAACCCCAGAGTCAGCCCTCTTTCCCCATACCATGCAGTCTCTCATTAAAATCAGTCTGCAAACATTAATTCATTAAAAAAAAGTTTATTGAGTACATGTACAAAGCTATGTACAAAGCACTACAGGGTACACCAAGAAAATGAAGACACACTGCTCTTCTCACAGAGGTTACAACATCCTTTGAATATGGAGAGTATTTAGGCTTCAAAATGTCCAAAACATCTTCCTCTGGAGTGAACCCTGAGGGTCTGTATCCTAGTCCACTATAGAGTTCTGCCCTGCTTTCCTCTGACAGAACAACAACAGGCACCCGTCTACTCTCCTTGTACTATGTCCTTTTCGCAGGATGTGTTCCTAAAAACTAGTGTGGTTTTAGTCATTCAAATCTGCCTGTAAAAACCATGGAAGAGTTTTATTTTAAAAGTGTGCCTTATTCCAACTCTATTATGCTCTAGGTTAATGGCCTCCTACTTGGTTTGCCTTCCCACCCTCCACCCCCAGCCCGTAAAGTCTAACTTGGCTCTTGTAATAGTTGTAACACAAGGGTGCTTCCTCTCTGACAGCTGATCAATTCTGTTGTTCTCAGTTTTTCTGGCGATGGAAACAGGTAAGACAGATGATCTACATGGGTCTTTTGCTTCAGGAGAGAAATCCATGGAAATGAAAAACTTAAGAGCCACTGGCCTGGAGAACTTGCCCTTGAGTAAATTCTTTTTTTTTCCCCCTCGGAGGGGGGAAGGCAGGTTAAGTGACTTGCCCAAGGTCACACAGCTAGTAAGTGTTAAGTGTCTGGGGCCAGATTGAAAACTTGCTCTTGAAAGCAGGGGTTCTAAACTTGGGTCTGTGAGCTTGTTTTTCTTGATTGCTATTTTATTAATTGTCCTGTTTCCTTTGTAATCCTATATATTCTGTTTATATATTTAAAGAAAACAACAACATAATTTTAAGGAGTCCATAGGCATCCCCAGACTACCCAAAGGTGAGATCCTAAAAAAGATGAATAATTCTAATTTAGAGCAGAGAGTCTTACTTTGCTATTTATATTCCCAGAACTTTGCACAATATATGCTTTATTCTTTGATTTAAAGGAAGGTGGTCTCCAGGCCTTTGTAAGATAAAGAATTCTGTTTTGGTAATCATTCATATTCAAAAGCTCACCAGCTTGCCACCAGATGTGGTGGAACAGGTGAAGCTATCACTTGATGATGCAATAGCTTTCTCTATTTGAATAAATTGAGATTTTTGCTTGACTTGGTTTTCTTTTCAAACTGGGCTTGCCTCTAGTGAAATGGCAGGTTCTGAAAGCTGCATTTGTTAACCCAGCTGACTAAATCACAGCTGCATGACCATATCTTTCCTTTGTAACCCTATCTGCTCAATACCTTGTCTCAAAGATCTCACCCATTCCCATGGAGTCAGTTCTCCAAACCAATAAACATTTGTTAAGTGTGTGCCAAGCATGGGGACAGGGACCACAGAAATTTAGGTAAGACATGGTTCCTGCCCTCAGGAGCTCGGGGTTGTAAAGTGCAGGCCTTTGGTTTGGCTTTCTCTAATGTAATTTATATAATACTGTCCATTAGAGTTATGTAGGGTCTAAAGTGAGGGGCTGGGGAGGGAGAAGGTCATCAGTCCATTTTCTGGCAGAGATGACATCTGAGTTGTATTTTAAAGCAGAGCTGTCATACTCATAGTGTGTACAAAACTCCCTAGTATGACCTAAACCAGATTAAAGATGCAAAATCAATAAAAACGTAATACAACATAGATAAGGGTGATTTCTGGGTTTTTTGTCAAGATATGGCTTGCAAGGATCTTTTCCTAGCTGAGTCTGACACCACTGCTTTTAAGTATGGGTAGGAATTACACAAAGGGGAGGGGAAGAAGGCAGAATGATATTCCAAGCATTGGGAAAAAAAATGAGAAAGGACAGTTCTCAAGGTAAAGTTTAAACACAGTGGGAAGCATATTCGGCAGGGAGAAAGAGCAGGCTAAATTTGGCTGAAGCACCGAGTGTGTGAAGAGCAATATAAGAAATCTGCTGCCAAATTAGGGCAGGTCTTAGAGATGAAACTGAATTCACTTCAATATGTGCCAAGCATTGGGGATACAAAGGAAGCAATGAGAAATAGGCTGTTGTTCTAATGAACTATTTTCCAAGTCTTAGAAAAAACTGCAGATTAAACATTATTTTTCACAGGCCAAAGTGAAACTTTGTGAACTCATGGGTTCCCTCTTTCTGGAGGGCCTCAAGCCAAGGCTGTGTGGCCACTTGTTGGGATGACATAATACATACGAGGAGTCTTCTGTTCAGGTTTGGCTGGGACTAGATGTCCTCAGGGACTCTTACAATCACCTGGGCTCAAATCATCAGTCTTGGCTCTTCCTTAATATTATTCACATTCAATCAGTGTGGCAGTCCTGTCAATTCTTCCATCCTATTTCTATCCATCCCTTCCTCTATGGCAGGTGTCCAACTTGTCAAAAGTATCAGCAAAATTCCCCAGCAGCTTAAACCAGATTTAAAATGTTTAATGAAAGAAATTTTTAAAATACAGTATAATGTTGATTTGTGGCTTTCTGGGTCAGTTTGCAGCCCTCAGGAATATGTTTCTATTTGAGTTGGACACTCCTGCTTCATGGGATATCACCCTGGTTCAGGCTCTTTCTGACAGGAACATAGTTGTAGGATGGGAAGGGACCTTAGAGATCATCTAGTTGAGTATGACCATTTCACAAATGAGGAAACTGAAGTCCAGGGTGGTAGGTGACTTGACCAAAGCCTCACAGGAAGTGAGTGGCAGAGCTGGGCCTGGAATCCAGGGCTTTGAACTCAAAATCAGTGGACTTTCCACTGTAGCCAACGCCTCTGTACTGTGAAATACCAGCCTCTCACTTGTCTCTCTCATTCCCACCTCTTCTCCCTGTATCCCAGTCCCTGAGCATATCACTAGATTAATTTTCCTGAAACATGCCCCTCTCATGCTCTGCATCCTTTGTTGACTCCCCATTGTCCAAATTCCCTAATATGATATCCCAGGTCTTCTACAACTTGGGTTCTTCTTGCTCCTTCTTTTCATACCTGCCTGTGATTCTGGTCTGACCTTAGCTAGAGTTGCTGAGAGAAATCAGAATGCCTGTGGCACCACTGTTGATACCTCGGTCATCTGTGTTCATCGGAAAGGAGAAGCTAGATTCCTGCCTGGGTGCCCATCCCCAGGCCCAAATCCTCATCTTCCTGGTATACAGATCTTCCTTTCTCTTTGCCAGCTGATCTCTCTCTCTCCCTGTTGAAAACAGACCATGCGGGTGGCAGCTACAAAGAACTCATAAATCAACAGCTTGACCCTTAGGCAAAGGTTGATGGATGTGTGGTACAAAGAAGTAGACAAACTTCAAGTAAGCTCCCAGCCTGTCCTGGTTTGGGCTGGTGCAGGGGAGGCTATCCCTAGAAGAGCTTTGGCTTTCCCTAAAGACCTGATTGGTGTCCCTGTTTCTAGTTTCTCCATCATCCACAGAGTTCCCAAAAGAATCTTCCTACAGCACTGTGTCACTCCTCTCCTTAAGGAGCTTTGGTGATTCCCTGTTACTTCTAGGATCACATACAAACTCCTCAGCTGGTTGCATTTTTCACACACATGTTCTAGTCAAACTGGCCTACTTTCTGTTCCCCAAACTCAGTATTCCATTTCCCACCTCCCTTCTTTTGCACAAGCTATCCCCCACTGGTCAGGCAAGCATTTATTAAGTGCTTACTACATGCCCGGTATTTAGCTCTCTGAATCCAGAAGCCTCCTTAGCTGCCACCTCCTATAAAAAGCCTTTTCTGTAATATTTTCTCCCTCCTCACTGTATCCCACTGAAGAATGTGAATTCCTGTAAGGTAGAGATGGCCTAGTCCCTGGCACAGAGCAGGCACCTAAGAAATGTTTGAACTGAATCAAGCTGAGCGGGCTCCTCCATTTTTACAGGGTGTCCATTCATCCGTGAATTAGGGAATTTCCTATTTATAATTGCTTCAGAGGAGATCCTCCTACACCACCGATCTCTACAATGCTAAAATAGGAATACTAGATATTTGATTTGATTCAACAAATGATATACACCTACTACATACATATGGGGTGCCATGTTGGGCAGTGAGGTTACTGAGTCCAGTCCATCAGCAAGAAGTATACTATTGGCTTTGGCAACTACTTGGACAGAAGAGATGCTTAACTAGTGCTTGCCAACTTATTGTGGTGGGTGAGGGAGAAGGGAAGACAAAACCATAGTCATAGACCAGAGCCTGCCGGAGCTCTTCTCTTTTTGTACTGAGAGAGAGTGTCCATAGCAAAAGAGCGGGGCGGGGGGCTGAATGAAAATTTTTCTAGTGGAAAGAGCCTTAGATTTTAAATCAGTGGATTGAAGTTCAAATGCCACTTCTATTACTTACTACCCGATATGTGCCCTTGCGCCTCAGCTTTTCATCTGGAAAATGAGAAAACTGGCCTAGAGTGAAAGATTCCTGAGGCCCCTTTCAGCCCCAAATCTGTGATCTGATGATGCTGTTTCCAGGGTCTCTGCATGGTGATAGGGGGAATCCACCACCCTGAACAGAGGTTTAACAACTGGTCAGCAGGGGTCAGCTCTGCACTGCTCTTCCTGTCTATGGGAGGTAAGCCAGGGATATGTGGGGTGGGGTCAAGGTATTCTACCCAGGACAATAATGGCAGACAACGTCTGGGATGCAGTTAACAGGTTTAGGTTCTGGAAACAATGTACCAGCACCCCAGACTGGAGGATGGGGGTGGGAAACAAAACTAAATTCAATCAGGGTAGAGGGTGCTTGGGGACAGCTAGGTGGGATGGTGGATAGAGCCCTGGACCTGGAGTCTTGAAGACTTTTTCCTGAGCTCAAATCTGACTTCAGATACTAGCTATGTGACCCTGGGCAAGTCACTTAACCTTACTGGCCTGTTTTCTCATCTATAAAATGAGTTGGAAAAGGAAATGGCTAACCACTCTGTCTTTGACAAGAAAACTCCAGATGGGGTCAGAGTCAGACGAGATTGAAAAACAATGGAACCACAACAACAGAGAGTGCTAAAGGCATATGCAGGAAAGCTGAATAACCCTTTTTCTAAGGACTTGGAAGTAAAAGGCCTATGTTCTCTCTGGTCTGATTTCTTCTCCCTTCTCAGTGACTGCTCCTTCCTCATTCAGTAATGACTAAGGGAGAACCTTGGAGCTCGAAGAAACTTTCCAAGTGCCCCCTTCTGCAGATGAGTTAGTTGGAAGTGCAAAGGTGACTTGCCCAAGGTCACGTGACTGACAAGGGACAGAGATGAGGCCAGAAGCCAGGGCTCTGATTGGGAGTTGGGGGCTCTTTTCTACACTGCTGCCCCTTCTCTCAGGAAGGGGGAGGGTTTCTTCCTCTGTTACTGCAGGAAGCTCTAAGGCTTGATAAAAGTCCCAGAAAGGAAGCTTGGAACTAACAACCTAGATGGCCCCAGATGGGCTCAAATCTTAGGTCTCACTTAACTGCAGCCTGATTCCTGCTTGTTGCCTTTACTTAATCCTTAGAAATGGTATTTCCATTCCTTGAGATCCAAGGTTCTTTAGCACTCTGCCCTTCGGGGGCAGCTGGCTTGCTGCCCTGACTCTGGCACCAGTAATGGGATCTGCTTGGCCCTGGAGATGTTGGGAGAAACCTATTCTGAGCCTCTAGGACTTCCGTGTCAGCAAATATAGGGACCAGAGGAGTGAGATCTCAGAATCCTGCGTATCCGTGGGATCTGACACCAATTTCCTGGCTGTGGCAGGTGTGTTTGCCCCAACGCTCTTTTCCAAGGTCTATGGGAGACTGATCTGTGGAGAGTGCCAGAACCTTACCCAAGACCTCTCAGGGAGCTATCTGTGCCACAGCTGCCGATTTGACTTGGCAGGTAAAATGCCTGGCCCTGAGTTGCCCTGGAGCCAGGGAAGAAGATGGAGCCCACGTTAGGAAACCTCATTAAGTACTAAACATGTACTTATATGTAGTACTAAAACTATTATGGGGCTGGAGGGGAATGGAGGAAAAGGAGATATTAAAAGCTGAACTGGAGTCCATTTCTACTACTACCCAATGCCCTGTGCAACCCCATATGAATGAATGGGTATGGGTACTGCTGGCTTTTCTACCAGGGTCTGAGGACCCTAGAGGATAGGATATATTACACAAGATAACTGGGTGGTAAACTAACGTGTCCCTCAGCTCTAGTTTAGTTTGGTTGGTTTTTTTTTTTTGACAAGCTATAAGTATCAGAATAATCAGGGGAGATTGTTGTAGAATTTATACGGGGGAACATCATAAGCTGCATTCTAGGCAAGATAAATGAGAGGAGAGCAGTGGATATGGAGATAAGCATGGTGTGTGTATTGGAGACAGAACCTGACTGGAGTGAAGGATGATTAGGCAACAGTGGGAAAAGGTAGGTCTGAGCCAAGTCATAAAGGGCCTTTTAAGCCCCTGATATTCAGGTCACTACAGGTAGAGTATTGTGCTCAGTCCTGGGCTTCATGTTTTAAGCCCAATGCTGACAAAATGGGGCCTGTGCAGAAGAGAGCAAAGCACATCATGAGGACTGGTAAAAGGAAAAAAGGATGTTTACCTTGAAGAGAAAACTGGGCACAGAAATCTGAAGAAAACCTTATCACCTTATAATTTCTCTCCTCCCTAGCCTTGCTCTGCACACTTCTACCCCTAAAACACTCCTGGCTCTATAAACTCTTTGGTCTCAGCAAGACAGATTCCTGTAATGAAGCAAGTCTAGCTCAAGACTAGTGGAAAAACTGCCCAGGGGTGGGTGGGGGTGATTTCTTAAATCTCATTTTGTATGGAAATTGTCCCACTGCAGTAGCTTTGGTCAGCCCAAAACCTGCTACTGAGACTAATATCCTAAGGATTATTATCACTACCTCCCCAAAATTTGTCATCCAATGAAGTCAGACATAATTTAAACTGACCTCAATCCTGAATATATCCCTTTTTCTGTTCCCCCAAGGGTAGGTTTTCCAAGTGCCAATCCTATTTTGAGGGGGTCATCTCTTTAAGCAGACTGGAGTAAACTGGGGGCTGGGAGAGGAGAAGGGGAATAACCTGAGGCAGAGCCCAGACTCGGATCCTGGAGAGGCACATATAACTTGGACATGACCGAATAGCTCTTAAGGGCCACTGATTAATGGCTCAGGTTTGCCTTTCAGATGGAGAACAATGGAACTCTCTACTACAGCCTCGTCCAGTAAGTATAACCTGAGGGGAACCACTATGAGTTCCGGTTACTGGTTTTCTGGGACCAGTTCTCCTTCCTAACCAGGATCTGATTGCTTTCCCCATTTCCTACCTGTTTGGCCCAAACACTTGGAACATACTAGAAAGAATGGATAAGCTTTGTGACTCTGGGAGATTCCCTTCCCCTCTCTGAGCTTCACATTCTTCTCTAAAATGGCCATATGTGTGACCTGCTTTGTAAGGTAGCTGTGAGGGGGGTGGAAGGGCCACTCAATTTGGAGCTCAAGGGCCTGGGTTTTAATCCTAGTCTACGGCATTCTACTTATATGATTATCTTATCTACCTCTCTGGGTCTCCCTCAGTTTCATCAATAAAATGAAGGGGACCAAAACACATTTTAACATTCCATGGACCTGTGACTTGGAGATCCTCCCTCAAGAGGGTCTTATCCTTTGTGGTCCCCCACAGGTAATAATAATGTGAATTATTTATTATTGCCCAGTGGGGAAATAAGCAGATGGCATGGGGTTCTGAGAAATGGAAAAGTGACTGATTATAGAGGAAACACTGATGGTAACTGCATTTGTGGTGGCCTCATACTGGCTGTGACATGGTGGCACTAGAGGTTTACTTCTCCTAAACCAGTATAATTGCCTATTTCTGCTGTTGCTTCTCTTATCTCTTTGCCTTTCCTCTCCCCAACTAGCTTCGTCTTGCAGACATGGGCTTAGTCTCCTTGTCATTCTCAAGAGACCCTCTCCCTTGTGGGATGGATATTGGTGTCCTGGTTGGGAATGCAGGCCTCTGCCTTCTCCCCCTTCACCCTGGCATTACATTCCAGGCCCTTGGTATACACAGTGTCTCTGCTCCTCCCTGCTGCCTACCTCGTGGGCCTCTTCTTCACCCTGAAGACGCACTCTCACATCTACGATATCCACATCAGTGACTACCCCTGTGAGTTGCGGGATAGTTTAAACCATCCTTCTCTTTGGCTTCCTTACCCTTTCTTCCTCCACCTGGACCAGAGATTAGCAAAAAAATTTAACCAACTTTCTCAGTTATGACAGTGTGAGGAAGGGGAACAATATATTTCACCGGGGAGAACCTGGACTGTTATGCCCCTTATAACCAAACTGTTCAAGTTGGGAGTAGTATTCTCCCTGTTTATCCCCTCCCCAAATCCTTGAAGCAACAGCAAGGTAAACTCTAGAGGGATACCAGAGTCCACAATGTTGAAGGAATGACGAGTCTAGAGAATCCACAAGGGGTGATAACTGTTAGTCTTAAGGGTTTCACTTCAGGTATCTCCCTTCTTTCCTCTACTCTTCCTTACCAGTGCCCAGGCACCATCATGGTGCAGTGGTTCACTGGCCCCGATGGCGTGCCCTGCTCTTGCTGCTGCTGTCCACCCTCTGCATGTCTGCCTGTGCTGACCTGACCACAGAGCACATCAGCCCCATTCTGGAGAGTTCAACTGTGTCCCAGGTGAGGTGGTGTCTCCTGTTAGCTTCACTTTGGAGGCAGTGGCTCCATTCAATAGAGCTAGTGTTGGGGGGAGGGTTTATCTAAGGGAAAAAAAACCACTAGATTCTAATTCTGACTCAGCTCAGCCCCAAACTTTAGTGGGAATTTTGGGTCTTCAAATAACTCTCGTCCTTGATTCCCTTTTCTCAGATGGAAGTGGCGATGCCTTCCCTACTCATTCCATAGATTTGTTGGACCTGAGATGATTCTTAAAAGGAATAAGCCCTCCACCTATTCACAATATCTATCATAAAATTCCATCTACAAGGGTGACTGTTCTTATCATACATTTCTATCCTTGCCAGGTTCAACCAAAGCTCAGAGCCAGGGTCACGGATCAGATTTTGCTTTTACCCCAAACAATCCTTTCTGGACTTAGGGCTCAGTATCTGCCTTTTCTTACCCAATCTCCCTGCCCCATGGGGCTGCCTCAACTGCCTAAAGTAGTAGTTTTGACAGGTGGAGTTTTCCCTGCTGAGACTAAAAGGCACTACTGCCATTGCCCTCTGAATAGGTACTTCTGGGCCTTACTACTTTGTCCTAGGACTGCAGGGTACGATCTGCTCTGACCAATTAGCTAAATTTCATGATCCAGTCCAGATGCTAGTGCTGGGTTGCTACTTAGAGAGGGACTATTTTATAGATAGAAAAAAAGTCTTGGTTGGTGCCTTTTGAGGTGATAGGGGATGAGCTTGGCAGAAGTTTCTAGAAAGTTGCGGTCTACATGATTTTCCCTTTCCCTTCTCCCAGTATTTTATAGGAGTAACTGTGCTTGCCATGGTACCTGAATTGCCTGAGATTGTCAATGGGATTCAGTTTGCCTTGCAGAACCACCTGAGTCTCAGGTGAGGATGCTACCCTTGCAGGGGTGGAGAGACAGGGCAGAGGCACTGTTATCAGCTTCTTATAGAACATACTTCCCTAGTCCTCAGCTGGAGATTTTATGATTGAAACTATAATCAACATTCCAGTTAAAAGAATTCTCAGCCTGAAGTTAGCAGAAGAAAGCCTTGTTAATGGAACAAAAGCATAGTAGGAAATATCTTCAAATAGCTTTGAGGCCCATACATATTATAAATTGGCTAGAGAGTAGGGAAGCCAGATTAACCAAGGGAAGAGGTAGACTAAAATGAGACAGGTGGTTCTTTCTGTAATATTAGGCAGTATGACCTAATAAAATGAGAGTAAGGGTCTGGGTTTTAATTTAATCCTTGTTCTGCCATTACCTAGCTATGTGACCTAGGGCAAGTTACTTAACCTGTCTAAGCAAGCCTCAGTTTCCTTATCTGTAAAATAGGATTAAAATGGATGATTTCTAAGGTCCTTTCTAACACTATGATTCTGAGTACTTTGTAGATAAGATCATGATGGGTCACAACTATTTCAGAAGGAAATGAGCTGTAGTTGTCACCTCAGGGTGGAATTCAAGCCATATTTGAGCAATACCCAGAAGGTAGATATTGTCTCATGGAGAGGAGAAGGGAAGCCCTCAAGCATAAGGTTAAGCATCAGGTCATGTTACCCAAACAGCCCTGTTTTGTTTTTCAAGGAAGCCGTCTGCTCCCAAGCTGTTAATTTTGCAGAAAAAATAAAGAGCTTCTGCCCTGCCCCCCCAGAAGAAATTAGCTTTGAAGCAGTAAGGGCTGGTATGATAATAATACTATGAATGGAGGGTCAAAAAAATTTAGGTTGATTTGACTCCTACAGTTATTTTCTGAGAAGTCTTTTCTTTGGCCCTGGTTCACCGTCTGTAAAAGCATTAGGTGATTTTTAAGGCCTCTTCTCACTCAAATGGAAAGGCCCTGACTGTACTTGCATCTAGGTCCAGCTCACCTGGACAGGAACACCTTTCTTTCAGGTTTCTTTTTTGCCACCTCACTCTATCTCCCATTCCAATTCTCTTTTAGCATTGAGATTGGCAGCTGATTGCAGTACAAGTCTGTATGTTGCAGATACCCATCCTGGTGCTGTTCTCTATCTTCCATGTAAGTCAATCTGGATCTGGGAGTAAAAAGAACTTTCAGGGGGTCACCGACTTCCTCACATTTGAAAGGCTGATGTGAGCACTTTCTTGAGGTGTTTTCTGCTGTCAGGAGTCCAATGGACCTCCCTTGGGAGATAGGACACTTGAGTGTCTTCCATGGACATTCATTCAACCCCCTGGGGACAACCTTTGCTTGTGAGCAGATCAGACCCACCTTGGACTTTTTCAGATTTACATGCTCACTAAGGATGGCTATCAGAAGGCAGAGGGTGCCCCTCTACCTGTCCATGAAGGCTGATGTGCCTGGCCAAGAGGTTAAATGTGACAGCTGTGATGATTTAAAGGGATATGACAGAAAGAACACTGGATCTGCGGGGGTCAAAAGAGCTAGATGTCAATTCTGGCTCTGCTCCTGAAGGCCTTTCATGACCCTGGGCAAGCCAGAATGTTTATTTTTCTGGGCCTCAGGTTTATCTGTAAAATGAGGACTGCTGAAGGAGACCTCAAATGATTTTAGAACACAAAAGCCCTCCGGGGATCAGGAAGTTTTAAAATGGGACCCCCTGAGTTCCTAAGCCCTCTGAGCCCCATCACAAAGCAAGTAATAGCAGAGGTCTAACTTACTCTCTTTAGCCCACAGGATTTATGCTGCTCTTCAGTGACCTCCACGTCTATGCCAGCACGTTCAGTGTCATTCTCATGAATTGTATCTTCATGGATGGCAAGTGTGACTACTTGCAAGGTAGGTTTGAAGAGGAATACAGGGTAACCCTTTTATGGTGAAGTATGAGGTATGTTTTTCAAAATCCCCTATTAAGTTCTAGGCAGTAGCTTAGAAACTCCCAGTGGAATAGAGGCACATACATCCCAGGTAATCCTAGGCAGGGTGGCCTCTTGCAAGGATTGTTCACTTGTGGTGGAGGGGAGCAGGTGGTGTTGAAGGGATATGTTAAGGAGTTCTACCTAAAACTACATAGCAAAGAAGGCTCTTAACTAGTCTCCAATTTCCAAGGAAACAGAAAAGTGACCGTTTTCTGAAATGGCTATTACCCAATCTGATTTAAAGTTTTGCGTCTGTTGCCAGCCAGTTGAACAATGAGTCCAAATGTGCCCTCTCGCTCCTTAGGTACTGTGCTGGTAATGGTCTACTTCCTCCTCCTTGCGGTCTATTTCTTTGCTCCTTCCCCTGATGGCTGCTGACCTATGCTTTCTCCTGGACTTAGCATTTGGCTGCCTCGGAGATGACTGGATACTTTCCTTTGAGGCTGAGGGAACTGTGTAGGCCATAAGGATTTACTTCATCTGATTTGAAATCTGCAGAACCACACTGGGAAGCCAGTAGAAGTCAATTCAAATCTCTCTCTTATAC
The DNA here is from genome assembly GCA_028627135.1 of Pseudochirops cupreus. Lineage (NCBI taxonomy): Eukaryota > Metazoa > Chordata > Mammalia > Diprotodontia > Pseudocheiridae > Pseudochirops > Pseudochirops cupreus. Next base: position 491,346,861 of record CM053581.1, on the reverse strand, counting down.
CTCCTCTCTTGTTTTTATATTGGGAGAACTATTAAAGAAACAAAAGCCTTTGTACTAAGACTTCATAGACTATAAAGCGAAAGCCCTGAACTAAAGCCTGGGAAAGCCAACGCTTTTACATCTTAATTTTAAGGAGATAAGTTATGAAAATAGTAGAGATAGTAAAGTAGTTCTCTCTAGGGAGAAGAAGATCTGTTACACTGAATTCCCTTCTCTTCCACACACCATAAATTCACATGCTGTTCAACAAACAGATTAGAAGCTTAAAGGGTGGGGGAAAAAAGGGAGGAGTAAGACCAATTACCTCATTACCACTATTAATAATTCACTGAAGTTACAACTAGATAACAAGAAACAATTAGGTATCTGTTTGCTAGTTTTATAAGATGAGGATGCTACTTCAAAAAATATTCATTTCAACAGAACTCTTATTACCATAAAATTGAGCAATCTATGGAGTTGGTCATGAAGCTGCTTTTTCACTGATGAATTTGAGGGAAATGATTTCCCTATTCAGGGACACCTTACGTAATTAATGTCAGGATAAGATAAAGGGGGGTTTGTACTGACAAAGAAAACCAAATAGAGGAAAAAGGAGGAAAGAGATACCTCAATGTCCTTGGAAGTGATGTTTTTAATGTGTTCAAAAGGGAAGAACACAAACATGAATCTGCTGAAAGCAGAACTTTGCCAAGGATATCGAAAGTCTAGTTATTCTATGGCCTGACCAAAAAACTTTCAGGCAGCACTATTCTGATGGTTCCAAATTACCTTGGGCAGATAGCCGGGTCAAGTGTGGGAAGAGTGATGACAATTATCAGTCTTCTTTCCAGCACCAAGAAACAGAGTAATTCTGGTGAAGAAGAGGCTGTGTTCTCTGGCACTCTGACTGTGTAACTGTTAAATTTATTCCCTTTCATGATCATAGGGAACTTTAAGATTAAGAATCAGGGTGCAGGGGTATTAGAGGTAGCCCACGGTTAAAGGGGCAGGCTGGGACAACAGGACTAGTTCATTAAAGTTTCTAGGCCTAGACTTTTCTCCTCTGATCCTAAGTTCTCATGCAACAAGGAAAGAGGGAACCATGCTAGGAATTCATTAGCAAATATTTGGGGCTAACTTGTTAATGAAAAATGGGAGAAGAAAGGAATAAAAACTGAAGGAAAAAATTAGAGCTGCTTCTAGGTAGACAAAAGGCAATTGGAAACATTAGGATTTCTTTCCATATCCTATTAGAATAAAAGCTTGAGTGTTAAGATGAGGGGGGGGATCTTCAATAGGAAATCTATCCAAAGGAATAAGTAGTCAATATAATCTGACTTCTTGCCCCTTTGCAGAGAAGCTTCTTGTTAAGAATCAAAGTTATGTCAGGCTGCATCTTCACAAAGGAATTTGACTTGGACCCCTATGAGCACCATCTTAAGACTACTCTGTCCAGGGACAGACAGGGCCTTGAAGAAAATATAGCCACATCTTTTGGGGGTAGTATTTAGTGCTACATCAAGGTCCCTATAAATATGAACAAAGCTGAGTTTTGTACTCTGACTATGGACTGTACAGAGAGAAGCAAATCGAGCTGTACCAAATGCTGTTCCCCCTTAGTGTCATGACTGTAGAGGGGGCAGGAAGAACTAATCTGCTTCAGACCTGGATAATGCTTAAGCTTCTATGTTTCTACTGAGAAAATACTGTCATTTTTCATACAACCATCTAACGTAACTGAAATGTGGGGGCCATGGGCAGCCCTCTCACCGTTCTTTTGTCTCTATTTAATTGTGATCTTATTAAGGTTCTTGCCCTTAGCTGACAAGCCAATGAGCTACAGAATATAGAAGACTAAATGGCCAGGGTCCCTACTTCAATAGCTGCTGCTGGCTTAAAAAAAAAGTTTCTACAGACTGCTGGTCTCTTGCTTTGCAAATTTATCTATGCCCATCACACAATCATCTTGTAAAGTACATTTTGCATTCTTGCAATGGCCTAAACTGGTCATACAGGGATGGTATTAAAATCAGGTTCCTGACTCCTAAAATTCTTAGCATCTAATTCAACTCACCTCCTTCTACAGGTGTGGTAACTGAGGCTCAAAGAAGGTGTGATTTCCTTCAAGATCACACAGTGGCAGAGTCAGACCTAAAATAGATTAATAATGACAGCCAACTTTATAGGGTACTTCACATACGCTGTGTTACTCCATCCCTGTCACCCTGTGAGTTAGGTACTATCGAATTCCCATCTGATAAATGAAGAAACAGAGGCTTTGCCATTTAGCTCTTCGTTCTGGGTCACACAGCTCACCTTAGCAGCACAACTCAAAACCAGCTCTCTCTTATCTTTATGTCCAGACCCCTTTCCCCTCAACCACGCTGCCTCTCTCCCAGGTCTATATTGTCTCCAATCCAATATTCTTCATACTGTGCCCACCACTTTAGTTTTTATATCACAGGATACCAACTCAAATGGTCTAACCCAGTGGCTCTCAACCTTCCTGATGCCGCGACCCTTTAACACTCGTATGGGGGCACATCTGCATGCGGGCGGACCCACCTGGACATGGATAGAGGAGTGGCGTCTCCTTTCCTAAGACCACCCGAAATGTGTGTTTTCCGATGGTCTTAAGCGATGCCCGTGACCCCCAAAGGGGCTGTGACCCACAGGCTGAGAACCGCTGGTCAAACTTCACCCCGTTTTGGAGGGGAGAGGCTGGCTGCTCAGGTACGGAGCTCTAAGCTATTTGGCCCCCAACCCACAGCGCTACTTAGAGAACTCCTCTAAGGGGGGCGGGCTAGCCATGAAGCAACTGGGTTTTGAGCAGGTTTATTGAGCAGACCTTTTTAGAAAGCAAACAGCAAGACACTGACAGTGTACATGAGTACGCAGCGGGTATACCAGGGAAATTCCAGTGTTCCCTGCTGCACACAGAAAACCAGGCAGGGTGGGAAAATTGTTCTAATTGTATTTCATGCACACCAGACCGCAAGAAGACATCTGGGACAGTCTGACAGAACTACACCAGACAGCCACAGGGCAAGGCCACAGGGCAAGGCCCCAGCATACTCTACTTCTGGTAAAGAGCTAGGCCCCAGAGTTCGTTCTTTAGAACCGACATCACAAAGTTTCTTGGTTACTGTCTCCTGGTATATATCTTCACAGTCATTTACCAACACTCCCACACTGTGGAATAATGGATATTAAAATGCTCTTTTGTGCCTTCCTTTGCATATTAAGTGGACAGCTGGCAAGATGCCACTCACCTCAAATGGCCAAATGGTGACAGACATTCCTATGAACTCTCAAAATCTCTGGGTTTGCATCCTGCCCTCACTACACAGGGTCGAAGTTTGTGCTTTTATAAAAGAGCCATGAGTATTTTTTAGAACTATAAACTTCACAAAACTAGTTAATTTTATTCTAATGTCAGATAACTGAAGGAGTCATCTTATCTTAAGCATGATATTTCAGCACTGACACCAATCTACAACCTGTCCTGCTAAGAGACCCATGCCCTTCCTGAATATTTGAGGAAGTAAGACAAGCTAAGATAACCTGGCCAAGAGTTTGGCTTCTAGAAGAGTTCATGGTCCCTGGAATTCAAACCTTTATCTCCTTGCCCCAGCAAAAAAATATTCAATACCAGAAATGTTAAAATGAAAAGAGGGACTTTTGCATTAATTCAGGACGCTGGTAGGGAGTGGCTTTTAATTCAGTAAACTATAGAACTCTTTAGCTTCTGTGAACAAGCCCATTTTGAAGAACTGAGGTTAATAATGTGCCTTGAAAAAATTTCCTCTAACCTTTTTGCAGCAAAACTGTGCAGCCAAATAAATAAAATGCTCAAAGAGTAAATGGGGACTCCAACCTTAGTGGTGACAAGAGGAATTGCAAAAATTCACAGAAATGTCTTACCTGTTAAATAATGTTTTCCCTTGCACCATATACCAATCTCCTTTTCCTTAGGTGCTGGGAATTCTTTGGTAGTTACAGGGGAGACAGAACATCTACAACAGAGTAGGTGTGTGTCTGAAAGATGCTCTTAAATTTCTCCCTATCTGTGCAACATGGAGATCATAAAGAGAAGTGGGCAGAAAGCCAAAACGAAGACAATGGAGTGAATAACATTGTTTGAAAGAGAACTAAGGGCTATAGCAGGTCACACTATGAGAGGCTGACTTACCAATTTATTCACAACTGTTTATCCAATGGAATCCAGATACTTCTGTTCATTCTTCCCCTATAATTAAATACTTATTAGCTCCTCTTCCAGAAAAATGGGGAAAAGAGCTACTGACAAAACTGAAAATAGTTTTAGAGAATGCTAAAATATTGATTAGAAATGGATTTAGTGTTTTATCCTGCTTCCACTCTATTCCATTGCCATTACCATTAGCCTTGCGTTCCAAATAGACACTGTTGACATTTCCTTTGCTTGAGATGGCTCCATCTCAAGTACCTGGTAACCAATGACATTTTACTACTTTTTTTTTCTAGTTATATTATCAATCCAAATAATTTAATACATATTTTCAATTTTAAATCACTGGAAAAACTGACCTCCCAAAGAAAAAGTTTTCACTTTGGCCTATGAAGAATGAAATGTTTCATTTCCAGTCTTGCACAGATTTATAGTTTTTAAAGGATTTAGAAAATACTCCATTAAAAGAGTCATCTTTCTATTCACAGATAAACTACTCTGAGCATACGTTGGGAAGAATGGCATTAAGAAGTAAATTTCAGATTTCTCTAATGATAGATAAATCCTTTGTTCCTAGGAAGGGAAGACTGATTTCCAAATGAGAAATAAGTTAGGTGGCTTAACTTTAAAGTAGTCTGTAAATATATGCCATTATTTTAGTGCAGGGACAAAGACAGCTAGATGTGTGAATAGTAGGTGACACAAAGGAATTTTAAACAGACATTCTAACTATCATAGGCCACCAAAAACTAGTCCCTAAAACCTAAAGCCAATACCACTCCACCTACCCCAACCATATTCTAAAACCAGATTTGAAAATTCCAGGTTTGCCAAAAACTGGCCTAAACCAAGCTATACAGCTAAAATTCTGAGTGAATGTATGTGGTGTGACTATAAAACAATGGACTGATTTCCTAAGCCATACATGTAAATCTCTCACACTGTTCACATATCTATACATACTAATAACCTATGCCCAAGTCTTTCTCTAATGCCTCATAGGAGCAGGGAGCTTTAGGCCTACACCAATGTGAAAAGGATTATTGCAGATCACAGACTCTCTCACTCAAGGATCAACCTGGCTAAGTTTGGAGAAGCTCATGACCAGAAAAGAGGCTGCTGGGTGAATTTTTGTGGCTTTAGCAATCCATGAAGACTGTCTACTAAGATAGAGATTTTTATCTGTAGCCAGAGATGGCACTCGACAACGATGAAAACAGATCTTTTGAAGTATGAAAGAATCATATATACACACGTGCACATATCTATGTGTGTGTATATATTTATAAGTACATGTTATATGTATATAAATACACATATTATTGCACTTATATTTTGTAGATGGCAAATAAGAGATGGTTAAGGATGTCTGAAAGAGGCAGAGAAGAAGCAGGCATATGCTTCCATGCAATAGGCACTAGAGTCAAGGTAAAATCATTTTGCTACTTACAGAACCAAATTCTTTGCAAATTCTTAATTCCAACAAGATCACTTAAATATATACTACACACACTAGTGCAGTTGATAGAGTACCAGGCCTGGAGTCAGGAAGACCTGAGTTCAAATTTGGCCTCAGACACTGCCTAGCTGTATGGCCTTGGGAAAGTCACTTAACCCTGTTTGCCTCAATTTCCTCATCTGTAAAAGGAGCTAGAGAAGGAAACAGCAAACCACTCCAGTATCTTCACCAAAAAAACCCCCAATCAGGTCATGATGAATCAGATACAACTGAACAACTCAACAACAAAACACAGATGGCACAGTAGAAAGAGTTTTCTGACATGGAGTCAGAAAAGATGTGCTTGATTTGTACTCCAATCCTTTAGTAGCTGTGGGACTATTTAGTCATTTCTATTCAGCCTATTTCATCTATAAAATAGGGATAATAATACTTAAAATACTTTCACAGTGAAGAAAGCACTTTGTATATCTTAAAGCATTATAAAAATGTGAACTATCAATCAGGAAGAATTGTGTGTGTGTGTTTAATCATGCAGCATTTGGAGATCTAGTTACACACATTCTTTTACTACTGTTGATTAGAACAGGATACTCAGGACAAAGGATGGAGGGGATCCTTTTTACAAGGAAGCCAGGCATACTGACTGCTGTGGTCAACAAGCCTCCTATGAGGCAAAGCGAGAGGGAGTGATGTTCTTCTGTTTCTGGGACACCCCAAGGGTCTCTTACAGAAGAGAGCAAGTCCAAGTGGAACCAGACCTCTCTATCTAGCTTTCCAGAGCAGCTGTCAGTTACTGCTACAGAATCAAAAGGTTAGAAGCTGAAAGACTCTTTGGCCTCAATAGAAATGCCATCCTACCCACCCCACCTGACGCCTGGCTTGTTGGATACTCCTGCCAAATACTCTCAGCTTTGGCTGGCAGCTTGCCACAGAGCTGTTTTCTCTGAACTAAAAATGGGCTTATCTACACCAGCCATGACAGGGAAATAGTTCCCTTAATGAAGCAACTACAACAACAAAATATGAAAGGCAACTGGTTAGCAAACTATTAGTAGTAAAGGATAGAAAAGGGCAAGACTTACCATACGGCTGCCTCTTTCCTTAGGTACCCCACATCAAAAGAGGAGCAAGTCAAAATTTTCCAAGCCCAAACAACAATTATTCCAAGCTACTACAGAAGAAAAAAATCTGTAAGTCTCCATGCCACACAGATGGGGGTTTTATGAACAGGCTTGGAAGATGGGCTGAATAGTATACAGTTCTACATTCCACACAGCTCTGCCTTCTTTTTCCTAGATACTGGATGCTTTTCATTTCATTCAGAGACTATTTTAAAATACATCCATCCTCAAGCAGTTTTTAAAATGAAGGAAAGATAAAATTATTGTTAAGAGTTAGCTGAAAAAAAGGCACTTAAATGGAAAATCATGTCCAAATCTACATTAGACCCAGTTGGGACAACCAGGTCTGCAATTCCTATATTTCTTAAGCACCTTTATTAACTGTGTATCCACTCGTCCATCCATAATCTAATTATTATCTAAACGACTACAGAAAAAGCAAATTAGAAATTCACATCACTTTCCCAAATTTAAAACGAACAAGACTGAAAACTCCACACAAAAATGAAAATGACATTCAATTGCATTCTTCCCCCATGATGGTTTTAAATAACACTTCGTTTTCCAGAATAGATAACATACTGATTTTGGCTTTCTCCAGCAACTTGAATCATATGACTCTGGGCACAATGCATGTATGAACAGAAAGAAAAGCAGAATTATTTAAGGTAACAACCAAGTGCCAGTTGGCTTTCTAGAGGGAAAATCCCCATGCCTGAGAAAATAAGAGGCTTGTGGTCCAGAGCCTAAAAAGCAGCACGTTACTTACTAAGAGCAAATGGCACCGATTCTGGGGCCTGGAAGATACGTTAAATGAAAGAAGGCCAAAGCTCATGTTTCAGACCAGAAACTTCAAGTTTGAAGTTTCCAAAAAGGAAACAGCTGCAGGTCACCCTTGTACACACTGAACTACATGACCCTAGGACCTCATGATCTACTTAGTAGCCCATATTACATGACTTTTAAGCAGTTTGTTTAGACCTATATTTCACCATGAGGTGAAAGAGAGGAGACACTTAGAAGAAAAAACACCGAGAAGGCATGCCAGTGTTTTTAAGTCGTTCTGGTTTTGTCTTGCCCATAGTCCCTTTTTTTACCTGGAATGTTCTTGATGTCTTGGTCTTCAAGAACAACGATATAGAGCATACCCACAATGTACATAACGGTTTTAGATAAGCCAAAATTTCCTTACCCCAAAGGGATAAACAGGTTAACAACCTATTGTTAACCCTTCCATCCAAAGCCAAAATATGCAACTGGGCTGTCTATAGAGTAAGATGTCGAATATTGCTGCAGTTAGGAAGATCTACTCAATTAAATACCTCTTTAGAAATAATATATTAAAATATGTGGTATTAAGGAAAACCAGCAAGGTTTTCAACAGGCACCTTTCCCATGTTTCCTGAACTATTGGGATTTGATGGTGCTGTTTTAAAGTAGAAGAGTACTAGCCAAAAGTTGCTGACTATATGTTCAGAACTTTCCTGAAAAAGGAGTCTATATTTTTATCTTGATCCACAATATTTTAAAGAGATTTTCAGAAAGCTAACTCCATCTCCCCCCCAGCCCCCCGCTTTTCCCATCAAGAAAGAGGGAATTTAGGGAAAGGGGGGAGAGAGAAGCAGCATAAGGGGAAATCCACACATTTCCATAAACTTAAAAACAAATTTACAGAAAGGCATCTGATGTATTTTCTGAGTAAGGCCTTAATCAGGGTACTCAATCCTCTTGGTAGCACACTCTACGCTGCCCATAAATAGAGAAAGAAGTCTCTTTAAATTAATATTTCCATGGTGAATGAACAGTCCAGAAACCATCATTTCAACCGCTCAATGAGTCCCTGTGTGAGTCCAAGGTGCAGAAGTTGTGTCCGGGAGAGATTTGCTAATTGAGGGAAGGCCCCAAGCAGTTTCTCCCATGACAGTTCCAGAAGGCTGGGTACCACCAGCCACATCTTAAATAATGACCCAGTCCGTTTATTTTCATGGATGTTCACCACTCCTCCATGAATGTACATGCAACCAGCCTGTAAACAAATAGGGCAAACAGAAAAGTACAAATTAAATGAGGAAGAAAGACATACTGAATATCTAGTGAAGACTCTCCTTCTTGGAAAAGATTTTTATAAAGTAAGTGGAACCAAAATGAGATTAGCTATCAAATATGATAGGAACAAATACAAGTATCAAAAAAGGTGTCGCTGATGCCCATTAATAAAGAAAGCTATGAGTATTTAAGGTATCTCTCTTACAAGGCTAACATTCAGGAGAATTATAGACTTGAACCATGAAGAGACCTTACAATACAAGGTCATCATCTAATCCAATTCCTCATTTTTCAGATGAGGAAACTGAGGCTTAAAGAGGTGATGACTTGTCCAAAGCCAAAGAGTTAGCAAATATAAGAGGCAGGATTTGAACCCAGTAACGAATCACTGGTTTGACACAGTGTGGTGTTTTATGTCTATGGGTCTTGGTATTAAGGGTTTTGTTTCTCTCCTAAACTCGGGATTTTAGCAAATCTTGGAGGCAAACTTCAAAGCAGAGTCTTATATATAAAGGAGTTTAAACACGCTCATATTAGAACTTCTTTACCAAATATCTACAAACAGAAATTACTTTACTACCCACTTCTATGCAAGTAAAAAACTTACTGGTGTAACAGCTGCACAGTGGAAATAAACGGGCTCAGGCATAACAGCTGGAAGCTTTACCCACTGGAAAGTTTGCAGACTTAATTTCCAGACATCTCCCAAAATCACTTCTCCATTATAACCACCACAAACAAATACATCTACAAAGGACAGAAATAAAGAGCAGATTATATGAGCCAAATTAATTCAATATTTATGGCAGATTACAAGACTTGCTAAGGTACGTTTTATTTTCATGCCACCTGAAGACACCAGTTGTGTGGTACCAGGCTCCATGATGAAGGAAGTTGATGGAAAAATTGGTAATGGGAAAGCAAAATAGGGAAGACCAGGTATTATGGGACCTTTTAAAAATATTCATAATAAAACAAGTTGTAGTACATGAATGTGATGGAACACTATTGTGCTATAAGAAATGAACAGCAGATGGACTTCATAATAACCTGGAGAGACTTATATAAAAACTGACTTATATAAAAACTGATGCTGAGTGAGGGGAGCAGAACGAGGAGAACACTGTCCACAGTTACAGACACCTCGTATCTGTGATGACTAACCTTAATAGACTGGGCTCCTCTCAGCAATGCAAGGTTATAAGACAACTCCAAAAGACTCATGATGGAAAAGGCTATCCAACGTCCAGAGAAAGAACTATAGAGTCTGAATGCAAATGAAAGCAAATCACTTGTTCTCTCTCTTTTTCATTTTGTTTTTTATTTCTTCTTTCTCATTGTTCATTCCATTGGTTATAATTCTTCTTTACAACTTGACTAATGATTAATGTGAAGGTATTTCTAGAACCTACATTGGACTGCATACCTCCATGGGGGGAAGGGGAGAGGTTAGAGAGGGGGGAAAATCTGGAACTCAAAAACTTGCGGAACTGAATGCTGTAAACTGAAAGTAAATAAATTTTTAAAAAAAGATTTAAAAATAACCATAATATCCTTAAAGAGAACAGATTCTCTAATCTACACCAAAAGTGAGTAGGAACATTCCCACAGGGGCAAGCATAACTGCTTCCTCACTTAGCTTTCAGTAACAAAGAGACAATTCCATGGGGAGGCTAGGTGGTACAGTGAATAGACACTGGCCCTGAAGTCAGGAGGACCTGAGTTCAAATCCAGCCTCAGACACTTAACACACTTACTAGCCATGTGACCTTGGGAGAGTCACTTAATCCCAATTGCCCTGCCTTCCCCCCAAAAAAACAACAACAACAACAACAACAAAGAGACAAACCCTGGCTTTAGTGCAGTCAGAGAGAAAAGCATGGGACAAGGATGAGAAAAAAGCCCCAACCCACTTGGGACACTCAGTATCACTATGTTCTAATCTTTTTTAAGTGTGCTGAGACAATAAACTATCCACTTCCCATGATCAAGGGTAGGAACAAAAGCATATCAAAGTGAAAAGGTGTTTTAGTTGAAAACATGTAAGTAACTGGAAAATCTGTTTATTTACTTATTTATTTTTGGAGGGGAGAAAGCAGGGCAATTGGGGTTAAGTGACTTGCCCAAGGTCACACAGCTAGTTTTTTTGTGTTAAGTGTCTGAGGCCAGATTTGAACGTTAAGTCCTCCTGACTCCAGGGCCAGTGCTCTATTTACTGAGCCACCTAGCTGCCCCTGAAAAATTTATTAAGGACATGCAGATACTTGAGTTCTGTACAACAATTTAGGAATTTGAGCTAGAACCTAAAGGCATAATTACTTTTGCAGCATGTCTGTAAGATAAAAAACAGAAAATTTCTGAATCCCAAGAAGAGTCTATCTAAGGTTCATCATTAATGAAGCCAAAATAATTCACTCAGTTATAATCTGATGATGACAATGATATAATTTGAGTCACCCTTAGGAAAGTGTTTGGATCTACTTTTTCAGTCTGAGTTCAAGAAAAATCTTAATATAACGGTTTGACTTCAGCCTAATTAGAGTAGAAATAAGGCATTAGAGTTTGTCCATCTTCCTGTTTTGAGGTGTTTTGTTTTTCTTTTTAAAACTACCAGTTTTTCAAGCTTCTGTACAAACAAAGCCAATGTTACCAAGATTTAAAAAAAAGGGAAGTAGAAAATTGGAAAAGAATTTTTCAACCAGTGTCTCTGATAAAGGCCTCATTTCTAAAATATACAAAGTGAGTCAAATAAGAATACAAGCCACTCCCCAACTGATAAATGATCAAAGGATATGAACATGCAGTTTTCAGAAGATGAAACTAAAGACATCTATCTATAAAGAATAAATGTTCCAAATCACTAGCGATTAGAGAAATGCAAATCAAAACAACTCTGAGGTACCACATATCACCGGCCAGACTCGCTAAGATGACAAAACAGAAAAATGATAAATGCTGGAAAGGATGTGGAAAAATAGGAACACTAATGCATTGTTGGTGGAGCTGTGAACTGATCCAGCCATTCTGGAGATCAATCTGGAACGATGCCCAAAGGGCTATAAATAAGTGCATACCCTTTGACCCAGCAATAGCATTTCTAGGGTTATATCTTACCCAAAAAGCAGAAGCAACTTATGAAGGGCTCTCCAACACCAAAAAAAGCTCCACAATGGATGGTGCTCTTCTCAGTTCTGCTTTTTTATGACTAACAGGCTATCACATTGCTAATAACTTTAAAGGGAATTGTGGGGCAAATGAAATAGAATTTTCCAAGGAAAGATTATTTATAAAACTTAGATAAGGAACTTAGAAAAACACTACTTTCTAATTCCTGAATGAGACAAAATGACACAAAATTCCTGAATGACACAAAGACTGAATGACAATCTTTTGAAATTACCAGTTCTATCTGGTACCAGAGAACAGATTCCTTCACTCCTGCACACTACTGTTGTACTCTCCTATTTTCAATCAGTCACTCACTCATTGAGCACAGAGCTAGAGGCTTATTAAGTTTAATATACTTACCATTTTTTATTTGTACACAACTGTGACATCTTCTGGCTGCAGGGAAACCTGGCAAACAAGTACATCCAAGAAGTCTGTTATTCACACAAAGCATAATACTAATATGACAAACAAAGGATATACTACAAATTGCTACAAACTAATCCCTTTATTACATTAGGAAAAGTGAAATAACCTTGGTATTATTAGAATGAAAAGAGACATAAAGAATATCCAATAACTGGCACAACTCTGGTGTGATAAAGAGGCAGAGAGGCAATAGGGCAGGTGTTTCTATCCTTTGCAGGCTCTGAGTTTTCACAGGGTTCTTTACTCATAAAATATCACATTTGGGTTCAAAGAGAATGTGGTGATGAAATAATTGCAATGCCCTCATTTTAGAGATGAGGAAATGATGGCCCAGATGAGTGAAATGACTTTCCCACAGTTACAAAGATGGCAAGAGGCAATGCTGGGATTTAAACCCAGCTTCCCCAACTCCAAATCTAATTCTCTATCCACCGGGAGATTTTAAAACATAAATTTTCTTGATTCTTCTCCTCCACTTATGTCATAAAAATCAACAATTCTTGTTAAAAGCATATGGTGGCTGAATGATGGAAACAATCTCCATCTGATTCTAGACTATAACTACTGTCTAACATCAATCCAAATTAAAATATCAAGCATTTCTACTTCAGGACCACAAAGATCAATTAAATTATTTTCCTCCTCAAAAGCATTCAAAAGAGGAAATTACATTTACTCAAGGACAGAGGATCAGCATTTATGAGTTACCTATTTTTTCATGGGGTCTTGTTGCAATTTCCTCCCATGTGTTCGTTTCAAGGTTGTATGCGTGGATCTTGGGAAAAGGAAACACATATATATAAAAACATACTTATTAGAAACAATGATAATTACTTGTGACTCTGGATGTCCAACAAGTCATATTTTAATGCCTGCCTGCATAAACCCTCTGCATTCTGCTGAAAAGCCTTCCTGGGTCTTGCATCTATCTCATCTGTCTTCATTCTTTTAACAAAGACAGTCATTAAATTGAATAATTTAAAACACAATTCATATGCAAGATGTATATGAAATATTCAACAGGATTGATATAATTTTCCAAATTTTCTCTGGATTAGAAGGCAGACTCTAATAGACTCTAAATCTTAAGAACCCTCTGAGAAAAAAGGATCTCAAATACATCAACAAAGGATAAGGACTGGTACACAAAAACCTATTCGGACTCAGTTCTCTAAAAACTGCATACCCCTAGTAATTCCTAACATCATAATCTACTGGATTGTACCTTCCTGATTCTATCATCCAAGGAGATTAGATTGAGCCAAACCATACCATGATTTAATTCATTCCTGTATAATCCTTTATTAGAAAACTATTTGTTTCCTCTTATAACAATGGAAAAAGTACTGTGGTTGTGTGACATCAGGACACTTATGATCTCCACTCAGTAATGAGGTCACTAAAAAGTGGATTCAAATAGCCCCTAAGCATAACCCCAATGCACAAGTTTAATTTGCATTTATTCCCTAACGACAATCTGAGATATAGATGAAAGAGACAAAAAATTAAGGAACAAATAAAAGGCAGAAATAAAGTGTTATGATATTCAGATCACATCATATTTCTATGCATTTCTATGCATGGTTAAATACTAAAAGATCAAGATTAAGTTCTCAAAAATATCCAAAGTTTTTGTTACTTCATAGCTGTCTTTCAAGTAATATCTAGAAGGGCCTTTAGAAACAGGAATTCACAATTCTATGTAGTAGTGGGGGATGTAAATTATTTTCTATAGAAGCTATTACTACTCAAAATGACTTGCATCCTAGAGAACCCAAAAGATACCAAAACTGATGTTATACCACTGATCCCAGGAAGAATACAAGAACACAGAAATCCTAGTTCAACTCCAACTCTGCTAAGAACTTACTGGAAGCTGCTTTCAACGACTAAATCTTCACTTCAAGTCACTTTCCTCATCTTTTCTAAGGAAAATATATTTCATAAAGCATATTCAGAAGCATAGTAGAAGATGACTTTCTGATGTAATACTACTAAAGGGCATTCTGCAAAAAATGGATGTTCAATAAATGTTAGTGATTGACCCTCTAAAAATCACAGTAACTGAAGCTAAATTTTTTTTAATCTGAAATATACTTTTTCATATCCTTCTGTTCTGAAAAGCCTTTTTACCTTATTTAAAGGATAAGCTGTCCAGGAAGTCCCACCTCCCAAGATGTATATCCTCTGCCCATCATGTGCAATTTCATGTCTATACCTAAAAATATCAAATATATCATTAGAAGACAAGTATTTTTGTCCAAATTTAATAAACAGACTTAGGTTACAGATCATCCATCAGGTCAAATTACTTATTTAGAAAGTCAGAAATCTACTTAAAAAACCAAAAAACCAAACCAAAACCAAAAAATACCTGTTTCTGATACCAAGAAAACATATGAAAGAACTTTAAAAAACTAATACAAAAAGATCAAGTTGTTTCCTAGGGAACCAGTTTTCTTTCCTTCCCCGAGGGATATGACACCAGTAAGACATCATTTTGTAATTGCTTTCTCTATAGTTCTGTAGCAATAAAAGAAAGCTATAACAAAGAGAAAGATCCTTAGTCTTCCCCTATGCCATTCTGAATTAAGTAAGGCACTTCAGAAGGAAATAGAAAGAAGAAGGAAAAAGTTTGTTATTCAACTGAAAAAAATCCATTCTAGTTTATGTAAGCTTAATCTGAAAAAAAAGCAATTACTATAAGATAGTGTATCAGGAAGGAGGAGGGAAAAAACCAGGGCTAGTATCTAAAAAGCAGAATAATGTAATGACTACTATTACAAGGCACTTAAACTCTTGTGTCTCCCCCAGTACTCAGCAGCATACATTGTACAAACTAAGTGCTTAGTAAATATCTGAAGAATGAATAAATGAAAAATATGAGGGAATTAGGGATAACTGTCCTAATCATGTTCTACTTATTGGTTACTATTACTACTACTAACTTTTTCTTCAAGATTTCAGTTGTTTTGCTAGCATAGAAATTCCAAAGTATATTGAAAATTTAAATATCAAGGATGGATGAAACATAAAAAGATTCTCTCATTAAGGGAAATGTACCATTCCTACATCAGAAGACTACTACTGTCTAAACTGAGATCTAAGGACCAGTTTACTATTCCAAACACAGCTAAATTTTCTTCAAGCTACGCATTGACATTTTAAACAAGTAAAATTTTTGCAGCAAATGCCAAGTCTGTCTTAGAACTTAACCTCTCTTCTGGCAGATCACAAGACAGGTTGTTTGGTTTTAGCTGTATCCATTCCCGGGTATTCAGGTCTAACCGATGGAGGTCTGTACTGTAAACATAGCCAGTTGTTCCTCCAAAGACATAAAGGAAGCCATTTATAATAGCCATTGCCTAAAAAAAGAAATCAAAAAGGAACAAAATCAACCTATTAACATCACTGTCTCAAGTCATCTGAGTTACAGTATGGTTGTGCTACAAACAGACACTGGCTGAGAGCTATACTGATAAACTGTCTAGAGGACATGATGATCACTGATGATGACTGACAGGGGCAGGTAATGAGTGTAACTAAGCCAAAGGGCAGAAGTGGTATAAAATTCAGAAGAAAAACTAAGTCGACTACTGGGGAGAAACAAGAAGGAATAGGTCTGGTAAAGAAAGAACAGGATATGTTAATAACAAGTGTTCACCAATGTCTAGTCTAAGACTAAATCAGAAATCCCTCTAACACAGGAGTTCTTAGCTTTTTTGTGTGTGAAACCTGTGGACTCTCAGAATGTCTTTAAATATGTAAAATAAAATACATAGGATTGCCCAAATTTTTTAAAAGTTTACAGATCTGAAGCACTAATCAAAATTTCACTAAAATATAAGGGTCAAACCAGAATAAGGAAAGACTAGAACTGAGGTCAAAACAAAAGGTAGTCACTGCAAGACCAAACATGCTTGGAGATCCATGTAATGTTAATAGAATCTGAAGATCTTTCATGCCCTTTGGACTGGCAAGTAAGCAGGCACTCAGCACCTTGTTTCAAGTTAACACCTTGTTTAAGCTATTTAATTAACACAGAAGTACTTAACACCTTGCGAGTAGTTAACATCTTAACAGGAAGAGGCAGAACGGGGAGGAGCTATACTGTATATAAGGAAGAGAACCAGGGGGACAGTCAGATTTCCTCTCAGGGAGCACCTGGAGGCTGCAACTTTTTGCTGAGAACCTCCTTCTGCAACTTTTGCCCAAAACTTCCAAAAACCAGGCTGAGGAGCTACCATGAGTAAGAGAAGGATCCCTGCTTGAGGGAGCCTGTTCTATCGTGAAGGCTTGGGAATGTGGGTGTTCACTGCATTAACCATGTGTATCAACTTCGTGACTACTGTAATGACTTTGGCTTTCTGGTTCTGGGACTCAGTTTTCTGGTATTTGAATAAAGGCTTTGGTTCTGCCCTTCATCTGGAGAGTTTGCTGCATTTTGGAAGTTATAAAATAAAACTCCTTCATTTTACAAATGAGGAACCAGAGACCCAAGAGCCTAAATGAGCTGTCCAAGGTTAGACTGGAAGTAAGTAGCAGAGTCAATATTCAAATCTGGGGCCTCTGACTCCAAATGCAGTGTTTATTCCATGGTGCCACACTGCCTCAAGTTCCTTCTTGGCCAGAAATAGAATGGCTCTAAAGCTATTAAAAATAAATTTGCCTAGAGATTCACAAATATGCTCCAAAGAACTTTAAACTGAAAACAGGACTAGGGAGTGGGAGAAACCGTTCACATATATATATCCATTAAACTAGAGAATAGTAGGAATGACATAGGAAGAATATCAATATAAAGGAACACTGAAAAACACCAAAGAAGGAGGTTGAAATAAAACTCATGATCTTACTCATTTATGCTTTCATGTGACCTCATACATTTATACATTTATTTATCAGTACTTAACAAGGTGAAGCATAAATGTATAAGATCGAGGTTCAACTGAATTAGAGGATGTGGCCTGTCCTATCTTCCCTATAGGACCAGAGAAATAATGGTCATTGCAGGGGACAAACCCATTTCCCCAATCTAAGACAGCTGTATCCCCTTCAGAATAGTGATTATTTACCCAAAGCACAGACACAGAGGAGACCTCACTCATTTTGATAAGGTTGAAGAAGTTGTATAGGCTCATTGAGGTCAGGCCAGGATGTGACTGATACTGATTGCCTTAAGGGGGGGATAGTCCAGTGGATAGGCCCCATCCTAGAATTCAGTTGAACCTTGATCTGGTGGCACTGGTTTATTAACTCAGGTAGTGTTGAACCCTGACTAGTTTATCCTTTACAGTACCATTCAGCCCTACAGAAGCCAAGTCAGCTCGATTCTATGCTAGGTCCTGAAAAAGAAAATAGAATGAACCGACATATTCCAATATGGCGTCCTGAGCCCCTCTTCTGTGGGAATTCCCAAAGGTTCTCTTAAGTTTCAGCACAAACTCTTCATGCAAAAGGCTGTTTTCCCTAACATACAAGTTTGGAGTTACCCATTTAGTAAGGCAATTTGTGAAATAGTCTGAAGGAAAACCAACAGGCAAGAATGTTAATAAGGATCAGAGCTAGACAAGAAACCCAGCCAGTCAAGACCAATATAGGAGTCTGTCTTGCATGACTATGTACATCTTGTTACAGGTATTTTGTGAGGTTTTTTCTCCCTCCAGTAAAGGTAGGGAGGGAGGGAGAGAATGATATATTTTTTGTTCATTAAAGAAACTTAAAGAAAGAAAGAAACCTAGTCAAAGGTTCGAGGGTCCCCTTGAACTTCTCTGGTAGGCTAAGGGGGCACCCAGGGCAGAGATTAGATTTGGCAAGTGATAGGACTCTGAATATCGTGAGAGGCCTGGTTCTCTTCTGAAGAGTCTAGACCCAAGAAACTGCAACCTCTCTACCCATTTGTTCTATCTACCCCAGCTGAGGTGTCCCCCTCCTAAAATGACCACAGGAAGACTATAACCAGTGACACTATGACTCATAGTACAGTAACTAGCTAGCTGAAGTAAGATGTTGGCTTTAAGAAAATGTGGATAGCATTTTCAAAACTAACTTACAGATGGAGGTAATCAATGATTTGGCCATCAATGGGAAGGATATGGAATAGATAAGTAACCATGTGGTCCAGCTCACCACCAGAAGGAAAGTTGAGTAAATTATCAAGGAAGATACCAAGAGGACTGCAAGAAATAGAGGAGGTAACGGAGAGGCAGGGTAGGTTAGTGAGCAATGCTCACCAACGTCTGGTCCAAGGCCAAATCATGGGGCCAAGCCAGAATGAGGAAAAGCCAGGGCTGGGGTCATAGCACAAGCTGAAGTTAAAAAACCTGTGGGGTCAACAGAGCAGAACTAATGGTCAATGCCAATTACTTCCCAACAAGGAGGAATACGACGCCATGTCCTTCTGAAATAGCCACTGCAGGCGCTAGCTGGGATTTTGGAGGGACCCCAACCTAAGGAACTACGTAATCACTAATAAGGCCCATGTCAAGAACTATGTGTCCTGAAGCCAGTCTTTAGTTGATTTTCTTCCTATCGAAGCCTCCTAGAACATAAATCCTCAGCAGCTTAAAGATTGTGGAGGAGAATACCTATTATTCTTAGAGAATAAAGCTCTGCCCAATCCAAAACAGGCCTCATATTGTAGAAGATAGATGAGGGGAAGCTAAGTGACTGCTAGCCACAAAATTCTAGTATCATAGACATGAGTATCTGTACTCAATAATATCCATTCTCTAAACAGTTTGAAGAAAAATACTTTAAAGAGGATAAAGAAGTTATGAAAATAAGAATCATCAAGAATCTTTGGCAACCACTTAGCTTCTTCCCATGTTCCCAGTGGGTTCGTCTTCAAAATAGATTCTGCTATCAGACAGTAACTGTTCAGAGAATATATCCTATGACAGGATTAAAGAGTCATCCAGCAAAATGTAGAAGCCTCTTTGCATCTATTATCACAGCTAGGTTATTTCAAGCTTATTATTTTCAAGCAAGCTTCAAACTGTGGCTTTGAAGAGGCTATGCTAGACTGCCCTCTATCACTGAATGAGGGCACTTAAAGGGTTTGAAGAGCTGAAACTTGAAGCAGTCACTCTAAAAGTTTATGTTAAAGAGTTTAATTGCTGCTCTTCAAAGCTAAAACATTCCTATATCAGGCACTGAAAGCATTCTTTTCTTGATAATTCAGTGCCCACTGGGGGTACCTCAGAAAGTTCTACCTTTTCAAATGGTAACACTATTTTAAGAACTGGGAGCAAATAAGTCACTTTGACTATTATAAATAGCCAAATTAATACAAAAGACCTATGAAGGAGGCCACTATCTGCATGCAGAGAAAGAGCTGACAAACAGATGTATAGAAAGATTTTACATATATACATATTTGTGTCTAATGGTAACCATCTCTGGCGCAGGGGGAGGGAGAAAAAAAAGAAATTTATATAACTATATTATATATTTAAAAGGAATAGCTAGTTGTGCATAATAGATCTGCAGACTCATGTGCAATAATTTTTTTTAATTCTACTATGTTATGGAAATGCTTGTTTTATTTCATAAATTAAAAATAATTTTTTTTAATTCCACCTTTTCCAGGATAGTAGAGGGTTACAGCAGTATATCAAGGATATCTTAGTCTAAACATGTAACCACAAAAAAAATTTTCCAAAAAATTTTAAACACTCCTTCCATAGAACTGGGCTATGATCTTTTACTTGATTAGGAACAAAAAGAGAAAAGAAAAGCAGATGGGGGGGAAAAAAGTAGAGAAAATGTGACTATATTTAAGTTATTTTTCCTTATCATAAAGAAATTAAATACCTGTCATTCTGAATTAATTTTCCATTAGTCATTCCTTAACCTAATTTTAGCAACAGAACATTGATACCATACCATACCATACTCACAGACACAAAAATGTGAACAAATTAGTGGACATAAATTAGTACCTGCCCATAAATCCGACTGGGTTTCTTCCCTCTACAGCTGAGAAGGGCCCACCGTTTGTATTTCACATTGCAGACATGGACATCATTGCCATTGCTCTCACCAAAGGGAATGCCAGTGCCTCCAAACACTAACAGGTTGTTTCCATGCAACACAACTAGAAAGGGACAAAAACAAAATTCAGTACACAATCTATGTGTAGTATATGTACATACATGCACGAAACTACTTAAAAGATTTTTTTTAAGTCTCTGCTTTAATAATCTCATAAAGTAGTTCAAATCAGTAACTATACGCACAAAGATCTGTTCTACTGCCTTAACTAAGCCCATGTAACATAAAAGGTAGAATAAACATACGCTAGAAATCCAGAAGAATTTTTGATGGTAATACATGTGAATAACACCACTGTACTTTAGTATAATGACTGTAATTTTTAAAAATGTAAACAGTTTCCAGGGCAGAAGACAGTGAAGCCTTTATCTGCCTTTGGGCAAAGACACGATAAAACCCATAAGGACTTTATAGGAGAAAGGATTATCATGTTTTTCTGGCTCCTCATAATGATCTTTGGCATTTAAAATTTTGGGTACTGCTTCCTTCTTCTCCTCTATGGGAAGATTGGGGCCTGGGTCACTCAATGTGCCAAATTAATAATAACTTTGACTAATCATTCCCCCTTCAGTTTATCTTTTCCCTCATGATTCAGTATCACTCATCGATCCTATTATTTTAATGTATAAACAACAAATGCTCTTGAATGTTCAACCTATTAATTGACCATTTAGGTATTTAGACTTGTAGAAAGCAGCAGAGGCTTTGGAGTCAGAAAAGGTAGTTTCCAGATCTGACTCTGACAACCAACAGCTATACAAACCTCGGTTACAAGCCTATCTTCTCATCTATAAAATGAAGATAACATCTGTACTATCTACCTCACAGAGTTCCATGAGGATCAAATGAGATCATGCTGTCTTTGTAACCATGAAGCACTAAATTTAAGTTGTCACTGATTCCTTCTTTATAATCCTGCCAGAAATGATGTGTTATGTGTTAGAACAGGCCTCAAATCTCACTTTCAACACATACTGTGCAATGACTGGGACAAGTCACTTTAACTTACTAGTCCCTTAGGCAACTCTCTCTAAGACTACAAATTGCAGAAGTGCTGACCTGTATTCGTAAGAGGGAATCTCTTTATTTAAGAAGTTTCTGGCATCAATGAAATATATTCTAAATAAATTCATTAATACTGACATAAATACACAAATTATCTGATATAGTAAGTCTGCTCTCTCAGACATTCTACATAGTCAGAAACTCAGGAAGGGAAAACTACCACTGAACTCTTAAACTCACGTGACATAGATGCCAGCTCTCTGGGCATGTAACCCTCTGTGCCCATTTGATGCCATACTCCTGTAGCAAAGTGGTACCTCCAAAGCTCCCTGAAGAGAGGATAATCTTCATTGTCTGGCCCTCCTGACTCATCATAATCCGGGTTATAGCCTCCAAATACATACAAATTGGTATTATCTGCCACACACCGATGTCCACTTCGTGCCGGTGGAGTTCTGTGACCTAGGAGAGTAGAAGACATTGCAATCTGCTGGTCCACCAATACAAAATTAATGCCATAAAGAAATTAAGACAGCTATCTCATTTTGGCTTTGAAAAAGAACCAGGGAAGACATACAATATGGACAAACTTCCCACTTGCTGGGAAGTTCATACAAACCACTGATTTTCTATAAATATTTGAATTTAAGGAGTCAGCATTTCCATTACATACACATTAACTCTCACTACTCGTTAACAAGACATAAAGATTTTGTCAGAAATTCCAAAACCTTGAATGTATGAAATCTCTCAAGAAAACTATTTCTGATGAGCCCACAATCTGGAATCTACAGAAGTGAAAATTTAATAATTATACTTAAGAGTGACAAGGCAAATTTTCTTTAGAAAAAAAATACAACTAAAATGTGGATATTAGAAGCATATACACATAAACACAAATATATAAAATATGCACACATAAATAGGCATATATGCTAGACACACTCAAGAGAATATATAATCTATGCTTTTGTTGTACATAAACCATATAATTATTTTTCTTATTTTAGTAATGCTATGATAAAAATTAATATTCAATATTCAACCACCAGTCCCAAAATTGCGGCACTTAACAAATATCAGTTCTTACATTCACCAAATAGATAATGTTTTGGAAATCATTCTATAAAAGAATAGCTTCAGTTCTAAGAATGGCTATTTCCATAATCCAAATTTAAGAAAGACTGTTTTAACTAGAAATTATAACAACTGCAAAATATCCTCCAAGGAGGTCAAAGACAGAAAGGCCTCATGTATACTAAAATATTCACACCAACATTTTTTGTGGCAGCCAAAGTAGAAACAAAATAAATGTGTGCTCGCTGACTGAGGAACAGTTGAACAAACTGTGATATATTAATGTAATAGAATATTATTGCTCATGCAAATGACAAATATGAATTCATAGCACTGGAAGACCTGTATAAACTGAAAGAGTAAGCAGAACTAAGAGAACAATATACACTGAAAAAAATCTAACAAAAACAACACTGAAAAGTAGCCAATATGATTAACTGCAAGGACCCAATCTTGACCCCAAAAGACAAATGATGAAATACGTTTCTCTCCGCAGAAAAAATAAAACAAAATGTTGCATATGCTATCAGACAGTCATTCTACGGTTAGTTGGATGTGCTTAACTATTCTTTTCAACGTTAAAAGGTCTAACTGGGTCAGGGGAAACAGACACAAAAACAAAAGGCATCAAAAAGAGTGAAACTTTTTTAAAATGGATTTTTTAGAATAAACACAAGAAAATATAGTACCCACAGGAAATACACCTAAGAAAGTCCATTTCAAGTTTAAAATGATTAGATGCAAGAAGTTAGTAGTCTGTATTGGCTACTCTCCAAAACTCAGGACCTAGAATCATGTTTTGTTTTGAAATAAGTTTTTATTGATATCGTCTACTTCTTACCACCCTATCCAATGTGTCCTACTCCTCCACTTCTCCTTCCCTTCCTGAGAGTCTTCCCATTGACAAACATTGTTTGGAGAGTGGGGAATAAAAGTCAGAACAGCTGATCCATATACTGAAAAAATCCAAAAATTTTAATACCTGTGGACCTCTCACTTCCACAAAAGGGTGAGCTGGGGATATCTTCTCACAGCTCTTCACTGAAAGTCCTAGTAGATCTTTATAATTTTGTTACATTTAGTTTTTATTTGGGGGAGGGAGGTGTCATTCTTTCCACTTACATTGTTGCAGTCACTATGCATATCATTTTCTTGGCTCTGCTTATTTCACTCTGCATCAGTTCATATAGATCTTTCCACACTTTTCTGTATTCATCACACACATCATTTCTTATAGTACAATAACATTCCATTACATTTATGTGACACAATTTGTTTATACATTCCTCAATTGACAAGCATCTACTTCGTTTCCAATTATCAGCTATTACAAAGAATACTGCTATGAATATGTTTTCGAGTATATGGAGACTTTGTTTTTACCAATGACTTCCTCTGAGTATAAGTCCAGTAATGGAGTCTCCAGTTCAAAGGGTGTGAACATTTTAGTGACTTTATTTGCATGATTTCAAATTGTTTTCGAAAATGGCTGTGCCATTTCACAGCTCCACCAATAATGTATTATTGGATTTATCTTTCTACAATCCCTTTCATATTGCCAGTTTCCATTTTTTGTAATTTTTACCAATTTGCATAATACAATGGAATCACATTAGAAAGCATTATGAGAAAAAAGCATGGCAACTTTATAAGAATAAAGGAATCACTGACAGTTAAAACTAACAGTGCAGCAACTAAATTATTAAAGGAAAAATTTAATGAACAAATGATTAGTCAAGAAAAACATTAATAGTGAGAAATTTCAATATCCTTTCAGAATATTAAATATTCTGCAAAAAAAATTCATGCAAATAAATAAGAAAAAAGTTATAGAAGTAAACAGAATCCTGGGGGCAGGGGAATTCACTGATAGATATGTGGAGAGAACTAAATCAGTTTACTAAAGATTTTTTTTTAATTAAGTCTCCTTGTCTTACCCAGGCTGATCCCACCATTGATAGTATTATGCAGCTTTGACCTGATCTGTTTTCAGACAGGCAACGCACCACCACCATCATGTTATTGTCATCCTAGGCATGGATACCTGATTGGTTTTAGGAGTCTAAATTTAGCTCAGAATTCCTCAGATCAAGAGATTCATCTGCCTCAGCCTCCCAGGCAATACAGATTTCAGGCATATGCAGAGAGAATTTACTTTTTATTCAAATATAAGTAAAACATTTCCATTTAGGAAAAAGAGTGGGATGAATTGGCAAATTCAGGTGATGTGAAAATAAAGGTATCAACAAAAATGTGATCACATTCTAAGCCATAAAGCAGGGATAAACACAGAAAAAAAGAAATTATAAATACTACTTTGACAGACTATAACTCAATTAAAATGTAATCAATAAGAGATAAGTTTAAAAGAAGCAGACTGAAAGAAAACACAAATGATTTGCTTTAGAGGAAGTTGGTAAGCAGAGACAGATGTATAAAGAAATAAAAGAACATTCATGAAATATTCCAAAATACATAGAATCAAACAGAAAGATCAAAAAGTTCACACCCAGTCGTTCACAAACATTTACTAAATGACTACTACTATGTTCTAGCTAGGCATTATGCTACGGACTAGGATGCAAGAACAGTCAATGAAGCAATCCCTATTTACAAGATTATATTCTGAAGGGGAAGACAACAAGTACATATGTGAGCATATACAACCTACTACAAAGAGAATAAATAAAATGGATACATAGCTAAAAAAAAGTGAGTTTGAGAGGAAGGACACTAGCAGTTTAAGGGCTCATGAAAGGTTTCCTGCAGAAGGTACTGTCTGTGCTAAGTCTTAAAGGAAGAGACATTCAAAGAGGCAAAGGTGAGGAAGGATACTCCAGGCATGAGATAGCTGCTACATGGAAAGCCAGGAAATGGATTATTTTGTGGGAGAAACAGAGGGACCACAGAGTGCAGGACGCATCATAAAATGCAAGGCTAGAAAGATAGTTTGAGACCAGTCTGTATGAGGCTTTAAAAGCTAAATGGAGGAATTTATGTTTTATCCTAGGGGCAAGACAAAGACATTGGAGTTAGCTAAGTATCAGTCACGTGATAGGATCTGTTATGAACCTGGGAGACTGAAAGAATGGTGGAACATTCCATAGAAATAAATTGGATGAGTTTTGGAAAAGGATGTAGTTTTGGAAGAAGGATGAGTTTTGGAAAAATGTAATGAGTGCTGTTTGGACATGATGAGTTTGACATCTCTGGGACATCTAGTTTGAAATATCCAAGAGGCAACTGGTGATATGAGACTGAAGCTCAAGGGAGAAACTGGGGTTAGATACATAGATTTCCCTGCAAGCTCTTTGAGGGCAGGGACTATCTTGCATGTTTGTATGTGATTTGCATGCACAGTGCCTGGTACATAATAAGGCTTTAGTGAATGTTTTTTTTAATTCATTTATATGGGAGTCATTTACATAAAGATGAAATCATAGAGAAGACTGGCACCTAGAATAGAGTCTTCAGGAACACCTACATTTAGAGGTATGATATGGATATTTAGAAGGAGAGGATAGTCAGTAAGGAAATGAAACCAGGAGAGTATATTCAGGAAAGGTGTCAAATGCAGCAGGCAGGTCAAGAAGGATGAGGGCTGAAAAAAGGAGCATCTAATTTGGCAATCTCGCAATGATGGTGAGGGTAACTTTAGTTGTGATGAGGTTGGAAGCCGGGTTACAAAGGGTGAGAGAAGAGGAAGGTGATAAATAGGCATAAACAGCTTTTGCTAAGAGTTTGAGTGAGAAAGGGAGATCTAAATTAGAGAAGAGCAGAGTCTAATGAAGACTTTTTTTTTAAGGATGGAAGATACTTGGATATTTTTAAAGGTAGTACAGAAGGAACCAGGAGATAGAGACACGTTGGAGGCAGGGGTGGGGGGTGGTGAAGGAAGGATGGAAACTAAGGATCAAAGCCACAAGTAAAGGAGTCAGCCTTTCTCTTAGTATGTGATCTAAGGACCTCTGGATGTTACCCTACATTTCGACACTGAAGATTCAACAATGAAAAAGATAAGTATGTCAAAAAATTCACACTTCTCCAATCAAGATAAACGAACTGTTAACAAAACATAAGAACCCCTAGAATTATGGTATTGGCCAAATTGCTAAATATTCCAAAAAGGATCTTTTAAAGGGAAAAGAAAAAAGGGAATGAAAAAGAAAAAAGCTACCAACTATTAGGGGAAGTTCAAGTTTTAAAAGCCTATATGGTTATTTAAAAGAAACTTCACTTTAGGTAATTTTTGTTCATTTTAGCTTAGTGACAAAAATAAGAATTTTAAAATACCGTCTTTCAATATAATTACTGGAGGGGGGGGGAAGAAACTAACCACTGTGATGTTAATGCAAATGGACATAATTTTCCAACAGAAAAAAAAAGGCATAAAATGGATTTAAAAACAGAACCCAGAAAGATGCTGTTTACAGGAAACACTTAAAACATAAAATCCTGAATCTGTAAGGAATTTATACATAATTTATATATTTCCCCACTAGAAGAATAAAACATAGCGTATTTCTTCCTTTAACAAGTGTTAACAACCAGATAAAAAAAGATGCTCAGGTATTTTAGTGTTAAAAAAAGATACAGACTGAAACAGTCATGAGATACTATCTAGTAGGTATTAGAATGGTAAAAAGAGAAAAATAGTGATGATCAGTGATGGTAAGGCAGCTGAAAAAAGGCACTGAGCCTAATCATAGGCTCTTATCTTTTCTTTTTTTTTCCTTTTAAAGCCCTCTTCATGATCAACTCTCCCTAGTCTGTTCTACTTAGGAATACTCTCACTTGTGGCTCCAAGAAGCTGCAGCATGAACAGTGACCACACCCTGGTAAAACTGTCTTGGCAGATGGGCTAAACCGGGTTGAGGGTAACTGACAGAAATTAAACCCATTGGTGAGTTAGGGGGCTATCTACCGCAAGCATATAAAAACCTCCCCCAGCAGAATGAATAGATGAGAACAATTTGTTCCAAGGCCATAAAGGTGGCTGAAGTAGGCACTGTGGAATGGATTACAGCTTGGTCAGACATCAAACAAGCCAAGGCCATCATCCACTGCATTCCAGGTCATCACTAATTGTCCTGACTTCTGTCTTTCCACTGGACTACAATGAAAAAGTGAGGCTGCCGACTTGTACAACTCCATCTTAGTTAAATCTCATTCATGGTCAAGTCATCACTCCATGATGTCACTGGTCCTTTTCAAAAACAAAGTACAATTACTCCCTTAAATCTACCTTCTCTCTTATTTCTTTTCTTTCTCCCCTTTCCCTTTTTCCCAGCTGAGTCTAGTTTTACAGAACTCTGTATGTGAATATTCTTCCCTTCTTTAACCAGTTCAATGAAAGTAAGATTCAAGTGTTATCTACTTCCCCCACCCTCTTGCTCGTTTGTAGTCTTCTATTTGCATACCTAAATTATGTAAGATTAATCTTCTCCCCCATTCTTCTCCCCCTTTCTTTCCTAGTGTACTCTTTTCCCCCTCCTTCTTTTCCAAAACTTTTTAAGGTCATCCAAACATAAAACGAACCACTTCTAGGACATCTGTCTTAAAAGATTATTTTTCTATAATAATGATAGAGAGAGTTCTTCTCCTCACATCTGACTGTAAACAATTCACCGTAGTCTAGTCTCTTATGATTGCTCACTCGTATTTATCGTTTAATGTTTCTCTTAACTTTTGCATTTGTATTTCAAAGTTTTTACATAGCTCTGGTCTTTTTCATCAGGAGTGCTTGAAAGTCTTCTACTTCACTAAAGGTCCATTTTTTCCTGTAGGATTATACTCAGTTTTGCTGGGTTAAGTTATTCTTGGTTGTACACCTATATCTTTGTCTTCTGGAATGTCATATTTCAATCTCTCGATCCCTTTAAGGAAACCTATGATCTTTTAAAAAAAATACAGTGTTTTATTTTTTCCCAATTACATGTAAAAACAATTTTTAACATTCCAAATTCTCTCTCTCTCTCTCTCCCTCACCTCTCCCCACTTAAGATGTCAAGCAATTTGATACAGGTTATATATGTGCAAACATGTAAAATATATTTCCATATTCTTTTGTGAAAGAAGAAACAGATGAAAAGGAAAACACACACACACACATAAAATGCTTTGATCTGCATTTAGACTCCATCAATTCTTTCTCTGGATGTGTGGACAGCATTTTCATCACGAGACCTTTGGAGTTCTGGATCACTGTAAACCTGAGAATAGATAAGTCATTCACAGTTGATCATTGTACAATATTGCTGTTACTATGTACAATGTTCTCCTGGTTCTGCTCATTTCACTTGGCATCAGTTCATATTAAGTGTTTCCAGATTTTTTTGAGAGCATCCAGATCATCATTTTTTATAGTACAACAGCACAATTACACTGAAATACTACAGCTTGTTCAACCATTCCCCAGCTGATGGGCATCCCCTCAATTCCCAATTCTTTGCCACCACAAAAAGAGCTGCTATAAATATTTTTGTACGTATAGGTTCTTTTCCTTTTTTCCCCTTTAATCTCTCTGGGATACAGAACTGGTAGTGGTATTGCTGGATCAAAGGGTATGTACAGTTTGCCGTTTAGGTATAGTTCAAAATTGCTCTCCAGAATGGATAGATCAATTTACAACCCATAAACAGTGCTTGAGTGTCCCAATTTTCCCACATCCCCTCCAATATTTATCAATTAATTCCCTTTTCTGTCATATCAGCCAATTTGATAGGTGTGAGGTGGTACCTCAGAGTTGTTTTAATTTGCCTTTCTCTGATCAATACTTATTTAGAGCATTTTTTCATACAATTAGAGATACTTTTGATTTCATCTGAAAGCCACCTGTTTATATCCTTTGATCATTTATCAATGATTGTTTTGATCATTTATCAATCATTGGGGAATGATTCGTATTCTTATAAACGTGATTCAGTTCTTTATATATTTGAGAAATGAGGTCTTTATCAGAGAAACTTGTAAAAAAAAAAAAACTTCCCCAGTTTCCTGCTTTCCTTCTAATCTTGGTTGCATTGGTTTTGTTTGCACAAAAATTTTAATTTAATATAATTAAAATTATCCATTTTATATCCCATAATGCTATCTTTTTTATCATAAATTCTTTCCTTATCCATAGATCTCACAAGTAAAATTTTCCAAGCTCCCCTAATTTGCTCATGATATTATTCTTTATTTCTAAATTGTGTAGCCATTTTGACATTATCTTGGTATACAGTGTAAGATGTTGATCTATACATAGTTTCTGCTACAGGTACAGTGTACATTCTCTATAAGATCATCTATAAGATATTGATCTATACCTAGTTTCTGCTATCATATTTTCCAGTTTTCCCAGCAGTTTTTGTCATAAGAGAGTTGTCCCAGAAGCTGGGGTCAAATACTAGATCATTATGATCATTTACTACTGTGTTTTGAGTACCTAATCTATTACACTGATCCACCACTCTCTTAACCAGTACCAGACAGTTTTGATGATTACGCTTTATAATATAGTTTGGGATCTGGTAAGACTGGGCCATCTTCCTTTGCTTCTTTTTTTCATTAACTTTCTTGATATTCTTGACCTTTTGTTCTTCCAGAAAAACTTTGTTATTATTTTTTCTAGCTCTATAAAATAATTTTTTGGTAGTTTGATTGGTATAGCATGGAATAAGTAAATTAATTTAGGAAGAAGAAATCTGCTATGATCTTGACTGTGAATCTTTAGTACCTGAACTCTTTCTTTCTATCTGGTTGTAGTATTTTTTTCTTTGACCTGAAAGCTCTAGTTTTGGGTCATGGAAAGTTCCTAGGAGTTTTAATTTCAAGGTTTCTTCCAAGAGCTGAGTAATGGATTTTTTCTACTTTTATTTTCCACTCTGGTTCTAAAAGATCTGAACAAGTTTCTTTTAAGATTTTTTGAAATATGATGTCTAAATTCTGAAAGATTTATGATGAAACGTGCTGTCCATCTCCAGAGAAAGAATTGGTACAGCCTGAATGCAGATCAAACATTTTTTCTTTACTTATTTTATTTTTCTTGGGTTTGTCAGTTTTTCTTTCACAGTATGACTTACATAGAAATGTGTTTTGTGTGACTACACATGTATAACCTATGTGTCAAATTGCTTGTCTTCTTAATGAGGGGGTAAGGAGAGAATCTGGAATTCAAAATTTGTAACAAAAAAAAAAAGAAAAAGAAAAAGAAAGTTAAAATTGTTTTTACATTGTAATTGGGAAAAAATTTAAAAATGAAATATGTCTAGGCTCTTCTTTTTGGTCATAGGTTTCAGGCAGTCAATGATTCTTAAATTCTCCCTCTCTGATCTGTTTTCCAGATCAACTGTTTTTGATATGAGATGCCTCACATTTTCTTCTTTTGTTCAGTCTTTTCATTTTGTTTTGACATTTTTTGTTGTTGTCTAATGGAGTTATTAAGTTCTATTTGGTCTATTCTAACTATCCAGGAGTCTATTGCTTGGATAAGGTTTCATACTTCTTGTGCTAGACTGTTAATTCTCTTCCTAATTCTTTCTTCCACAGTCCAAAATTTTCTCCAGTATAGTTTCTTCCCTAATGGTTTCCTCTAGTTCTTTCATTTCATTTATAAAATCATTTTTTAGCTCTTTAATTCTTTCTTCAACTCTTTTTTTTTGCTTTTTTGGAGGGGGGAGGGCAGGGCAATCAGGGTTAAGTGACTTGCCCAAGGTCACAGCTAGTAAGTGTTAAGTGTGTGAGGCTGGAATTGAATTCAGGTCCTCCTGACCTCAGAGCCGGTGCCCTATTCACTGCACCACCTAGCCGCCCCCTTTCTTCAACTGTTCCAGAAATTTTAATTGAATATGTGCTCAGTTTATATAACTGAAACTTTGCTTTTAAGTATTTTGGAATTGTTCTCTTTTTCTGGTTTTTCATTTAGTATCTCTGTCACATTAACAGCTCTTTTTGCCAGGATTTTTTTCCTGGTTCTTCTAGCCTTATTTCCCAGATTGGGATTTTGTGTTAGGACTAGGCTATTCACTTCCAGAGGGAAATGTCTCAAACTTGCTTAGATATGTTTTGTATCTTCCTGGATCCTGCTACTACTTTTTGAGGGTACTGAGTATTGCGTTCTTTCAGGATTTCAGAAACAAGCTTTCAGTACACTCACAACAGTGTGATCTAGGGCAAAGTCTGAGAGCTGCCCATCTTGGTCTGAGCTATGCAAGTTCCTGACCAGGTTTCAGTGTAAGCAACACAATAGTAGGCTTGAATCTTGTTAAACTCCAGGACACTGTTGCTGAACTAAGCCACCATCATCCAGCTGGAAAGCTCTGAAGGTTCAGAGTGAGAGAACTGCAGGGCTCCCCTTGGGTCTAGGCTTCCTGCCCTAGTTATTCTGCTACAGGTTACAGACTGGGTTATAAGCTAGATCCAAGACTTTGATCTGCTCCCAGTGAGAGCCACATAGCTATTATCTACTGCTGTATTTGTTCCTCACTCAGTACACAGTCTAGGGCTTACAACAGCTCTTTGCCCTGAAGGAGCTCAGAGCTAAGCACAGGTCCCCTCCTCAACTCACATTGGATCTGTGACCCAGCAACAGGTAGTGAGCTACAGAACTGTTCCTGCTCTTTGCCCAAAGTTAGGTCCTCTATATCAAACCTGAGATTTCTTCTTGCCCTGGTGCACAGCTACAGGAAAACACTTGTTCCATCCCTACACTGGAACGCTTTGTGTGGCATGCTCTTGGCTAGACGCTGTCCCTAGTGTGCAAAGACCTCTGACTCCCTATGCCAAAATAGGCTGGAAAAAAATGAATCACCGTGATTTTTCTTAATTTTCTGTTATGGGAATCTGAAGATCTTCCCTGCCCCTAGGCCCTATGCTTAAGTGGCTCTGAGAACCTTCCCCAATTTGAAAGTATACTCTGCCCCCTAATAGGCTGAAAGTGGTCACATGGAGCCTGTGGTGGGAGGCTTGTTCTTCAGGAATGCCCACACCTTATTACTTTGTGATTGGGCAGTGGGTCAAGAGGGCTGTGACATTCTCTGATCCAGGAGAAGGCTATATATACCCTGATGTGAGTTTTTGCTTTGGGGCTCACTTTGGAAAGAGTTGTGTGATTTGGCCAGACGAGACTCTGGGAAGCCGTTGAGCCCCCCAGCTTTGAAAAACCCAGATGTTGGTGCTTCCCTCTCTGGCAACTGACTAGGTATGCATGTAATGGTCAGATGGCTGGAAGCTTGTTTGCTGATCTGTTTCTTGGTCTGCTTGTAACTACTGCTTGTAAATTGTGTTTGTATTCTCTGAAGTTCAGGGTACTGACTTTTCCCCCTGAACTAGGCAAATGACATATGTTTGATTGATTAAAGTAAGACTGTTAACCCATTTTGAGTTGCTTTCTTTTAGAAAAGCAGATCTAAGAACCTGTGCTAGCAGCCATCCTGGGTATGCTAGGGTGCTTGCTGATACAATTTCCCAAATAGGATTCAGTCTAATGAGTTTTCTAGATTTGTATAGAGTAGACATGGGGGCAAGCTTAGGTGCACTATGTCCTTCTACTCTGCCCTCTTAACTAGTTTCTATTCTCTAGCTTTTAAAATTAACCTGGCTCCAACCTACCTTTCCTATCACTTTTGAATATTAATCCTTTTCCCACACTCTATGTTCTGGACCTGGGGTGAGGAACCTTTGGCCTTCTAGGTCCTTGAGTGTGGCCTTTTGACTGAGTCCAAGTTTTATAGAACAAATCCTTTTATTAAGGGGATTTGCTCTGTGAATTTTGGATTCAGTCAAAAGGCTTCACCTGAGGATCTATGGGACCACATATGGCCTTGAGGCCACAGGTTCCCCACTCCTATTCTAGACAAACTGGACTTTTCTCTGTCCCTCATTCAAGACCTTCCATCTCCTGTTCCTGTGCCTTTATGCTGGCCATCCCAAACGCTTGGAAAATATTCACCTCCTCAGCTCTCTGCCTCCTAGAGTCCTCTTCCTTAACATACAGTACAGGGCCTTTCTTTACCATCAACTCTCTCCCAATCTACCCTGTATTTAACTATTTTGTATATATTTTATTTACTAACTTTATGCTTATTATATATTTTACAGGAACTTGCTGGGCATCCCACTAGAATGGAAATTCACTTTGTTCCTGTTTTTTCAGTACCTAGCATGGTGCTTAATAAATACGTGATTATTGATACTTTATTCATTTGACTATCTTTGTTTATGATGAAATTCTAAAATTTTATCATGTATTCCACTTGCTCAAATCAGTATAACACAAACCGACCAAATGAGCTGTTTTTGTAAAGATCAACTTTTGAAGTAACTGAAGTTTTTCCTTTTAAACCTCTTTTAAAAAATGTATTTAACCATTTTAGATGGGATCCTCCTATAACTATCTCTGTTACTCCTTCTAACTATATTCAACAGAATAAAGATACATTCAGGCTCTTTTACACACAAAGAGCCCTGCTTTGCAAGCAGAAGGTCTGAGTCCAAACACCGGTTCTGCCACTTGGATGAAGGAGCCTCTAAGGTTTCTTGGCCTCAGCTCTCATCTCTAAAATAAGGTTAAACTGAACGACCTCTAACGCGCTGGGACCCTACTTGCAAAGCCTCGTCCCAGTCGCTAAGCAAACGAAAACAAAAACGCCCCACAACCTGCCCTCATAAAGGCCGCGTTATATCCACGGGGCGCAGCAAGTGCACGCGTGTGCGTGTGCACACACACATGACACACACACACGGTGCACGCAGGAGACTCATGAAGGCTTCATGACGGAAGTGGCGACTGAATTGCCAGAATAAAGATAATGTTTCTGAGAGGGGGAGATGAGGAAGCAAAGCACGCGTCGGATTAGAAGAATCAAGTCTGTGCCCAGAGAAGATTATTTCGGGAACTGTGAAAACGATAGGTTAGAAAATGCCGAGGCTGGAAGCCAGAAGGCCGGGGGTGGCCAGGTGGCACCGTGAATAGCACCAGCCCTGGAGTCAGGAGGAACCGAG
>CM053581.1:491279782-491311821 GCA_028627135.1 Pseudochirops cupreus | reverse complement strand
GGGGGGAAGGTTGTTAGAAGCACACACTTCTGTAAAGGGATAGGGACAAAGTAGAGAACAGAACAAGGGGAGGGAAGGATAGAAAGGAGGGAAATATTGTCAGTGTTACACTATATGTCCATTGTGGACATGTTCTGTGTGACTACACATGTACAGCCTGTATTAAATTGCTTGTCTTTCCAGTGGGGGTGGGTGACAAGGGAGGAACGGAAAGGATCTAGAATTTAAAGTTCTAAAATCATATGTTAAAAAATATATATATTATTATTTACATGCAACTGGGAAATAAGATATACAGGCACTGGGGTAAGGAGATCCATCTTGCTCTACCAGAAAGTCAGAGGGGTGATGGGGGAGGATATAGGAGAGAGCAGATTAGGGGAGGGGATATACAGCGGGATCAATGTTTTGGGGGGAGGGGGAAGGGAAAGATGGGGAGAAAATTTGTAACTCAAAACCTTGTGGAAATCAATGATGTAAACTAAACATAAACAAAAGTTTATTAAGAAGAAAAGAGAAAAAACAGGCCCAGGTCAAAGTCCTGGGAGACACCCAGCCGTACTTACAGGGTAGGAGATAGATGATTCAGCAAAACAGACCTAAGAGGAAATCAGAGAGAGGAGAGGCAGCAAAAGAGTAGAGTTACCAAAAGAAACAGAAAGTATGTTGGAGAAATGAGTGATCTATAGTATCAAAAGCTGCAAAAAGGTCAAGAAAGATGAAAACCAAAGAAAGATCATAAGATTTGTCAGTTAAGGAATCACCAGTTGGTTCTGAGAGGGCAGTTTCCAGTAGAGGTATAGAGCTGGGGTTAAAAAAATAAAGTCTGAAATGGGTTAAAAAAATAAATGCCCGGGGCGGGGGGTGCACAGTGGCTAAGTGGTGCAGTGAGAAGAACACTGGCCCTGGAGTCAGGAGAACCTGAGTTCAAATCTGGCCTCAGACACTTAACACTTATTAGCTGTGTGACCTTGGGCAAGTCACTTAAAGCCAACTGCCCTACCTTCCCCCTTCCATGAATGAATGAATGAACGAGGAGCAAGGAAGTAAAAGGCAGAAGTATAACTCTGCAGAAAAGTCTGGCAGTGAAAGGGAAAAAAAGACACAGTGGAACAGCTTTCAGGGTTGACAGGGTCAGATTAAAGTTTTTAAGAATGAGGGAGACCTGGATATGTTTAAAGTCAATAGGGAAAGAGCCAGCAGGAAAAGAATGAAAAGGATAAAGACAAATACACCAAAATATTTATAGCAGCATTTTTTTTGTCATAGTAAAGAACTGGAAACAAAGTTAAGTAGCTCCCACTGATTGAGGAATGGCTATACAAATTGTGGCAAGTGAAATATCATAGTATAGATTTACATTAACTGGTGCAGAGTAAAGAGTTTACATTACAAAATTACATATAACAAGTAAAGCTCCCAAGAAGATAAGAAGACATTTCCTCCCACAACTTTACAGAGGTGGAAAGTCCACAGGTGGAGAATATCACATATATTTTCATATTTTCTTTATATATTGAGCAAGGTTTTGCTGATTTTTTTCCCTCTACCTATTTTTCTTTAAAAAAAAAACAGCTTTTTACTACATGAGATGGCTCTGATAAGGGAATATTGAATGAAATTTCAGTGACAAGAAAACAAAAGCTGTCAATTAAAATTATTTTTTTTAAAGAAGAAAGTAACATGAGAAAAGTTCCTAAAGGAAAGGAGTGAATATGAGCAAAAGTACAAACAGAAGGGATTAGCCTTGAAAGAAAAAGGAACACCCTCTTCCCTCAGGGAAGGAAGAGAGAAGTAAAAATAAAGAAAGGTTTTGAGGCATATAGTGGAAACAAAGGCACTCACAATGAATGGATGACATTCTCAATGAAATAGGGGGCAAGGTCTTTCTGCTAAGATGGGGGGCTGGTGTTGCTGTTGGGAGCTTAAGGAGGGAAGAAATTGGGATAGCTGCTGAGAGAAGCATGGTAAGAGTCAATAAGGAATGAATAAGATGATTGCGTTTTGGTAGAGGGTCTAACTGGTGCTAAATAATATTAAAATAGAGTAGATATAGAAAGCACAATTGTATGAAAGAGAAAATAGAAGCATGTGAGGGGCATAGTAAGGAAAAGGAAGTCTAAAGGATTGGAACAAGAGGGCAAAAGAATCAAGGGAGGAAGACAGTTCATAACTGAGCTGGTTTCTGTCAAGGGCACCATCATTCTAGTCACTCGGGTTCCAGACCTAGGAATTACCCTGGATTTCTTACTCTTCACTCCCCTATATTCAATCAGTATTGCTTATTGTCTTCGAACACCTTTCACATCTATCTTCTTCCCTCTACTCACACCACAAACACCCTAATCCGGATCCCCTCATCTCACCTGGCCTACTTTAGTAGCCTCCTAATAAATGCTTTTTCCTTCATTCACTGGTCACTCATCAAAGTTTCTTCTTCGATTTATCCTCCGCATAGCTGGCAAATTGATTTTCCTAAAACAGATACAATCATGTCACTCTCTTACTCAAAAAAAAAAAAAATCCAGTGAGTCTATGCTACCTTTAAGTTTAAATGGAAGATGACTTTCTATTTTTAATGCACTTCACATTCCAGCTCTACTTTATCTCTCCAGGCTGATTATACACTACTCCCTAACTTCGATAACTCACTCCAGACAAAATCACCTGCTTTCTCAGAGTATATAACATTCCACCCCCTGCCATGGTGCCTTTAAACAGATTATTCCTCATTCCTGGAATGCTCTCTTCCAACTTCACCTAATTCCCTAATTCTCCCCAAGACTCCATTCATGTGCAACTTCTTTCAATGGATATCCACCAGTTCCCTCAGTACTACCCTTCAATCACTGTATATTTTATCTACCTATTCTATATTTACTCACTTGTAAGATATCTTATTGTTTCACTTCTGGCTTTTTATCATCAGCACCTGGCACTAGTAGACGGTTGTTAACTTTTAAGTTAAATCTGTGAAGGGAAAAAAGTAGCCAGAGAAGTAATAGACAAAGAAGAGAACAAGAAAGGAGAAAGACTGGCAGTCCTAGAGAAGACAAAGGGTGAGGGAGCAAGGCAAAGGGAATGATCAGGATATTAAGATAGATCGTGGAGGTGAAAAAGTTTGGGGTAATGGTGAGATTTAAGGTATGATTGCCCCCATAGGTAGATAAGGTAGAGTAAAGTTGCAGAACAAAAGAGCTGAAAAGGTCTATGAACTGGGCAGCTAAAGGGGGCAGAGTGGATACGTCAAAGTACTAGAGTTAGGAAGAATTCTCCTTCTGAGTTCAAATCCAGCCTCAGACATTTACTAGCTGTGTGACCCTGGGCAAGTCACTTGACTGCCTCAGTTTCCTCATCTGTAAAATGAACTGGAGAAGGAAAAGGTAAACCACCCCAATATCTTTGTCAAAAAAAAAAAACTCCAAAGGATGCATAAAGAGTCAAACATGACTAAAAAACTACTGAACAACAATAACATGAACTGTAAGGCCACGGTGAGTAGAAGAAAAGAGTAGCCGTGTACATCTAACTGCACACAAGGAACCTGAAGTAGCAGGGAGTTTGGACCAGCTGCCTTTGTCAGCAAAGGGACTAAACTCAAATCACATATGATACTAAATTAATTCTCTTATGAGAAAGGCAGGTAGAGAAAGAGGAGAATTTCTAGAGGTTAATGGCAATCCATAGTTGAGTGACAAAAGTCTCCTCTCATACTGAACTGGTCTACTTTCTGCTTATGCACATCACATCCCAGATGATATCTTTTATACCATTTCCTACACATGTCAGTAATGGAAATATGCAGCAGCTCCTTTATACCGCCGTACCTGAGGCATCTGCTGTTTGATTTTGCAGATGGTACTGTTTCATAGTCACAACTATTTGGGATTACCTTAAGGTTCTTTCAGAATAATATTTTCCTTAATGACTCCTGATTATTATAATGAACATCAGTGAAAATGCCGTACCATGTTCCATTACTGATTATTGAAATATTCAGAGCTATTATTGTCTAGGCCTAGGGTTTCTTTCATGTTCTTGGGCCTGTTTTTTAAAGGCTTTCTGGTCTCCTCCACTCACTATCAGGCCATCAAGTACTATGATAAGTGTGTTTGCCTCCAGACACACAGAATCACAGGATCTAATAGTTCAAAGTGATTTTACTTGATACACAGATCACCTAGCCCAATTTCTTCATTTTATGGAACAGGAAATAGATGCCTAAAGAGATGACACGCTTTGACCAGTCTTCTAGTCAGCAGCAGAACTGGAATTCAAACTCAGCTCTTCTGACTCTGAATTCAGCACTCTTTCTACTATACAATGTATTATCCAATCCCTTGTACCTTAGGATTTCAAAAATACTGAAAGCTGAGGAATGTAATAACCAAGCTAGTTAGAACTCTGCATAAAAGAATAAAAAGATTTTGTTTAAGGGTCAGGAGTTTTGATGTTTAAAAGCCAAAATGAAAAACTCCATAACAACTATTTTGGTAAATTGGGTTAGCCTTATCATCAAAGGTATTTTCTATATGAGCGACAATGGTTTTTATATGAGCTACAGTTTTTACTTCTTTATAGTAAAATTAGCAAAGTAAAAATATAAGTAACAATTACTTACATATAAAAACAGAGAAGTTAGGAAGCACAGTGAATAGAAAGCACTGGATATGAATCTAAATCTGGCCCTAGATACTACTTACTAGTCATGTATCCCAAGGCAAATCACTTAAACCTCATTTTCCTCATCTATAAAAATAAGGCCAACCTCCCAGGGTTACCGTGAGGATAAAATGAGAGATTATGTTCAAAGTGCACTTCTTATTATTAACAAAAAGAAACAACTGCTATGACAATCAATTTCATAAAGTCTTTTTTAGGTTCAAGGGAAAAAATTTTAACTCTTCTGAGATTTCTAATATGATTCAATGGAGAAAAAAAACCTACCACACTAGTGACAGTCACATGTCCACTGACATTTGTTCCTCTCCTGAAAAGGAAGACAGACAATACACAAAAAACCTATCCCATATGCTTTCCTGTGACCATAATTTATATTCTTTCAAATGCATTTTTGATCAGTTCAAAAAAGTAAAAAAGCTGCTAAGTGAACATAAGTTTCTCTTACCATCTAAAACATATTAAATCATTCTAGCCACTCCTATCCAAAATATATTTTAATTATTCTTTTCTGAAAATGAGAAAACATGAAATGCTATTTTGTAAACTGAAAAATCAAGTCAAATTCTAGGACACCCCCCCTACCCACACATACAAACCTATTTTGGTTCTTAATATACCAGCAAGAAGCAGCAATAAGTTTGGGTTTATAAAATTCAAGAAAGATTCCCTTGAACCCACATGAAGTACAGATCTCTTGCTAATTATCACCCACCTCTCAAAAACCTTTTAGGGATCCTTAGGATGGGACAGGACTGAGTGAAGCATCTCCTAACAGCGTCCCATCGTATTTTCTTCTTACCTGTTGCCACAATTATTAGCAATGAGTCACATATACAACAAATGATAAGTAATACAATTATTATAGTTATAAAAACAGAAAAGACAGGAAAACAAAAAAGCTTTGATGCTGTAGGACATGGCAAACAATTAACACTGCACAAGTGAAAAGAAACTAACCCTTAATTAGTAATTAGCATTTTCAACAATTACCCAATTGTGAACCACTGATTACATTCTTAGTTTTTCCAGTCCAATACTTGAACAACTTCTTCATGCTTGAGAATGACAGGTTGCCATCTTGTGGCAAAATTCATCAAGTGCTTATGGCATAGACTAAATACCATGAAAGAAAATAAGTTTTTAAAAAATGACTGGAAATACAGTCTTGCTCAAAAAAAAAGGGGTTAATTCAGACTCCTACTTTCTACTATACTTTATTCTTTGTAGTATAAGGATTTTAAGCATGAGGTATCTCAAAAGATTTTTAAAAACTGATTTGCGTAATCCATATTTTAGGATATAGATCAAAGCAAATATTCATTATACAGCTTTATATTTTCACAGTGAAAAAGTAAATATA
Organism: Pseudochirops cupreus; assembly: GCA_028627135.1. Classification (NCBI taxonomy): domain Eukaryota; kingdom Metazoa; phylum Chordata; class Mammalia; order Diprotodontia; family Pseudocheiridae; genus Pseudochirops; species Pseudochirops cupreus. Next base: position 491,305,778 of record CM053581.1, on the reverse strand, counting down.
TCACTCTTTAAAAGAAAAAGTTAGTTTTACATACAAAATTAAAAGAATTGTGTTTTTTATCATGGCAGTGCCACAATACCTATAACTACCGTCTACTTCTTAACAGGGGTCAATTTTTCTCTTCCTAAGGTTCAAGCTATGCCCAAGGGTTTTTACCATATTTTACCATATTTCAATTTCTTAAGAATACACTAGTTCTGTTTTCGCTTGATGAAACCACATTCAGAAATTCATTCGTGGTTGTTGGCTTAAGCAAATATACATACAAAAATATTAACTGTAGAGGTATACTACAAAATATTTTAAGACAAACAAACCCCTCAGATTGACCATAAAGATAAATAGGAGATAGAAGAACCAGAGTATCCATTTAAAGGAGTTGGTTTTTTGTGGCTTTTTTTAAAGCAAAGGCATATTTTTAAAATCAATCATTACATTAATTAATCAATACATTAAGAACTTATTATGTTCTTTCATTTTTGTTTTGGGGTTTATCAAACACTGGGTTACTAAGTCCTATTGTTTTTGATTCTCCTTGTCTTATTCTGTTCCATTAGCCCACTTCTCTATTTTTTAACCAATACCAAATTACTTTGATGACTGCTGCTTTATCATATAGTTTGTGATCTGGAAATGCCATTCTCTCTTCATTCCTACCTTTGTCATTTTCTTCCTAGCACTGTCATATTTCCCTCAATAATCCAGAAAAATTTTTATTCAAAATTAATGTTATTGAGATCAACAAATTATCTCATTAATAGTCTCATTATTAAAGCATTAAAACCATAAATAAACTTTAGTACTACTGTCATTTTACATTAGCACAGCATAGCCATGAGCTCTGAATATTCCTCTAGCTCTTTAAGGAGTTCTTTGTAATTAAACCAATAAAAATACTGTGTGTGCTTTGGTATACTGATCTCCAAATATTTTGTGTACTTTGTAATTATTTATCAATTAGTATCTTTGCTGATTCTATAGGATTTTCTAAATAAACCATCATGTCATCAGCAAACAGATAATTTTATCTCCTATTTACTTATCTTTACACTTTTAGCTTCTTTCTCTTATTGTAAGCATTTCTGCAACTATATCAAATAATAATGGGAAAAGTAGAGAACCTTGTTTTACTCATATGTGTATCAGGAAAGTTTATAGTATATGATGCTTGCTTTGGGGTTTAGATTAATCTTTTTTTGCAATTTTAAAAAATCCTCCTATGCCTATACTTTTGAGGCTTTTAAAAAAATTGTACATAAGAATGTTGAACTTTGTGAATTTTCTGTTTATCTATTGAAATAATCATATGGCTTGGGATGTTTTTGTTTTTAATGTGATTATTGTTGATTGTTTTCTAACACTGAATCACCTTTGAATCTCTGACATAAATCCAACTTTGTCATAATGAATGATTTCTTGTAGTTTAAAATTTTTGAATGAATAGTCATTAGATACTGTTCTATAGTTCTCTGCTTTATCTTGCCCTTGTTTTGGTATTAGGACCATATGTATCTCATAAAAAGAATATTGTAAAGCACTTTCTCATTTTTTAAAAAGAATTGGAATTAATTGTTCCTTAAATATCTAATAAAATTCTCCTGATTTCATTTTTGTTACTATAACTTGTAATGAAGTTAATTTTTCCTTTAGGAATTTAGAGGTTCGGACATTTGGAGCACTTAAGTTTAACAACGATACTGGTTTCTTATCTACAGCTCCTATCAAAATAATGTAATTGCCTTGTTTATATTTGTAAGAGTCTATTTTTACTTTGTCTAATAGCAAGGATGCAATTCCTGCTTTTTTGGATTCAGCTGATACATGATAAATTTTGTTAAAGTTATCCATGTATGTCTTTTCTTTTGAGGTGGGTTTTTCTAAGTGGGATTTTGTCTTCTTATTCAATCTAACACTCATGTTACTAGATTGTTTAATCCAATCACATTCAGAGTTTTTTTTTCCCCTCTCTATTTGTCCCTAACATGACTTCTTTTCTGGATTAGAATCTTTTTGTTCTCTATTGTCTATACAGGATTTTGTGTCTTCAAATACTTTTCCTTATTCTACTTTAAGGCAAACCTATTCCTACATGTTCTCTTTCCTCCAACTCTCTTTCTTACCCTCTCCACATTTATTGATTATGTTGAAATAAAGTTAAGAAGATTAAAAAAAGGTTCATAGAGCCCAGATTAAGAATCCCTGGTTTCAACCAACATCTTAAACCATATTCCATGATAAATTCAAAATGGATATATGATCTGAATATTAAAGACCAAACCATTAAGAAAAAAATCAGAAAAGCAACAGATCATATACCTTTCACAGATATGGGTAAGAAATGTATTCTTGACCAAAAAAAAGGATAGATAGAGGTAATTTCAAAAGATAAAACAGAAATTTTTGATAATATAAATTTGAAAAGCTTCCATACAAATAAAATTAATGCATCTAAGAGAAGAGAGTGGTCAAATGTGAAAAATTTTTATCAAATTTCTCAGATGAGGCTGGTGTTCAAGACAATGCACAACTAAAAGATAGCAAGCCAAAAGTGATTTCCCCAATAGGTAGATGGTCAATGGATATGAAGAAACAGTTCCTAAAAGAAAAATGTAAATCAAAACAATCCTGAGATTTCACCTCATTCCCAGGAAACTGGTTTAAAAAAAAAAAGGGTAATGTTCCATGTTGGAGGGATTGAAGAAAGATAGGCAAAATAGTGCACTGTTGATGGAGCACTATCAGTATAATCATCATGGAAAGCAATATGTAATTATTCAAATAAAATGACTAAACTGTCCACACCCTTTGACCTGGAGATTCCATTATTAGGCATATTCCCCAAGAAGGTCAGATAAGGTCATATAAGAAAGTTCTCATTTACACCAAAACATCTATAGCAACACTTTTTGTGGTTTTTAAAAAAACACCTAGAAACAAATCAGTACCCATCAACTGGTGAATGACTATACAAATTGTGGTATCAACATGTAATAGACTGTTACTGGGCTGTAAGAAAAGATGAATGCAGAGAAACAAGAAAAGACTTACATGAACTGATACAGAGTGTAATGAGCAGAGACAAGAAAACAATCTACACAATTAATACAACCATGTAAAAGGAAAGAACAGCTCTAAAAAAATTGAAAGTGAATATTGCAAAATTACAAAGAACTAATGCAAACAAAGATATATAAGAAAACACTTCTCCCACTCCTTCACAGATGTGGGAAGATAACTGGTATGAAACACTGCATATATTTTCAGATTTCTTAAATGCATCAATCAGTTTTGCTGATTTTTTAAAATATTCTGTTACAAGGGATCTCTCTGGGAGAGAGGAGGAGGATAAAGAGGGAAATTTAGGCAATGTAAAAACAAAAGATATCAGTAGATATTCTTTTTTTTAATGCAACATCTATCAAGACTAAGGAACACACAATTTATATAAATAACACCTAGAAAATAACTTTTACAGAAATGAAGAACCTAAGTAAATGGGAGATAATGTCTCCTCAGAGTCTATGACTGCACTGTACCAATAAGTAAAAATGACAACATACACCCAAAACACTCAGTTTATTTAGAGCTATATCAAAATTATCAAAGGATTGGCTTATGGAGTTAAGACAAAATTCATTTGGAGAAACGAAAGAAAAAGGATATCAAGGGATTTTAAAAAGAAGGATAGATAGGTTAGAGTATGGAGACATTTGTGCTACCTCATGTTGGACTATGCTATAAAGCAGCAATTCTAAAATTTGATATTGGATATAAAATTTAAAAGAGCAATAGGAGAATAAACTACATAAGCAAGAACTACAAATAAATCTAAGGTTCAAGAACACAAACTATTTAAGGAAAAGCACTCTATTCAACAAGAATTTCTAGGAAAACTAAAAAGCAGTCTGATGAAAAATAGCATCTTACACCTTTTATCCCAATAAATTCCGTATGAAAAATCAACTCATAACAAAATTAGAAATGTGAAAGATGCTTTTCATAATTGTGAATATGGAGGAAAGTAATAACTGAACAGGAATTAAAGACAATTAAAAAGCAAAATTAGCATGCTTACCTATATAAAAATTTCCAATTTTGGTCCCCAAAATCAATGCAGTGAGAACCAGAAGATGCTGCTTGAAAAGAAATCTACATTAAATATTTCTGATAAGCCTAACATCCAAAATCTTTGAGGGTACTAGGACCAAAATCTAAGATTAAAAGCCATTTTCCAAAGTGCTCAAAAATATGAATTTTTTTGTGGTAAAAAAATTTATTTCACAATAGCCTTTAAAATCATAAAGACAATGTTTTCTTCCTATAAAAACAGTAGTACTTACATCCTACAATTTCTAGAAAACTCTCCTCAGAAATCATTAATAAGGATATATTCTACATCTCTGCATCTGGTTCAAGGCATACATACCTGGTTCTTGATTGTTCCTTAAATATCTGCTAATACATTCATAGAACGGCTCATGCAAATTGATATTACATTCATCTACCAGTCTTATCTGCAGATCACCAGTAGGTTAAAAAGTATACTTTTCTCTGTAATTTCTTTCAAAACATTTCAGAAATGGAGAAATACAACATCATCTTTAGATGATAAACTTCAAGGCTTTCCCAACAACTTCAAAGGAAATATTGTGGGGTTTAAGGTGCTATTCTGCAGGAAATTTCTCCTTAAAGCATGTTAGCCATGTTCAATTAGCTAATTCAACTTCTGTTAACGAATTCAGTCATGCCTCTTTCCAAGCAAATATGGTCTAGAAGTGAACAAGTTCCAATGAACATAGCTCTATAGTCAAAATACTTAAAAGGTGATATATATCATAACTAGCAATAAGCAATTCTATACTATATGTTCTCTGACTCTAACATTTTGTTAGTACTTGGGTCTTGCTTCCAATGAGAGCTACAACTAGCAAGGCTGGTACCTAGACAAATTTAGTTGAGTAAAAGTGGAGAAATGGGGGGAAGAGATGGGGCGGGGGGGTGGGGGAGAAGGAGAGAAATACTTGTGATCTAAGGTTCTATCTTGTGGGAGGATCCTACTGTCAGGAGGCAGGACAGGTCTAGCTAGAGAGTAGCCATCTGGGAGTGCAGAAAGACCCCAAAATCCCACCTCAGCTAGCAACTGCAAGTGGTTTTTGTGTGTCTACTACACCTTAAGATAGGTCCAGAAGGAAGCAGAAATTCCAGTCAAGTGGAATATAGTTGAACTGGGAGAAAGGCAGACTCTCCTCCAGAAAGTCTGGTCCCATTTCCCTTTCAAAGTTTACAAACCCACTTCAATACCAGGAAACAGCAGGTAAGGAACATGTTAGTATAGAAGGACAAGCAGGGCTATAAGGTGAAGATACAAACCCAGAGAGAAAATGCTTGCTTCCCAGATGTCTGCTACCCCATCCCTCCTGAGGCAAATCACTGAATACCACACACATCCTTTAGCCCAGCTTCCAAACAGGACTATCAGAAGGAAATAGAAGGAAAAAGAAATCCTATTCAAAGTAACTATAAATTGTATTAATATCTGGAAGTCAATCTACCAAGAAACTCAAGAATTTTACAATCATACGACACTCTTTAAGAAATAATTAAATAACTGGAGGAAAAGTCATTGCTTATGTTCAAGTCACAACAATTATAATAAAAATGATGACATTAACTCATAGATTTAGTATTACATCAATCAAACCAATGAGGTTTTACTTTAGAGAGATAGACAAAACAGTAACAAAATTCAGCTGAAGGAACTTAACACCCTAGAATTTTAAGGGAAATAATAAAACTAATAGGAGTGAAGGAGAAATAGAGCTTTATGTTATAAATTAGTACTCATCAAACTATTTGGTAATATTTTTTTAAATCATAAAAGTAGACCAGTGAAGCACATCAATAAGCAAGAATCAGAAACAAGTTAAGCCCATTGTTTAATAAATATAAATTACTTGAGGAAGAACCCCCTATTTGACAAGAACTACTGGGAAACTAGAAAACAATTTCAGAAATTATATTCAAACTACCCTTTTATACCGTGTACCAAAATAAGCCAAAAATGGCGATGCAATCAGAATATAAAGGGTCATACCATAAAAACAATATTAAAGGAGGGTGAGATCTTGCATCTTTTACAACTTAGTGCTACTAGAAGAATTCTTGATCAAATGAGGGGCAGAGGAAATCACAAAAGATAAAATAGGTCAATTTCTATTAAATCTGCAAAAAAGAACTCAATAGAGGTAGTATAAGAAGGAAATTAATAACTGGAAAAAATCTTTGCAACAAATATTTCTGGTAAGAGCCAGATATTTAAGACATATAGTGAATTAACAAAAATATATAATGCCAAGAACCATCTCCCAATGGATAAGCAGTAAAAGATATGAATCATTCTCAAAAATTTTGCTATTAATAGCCCATATGAAAGACTCCACCAAAACAATAACTTTTTTAAAAATTAAAATTAAAACAGCTACGCTTTCACTTCACACCCAACGAATTAGCAAAATGATGAAAAAGGTAAAAAGTCACAATTGGAGGAGCTGGAACAAAACAGAAATATTGATATACTGTTGACATAGATACAAATTGGTCCAACCATCCTAGAAAGCAATTTGGGAGTATGAAAAAAAGTGACTAAAATCTTTTCATCTAGAGATGCCATTGTTACACATATACCCCAAAGTCAAAGACAAAAATAAAAGTCACATAGAAGCCAAAATGTTCACAGCCGCAGTTTTGTGGTAGCAAAGAACTGGAGACAAAATATATGCTTATTGACTGTGGAATGACTAAGATATAGTACATGAATGTAATGGAATGTTTGTCATACCATAAGAAATGCTAGAGATCAGGAATTCAGAGGAATGTGGGAAGATGCATGAATTGATACCAGTAAGCATAAATGGAGAAATAAACCTATACAATAACTATGCCAATACGAACAAAAAAAGAAAATAAACTGATTCTATAACTGTAATCATAATGACTAAACACAGTCCAATCAAAGTAATGTAAAAATCCACTTCCCTCCTGTCCTTGACAACATGGAAGAAATCTAAATGTGGACTGTTGCACAGCCTATCCAATGTGATTAAGGTGTCTAATTTTGTTAAAATGACTTTTTAAAAAATCTTTGCTACAAGTGAAGGCTCACTGACGGGGGAGGATACATTCAGAAAGACATAATATAAAAACAAAAGGCATCACTAACACCAAAAAAAGTTTGTTTTAACAACAGATTACTCTCAAAAAATTTCCAAGGTGGAACACTAAAGCTATTAGTATAGCAACAAAAAGTCAAGTGCAACCACACTACTGATCAGTATGGAAGCTTTGTTAGCTCCTCCTCAAGCAGCCTGGTGGTCCCTTGTTCCAGAGGGCTCACCATGCTGGTGCCAGTGTGGTAGAGTGGGACATCCTAAGGGAAAGTAAGAAGGCAGTTCTGTGCCAGGTAGAATAAACCATCACAATCCTATCCACCATCTCCACGCAGACCCCAATGGAGACAACCCAGGAGCCTTGAAAATACGATCCCCAAATCACCAGACCTGCATTCACATTCACCAGACCTCCATAGTCACATTTGAGGGGAGAGATCATTGTAGGGAAGGGGCCCACCTTCCTCATCACTACTAGCAAGAACTGCAGACTAACAAGCCTATGAGGACAAGAGTCCTAGAAGTGGCAGCTCCAAACAATCTATCTTCTCTTCATCTCAACCAGTAGTAGCAGCCTTCATCCCCAGAAGCAAATCCTGTGAAGTCCCCAAGTACTGTCAACCAACTGCCAATTACAGGGCAGGCTGAAGTAAAGGTAAGACAGAGACAGAAGGCATCACTACCAATCAAGTTGAACCATGATCATCATTTTGATCACCATCTCCCCTCATACTCTGATGAAGACAGATAGGACCCAGAACCCAAGAGACTTGGGAATAATAATGCTTTCCAGCCCACAGCCATCCTGGGAAGCAACTCCTCCAGAAATGCAGCCTGGCAATCATTCCTGCAGGTATGATAGCTATAGAAGACGCAGAGAAAAGAGTTCTTGTCACTAAAGTCTTTGACACTGTCAAATGGTTCAACATCAGAAACACATGATTTTTATCAGTCAAAATGACTGGGATGCTTTGCCAATGAATCCTAAAGACTGTAGGACCTTTCTACCTAACTTGCAACTGAAACATTCCATGTGTTGCTGTCTACCCCATTAGACTGTGAGTTCCTGAAAGTAGTGACTATGTTACTTTGCTATTTCTTTCCCTGTCAGCGCAGTGCTTTGCACAAAGTAAGGAGTTTAATAAATGCTTTATTCATCCACAAGAGAGAGACAATACACGTAAGAGGTTTGGAAATGTCAAAAATACAAGTGGGGCACAAGGAAAGTTCAATGTCACTATTACAGTGTCTTTACACATAATACAAAGTTATTTTTTTAAATAAGTTTTATTGGTACCTTTTGGTTTTTTATCAGTCATTTCTGATATACCTTACTACCACCACAACAAAGGACTCCTCTATTGTAACAAAAAAGCTAAGTTAAACCTACATATGTCTAATAGTGTGTGAATCATCACATGCTTACAGTCCCATTCCCACCCCTCTAAGTAAATATCTGTTGAATTGAAACACTAAAAGTCAAAGAATGACTTCCCCAATGGTTAAGTAGTCAAAGGAAATGAATGAACAGTTCTCAAAAAGAGAACTGGCAAAGTTGACACAAGATGGGAATAATCCACACTGGAGAGGAATCAGAAAGAATGGCACAGTACCCCAGAGAATTCCCTTTCAAAGGGAAAGGACTAATATGTACATAAATATTTATAGCAATTCTTCTTATAGTATCCAAGAACTGCAAACTAAGGAGGTGCCTGTCAATTGCTGAATAATAAATTGTATTAATTTTTTGGTTGCCCTATGTCTCCCAGGCACAGCAGCAACTCAAAGGTTCTACCTCACTGCTGATTAGCATGAAAATTCTGACATACTCCAGTTTCCCTTCATCAGGAAACCTAAAGGCCCCCTGCTACCAGAGGCTCAACACACTGATTTCAGACTTAATTTGGACGTCCAAACAATTTTAGCCCTACTGAAGCTCAGTCGTATAGCAAACTCAAGCAATCCACCGGCCTCAGCATTCCCAGTAGCTGGGATTATAGGTGTACACCACCAAACCCAGGATGATATATAAATAATATTGTACTGTAAAAAATTAGTTTAGTATCAGTTTCACCAAAACCCTAAGACTTGTATAAACTGATGTGAAGAGAACCCAGAAAATAACTTATACAATAACAACATATAAAGATAAACAACTCTGAAAGACTTAAGAATTCTGATCAATGCAATAATCAAACAATTCCAAAAGACTAGGGACAAACTCACCCACTGAAAGAAAGGTGATGAACTCAAGGTGCAGAATGAAACTTATTTTGGGATACTGTCAAAATGGGAATTTGTTTTACTTGACTATGCATACTTCTTAGGATTTTTTTCTTTTTTTTTTCCTGGGGGAAAAGGGGGTGGCAGGTTGAGGGATCCTAAGAACAGCCAGGCAATTTAGAAAAAAGGTCTAGACCAATATTAATTCCCTAACTGGGGATTTTTAGCTTTTGTCACTCCTCAAACACAAAACTGACTTTCTATAAGCTTTGTTTTGGCTTCAAGTGACCCTTATCTTGCTCCAATGCTTTGCATGACACACTTTAGCAAAGAGAGAGTAAGGGGTTGCTATTAATTAGTACTGTTGATATAGTAGAAAATTCCTGGCTTAAATTTTTCTTTACAAACCCAACAATATTATTGTACCCGCCTCATCTGCCAGGCACATAATGTTAAAAAAACAAGACACAGACAGCTAAGTGACAATAGATAGAATGTTGGACTTGGGAGTCAAGAAGACCGAAATTCAAATACTAACCTAGTTACAACCTTGGTTTCTTCTTCTGTCAAATATGGATAATGGCAGCATCTACTTCATAGTTGTGAGTGAAAGTAATATCTAAACCCCTCTTCTCATGCAAGTTAAGCTAGTTTTTCCTTAAAATTTATTGAGGCCTTCCTCAAGAAGGGTTCAGACTGAACAAAAAGCAGCCTCATAGAACAAGATGAGTAAAACATATAAGGGAGCTTCACTTAGCTGAATCAATCTGAGGTGTCCTCAATGTCTATTTTTGTTGAGATCCTTCTCCTGCTATGGCTGAGTAAATATCCTTTGGTTACCCGTCAAATGACCTACAAATGTCATATTGTTTCATTTTTGAACCTAAACTGCCAGAGGAATATCTGAATCAAGTCCAACTCTAAACAAACTGGCACAATCTTGCAAGACTGGAAAATGAGTTCACTCAAGTAGGGTATGGGCAGGGCAGACAAAGAAAGGGGAGCCTGGATTGTTCTTTATGCTTCTAGTGATGCCTCTGGTGATGCCTTTAGTGATTCTTCACTGGGAGGCACACCTTACTCCTAGGCTGTCAGAGAGTAAACAGCCTAAGGCCATTCAGCAAGAAAAGAACAACAGTAAGTTCTATGTCCTGAAGAAATGTATGTTCTAGATAAGTGAAGTAAACTGTATTTGAGGTCATGCAGATTTGTTGAACCTTCAAGTCTAGTTAACTTAAATCTTCTCCAAATTCTACTAGATGTCTTCACAACCTGTTTTAGCTTCAAAGCAGTCTAGAAAGACTGAATTTTTTGATATGGAGAAAGAACTGTTCCACTCATTTAAAAAGGGCAATTTCAAAAGTCAAATTCCGAAGTACTAGTTGTACTCAAGCCTTTTCCAGGCTGGAAATGGATGCTTTTGTATTGCAATTTATTACGCAATTGAAAAAAAGGTACCTCCCAGCTTTAAGAGACGTATATTTGTATAAACTGGCTTTGAATGGCTTTTTTGGAAGCCAGACAATGCAGCTGAATCAGCAGTCCTCAGTCCTGTATATGGACATAGCCAGCCACTGAGGCTATGTCCATATGCCCAACAGTGAAAGAATGCAAACCAAGTCAGATCTCTGGAATTTTAGGATTGCTTTAACAATAGTGATTAATTAGTCATTTGACTTTTATTCCTGTTTTTGTTTAACTTGAAATTTGAGAGACCAACAGCTATAATTTTTGTCCCAGATATTTTGTTGTGATTATCTGGTGATGCAAGACACACTGGGAAAAGTGCTTAAAAGGGCAGTGCTGAGGCAGGTAAGTGGCAAGTCGACAGAGCACAGATCTAGAGTTAACTTCATTTAATTAGCTGAGGACAGGCAGGAGTGATGCATTGTTTGCTTGTTTGAAGAGCAACCTCAAAGACCAAAAGAATACCACTAAAACTTTTTAAGGACCTCCAGTGAGAGGGAACTCACTAATTCCCAAGTAAGCTGGTTCCACTGTTGGCTCTAATAATTAGGAAAATTTTCCTTTAGGCAAACTTAAATCTGATTATTTGCCATTTTAATCCACTGCTCTTAGTAATGCCCTTTGAAGGCAAGCATAAATCTAACACCTTTTCCACAAGGCTCTTTTGCTAAGATTGAAGCCAAGAAAAGTTATATAATCAAAACTCTTAGAATTAAGAAGGGCCTTAGACATCTAACCCAATCCTTTCATTTTAGAGATGAGGTCCAGAGGTTCTTCCCACTCCAGTCTTATCATTCCCTCAGCTCCCAGTGACCCCTAAAGCAATTCTGATCATCTCTCTCTCTCTCTCCCTCTTTCACATACTCACTCTCTCTCTCTCTCTCTCTCTCTCTCTCTCTCTCACACACACACACACACACACACACACACACACACACACACACCCTCACCCCCAATAAATTTATTTCAATGGTTTCCTATTATCTTCAGAATCAAATATAAAATCCTGTTTGGCTTTTTTAAAGCTTTTCATAAACTAACCCCTTCCTATCTTTTTTAGGCATACTCCTAATTGTTCCTTGCATAAGACATTCCATCTCCTGAGTCTGTGCATTTTCACTGGTTGTCCCTCATGTCTGGAATGCTTTCTCTCTTCATCTGCCTCCTGACCTCCTTGGAGTCTCATTTAAAATCCCACCCTTTGTAAGGAATCTTTCCCAGTCCCCCTTATTGCTAGCACCTCCCTAGAGACCGATTCCAATTAACCCTGTATGTATGCTGTATGTACATAGTTGTTTCCATGTAGAAGCTCCCATTAGAATAGGAGCTCCCTAAGGACAAAACCTGTTTTTGTCTTTCTTTGTATCCCCAGTGCTTAGCACAGTGACTGCCACATAGTAAGAGCTTAATAAAAGGTTGCTGACCGAGTCTTGTTCAAGAAGATACCACTAATTAGTGTCAAAAACCAGGCAGGGAACTCAGGTAGCAAGACTCCTAGATTCCAATGTTTTACTAAAGATTCAAGTCTTGGGGTCTTGGTTTTATATCTTTGAATCTTCTGCTTGTTTTACAACTTATCTGTCCTCTGTAAAGATTTTTTTAAAAACCAAAAAGTTGGAAAACCTAAAAGAATGTCCAGGATTACTTAAAGGAGAGTAGGGAAAGGATTAGTGAACTGAATTTTATTTCAGAGACTCAACAGAGGTGAGGAAGTTATGACACTACAAGAACAACAACTATGTGGGGAAATTAGAGTGTATTAGAAAGAACATGGGATTTAAATCCCAGTTCTGCCATCTGCTACCTGGAGAAAGCCACAAACCTATCTGGACCATTTCCTCATCTTTAAAATGAGAGGCGGTAATAGAATCTGTGAACCCTCATACTTAAGTGGAATTTATGGCTGAACTCAAATAAAACAATGTTTATCTAACGTGTGTACTGGTAACATTTCCTGAATAGTGATGATACATGGTATTTATGTGTAAAAGATAAAGTGACCAATTAATGTTACTTTTACAAAGCTAAACAAAATTTAGTGTTTATTTTCATTTTATTAGTTCACTATCTAAAATCAATGTCAAATCTACAGCCAAATGTCATAGACCTTATTTACAAATCACCCAAATCCTAGAGTCACCAACTCTGACCCCAAAATCAAGGGCTGAAATTCCCCAAGTTCCACCAATTCCAGTCTTCTACTATGTACTCTCAAATACCCCTAAAAGGTTCTTGAATCTTGAATTCTAACATCATAAGCCCTGGTGCCATGTGTCCTGGGTGCCATAGGGTTTAGGGTAGAAATTTCAGATCATAATGCTACAGGTTAGGAAAAAAGGGATGACACATGAGAAGAGTTTATAGATTCCCAGATTTATAGATTTTTGGATTCTTGGGGAAAAGGAATAGGATAGAAGGGCAGAGGTACTAAGTTAGAGACCCTATTTCCCAGATACTCTTAAAAATGACTAAGAGCAAATTTAACTTAAGGGCCAGCTTTCATCTTATTTTTGTGAAAAACAAAACAAACACCAGGCTGTACTCCATTCAACAGCGCACACATTAAAAATGGAACAATATGGATTAGCATGGCCTATGTATAAAACTGATATGCAAACTCATGAAAAATGTTCCATATTTCTATAATAAAAATAACATTACCTAAATTAATTCACTTATCAGTGCCATGCCAACTACCAAAGAATTAGTTTACAGAAAAAAAGAGAAATAAAGTTCATCTGGAGGAATAAAGCATCAAGAATCTCAAGGGAAATAATGAAAAAAAGTGGGAAGGAAGGTAGTCTGGCAGTCCCAAACCTCAAAATATACTTTGGACAAAGAAATAATTCTCAAAATAATCTGAGCTTAAAAAATAGAGCAATTAGTGAAAGAGAAGAGGCACAAAACATACAGAAGCAAATAAACCTAATAAGCTAGCGTTCAATTAAATCCAAAGACTCCAGGTACTGGAGTGATTTCTTACTATTTGATGAAAACTGCTAGGAAAACAGCAACTAATGGTTAGAAATTGGGTTTAAACCAATACGTCATACTACATACCAAGGTTAGCTTCAAATGAATACATGACATAAATACAGAAGGTGACATCATAAAATATTAGAGGAACAAGGAAGAAATTATCTTTCAAATATATGACTAGGGCAAGAGTTTATAACCAAACAAGGGATAGAGAGGATCACAGAAGACAAGATGGATAATTTTTATTACATAAAATTAATTTTTTTTCCACAAACAAGTTACAAATAAATAAAATTAGAAGGGAACCAGTCAACTAGGGGGGAAAAATCTGCAGCAAGTTTCTCTGATAGGGGTCTAATTTCCTACCTGATTAAATTTATAATAAGAATCAATTTGTAAGACTAGAGCCCTAACTGATAAATGGTTCCAGGATATCAACAGGCAGTTCTCAAGGGAAGAAATACAAAGTATTTATAATCATATGAAAAAATGCTCCAAATCAGTAATAATTTGAGAAATGAAAATTTCTCTAAGCAATTCTAAGCAATTCACCCTCAAACCCCTCAGATAGGCAAAAGTGATCAAAAAAAGAATATAACAAAAGTCAGAGTGATGGCTGAGAGAAAAAAAAGGCACAATGATCCACTGCTGGTGGAGCTGTTAACTGGCCAGCAATTATGGAAAACAATTTGAAATTATGTCCCAAAAATTTACTAAACTGTGCATTCCCTTCGACCCAGTGATATCACTTATTACACCTATATACCCCAAAAAGATTAGAGGAAAAAGTCCTTCATATAGAAAAACATGTATAGCAGCCCTTTTGGTGATGGCAAAGAGTGAAAACTAAGGAAGTGCCTATAGAATGGGGAATAGCTGGACATATGGTGTATGAAGATACTGGAACAACATTGCAATATGAAGAAAAGACAAAAGGGATGGTTTCAGAGATACCCAAGAAGATGTGTTTGAACTGATATAGAAAAAAGTGAGCAGAACAAGAACAAGTTACACTATAATATCAATGTTGCAAAAATAAACAGTTCTGAAAAGACTTAAAAACTCTTATCAGTACAGTGATAACCATGAGTCTAAACATCTGATGATAAAGAATGCTGCTCACCTCAGATACGCAGGAAACTTATTTTTGGATGTATCCAAGGTGGGAATTTGTTTTGACTAAGCTTCTATAAATGGAAGGGGCTTATATTTCTTTTTTTTTTTGAAAGGAGAAAAGGGAAGGGAAAATAATAAATGCTTGATAATTTAAAAAAATTTTTTAAAGAAAGTCCTCAATCTCTGCCCAACACTACCTTCTCCCCCACCCCACACCAAAAAAAAAAAAATCCTCCCTTTTGTTTCATGAGACCAAAGGCTTAAAATCCAAATACCTAATAGAATGATAAGGGTGTAAATAATATTTAAAGTAATAATCAGTGTAAATAATATCTAACATTTATATGACACCTACTGTGTACTGTATAACAGGTACTGTGCTAAGCACTTTCCAAATATCATCTTATGTGCCACTTATCATCCCCATTGTACAGATAAGAAAACTGAGGCAAAGAGAGGCTAAATGACTTGCCCAGCATCACAAAAGCAGGTATCTATGAAGCTGGATTATATGTGAGGTCTTTCCGATTTAAGGCCCAGCATTCTATCCATGATACAACCCATAGACCTTAATGCTTCCGGACCTGTTTCCTCATTTGCAAAATGAGGAGTTGAATAAAATGGTCTCTGAGGTCTTTTACCAATCTAAATGTATGGTTTGAAGCTGAATTTGAACTCAGGTCTTCCTGACTCTAAGCCCAGTGACTCACCTACCTGCCTCCTTAATGAGTTCAAAGTATAAAAATTGGATCCATCTCTTTTTAATGGATAGGCGCTAAAGTCCCAGAGTGCCAGAAAAGAAGCCTACTGGACAGCCTGAAGAGAGAAAGGCGAATGTAAAGAAGACATAAGAGAAGCACCAAAGACTTGGAAGTCTTTACTGATTTCTATTCTCCCCCATCCCTACCTATCTTCATCTTTGGGTAACAATCAGAAGTTATACCAAAGGTATTTCACACACCCTGCAAGCCTTACCACCTGGAACCTCTGAGGGAATCACTGCTGGAATTATCTGGCAATAGCAAAAAAGCAGAACTGGCTAGAGCAGGGGTGGGGAACCTCTGAAAGCCTTGATGCCACAGGTGGCCTTCTAAGTCCTCAAGTTCAACCCTCTGACTGAATCCAAACTTCACAGAACAAATCTTGATTTGCTGGGCTAGACCAAAGCAGAGTACAAGGGAAGTTAAATATAAGGATAGCAAAGTAGGCTGGGCCTTATTAAAAATAGCAGCTCATAGGTAACCCTAGTATCAACAAGCAGTGTCCTGAACAGAGGACCAACATGGTCAGACTTGCACTTTAGGAACAATCAGTTTGGTGTGTTGAGGACAGAATGAAATGGGGAGAGACTTGAGGCACAGAAATGTTAGGAAGCTACTGTAAATAGTCTTGGCAGGAAGGAATAAACTACAGGGGTGACTATGTCAGTAAAGTAGATAGATGCAACAAAGTAAAAATGACAATACTTGAAAACAGACTAAATATGTGAGGTAAGGAAAAGTGAGAAATCAAGGATTACTGCTAAGTGAACCTGGGTGACTGAAAGGATGGTGGTGACCTTCACAGAACTGGGGATGTCAGAGAGGGAAGTGGGCTTTTTTGGGGAAAAGATAACAATAACTGTTTTGGATATGTTGAGTTGGAAAGCCAATTTGACATATTCAATATGTAACTGGAAATGCATGTGTTCAGGAGAAAGACTAGGGCTGGATATATAGGAAGGCAGTATAATTCTATCCCAATTCACAAATCCTACACTATATCCCTCTACAATTAATTATCCAGGCTTAAAATTTAAACAAAAGATTTAAGATATTTCCCCAAATTTCCTGTATTGTAATTAGTTATTAAACTTGTAAAATACTAGTCATTACATTTGTAAAATACAATGTGCCTTATTTCAAAGCATTCTGCATCCTTCAAAACAAACCTTCAAACAAAAAAAACTATCAATAAACACCTTCAGACTTTATTCCTACCTACTTTTGCCTCAATTCAACTAGAACCTTACCACCATTATGCTTGTGATTATTGTACAGCATTAAGTTATCCTATAAAAGGCCAAAATAGTGTTGTCCAATGTAATATCTTTGACAGTATTTCCTGATATTTTTACTGACATAGATGTTCCACTGAATCATACCATCTTGGGATGTGTGCACAAAAACCATATGATGTAATTCAATCTAAAAATCAAAATGATAAATTCAAGTAACAAAGATTTGATTGTTTTGGGGGACAGGGATGAGGAAAAATGTTTATACTGAATGTTGACTGCTTTTGACTAAATCTTTGACTGTCTCTAAGTGAAAACCCAAAGGAAAGCTTCCTTTCCTTCCTCCAAAATCTAACATCACTGACCCTTCGACCCCTTTCCAGAGTGCAATTAGTCCTCGATCACGCTGAAATGCCAATTACTGTAACGGCCCATTTTCTAGGCCTCTAGATAAGGAAGAGAAGCTTTCCCGGAATTTCTGAATCCTTTTTGTGCCTCCTCATTTCTTCCGTCTCAAAACACCTTATCCTCGTAAATACGAGTCCTTCTGCAAGAACCACTCCCGGCAATGCTCTTCCCTAAGCCTAACAGGGCGCCCTTTCTGGAGTGACTTCCCACCACCGGGACGCCAATATCTTCTTCTCCCAAGACCACCCTGCGGGGAGGAGAAGGAGTTGGTAAATAAACAAATCAGAGTTCTAGGGGATGCCGAGGCCTCAGCTACGCAACGAAAAGCCAGCCCCGTGCAGAGCGCCCGCGGATCCGAAAACTCTGGGCTCGGGACACGGGGGCGGGGGGCGGGGGGCACTCCCGCCCTCCCGGAGCCCGGTCCGAGGTGAGCCTCACCTGGCAGGTGCGGCGGCCCGCAGAGCTTCACGAAGCGGTTGAGCAGCCCCGCTCCGCGGCCCCCACCCCCGCCACCGCCGCCACCGCCGCCGCCGCCGCCGGCCCCCGCGGTGCCCCCTCCTCGCCGGCGGTTTCCGTCCCAACCTTGGGCCGCCGACATGACTCGTTGTTTCCGCCCGCGAACGGCCCAGCTCCGTCCCGGCAGCTCCTCAGCCGGCACAGCCGGCTGGACTCCTTCCTGAACTCCTTCTCCGGGGACTGGGAAAGAACGGAAAGGGAAAGGATGGGGACAGACGAATCCCACCGATGACCAATAGCCGACCGCCCCGGCGAAGGCAACCAATAGAAGGCCGCGTTCTTGGCAGGCGGAAAGGGGAGACGTGGTAACCATAGCTATGGCAAGAAAGAGAAAAAAAAGAAGTGGGAGAGGGGAGAGGGGAAGGAAAAGACTAGAGCAACCACACCATAATCTCATCTACCCGGTTCAGGTCGCCAGCGGGCTGCAGCTCCTGAGAAATCGATCCAAAGCCGGGAAGGTTAACCCTGCAGAGCTAGACGCGCAGCATACTCACCTTATGGTTGTCATTTCTCAGTCGTTTTTCAGGCACGTCGGGCCCTTCGTGACCCCATTTGGGGTTTTCTTAGCAGAGGTACTGCAGGGGTTTGCCATTTCCTTCTCCAGCTCACTTTACCTATGAGGAAAGTGAGGCAAACAGGGTGAAGTGACTTGCCCAGGGTCACACAGCTAATACGTGTCTGAGGTCGGATTTGAGCTGACTCCAGGCCAGCACTCTAAACACTTCGCTACTTAGCTGTCCTGTACAAACGATCAAAATCAGACACTGTTACAGCAAGGAAACATTAGTCTCTCCTGTTAATCCACCATATTTTCCTTGGCTGGCTGGCAGTGGTGATATGTGGTGCTCCTGGTTCTATGGGGAACACCACTCCACCACCGGCTAGCTCTTCATTAGACCCTAGTACAATTTAACATGAACCACTTAGACAAAATAGTATGCCATTATGAATTGCTCAAAGTTTAGAAGACAGTGTTTCAAGTAAGCCTAATTTGATAGCTCTTTTGTTGGGGCAAAGAATTGGACGTTGAAGGGATTCTATCAATTGGGGAATGGCTGAACAAGTTGTGGTATATGATTGTGATAGAATACTATTGTGCTATAAGAAATAATGAGCAGGATGGTTTCAGAAAAGCCTAGGAAGACTTACATAAACTGATGCAAAGTGAAATAAGCAGAACCAGAAAAACCGTTGTACATAGTAAGAACAATACTGTATGATGATGGACTGTGAATGACTTAGCTATCCTAAGCAATACAATAATCCAAAACAATTCCAAAGGACATATGAAGAAAAAGCTATCCATCTCCAGAGAAAGAACTGATGGTATCTGGATACAAATTGAAACATATTTTTTTTTACTTTATTATTCATGGGATTTTTTTGGTCTTCATTTACTTTTGCAACATGACTAATATGGAAATTTTTTGCATGGCTGCACATAATCTATGGCAAATTGCCTTCTCAAGGAAAGGAGAGAGGAGGCAAATTAAGGAGGGAATTTGCAACTCAAAATTTTAAAAAAACAAATGTTAATTTTGGTTTACATGTAATTGAGAAAAAAGTAAGATAAGAATTAGATGTAAAAAAAAAAAATAGCTCAAAAATAACTATAATGTTTTCAAAGCACTCTCCACAAGCCTGTGTGGGAAATAGTGCAAATTTCCATTCTGAGAAAACTCAGGCTCGCATCAAGGTTTGCCCAGGGTCACACAGCTAGTAAATTTTCAGAGGCAAGGAGTAGCCTTAGCTCCAGGTTCAGTGCTCTTTTTCTCAAAATCAAGGGTTCTTAACCTGAAGTCAGTCCTTGAACTTGTTTGTTTGTTCCTTGGTCTGTTTGTTTGTTTTGGGGGGCAGTTATGCTTTGATAACTGTGTTTCAATAAATTAGTTTCCTTTTTGAATACTCACTTAAAAAACGTTATTCTGAGAAAAGGGGTCAGATTTCACCAGACCAGGTCCTTACCACTTCTTAATTCCATCTTGATCCTTTCACTATTGCACTAGGTCCACTCTGGGGCTATTTACCACTCCTTAATCCTATCCAGATCTTTTCATTCACTCTTTTTTGTATTTAAGTATCAGCCACACCCCATTAAGTTGCAGATTCCTTAAGAATCTCCACCATTACTATTGTAGTTACAATAAACCTTGTCATTTTGAAGAGGGTCATCATAAAATCTGGCCTCAGACACTTAACACTTACTAGCCATGTGACCTTGGGCAAGTCACTTAACCCCAATTGTCCTGCCCTCCCCTGTCCAAAAGGCAAAAAAAAAAGTAAGATACCAATGGAAATGTTCACCTAAGTTCCGTAGGAAGAGGTATGAATAATCAAAAGTTATTTTCGAAAATATCATAGAATGGAATTCCTATTATCAATACACTTTACAGAAAGTTGAAAGTAGTCATTTGATACCCATGTACAAATATGTTTCTTATCTGTGTTGGATTTATCTCCCATTTAGACTCCAAACTCCTAGCATGCAGGATTGTGGTACAGTGAATAGTTTGCTGGGCCTAGAATCAGGAAGACTCATTTTCCTGAATTCAAATCTGGCCTGACATTAACTAGCTGTGTGAAGCTTGGTAAATGACTTTACCCTGTTGGCCTCAGTTTCCTCATCTGTAAAATGAGCTGGAGAAGGAAATGGCAAACCGTTCTAGTCTCTTTGCCAAGAAAACCCCAAATGGGGTTATGAAGAGTCAGACACAACCGAAAAATGACTGAACAATATCGACAATGGAGTATATAGTAAGATGCGCATATATATATATATATATATATATATATATATATAGGAAACGGACTACAAAATGTTTCATATGCAGATATCTGTGTCTCTCTCTGTCTCTCTCTCACACACACACACGCACACGCACACACATACACACTCACTCGCACTGGCATGCACACGAACACCAACACGAACACGCAAGAGGGGGTCTTATATACAGAAAGAGCGTGGGACTAGGGATGGTCTAGGGGAGGAGTTTAGGAAGGGTCTTAAGGAGGAGTTAATGAGGTCAGTGAGTGATTAAGGGTGGGAAATTGCTGGAGGCTACCTGGAGATGACAGACAATGGTGGGCTAGGCCAGTTCAAGGGTGTAACAGTTGATTTGGGTATAGATAGGCTCAAGGGTAGGAAATAGATGGACAATGGAGGGCTAGGCTAGTAAGAGTAAGAGATTTGGGTCTACCTATAATGAAAGGCTTATGGCCTCAGGCAAATGCCTCATCAAGTGGGAAGATTCAATGAGTTCAAGGAGTTTTCCCAGAGCCTATACCTCAAAGATTCAAGGAGAGCTCAATGGGGTTCCCAGAGCCTGTACCTCATCACCCCTATGTGCATCAAGTATCCTTTCTGAATATGGGCTGAAAATTCCACATCTTATACTATTGTACCTGGATGATACCTGCCTGGTCTTTGTCAATTAAGGGTTACATAAACTGGCTGGTGAAATGGATATGGGGCTGAACCTGGAGTCAGGACAGATCTGAGCTTGAATCCAGCCTCAGACACTTCCACACAAACTTAGATGGATGTCTTCTCCTACCTCTATTTTGTGGTCATGCTTGTTCTTTGTAATTTTGCAATATTCACTTTTGTTTTGTGATGGTTATCCTTCCATTTTGTTATAATCGCTTTGTAGATTATTTTCTTGGCTCTGCTTACTCCAATCATTTCATATAATTCTTTCCATATGTCTTTATATTCATCATTATTTGTCAACTGTGACCTTCTCAATGGAATATTGAAGTCTGGAGGAGAGGAAAGATGGGAGGAGGGAGGTGAAGACAGTTAAGTTTTGTTTTGGACCTGTTTGGTTTGAGATGCCAATGGGACATTCAACTGAAGATATTCTGAAAGCAGTTGCTGATGTGGGTCTAGAGCCCAGAAGAAAGATTTGGGCTAGATATATAGATTTAGGTCTCATCTGAATAGAAATGATTACAAAATCCATGAAAGCTGATGAATTCACTAAGGGAAGATACAGAAGGATAAAGAAAAAAAGGGGGTTCCCAGGACAAAGCCCTGGGAGTTTATCCACAGTGTGATATGGATATTGATAGAGCAAAAGAGACTGGGGAAGGAATTGTCATATAGGTATGAGAAGAACCAAAAAAGAACAGGGCCAAGATGGCCAAGGAGGAAAAGATTTGTTCAGAAAGGCACGGTACGTAGTGTTACAAGACCATTAAAGGTTAAGAAGGGAAGGTCATAATAAGGAATGATAAATATGAAGAATTCAAAATGAAAAACTTATTTAAAATCGAGCAAAATGAGTAATTCAGACCCAAAAGAACAAAAATACATAGCCACTACAGTTACTTAAATAAAGGTCAACTTAATTGGCAAGCTTCAACCTTGGTACTGTAACAGGCAAGAAATTACAAAACTGTGAGGTTATATATACAGTCCTATTAGGGTAAACACTCATGTCACTTTGCTTAACTTTGGGAGGTAGGTGTTTTTCCAGTGTTTGATCAGTTATGTTAAAGCTAATGTGTATCAATAAAGACAAAAGAGGTAAATTCATGGTAGGGGAGCAAGTGGGAGGATTTATCCAAAGAAGATGTGTCAAGAATCAAATATTTTTGGCTTGGAAGTATTTATTACCCTTGACTGTCAATGTGTTGAGTGAGAAAGCAATTACTAGCTTTCATCAGCCGTAAGACATGTATTCCACCCATAGGACATTGACCATAGCACATGCAGTGCCTTAGAGCAGCATATAAATCAATAAAAACTGCTGAAATTGAGCCAGTTCTAAGACTGAAAACAGACTGCAAGACAAGAGGCTGAAGACAGTGTTATATACAATTGAAACAGCCTGGAAAATTTTGTGAGTATTATTTCCTTTGCTGGAATTTGGCCCAGTTTATCAGAGTCATAGATACCAACCAGCAAGTCAGAAAGGTCAGGACCCTAGGTTTGAATGTCAGCTTTACCTGAAATTGTTTCTCCAGGCAAAACATACTATTGATGTTTAATTTCCCCCACATAAAAGGTACAGATTTTGATGCAAATTTAAATTTACTCCAGCTTTTGAGATTAATTACAAGCACACCCAATGCCTGGGGTCTTTGGGGCATAGATTCAAAATATAAGTACTATACCGCAATTAAATTAAATGCAGCAGTTAGATGCTCCTATTTAAAAAAAAAACAGGGAAAAAAATCCAAAATACTGTGGTTGTTTAGAAAGGTAGAGAAATTTAATATTCTGCCCTGAAGGTCAATCCATTCAGACTCTTTTGGACTAGAAGGGGGAACAAATCCCAGAGGGAAGGACCTTCTGTGGAAAATACTTTTTCTATTTCAAGAAAATCAAACCAGCCAAGTCTTTTTTTAGGAGCATTTCATCGTTCTATGTCTAATAAAGTTCATTTAAACTATCTGAAGCACTTTTGAGCAAACGGGAGTTTTGTGCAAAGTGCTGAGCAGCATCTTGACAGTTATTTAGGATAACAGTTTTAGAGCTGGATAAGAATAGAGGTCATCTAATCCAAAGCCCTCTTTAGGTTAAGTGACTTGCCACTTTCAGATTCAGTTGTTTTACTTATAAAATAACAGTGAACTAAATGGAACAATTAGCACTTGAGATACCTGACATGTTAAGATAACCTCTAAAATTTTACAATTCCTTAATTATTCATTTTTTGAAAGTGTTCATTCACTCATTCATTACTTATACATGTTCTCTGTGACCAAGATCAATCTAAGAATGAGCAGTTGCTACTTGACCACCATTGTAGGGTCAGAGGATCATAACTTGAGAGCTCCAATGGATATTAAAGGGCATCTAGTCCAACTTCCCCAATTTAAAGATAATGAAACTGAGGTTTATGATGATGAAACTGAGATTAAGTGATTTGTCCAAAGTCACAGTTATCAAGTTACAAAGCCATGAAAGGCACTATAGAAAATACTATAGAAAACTGCCATGGACGGGGATGGTTTCTATTTCCTTCAACCAGGAGCATATCTCCATTACCATTAGCCAAACTGAGCCTAAGTAAGTAGGAATAGGAGAAAAGGAGGAGGAGAGGAGGTATGAAGGGTATTCTGCAGGTGTTTAACAATCCAGCTCCAAAACAGGGGAGACACCAAAACAGCAACAACAGCAACAACAGGATTCTACTCATTTTCTCCTCTCAAGTTTTGATGAGACACACAATATTTTGGTTATTTTGATAGACCTAAGAGCTCAAAGAGGGCAGCTAGGCGACACAGTAAGAGTACTGGGCCTGGGATCAGGTAGACATCTTTCTGTCCTCAGATCCTTACTAGCTGTGTGACCCTGGGCAAATCTCTTAACTCTTTTGGCCTCAGTTTCCTCATCTGTAAAATGAGCTGGAAAAGGAAATGGCAAACTATTCTAGTATCTCTGCCAAGAAAATCACAAATAGGGTCACTAAGGGTCAAGACATGACTGAAAAAGCCTGACCAACCAACGAGAGCTCAATGATATTGTCCCTCCCTCCAACAACTCAGATTGTAAATTCTCCCTCCACATCTCTTCCATCCTTCCCTCTACTCACAGAGCCACCATCCTACTTAAAGCCCTTCCCTCTCTTCCTAATTTGACTCCAGTGTTTCCCCTCTACAATTCATTTTCTACATATCTGCACAATTGTCATTCTGACCATGTCATTATTCCTTTGCGCAAGAGACTTCATGGGCTCCTTCTTGCATCTGGGATAAAATACAAACTCTTCTGTTTGCTATTTTAATGCCCTTTAAAATCTGGCTCCAAGCAATCTATCCAGGATGATTTCACATTTCTCTTTTTCTCTCTCTTTCCCCCTCCCTTCTCTCCTGCATTCTTTGTTCCCAGTCACACCAACCTACTTGCTGTTCCCAGCTATCTCATTCCTTCTCCCAACCCTTTGCCTTTGCCAGGCTGTCTTTCATGCCTGTAATGTTCTCCCTCCTTCCCTCCTTATCCTACAATCCTGACCTTCCTTCAAAGCAGAGTTTGCCTGATTCCAGCGGTGGTTGGTGGTCTCTTTTTTTAACCAAATATCATGGTATCTTCTGAGTCTTTTCATCATTCCTGGTTCTGGACATTCCTTCTCTGGACATCCTAGTTTATCACTATCACTTAAAAAGATTGCCTCTAGGGTCAAATATAAATTATGCTGCTTGGCATTGAAAGACCTTTCCAATCTTGGCTCTATCTTTTTGGACTTATTCCACATTTACTCCCCTTAGCACACTGTAAACTGGTTCACCTACCAGGCTGTTCTCTATGCACAACATCCCATTTTCTGTTTCTGCACCTTTCTACAGGCTGTCCCCCTAAAGCTAGTATATACCTATATACATTCTCCTTAATCTCAACCTCTTAGAATCCCTAATTTTTTTTCAAGGCTTGAGAGTCACTCATTATACATGAAACATCCTAATCTCCCCAAATGTTAGTAGTGGTATCCCCTTTTTGTATTTACTGATCTATGTATAGCTTGTTCCCTCCACCCTGCCTCAAGTAGAATTAAAACTCCTTGAGGATAGGGATAAATTTTTGGCTTTGTATCCCCAGAACTTAAAACATTTCTTAGCACACAGTAAGTAGCTAGGTAGCATAGTAGACAGAGTGCTGGACCTGAACCTGGAAGGAAGTGAAATCAAATCCAGAAGTTATTTCGACCTTGGGTAAGTAATCTTGCTCACTCTCTTCCTTCTATTCAATTCTGGTTTAATCAAGAAACACTTATTAAAATCACCAGATTTTATTGTACCAGACACGGGGGATACAACACAAAAGACAGTCCCTGCTCATGAGGACCTCACAATCTAATGGAGAAACAACATTCAAACAATTATAGATAAACAAGATATATACAGGACAAAGTGGATAGGTAAAGAGATAGGAAATAAAGCCAAAAGAGATAATTGTTACAATAGAGGGGGAGAACAGGAAGGCAAAAGAGAAAGAGTCAACCTTACTCTCACAGAATTTGGCTTAGGGAAGGAATGACATAAACTCTAAACTGGGCATCTTGCCACATAGAAGAGTTGGGGGAAGGGGCATGAGAGGTAGGATGATGGAGGGGAGGGCAGGGTGGGGGAGAGGGCTGATGATTGTTCACATTTCTGTAGAGGGACAGGGACAGGGTGG
>CM053581.1:491258282-491279282 GCA_028627135.1 Pseudochirops cupreus | reverse complement strand
GCTGTTCTTACTTTGCTTCTTATGCTTATTCTTACTCATGGTTGGTCAGTCCGTGATTTTTTTTTAAAATCTCTATGGGGCTCTGCTTCCAGAAGGGAAAGCTCTGTCCCAAATCGCTGGGGTCCTCCTGGCTACTGTAGCTCTCAGGAAGTTGCTGGGTCCCTTTCCTACTTACTTCCGGCTCACTGGATAATGAAGACTCCAGGACCAAGGCCCAAGACTGCGATCCAGATGTAGGCCACTCAACGCGAGAGCACTGGCCTCTGAACAATCGCTTAGTCCCCCTGCTGTCTGCAGGCCACGGGCGCAGAAGCTGCAACGCAGAGGCGGGTACAAAACCTCTGCCTTGTGCTTTCCAGCCCTGGAGGCATTTTGGCCAGACCACTTTTCTCCCCTGATTTCACAAGCTCCACTGACCTAGTTCTGAACGCTGCTGCTGCTCTCAGCTGCTGCTAATCCGAGGCTCCTCCCGTCCAGCCGCCCCCAGGGCTCAGCCAGGGCTTCAGGCCAGGCTGGTTTCGGTTCGCAGTGCTGATGTGGTTCCTTGTAGCCGAGATGACTTTAGTGGAAAGTATCTTTGTGTGCGTTTTGGAGTTCTAGGATTAGTTCAGAGTCATATTTTATGGGTATTTTGGGGTGGCTATGTGAGAGCTGCGATATGTTGCTGCTCCTACGCCGCCATCTTGGCTCCGCCCTCGAGCACTCTTTCATATGGTTGTTGATAGGCAGACCTTCTTTTGAAAACTATTCATATCCTTTGACCATTTATTTAGAGAATGATTGACTTATCTATTTTTGTCAGTTCCCTGTGTATCTTGGATATCAGATTTTTATCAGAGATATTTGATTTGAATTCCTCTCCCGCCCCCCATCACATTTCTCTTATTCTAGTTACATTGATTTTATTCATGTAAAAACTTTTCATATACTCAGAATGATCTTTTTTGGTCTTTCTTTGGTTATGAATCTTTACCCCAAACCATGGACCCGTTCTTTAGGCTTTTTAAAAAAAATATGTTATCTTTTACATTAAGACTGTTTTCTAGTTTTTCCAGCGATTCTTGGCATATAGCAAGTCCTTATCCCAGTAGTTAGATTTTGTTTTTAATTTGGATTTTTTTGGATTTTGTTTTTAATTTCTTCACCTTATTAATTTATCTGTAGTACTCCAGTAAAGTTCCAATCTGATGTCTTATCATCTTTGATGCTGAGGAGACTGTGACAGTGGAGCATAAACTCTGGCAGATTGTTCCAAGGTGGAAAGACTTGGTGGCAAGTACAGACTTAGTGATAGACTGCATATCTGTTGTCTAAGAACCAGTCTAATGAAAGAATTAGAAATTGAGGGGATGCCCATCAATTGAGGAATGGTTAAACAAGTTATGCTATATGAGTGTAATGGAATACTATTGTTGTATAAGAAATGATGAGCAGGTGGATTTCAGAAAAACCTGGAAAAACTCACATGAACTGATCCTGAGTGAAGTGAGCAGAACCCGGAGAACGTTGTACATAGTAATAGTAACATTGTGTGATGACCAGCTTTGATAGACTTAGCTCTGCTCAGCAATACAGTGATCCTAAACAATTCCAAAAGACTCATGATGGCTAATGATATCCACATCTAGAGAAAAAACTAATGCAATGCAGGTTTGAATGCAGATCGAACTATATTCACTTTTTTGTTTTTTCTTTCTTGTGGTTTTTTTTTCACTTTTTCTTTGCTTCTTTCACAGTATGACTAATGTGGAAATATGTTTTACATGATTGCACACATATAACCTGTATCAGATTGTTTGCCCTCTTGGGAGGGAAGAAGAAAGGGAGAAAAATTTGGAATTCAAAATATTTCAAAAAATGAATGTTGAAAATTGTCTTTACATGTAATTGGAAAAAATAAAATACCATTACATTTTTTAAAAAGAGTGAATAAACTATAAAAAACCCCAGCCTAGCTAAGTTTATAGAGGCTTATCACAAGATTGGATAAATGGTGAATTTTTTTTAGCCACACCACAGGAGACTTTCAAAGATTTTGCAGATCTGAGTCAATGGAGGAAGTACAAATAATGATGAAATTACAGGTCATTAAAGTATTGAAGTGTGAAATAAAATATTCACAATGTTTTCTTTAACATGGAAACTCCTTGAAATGGGCAGGCAAACCCCATGAGCTATCTCCCCTGGTTTGTGCAAAATATGGTTGGGTCACAGTTGAGTCTGACATGCTCAGGTGTTCAAGCTGTCAGGCTTTCTTGTGCGCCAGCCTGCAGCCAGCGTTTGACTTTGACAGATGTAAGTATAAAGTGGGCAAATGGCATCACTGTCTTCCATATCTGTTCACATAAAGAACTGGTACTTTCTTGGTATAGTATATAAACTTTTTGGAAATTTTGAAAAGATCTTTTGGTTCATGAGTAGATACATCAGTTATACCTAATTGTATTTAAGTCTGTAGTTGCCACATTTTAATTTGTTACCTCCTCATTGCTATTGGCCCCATACTTCTGTGAGTTTTCGGGGTGTTTGTATTCAAAGTAGTTGGGAATATATAGTATGTTTTTACTTATGGTTCTAAGGATTATTCTTCTGGTTTATTAATATGTTTTCTTTCCATGTTATTTTTAGCACTCCTTGCCTGATGATAATCTAACAAAGTCCTCATTTGTCTACCTAATTAATACAGAATTGGTATAATCTGGAATATACTTGGGAGTGCAAAATGTATTTTGAGTTTTTTCTTTCAATTATTTGCAGTTTACTTGTGTATATACTTTTAAGGGCTCTTGAGCATTGCATGCATGTTTAAAGATCCACAAGTATATTAAAATATTAATAAGGATTACATGTATCTTTGTAATGTTTTTAAAATACATTGCTTTTGATATTGGTTGCAGATAATGAAAGATGTGCTGAGCTGAAGAAAGCTTTGTGTACTGCTCATGAGAAGTTCTGTTTCTGGCCAGACAGCCCTTCCCCAGGTACTTGTTCCTGAGACCAGCTACCTGCCATTTAGTTTGGGTCAGCATCTTCCTCATGTCATAATTTTTTCTTTATAAAAGACTTATTTATTGAGTATTGCTTTAAATGGAAAGTATGGATGGAGAATCCTTTAATTCGGGCCTCCTTTAGAGGCTTCTGCATGTCTAGGCAATTCTGCCTGTACATTCTGGTCCTGGCTCCCCCACCCCTACATTGGGAGAAAAGAGAGGGTGGGGAGTGACCAAAGAATTCTGTCTAATTTGGGGGGAGGAAGTAGGAGGTCAGCAATGCCGCCACCACCACCACCCCCAAAAGGAAGAATGGCAAAATGAAGAAAAAGAAGCAGAGGTAGTAACATGCTATAGGTAAGATACATATAGTGTTAATTGCTTTATAATAAAGATTTCTTCCTGATGGTTTGACTATTTAAAGAAAATAGTTAATACAACAGAATTGTAGTAAAGTAAGCATTTGAATGGTTTCCTGTTCAGTGCCTTTAGTCTAATCTTCTGGTATGTATTTGGGGACTAAGAAAAGAACTAGTCCAGAAGGAACTCTTCTTTAGAAAGTTAAAATAGTCATTTAGGTGTATGGTGTTTTTACATTCTATCAGCCTCCAAGTATGGGAAATACTCTATTGAGCCAGTTTCTAGAGTCCAGCAAAATTAATTTCTGACGTGTAGAGCAAACATTGACAGGAGCTATAACAGTATTCTTTTTTTTTAATAATAGCATTCTTATCATCACTAGAATTGTATGTGTAACTTTCAGCATTGTTGCTTGCCAAGAAAAAAATCTCAATGTGAACCATCATTTTACTCATTTTTTTATTATCTCTTCTTTCTGGAAGCTTCAGATTCTGCATCATTGTCTCCAAATGTATTTTCATTCCTTGCTCTAATTGATAAGGCCGTGTGGATTCTATTCTATTACTTCCTGGTTTTGCTGGCTCTTCTCAGGGGAAGGCTCATAGTAATCCACCAAGGCCTGTCAGTATTTCTGCACATTTTGTAGAGCATACCAATGGACATGAGTGCTTGTTCTGTGAATCAAGTTTAAATGCCAGAATATCTGTAATGGGTAAAAAATGAACTTTCAAGCAATGCATTATTTCTTTCCATATTTATGAGTAGTCTTACTGTTTTTTTGGGAGGTGGGGGATTGATCTGGATCACTGATTTCATTTGTGAATGAAATTTCTGGTGAACAAGTTCCTTTTACCAGTGCAGATAAGACAAGTGTCCTGCAACTTAGAGTCTTAAAGAGTTACCTGAGGCACCGAAAGGTTAAATCACTAGCCCAGGGTCACACAGTCTGTGTCTATTGGGGGTGGAACTTAAACCTGGGTCTTCCTGACTCCAGGATCCGTTGGGTAACTCTGGCTCTTTTGTTTCTCATGCTCAATACGTTTTTATTAAATGCCTGCTATACGCTAGGTACTGAGAATACAAAGAAAAAAAATCATCATTCTCTGCCCATTTTAAGGACAATAGGGAAGAACATGACAACACGGATCTATGTCCAAACTACATAAAAAGCAAATACAAGGTAACCCTGGTGGATTGGAGGCCTAGTAGCTAGGGAGACCAGGAAAAGCTTGATGCAGAAGGTGGTACTTGATTTGAGTCTTGAAGGATATTAAGGGTTTAAGAAGGGATGGGGGAAAATTGAGTAAATGGCAGGCTTGGGAGGCAGCTAATGTAAAGGGAGATGGAGGGTAAACACTAAGACCAGTATGACCAAACTACAAAGTTTGTGGAGAGGAAAATGTGAAATATATAATTAGGCTAGAAAGGTAGGATGGAGCCAGGATATGAAGAGTTCTAAGTGCCATACAGAGGAGTTTCTATTCAGTCTTACAGGTGATAGAGGGTAAGAGTTTATCAACTGGTGAAGGAGTAAGATACGGTCAGACCTAGGCTTTAGGAAAATCATGTTGTCCATGTTTAAGGTAGATTGGATTGGAGAGAGATCATCATTAGTCCAGGGAAGAGACAATAAGCTCTTAAAACTAGGGTGGTGACTGTGTAAGTGGGAGAAGGACACATTTACAGAAGAAGTAGAAATAGAAAAGCAAAATTTGAACCCTGATTAGATATGTGGGATGAGGAGTTGAGGGTGGTGCTAAGAGTGGGTGACCAGAGGAATGGCAGAATAGAGGAGGATATAGAGGGGAATAGGATAGGAGTGGGTTTAGTGGGAATGATAATTTATGTTTTGGATATGTCGAGTTTGAGGTGCTTATTGGACTTCTCCTTGTATTTGAAATGTCTAATAGGCAGTAGGTGATAGGCGTTGAATTCAGGAGAGAAACAAGGCCTGGACATAGAGATGTGGGAGTTACCAATTTAGAGATGAGTTCACATAGGCCAGTAAGATCACTAGCTGAGACAGTGCAGGAAAAGAGAGTAAAGAAGGCCCAGGATAGAGCCTTGGGGGGAGCACAGCCAAAGCTGGGGTGTGACAAGAGTGCAGGTTCAGTAGAGTGACCCGGTCAGAAGCCATTAAGCAGAGGCTTTATTTTACTGTTTGGTTCCATCCCAACTTGTCTATTCATACTGTTTCTTAGTCTAGTTTCCCCATCAGGAGCACATTTCTACATAGCAATTGATTAGTATACTGTTATCTTTCACATACTGACCTGTGGATCATACTAACTCATTCACTCTTTTAGCTATTTTCATCTAGGCCCTCTAGACACTTTCCTTCCTTTCCTACCTCCCTACCAGTCTAGTTGTGTTCCAGATGTCATGTGAAAAAAGTTCATGCAGAGCTCAAGAATGTGCTAACTATGAAAATTTGTTTTAAATTTTAGATGTCCTGGGAAACTTCATTTAGACACTGACTGGAACAGCTGTTGATGAACTAAGTGATTTTAACAACTCTTTTTAAAAATATTTATTTATTTATTTTTAGCTTTCAACATTCATTTCCACAAGATTTTGAGTCCCAAATTTTCTCCCCATCTCTCCCCTACTCCCCACTCCTAGATGGCAAATATATTGATGACTCCTTCCCCTAGTCTGCCCTCTCTTCTGTACCCCATATCTCCTTACTTCCTCCCTTCCCCCTTACTTTCTTGTAGGGCAAGATGGATTTCTATACCCCAGTGCCTGTATATCTTATTTCCTGGTTGCATGTAAAAACAATTTTTTTAACATTTATTTTTAAAACTTTGAGTTCCACATTCTCTTCCTTCTTCCTTCCTCACCCACCCCGTTGAGAGGATGAGCAATTCAGTATAGGTTATACACGTGTAGTTATGCAAAACATTTCCATAGTATTGGGAAAGACTAACTAGATTTCCCTTCATTCTATCCCGCCCACCATTTATTCTGTTTTCTCCTTTGACTCTGTCCCTTTTCAAAAGTGTTTGCTTCTGACTACTCCCTCCCCAAATCTGTCCTCCCTTCTATCATTCCCCCCCCTTATCCCCTTCCCCCCTACTTTCCTGTAGGGTAAGATACTCAATTGAGTGTTAACAGCTCTTTTAGCCAGGCTTTCTTTACCAATTTTCCATTCCTTGAAAGTTTAACCCCCGGACCCCACAAAATAGCCAGTGGTATTAATGGATGGAACTCCAAAGCTGTACTAGACACAGTTTGGGCTCACTGGCTCTTACTCTGACCAGCACCCAGGAAATGCTTTTAAGTGGCAGAATTGAAACTATGCATCTCTAGCCAAGGTCTTAAGGATGTATAGCATTGTTGGTTGTGGAAGCACACGACTAAGAAGTAGCTAGGTGGTGCAGTGGTTAGAGTGCTGGGCCTGCAGCCACAAGACCTGAGATCAAATCCAGCCTTACATACTTACTATCTGGGTGACCCTGGGCTAGTCTTTCATTTATCTTTGCCTCAATTTCCTCAACTGTAAAATGGGAGTAATAATAGTAACTACCTCCCAGGGTTATGGGGAGGATTGAGTAAGCTGTTTGTAAAGCACTTAAAATGTTTGCTTTTATTGTTAAGCCTTATCTACTTATCAGACTTGTAAAGTGCAGCCCAAGTTAGTGAGTGGGACCAAAGGGAAGTGGTTCCACTGATGATCTCAGACATAAAGAAACTCCAACCCTGGGGGATGGGGAAGGAGAGAGCACAAATACAGTAAAAGCCAAGTGGAACACTTCTAATCTCCACTCTCCTCCCCCCCTCAGATCGCTTTGGGATTTTGCTATTGGATGAACCTGTTGCCCTTCTTAATGAGTTCTTAGATCGTTTTCAAAGCCTCTGTCACCTGGACCTCCAGCTGCCTTCCCTGAAACCTGATGACTTGAAAAATATGGTAAATTTTCCTTGGCTATTATACATTGTACTTAGTTATTGCAGTCACTCATACATAATACATACCGCTTTGAGTTTTCTTTTTAATTTAATGTATTTCAGTGAACAAATAATCTATTTTCTCTCCTCTCGCCACCATTTCTCTCCCTTCTCCCATTACTGGAAAAGCATAAGAAAAAACCCATATAACAAATATGCATAGTTCAGTCAAACATTCTCCCAGTGATCATGTACAAAAAATGTGTCTCATTCTGCTCCTGGGTCCATGATCTCTTTCCGGAGGTATAAGTAGTGTGCCTCATCATCAGTCCTCTGGAACTGACCAACTGAAGTTGGTCATCATGTGGACCAGAGTTAATTATAAAGAGACATTTCATATTGTCCCAGACCAACCCACCTCTTTGTTATCAATCAAAAGGCCCTTTTTTTTTTTTTGCTTTTTGCCAGGGGGGGGTGGGGGAGGTGGGCGAGGTGGGGGGGGGGGGGGAAATGCAGGGCAATTGGGGTTAAGTGACCTGCCCAAGAAGAGGGCTTTTTCAATAGAATATACCTGCAATAGGCTAGTCAGACATCTAATAAATTGTTCCCAATTTTATACCATTGGGAAATATTTCGTATTAAATAAAATAATTCAGTCATTTCTTGATTACTAACTAAAACTACTTAGTGTCAGGTGAGGAGAACACACTGTATTCTCTAGGACTATGTGATTTAGACCATGCTTTCCTTGTAAGCCTTTGAAGTAGGTAGTGTAAAGTATTATTTTCTCTATTTTACAGCTGGAGAAACTGAGATTTAGAGACATAAAATGACTTTCTAGTAATTGTCTGAGCCAAGACTTGAATCCAGGTCTTACAATTCAAAGTCCAGTATGCTGTCCACTGTACTACATTGCCTCTCTAGCTTACCTGACTTTAGAATAATCCATTTGCTACTTTCTTCCTTGATCCTCTAAATGCAGATCTGAAAGAGAACCTCCTTTTTGAAAGGAAATATTGAAATATTTTGACCCCTTTTAGTCCATTTTGCCACTATGTACTTCCTGTCCCTTCTGATCACTCTTGGGATGCTATGTCAAGGTTAATTCCTGATCACCCTTTCCACCTGATGCACCAAACTGTTAACCTTGGTGATTGGTGTGGATTAGGAATGTCCTTCTCTCCCTACCAGGGGAAATGTTCTTTATTATTCATAATAACAATTTAACATATGGCAGAGTCTGTTCTTGTGGCAAAAAAACCCAACCTGCTGCCCTTTCCAGGACATGACTGATTATTGATATTTGACATTGAGGTTTTATAGGTTTCAGAGAGAAGTCTATAATCAGTGATTTGAAAATTACTTAATACTGGAGAAAAATATGTTGCTGTCATATTTTTAAAAATTTCATTTATATTAACATCTTTTGTTGTTTATAACTTTCATCTTTAAATATTTCCCTACCCACAAGCCATTCCTTGTAACAGATTTTAAAAAGAGAGAAAAAAGCTCAGCAAAACCAACTACACATTAATTGTATCTGACTATGTATGCAGCATTCTACACCCATGGTCCCCCACCTCCGAAAAAGAAGGGAATATAGTGCATTTTTAAAGCTACTCTCTTGGGCCAAGTTTTCTCAGTATCATTATGCTGTCATGTTTGGGTTTTTGTGGTTTTTTCCCCCCAGAATTTATTTATTTATTTTTAGTTTTCAACATTGATTTCCACAAAATTTTGAGTTCCAAATTTTTTTCCCATCTCTCCTCTAACCCCCACCCCAAGATAGCAAGCACACTGATTACCCCTCCCCCAAGTCTGCCCTCTCTTCTATCCCCTCCATCCCCCTCTTACTCCCTTCCCCCTTACTTGTCGTGTTCATTAATCATCTGTGCTACGAGCAAATTGGAAAACTATCTCCTTGCTTGTTGCCTCAGCCTCAGCTTTTTTTTTTTTATTTTGGTTCCTTTGCAGTGCCTGACTGAGGACAAGATCAGTCTTCTTTTGCACCTGATTGAAGATGAACTTGAACACAAAAATGATGGGGAAAAAGCTCCAGCCAAATTGGGCTCAGACATCCAAGTTCATGTCACTGCCTGTATTCTGGCTCTCTGTGGCTGGTCTTGTAGGTTAGTGTGTGAACTGTAACTAGGGTTTATGAGTGGTAGCACATGAACTAGGCATTCCTCATTTTGAGAGTCAGTAATGGGGAGAGAGTGGTGTTACTTATTAATATCAAAGAATATTGGAGTTGGAAGGGAACTAAGAGGTCATCTAATCTAGCAGCTTCCCTGTGGACACATATACCTCTCTAAAATATCTCCAACAAGTGGTCATCTTGCCTCTGCCTGAACATTTTCGTGGTAGGGAGCTCATTAATCCCATTAGGTGGTCTACTGTCTGTTCACAATATTCTGTAATTCTTAGACCATTGTTCTAAAATCTGATTCTCTGTAACATAAGAGGATAATCTGATTTTTGAGTAGAGCAATGCAAACTAATCACAAAGTGACTTAGTTACATGTAAGTTGAATCATTAGTACCAACAAACATAAAAAAGACATTTCCCCTGTATTGAAGGAGCCACAGCCCAGTATGGAAGATTACATGAACACGACTGTAATGTAAAATGTGATAAAGGCAGCCCAGAAAAAGAGAGAGAACAGGGAAGATTTCAGTAAACACAAAGTAACCTATTACCACTTATAGCAAATTGATCTTAGTTTTATGCTCTCAGTAAATGTTTAGCTGATATAAATTCAATGAATGCAATATTTTTTGGGGGGGGAGAGGAAGGTGAGTTGGTTGGGGTTAAGTGACTTGCCCAAGATCACACAACTAGTAAGTGTGTCAAGTGTCTGAGGTCAGATTTGAACTCAGGTCCTCCTGACTCCAGGGCCTGTGCTCTATTCACTGCACCACCTAGCCACCCCAAGTGAATGCAGTATTTATTTGGGATCATGCAGGTAGCTTGAAGGGGAGAAATCAAAACAAAGATGGAAAAGCAGTTGAAGCTGATCCAACAAGTTGATCATGTTTCTTTTCTATATAAGATAAGGATAATATTTTTATAGCTCTTTAGGGTTTGCAAAATGCTTTAAAAACATTGTCTTATTTGATCCTCATTACAACCCTATGAGGTAGGTTCTCTTATCCCCATTTTATAGGTGAGGAACTATGGCTGTTAGAGCTTAAGGGTTGTACAGCTGGTAGCTGTGGAAGGTTTTGAACTTAGGTCTTCCTAACTGCAAGTTCAGTACTTTCTATCTAATATGGCAC
Source organism: Pseudochirops cupreus (assembly GCA_028627135.1). NCBI lineage: Eukaryota > Metazoa > Chordata > Mammalia > Diprotodontia > Pseudocheiridae > Pseudochirops > Pseudochirops cupreus. Next base: position 491,268,762 of record CM053581.1, on the reverse strand, counting down.
CTCACTTCCATTTCAGAGCACATATAGTGCCAAACACTGTACTCAGGAGACTGGGCCTGATTCTTTAGTGATTCTGTAGTGCTTCTTGTGAACAAACTGAAAGAGGGTGCTGGCAATTCATCTAAAAACTGAAGCAAAGAGAGGCTAAATAGAAGAGCAGAATTCAGGAGCAAGACCAGAGTGAGGGCCCCAAGTCTTGGCTTCCGCACTTCGATTTTGCTGCTTCTGTCTGATGCAGACACAGTAGCCAGCTGGCAGTCTGTGTGCCCACAAATGTAATGTTCATCGGAGTCCCTTGTCTGATCTTAGTAAGGAACAAAATCAGTTTAATTGATAAAACGACCAAAGAAAATGCCAGCTGGAGTGCTCCAGGCTCCCGGATTGCTATTTCCATTCCAGCTACTTAGCTTGGCACAGACTCCCTCAGAGATGGGGAGATTGTCAGATCCAAGCTTGACTTATTTAAAACATATTTTCTTTTGACTCTAAGGTTTTAAGGAATGCTTTTAATTTAAAAGAAAAAAAGTTTTATGAGGGGCCAAAGAAATATATAAATTACAAGACATCCTTGAAAATAGAAAACAGTAATGCTTCCCAAACTTTGTTTCAGAGACCTCTTGTGGCATCTGGCAAAATTCTGAGGCCCTCATTTCTGAATAGTTAATGTCTTTTATGCTCAGCAGTCAGTGGAGTCCTTATCCCCACAATAGCATCAACTTTCCTCTGCATTCTCTCAGAATAATCCTAGACTCTTCTTTTCCTTCAGAATAGTCCTATTGTTTTTCCTTTATTCTTTCTAATCATATATTCATCTATTTGTTTATATGTGTATGTATATATATAAATAAACACATGTGTATACACATATGTGTGTATATACATATATGTATACTCATATATACATGGATAAATACATGTATGTGTGTATATATACACACACACACATTATATAAACTAGATGCTGAGGGTCCTTACATTAGCTATAGCGATTACTCAGCTATCTCTGCGTATTAAAAATATATGATCCTAAAATAAAATTTAAGGTCTTAGTGTTAGGGATAGTCAGGATTATCTTTTTTGAGATCTCTGTGAGCTGAATAAAAAGAACTGAGTTCTCAACAATTCTATAGATTTTTAGTGGGTTTTGGTATAATTTAATAAAAAATTTTGAACAGATACCCTTTCCCCCCCACCCCCCCGGTAGTAGATTAGTGGATTGTAGGTGTCACTCTTTCATACAGTTTTCTTTCCTTCCCTTTCCTATATTCAGTTCTTCCTTGGAGCCCGTGCAACTTTCTCTAATCACATGCTCCCATTGTATGAGAAAGGTGGGACTTTGGGGCTTCCAGCAGATTGAGTCTGCCTTGGCTGATCTGGATGCTTCCTTTGGCCTGACAAGCACCCCTATTGCTGTCCCTGATGGGCGACCGGAGCGCTTTCCTTTGGCTTTAGTGTCTCCACGGAGAATGATGACCCGTAGCCAGGATGCCACATTTTCCCCAGGCCCTGAACAAGTATGAACTTTTATTCTTTTGTTAACTCCTAGTCTTAAGGGATCAATCAAAGAATTCAGTCTTTTCAATATCAGAGATTTTCAGGGTAGAGGAGAAGGCTTAAAGTCTCCTAAAATGGGTGGGCTTTACCTCAGAATACCATGTGGAATTCTTATCTATCATTGTTAAAAAGAGGCCAAATTCATAATTTTGTACTGCAAATCTAACGTTTCTTTGAAAAACTCAGTAACTCTGAAAGAAATTCCACAAGACTAAAAAAGAAGTAGTAATAAACTTGATTCCATTTCTTTTGGGAAGTAAGATATAAAAATCACAGGATTATAAAGGAAACAATATATAATACAGTTAACAAATTTTTTTAAAAAATACAAGTTCATAGATCCCAAGGAAAGAACCCCTGCCATAGATTAAGCCTGCTTTATCATGTTTGAAGGTGTTTTTTTTCCTGTCCTCCCTTCAGCTGGAAAAGAGTCCAGGTCTCATCGTCTCCCGAACACGGAGCTGGGACTGCTCCAGTCCTATTGATCGCCTTGAGTCAGAAGCTGCCAGCCCCACTACCAGAAGCCGCCCAGTGACCCGAAGTATGGGACAGGGAGATAGCACTGGGTTGGAGGTGCCATCTAGCCCTCACCGAAGAGCCAAGCGGGCACGCCTTTGTTCTTCCAGCAGTTCAGTAGGTCTATCAGAATTATTTTATAGTCATAGTATATATATATATATATATATATATATATATATATATACATATACATATATATATAGACTATAGTCAATAGTATCTTTATAGTCATATAAATTGCTGGAGGTCCCATGCAGCCCTTAGAATTAAACTTGAATCCATTCAGTACATTTAGGATCTGAACATGAACACAATATAATTAAGTAAGCTAGTATACATTTTAGGATGGGTTCTGTGGAATACTTCAAGGAAGGAACTAATTTGGAAGTTCATTTTGAAGGGAGGGATCAAATATTTCAGGCATATGTGTCAAAAAAAATGTAGATGGAAAGGAGAGGAGAGAAAAGAACAAATGATGAATAGACCCAGTTTATATTCAGCATAAAGAGTGAGAGGCTAGGGAAGATGAGGAAGGAGATAACGGACACAAACGGGGAAACTACATTATGGCAGATAGGTGACTGTGAGTGTGAGTCCCAACAGCTGCCATCTTCTCTTGAAACTTTAGTAATGCCTCTTTTCATTGATGTCACATTCCCAGTCTCTGATACTATTTCTTCTTTTTTACCCCTCCTTCCCTAGGATACATCTGCCAGAAGCATTTTTGACCCTGTTTCCCAGCACCGAGACTGGTGCCCCTGGGTCAATAATACACGGATGGAAATAGCCAGAGAGGATGATGAGAACAAGTTAGATCTGTGCACACCAGCAGGACCAGGCTGGAAGGCCGTGCTGCACATCCTCTTGGCTCACAGACAGTCTAATTCGCCATCTGATACAGACTCAACGGTGAGAAACGTGGTTCTTGTCTGTGTGTGCATGTGCATATATGGGAGGAGAATGGCAGAGACAGGGCCTATAAATAGCCCCGGTGGGCCTGTTGCTTTCTTAAAATGAGCTGTGCCGTGTCTAGTTTCATCGCGGAAAGAGAAGAAACTGATTGCATCTCTGCAATTTATTGAATAGTCATCCATCAGGTTCCAGTTAATTCTCTGTGTTCCCAACTGGAATTGCTAGGGGTTCGAAAAGAAGTACAGAAACAGATGAGCATCCAGCTGCTCAGGCCTCGTGTTGCAGAACAGCTGCTCCTTCCATTATTTGCTGTCACTTGCAATTGAGACCCTGGCAGATTAGCTTAGTTGTTTAGAGCACTGTGCTGTGATGTCAGGGTCATGAGTTCATTCCTCATATGGGACGGTTAACTTCTCCCTGTTCCGTGGTCACAGATTGTACCCTTATCCCCAGGAAACAAGTGTGAATAATTGAGTGTAAATCCATCAGAACTTCTGGGAAAAAACTCAAAATGCATACAATCTTTTTTTGTATATATAGAAATTGAGAATTTTAGAAGTTAATAATAATAGCAGTTGAGATCTGTTTTCTCCTATTTCCAGCTCACTAACTAGTTTTCTACAAAGTAGATGATTATAAAGCCTGGAGCAAATAACTTCTGACCTTGTTACAAAGATCTGTCTCTGTAGAAAGGACAAAATAATACAAGCAGGTAGTATTTCCAGGGATGTTATAGGGAGACAAAACAATGCCATTAACACCCCAAACCAGAATTTATTGCAAGGTTATATGCAGTTGAGGAGAGATGATGATACCAAAAGCTCAAGAATTATAATAGTTCTTAATCTATGAACAATGTTCTCTAAATTGAAATTGGATTATTTGGGTTTTCTCCAGAAATTTTTTTTTACAAAAATCTTGCTATTTGTCTTTTTTGTCTATACTTAAGTTGGAGGTCTTAAATATTTGTTCCAAATATTAAGTCATAAAAATAAAGCCAAGCCATCTCAGCTTATTCCATACCACTGTCTGCTCTCTTATCCCTCAGAAAACTGGCCTACATTTTCAGTGAAGGGTTCTGTTGGAAATTTTTATTAAAACTACCCTGTTACCCTATATGAGAGAAAATGGTTTCGTGATTGGAACTGACTTTGCAACGAATGGCAGTTACAGAAATACTTAAATTCTATATATGGAAAATGTCCTAACAATGAGATCTATAGAAGAGAGTGATGGGCACTTTGGAGGTACTTAGTACTCTCATGAAAGGGCCTCCACAGAGGTTAGGGGATCACTTGTTGCCAGAGTTGTGAGGGTTGGATAAAATAATTATGGCCTCTCTGGGGGCACTTCCTGTTCTAAGATTCGATTTCATTATTGGAGGACTATAGGATTTAGAGTTGAAAAGGACATAGAGATATTCATTTTACAGATGAGGAAAATGAAGCCCCGAGAGGTTAGTGACCTACCCAAGGTTACAAGTGGCAGAGCCAGGATTTGGACACATCTTCTGACTCTAATTCCATTGTCCATTCCATTACACTGCACTGCATTCCATTGTTTTAGTCTGTGTTCCTCCTCCCAGCACCTGGTTTCTACTATGGCAGCTGCCTTTTAGGCAGGCACTTAATGGACTAATTATTATAGATAGCCTAATGTCCTATTTTATAAACTGAATTAGGTTGACCCTTCAGGGTTTGTAGCTTGTCAGATGTTGTATGTTGCTTATATTTTCCCTGAAGATCTCACAACATGGAATTGAAGTGTTTTTCTTAGTTTTCTGGATGACCATTTGTTGGGAATGTTGTAGAGAGGACTCTTTTTTGGGTAGGGATTGCACTAGATGGCTTTTGAGGTCCTTTCTAAGTCTGAAATGTGATTGTGAAGTGCAGAAAGGGCCAAATCTTATGAATCACTAATAGTATCCTTTTTAGTGGCGTTGTTTTGTCTCCCTATAACACTGTTTCTGGACATTTCAAACCATTTTGTTGGTGTGATCCAGGAACAATGGAATTCTTCCTATTATTAGCTCTGTTGACCTAAATGTGATGGTCATAAAGCCACAGACACAGGTTTGACTCTAATAAAGGTCAATTCACTTTACTCCCTGACCATAGATGGTATAGAGCTAACCTTGGCCAGCCATTTTGTGTGTGAGGAGGACTTGATCACTGTATGTCTGTCCCTACTATTAGAGAAGAGCAACTCAAAGTGTATGCTTTACTAGTGGCTGAACACTGGTGTCATCTTTGCAAAACCTGAGTAGATGAGAATGGCTCACTGAGAAGGGAAATAGCTTCAGTTTCCATGATACTGCAGGACAGTTAAACATGCCCAGGCTTTCTGATTTCCCACCTGGCATTCTGTTTGCTCCCTATACTCCCTCCCAGATTTCAGCCCCAACAGTTAACCAAATGTTGAGTGCTCAGTTTGGGCACAGTGTAACATTTATTTGTGGAAGAAATTCACTGGCTATATCACTCTTTGTCCCTATGGAAGGAACTAATCTCCATTATTCATCTTTTCATCCCATAGAGTCTCTCTGAGAAATCAAGGAAAGTATTCCGAATATTCCGGCAATGGGAGTCTATGTGTTCATCTTGAAAATATTCCATCCCCTTCATAGAGAGAAGCAGAAAGAGAAATGTGCCCCCTGGACAAGAAAACCTGAACCCTTTTGGGGTCAGTGATGCTAACAGGGTTTTTTACAAGCTGGTTTAATCATAAGGGAAACCAACTGTTGTAAAAGGGAATGTCACCCACATCCATCTGCCTGAGCAGACCTCTATCCGAAAGGTTGGAGAAGACTAGGATATGACATTCTTATAGAGGCCCTAGTTTGGTTAAAAAAGTATTACCATCATAAGACTATCCAGAATATCAAGGATATGAGTGCACCTTTTAGTGCTCGGTATGGGGGAGGGGGCCTGTGTTTGAATGGCTCTCAAATTCCAAAGGTTGTGAAGAAATGTTGAGAGTAATAAAGAATTTCATTGTGGTTTTTCTTACTTCTCGGTGCTGTTCTTTTTCTTGAGTTGTGGCTTTTATGTTAAGGAAGTGTAGACTGGAGAGCTTCTCATCATTTCCAGTTACAGCAGCCATCCTGATGCAGGTAGACTGCATAGCCTGAAAACCAGTGTTTTGTAGTTCCATGAATAGAAGAAGGTTTATAATCTGTCTTGGCCTCTTGGGAAATAGAGATAACCTTGTGGACAAGATAACTGATCTTTGAGATGATACCAGGACCTAGCTCCTAATATGTTGTATTACCTTCGTGATAGTGTACGAGACACTGTCTTTCTGGGCCTCGGTTTTGTCGCCTGTAAAATGAGGGAATCAGACTGGAATGATGTCCAGACCCCGTTTTGGCTCTTCAAGCCTATGATCCTAGCTTTAGCCCTAAACCATAACTTCTGGGTAGGCTCCTTTTTTGGTTCTATGAAAGTTTTTGACTTGGCTTTTTCAGAAGCTGGTATTTTTAAATTGTGTTTTTATGGCTATTTTTTGTTTTTACATTACCTATGTTCCCCAATGCTTTCTTCCCACTTCTCCTCCCAGACATCCATCTCATAGCAAAAGAATAAAAAAAAAGAGAAAAAACTTCAGCAAAACTAATAGCACATCGAAAAAGTCTATTAACATATGCAGATTTCCACCCCAAGACCGTCCGTCTTTGCAAAGCAGGGGCCGACCTTGGTCATTATACTTTCACAGCTGTGCTAATATGTTTCCTTTTAAAATTGTATACATTTTGCTTTGACACAACAGACACTAACCAGCAAACAAACACCTAAATAACCCTGAAAACAGTCCATTGCTTATTAAGAGAAGCTTTGTCTTTTAGTTTTGATAATATGATACTAACATTGAACTATGTATTTAAACCAGAGTTTTGTTTTTGTTGACTTTACTTACATCGTGGCAATCATTTTGTTTATTGTTCTTTTGGCTCTGCTTTCTTAACTCAGTATCACGGCAAGCCTTCCTATGCTCCTCATATTTATCGTTCCTTACCTTGCAGTACTACTCCCTTGTTTATACCTTAATTTGTTCAGGCATTCCCCAGTACTAAAGCACAGGTTTTTGTTTCTAGCTTTTTGTTGCTGTAAACAATGCTGCTTTTAGTATTTTTATATACACGTGATCTTTTTTTCCTGCTGTCACTAACCCTGGGTTTTATTCCTAGCTGTAGCTCTCTGAAAGGGTATGAGCATTCCATTAACTTCTTACACGTTGTTTTCTAAAACATGGACCATTGCCTTTTGGCTTGTTCGTTGGAGAATATAAATGCAGGTCCATCTAAAAGGCCGCTCTTGCTATCTGCTCCCAGGAAAACGTGCTGTAGGAGCTGACATTCTCAGGAATTCCTACTTTTAACCACAGCAGCCAGTGCCTGTAAAGCAACCCCTCTCCCCGCTTCCTCCGTGTAAATTGATCTTCCATTTCCTTCCCCCCTACATCCCAGGATGATGTCCTCTCATAGAGTCTTAAAGCAGGACATCACAGAAGGTCATGGAATCCCTGGAGAACAAAGATGAGATTAGTAGTATGGACCAAGATGACAGTGCCTTTGTGTGGAATTAAGGGGCTAAACAAACTATAATAGTAAAATCTGACCAAAAAGCAGGCCAGACTGTCTCTACATGAGTATCATGCAACCCCACAGGTGACAATAACATCCAAAAAGGCTGCTTGCACGGGCCTCTTGTTCTGCTGGCTTTGCCCCAGTAGATATGGATTTAGCTAATGCTATTTCCCTGTTAGGCAAGGGCTTCTGCTGGGACTGGAGCCACAGAACCAGAACCAGAACCAGCCTGGTTAGGTGGCTTAGAGAGACAGCTTGTTTGCTTATTCCTTGACTTGTCCCTCCCCTTTCCATCTCAGCAGGGAAAAACAGCTGCTTCTGCAGCCACAACCAGCAAAAGATATATAAACACTTTCTTCACTTCATTTTTCCTTTCTATTTTTAGATTTCTTCCTGCTCCAGGTTTTCCTTGGCTTGAGATAGCTGCTCTCTGGATCACACAGCCCATGCATGCCTTTAGGAGTGTAGACTGTAATAGAAACTTTTTTTGAAGAACTTTTAATCCATTTTTATCCCTTGACCCATTTTTTCCCTCCATCTATAAGTTGAAGCTTTCATAACCAACATGAAAGGGTATTCAGAGTAAATAAGTAAATAAATAAAAAAGTTAAAAACAAGGTAGTTTGGTGGGTAGGGCACTAGCAGTTGAGAGGGATAAGGAAAGGTTTTATGTAAAAGGTGAAACTTGAGCTGCATCTTTAAGAAAGAGGGCACTCTAAGGGGAGGTGAAGAGGGAGTATATTGCAAAGCTGAGGTAGACAGGACAAAGGCATAGAGATGCAGTTATTGTGGGAAGAACAGAGAGAAGGCCAGTTTGACTGGCTCACTGCAGGAGAGAAAGTAGATTGGGGCAGGGTTGTATTGGACTTTAAAAGCCAAACAGAGTTGACATTTTATCCTTGAGCCAATAAGGACCCACTGGAGATGATTGAGTAGGAGAGTCACATAGATTCATGCCAAGGAAAATTAATGTGGCAACTGTAGGAATGGCTGGAGAATTGAAGGCCCAGAGGTGGGAAGACCAATTAGGAAGCCATTGCAGTAATCTAGCTGAGAGGCGATGAGGCCTGAAGCAAAGTGGTAGCTGCGGAAGTAAAGAAAAGGGGTCAGATGAGAGATACTGTGAAGGGTAGAAAGGCAAGATTTTTCAACTGCTTGAACATACCATATGGGGTGAGAGAGAGTGAGGGTTTGAGGATGATACCGGTATCATAAATTTGGGATGGAATGATGAGTATGCCTTTGACAGAAACAGGGAAGTTCAGAGGGATTAGGATTTAGGGGAAAAGGTGGTAGGTTCAGTTTTGGGCGTGTTGAGCTAGAGCTGTGTCTAGGACAGCCATTTTGAAATACCCAGTAAGCAATTGGTAAGGTGAGACTGAAGCTCAGGAGAGATCCAGGGAGCAAGAGATAGAGATCTCTGAGTCATCTACATAGAGACGATAGTTCAATCCTCTACAGATCCATGCTGGTTGAGATGGCCATCTTTGCTGTTCAGTAATGTTTTTTCCCCCTTTGGTGGCTATCCAATGTCAAGGAGGTGGGGATTGGTCCAACTATCTCCTTTTCACAGAAGCAAAACACTATATGGAGGACCTGACCTTTCATCTGAAGTACCACAACACACATATTGGGGTGAAAAGAGCCCAGAAGTTGGAAGTCCACAGGCAAAACATATAACCGCTTCTACCTTCAATTTCCTCATCTATAAAACAGGAAGTTTAACAACTCTATAGCAAGCAGCTAGGTGGTGCAGCAGATAGAGTGCCAGGTCTAGAGTCAAGAAGACCTGAGTTCAAATCCAGCCTTACATTAGTTGTGTGACCATGGGCAAGTCATTTAACCCTGTTTGCCTCAGTTTCCTCAGCTGCAAAATGAATTAGAGAAGGAAATGCCACACCTCTCCAGTATCTTTGCCAAGAACACTCCAAATGGAGTCACAGAGTCAGAATGAAAAACAACTCTAGTACCTAGCTCACAGGTTTGTTGTGAGGCTCAAATGAGATAATGCATATAGATCACTTTGGCAACTTTTAAGTGTCATATAAATGTCAGTTGTAGGGAAGATAAGGGCCTAAATTAAGGTGATGGCCTAAAAAAAGGAAAAAAAGGCTGTCAAAGCACTTTTAAATGCACAGAAGGGAACAGAAGGAAAATCAGAAAGAATCACAAAGAAGCAGTACAACTTTGAAAGTTATATGTTGCATTTATTACATATATACAAAGAAAAACAAATTGGACATAATAGAGATCCTCAATTCCATGCACTATCCCCTTTTTTCTGTTCTACTATGTATATATGGAAATGCCTATTTTATGTGGTATTTGTTAAATTGAGAATAAGAAATAAAACTAATTTCTTAAAAAGCTGTTACAATAATTCAGGCAAGAAGTGATTAGGAACTGAGCTAGAGTGGTGGTTTAGTAAGTGGAAAAAAGGGTGTATGTATATGTATATACACGCAATATACATACATACATACATACATACATGCATGCTTACATGAGATGTGAAGGTAGAAACTCAGTGTTTGATGACAGATTGGCTATATGAGATGAGATAAGTGAGAACAAGGAGTCAAGAATGACGGGGAGCATGGTAGTCCTCTCAACAGAAATGGAGAAGTTTAGAGTGGAGGAAGATTTAGAGAGGTAGCTGATCACTTCTGTTGTAGATGCGTTTAATGTGAGATGTTGACAAGACAATCAAGTGGAGATTGCTAATAGGTAGTTAGGTCTATGGGCCTTGAATTTAGGAGAGACATTAGGGATACATACCTATTTATATACATATGTGTATACAAAGATATAGATAGATATGCATGTCCACATATATGAAGGGAGATACTGTGTTTGTTTATATGTAGGAGAGAGGGAGAGATACATGTAGGAAGATATGTACATATGTGT
>CM053581.1:491227998-491257782 GCA_028627135.1 Pseudochirops cupreus | reverse complement strand
AAAAAAATCCATCTCCCTGTACTCCATGTTTCACTAAAAATCACCAGCATACCGTCCCAAAACATCTAATGTGGGTGAGGGTGTATTTTTCATTTGTATACTCTTTGCAATCTATATAAGGTACTATCATCTTCCTTTTGTAAAAGAAGTTAAATGAAGTCAGAGTTAGCAACAGAACTTCATTATCTCAATTCCAAACAGAGACCTCCTTAAGAAACTACAAAATCTTTTATACATATACATAAAAGGCTTACTTTTCATCCCTATTACTCCTATCCTCACAAAACCACTTGGAATAAAATTTTAGTAATGCCAAGGCTCAGAAAAACCAAATTTGAAATCTACCATTTCTCAACCTCTAGTAAACAATTAGTCAAATAAGATTTCAAATACTCTTCATCATTTTTCAGAATGCTATCCAATATAAGACTTCTCTCAAGGCCTATGATACATTTTTATGTTGTACAAGAATAACAGGATTCACTATGTTCCTATTAACTACGTGTTTAAGTAGAAAAAGCAGATACTTCAAGTACAATAAACAAAACTAATATTAATCTAAATTGATTTATTTAGATTGAAATCTAAATTCATATTAAAGAACTCAGACATTCTTGTTTGGGACACAGGTAGCTGATGAAATATTCTAATAATGAGTATTATCATGAGTCACATTCAACTCACTACCTCACTAAAAATACTATTTTTAATACATCATATTCTGTAGCAAGAGAGGTTAAATTGTTAACCCACTTATTTTTCCTTCCTCCCAAATAAAATGTAAACTGACATTAGTTTGCTGTCCTAAAAAACAAATTTTAAGTTATTTTACAAGAATTACTGTCATGTCACACCACAGAAACTTTAACACAACTGTATGTCCAGATCTAAAAATTTTTTCCCAGTGTAATTATGCCAGAAGTCTATTATTCCTCTTCCATAATAAAGAATTATGATTATTGGAGAGTTTAAATTACTTGTAATTTGCTCATAATTCTGGAAGTTGGCAACTTCTTAGTCAAGCAATGACTAAAAAAGACACAGATGGAACAAGGAAAAAAAACTCAATGGTCTATAGGATAAGAAAACTCTTAAATGATGCTAACAACAGATTGGGACAAAAATGAAATAAGGTGGATATTGAATAGCATCTTCAGAAGTTAAATCTCATACTCAATTCAATCTTTAGGTATCTGGGAATACAAATAGAAAGAGAAGAACTGGTAAGAAAAGGAAATTTTTTTACATTTTTGATGACACATTTTGATTAGCAATCGATGGGCCTATGTATCAAAAGATGTAACATTTGCAAACAACTAAAAGATGGCTAATAAGTGGAAGGAAAGGCCTTACAGGGAGAATTAAGTCAATAGAAGGCCAGAGCAATAAGGAACCACACACATAGCCAGTTTTATGGGAGATAAGTTTGTATTTTGAGATCTGTGTGTTAACACAAGTTAAGAAACCTGATATATTTCATATGCAATCAATTTTTAAATTTAACAGGATGATTTATATATTTTATAAATCCAATATTTCTCTTCTGTACTCCTAGTCAGTCTACATTAGCCAACTTCACTGCATTAGAAGTGTCATTAAGGCCAAATACACAGATATCTACAAACTAACAGAAAAAACATCTGGACTGCTTCTATATTTACTTCTATTCCCAAATCTAATTTTAAATCTAGCTCCTCTATCTTGATTTCTAGTTATCTGAATACAGAAGTATGTTTACATTTTACAAATGTTTGAATTCCACAAAACTTTTATTTCACATCAGAGTACTAAGCTCAAATGACTTCACGTGCTAATACAGTTAAAGGCAGAAGGCTTTCGCTTATAATAAGCCCTGAAAATAGATGCTTAACCCAAAACAATGTTCTTTGTTCCTTAGGACACCGGCCAGAAAGGGTGTCACTCATTTCAATACTTAGATTAAAATATTTCATCTAAGTGGGTACAGTAGTTTTGCAACTTCCTAATTCCTGTGTGTATGTTTTAATGAGCTGTGTAGCAAAAAAAAAAAATTTTCCACCTGGTAATAAACTCCTCCAAACAAGACTGCCAGTTCTGGGATGACAGACACAATCTGTCACCTATATACTAAATCTTTTCAGTTTGGTAACACCTGTCATAACTTGTGTTCCACTGACATAGGTCTGAGAAATCTGGGTCACTTCCATACCATAATAAGGGGTCAGATGTGAGAGAGAAAGGGTCAAAGACAGACAGCAAGAGAAAGACTAAGACAGAGACACAGAAACACACACACACACACACACACACACACACACACACACACAGATGAAGCAAAGAGGAAGAGACAGACAGACTGTGCTCAGATTCATTTATTTCAGGTGTTCCTTTCTAAAGCTCTCCTAGGCCACAAAACTCAATATTCAACATGCAATGACCATTTTTGAACTACAGAAAAGGCTCTTTTCATGTCTCAATTATTTTCCTACTACATAATACTAATCAACAAACTCTGATCAATCAGTTACTTTGTGACAGACACTAGGGAATATAAAAAAGACAATGAAACAATCTCCACTTTGAAGGATCTAAGATTTTTTTCTAAGGACTCTGCCTCTATCTACACCACTGTTCTTACCGTTTAGTCATTTCGGTCCTGTCCAACTCTTCATGACCCACATCTGGGGTTTTCTTGGCAAAGATACTAGAATGATTTGCCATCTCCTTCTCCAGCTCATTTTACAAATGAGGAAACTAAGGTAAACAGGGTTAAGTGACCTGTTGGCCACAGTCACACAGCTAGTAAGTGTCTGAGGCCATATCTGAACTCAGGTCTTCCCGATTCCAGGCCTGGCACGCTATCCACCACCTAGAGGCCCCCACCTAGCTGACAAATATTTTGATACCTTGGTATACCATTCAACGAACTACAACGCCTAAAAACCAACCTAATGAGTTCCGTTACTATTAATCTCTTGGTCTGACAAAAGAAGAAACTGAAAGCTGAGTAGTCTTTACTAAATAGGTTCTTGATAACATCCTTAAACTTTGATAAATTAGGCTGTTGTGATAAAAATTCTCTATAAATAGCCTTCAAAAGTAAATCTTCTAAAGCTTAAGACAATTATATCTTATAATTACAAGACAAGTATTACCATTTATAGATCCTATGACAAATGGATTGTCTACACAGACAAAAAAAGTAAACTGTATCTTAAGCACTGCAAAACCAAATTCCCTATCAGCTATGAAAAAGTGGTGTTTAATTACCAGAAAACTAGAGTTGTTTTTTTTAATGCCTGAGCTAGATATGATTTTTTTAAAGTTCAAAACCTACATATGGGCTTTATGAAAACGCAGTTAATCTGCTCTACAAACCAGGGGCAGGAAACTCATGCCAATTAAATCCATTTGGGCTCAGGTCCCAAATCCACCAACTCTAGGATTCTGCCAGTTAATTAATTCAGCTTCCCATCCATAAAAAATAAATTACACTATCCCACAAAAAAAAAAGATGCTTCTAGAATGAATGTGAACTCTACTAGGCTTCTCATAACATCATAGATTTAGAGCTGGAAGAGACTTTAGCAATTATCTAACCCAAATCCTTCACTTAATAATTAGTATCTATTATGTACACACAAGACACTGTATGAAGACACCATGAGATATTTTTTAACAAGACCACATATGAAGCTTAAAATCTAATCAGAGGGGTGGCTAGGTGGCGCAGTGAATAGAGCACCAGCCCTGGAGTCAGGAGGACCTGAGTTCAAATTCAGTCTCAGACACTTAACACTTGCTAGCAGTGTGACCTTGGGCAAGTCACTTAACCCCAATTGCCCTACTCCTCCCCCCTCCAAAAAGCCAAAAAAAAAAAATCTAATCAGAGAAAATACATATATATGCAAATACAAGATAACACATAAGATGCCATAAAGAAAGGTACAAACTAAGTCAAATGTATAATGCAAGTCATTCCCCAATTGATAAATGGTCAAAGGATATGAAGAAACAGTTTTCAGATGAAGAAATTAAAGTTACCTATAATCATATGAAAAAAAGCTTTAAATCACTACTGATTAGAGCGATGCAAATTAAAACAACTCTGAGGTACCACCTCATACCTATCAGATTGATCAACATGACAAAATAGGAAAATGATAAATGCTGGAGAAGATGTGGGAAAATTAGAACACTAATGCATTGTTGGTGGAATTGTGAACTGATCCAACCACTCTGGAGAACAATTTGGGACTAGCCCCAAAGGGCTTTAAAACTGTGCTTACATTTTGATCCAGCAACACTACTACTAGGTCTGTATCCCAAAAAGATCATGAGAAAGGGATGTACAAAAGGATGTACATGTACACATGTACAAAAATATTTATAGCAGCTCTTTTTGTGGTAGCCAAGAATTGAAAATTAAGGAGATGCCCATCAATTGGGGAATGGCTGAACAAGTTGTGGTACATGAATGTAATGGAATACTACTGTTCCAAAAGAAATGATAAGCAGATTTCACATTTCCAAAAAACCTGATACTGAGTGAAGTGAGCACAACCAGGAGAATATCATACACAGTAACAGCAACTTTGACAGACTTAGTTCTTCTCAGCAATGCAATGATCTAAGGCTATTCCTTTTAAAAGACTCATGATGGAAAATGCTATCCACATCCAGAAAAAGAATTATGGACTCTGAACACAGATCAAAATATACTATTTTCTCTTTTTTTTTTCTCGCAGGTTTTCCCTTTTGTTCTGATTCTTCTTTCTCAACACGACTAATGTGGAAATATGTTTAATATAATTGTACATGTATAACCTATATCAGATTGCATGCCATCTTGGGGAAAGGAGAGGAAGAAAAAATTTAGAACTCAAAATCTTAGAAAAGTGAATGTTGAAAATTAAAAATAAATAAATTTAGTTTTTAAAAAGGCAGAAAAAGCTGCTGGTTCAGAAGACAGATTGATTACCTCTAGCAAAGTAGAAGGGAAGGCTTAAAGATGGCTTTTTGGCCTGGGGATTTAAGGACAAAGCATAAAAATTGCATGTATAATGTTTAGATAGAAGGGTATTCCAAGAAAAACAAGAGTCTAAGAAAATAGTCAACCCAGACTGAAGCTTCTTCCTCTCTTCCAGAGGACTCTGCAAGCCCGCTCCCACAGTGGGCAGAAAGGGATTGCTACCACAAGGTAGTATTGATGGGCACATGCAGCAGCTGATGAGCCCAGTCATGGATGACGTGTCCCTCCTCATACTCATTCCTAGAACCCAGGAGAATCCACCCTCTTGTCTGTCCCACCCAGGCTTTACCTACTAACCTAAGGCTGACAGACCCTGACCCTTGCTTATTAGACTTTGGATATTAAAAACCACTACAGTGCCCTCCTTTGAAGCAAAGCCTTCTGTCCCCTACTGATAAATACTGTTTCTTCTCTCCTTTAAAAAAAAAAGTCATCCCATGACTGATCAAAGCACAGCAGCAGAACCAAACCCACAGCTCTGAATGCAAGCTAGGGAGTATGAACTTTGTTTTGAATCAACAGGTCTTGATATTCCACAGAGAGCTAAAGGAAACCTGAAGGGCCACCCCATCAACCTCATCTCATTTTACAGAGGAGGAAGCCAAGGAGCAGAGAGGTAGGTGCTCATGGTCACACAGGAAGAAAGTATCAGACATTATTTGAACAGTGAGAGTCCAGGGTCAGTGTCTGCTGCTTGCACCACTCTGTCTCTCCTTGGGCTGATAACAGTGAGTTAATAAAGAAACAAGTTATGCAATAGGAATAACGGAAGGGAAAGGAGGCTATGATGGAGGGGCCTGCTCATTGGGACAGCAGTAACTGCTTGATCCTGAGTGTCCATCTCAAAGGTGAGAAAGATCCCTGGTGGGAATAAAGACTTAAAACCAGAAAGGATCTTGGAGATCACTTAGTCCAATGAGGAGTTTCTGAGGCCCACTGACAGTGCGATGAGGAGACACACTGGGATGAAGATGTACGGTCTAAATCCCAGTCTCAGATTCAAGTCTCTGCTCCTTCCACTCATCATGCTGCCTTTCAGACAAGGCAGACATCTCCAAGAGCCCTGAAGCAGCCACAGAGGTGGGCAAAGGGAAAACATCGGAGGGCTGCGCCCCTGGTCCTCAAAGGCAATGAAAAGAAACAAACAACAAAGTTATATAGTCAAGGCCTAACTTGCTCTAAGAGGGCCTCATGTATCTTGTTACTGATTTCTACTATGTAAGTCAACAAGGTGGTAGTATTAAAGATCAAAGTTCTCATTGACACCACCAGAGTTCCCAGATTGGCAAGCATACCAGCTTTGAGATTCCTCTGACCTACATTACTTCCTCACATTCATCTGTAAACAAGAATCCTGTTCTACAGACTCAGAGCTAGAAGGGAAGGAATCTTTGAGATTATCTGGTTGATTCTCCTTGTAACAAATGAAAAAACTCATCATACATTTAAAGGTCCCAGATGTCAAATGATTTGCCCACGGTTCAACAGAAGAAGCAGCAAACTCACTCATGTCCTTTGATTCCAGGGTTCCTTCCACTACATCATAAAGTTCACTGCTCTTCTGATATATTTAGTTTCTCCAGAATAGTACCCTTCTAGGGGAGCAGGAAAGGGAGTTTCACCAAAATAAAGAAACCAAAAAACCGAGGACTGCATATAAGACAGGAAACAAGAGCTCTCTCACAATTTAGAGACAAACTAGGTGACAAAGAATGCTGGACTTGGAGTTAGGAAGACCGGAGTTCAAATCTAGCCTCAGATACTAGCTGTATGACCCTGAGCAAGTCACTTGAGCTGTCTAAATTTCCTCAAATGTAAAATGTAGATAATAAGAGTATCTAGGTCCCAGGGTTGTTGGGAGTTCAAATGAGATACTAATTATAAAGCACTTCACCAACCTTAAAGCACTACATAAATTCTCATTATAATTTGGCATGCCTATTTTTATATTCTGAATACTTTTCTATCAAATGAAAAAACCAATCTAATTTTGCTTATTAGTTGCACTTGTATTTAGCCATTATCCAGAAAGCCAAAACTGAATGATGTGTCATTAGAATGACCAAGTTTGTTCCAAAAAGAGCAAAGAAGATGCACCTTCTTCCATTCTTTGAAAAGGTGGGGAACACTTGGATGTATATTATCTCAGCTGGTCTGTTGGTTAGTTTTGCTGAGGTTTTTTTCTCTTTTTTTCATTCTTTGTTATAACAGACAGTTCACAGAGGAGGGGAGTATCATATTTTTAAATGGAGGTGATGTGAAAATATCAATAAAAAGTTTAAAACTTAAAATCAAATTTGGCAGAATTTTAAAACAGGGCACATCAAATAGCCTCAACTATCAATTATGTAGTTTAAACTAGTAGGCAAATGTGCAATACATTTTAGAAATACATTCAGGGGAAGCTAGGTGGCGCAGTGAATATAGCACCAGCCCTGGAGTCAGGAGGACCTGAGTTCAAATATGACCTCAGACACTTAACACTTACTAGCCATGTGATCTTGGGCAAGTCACTTAACCCCCACTGCCCTGTGTTCCCCCCTCCAAAAAGAAAAAAGAAATACATTCATAAAAAAACGTGGGGTTTTTTGTGTGATCTTAGTAAGTTTCAGTGACCTAGAAAATTCACTTATACATACAAAACACCTCATTCCCCTGGCAGAAATTTTCTATTTTTTGGATTTTCATTAATAGCTTCATTAAAATAGATACAGGGACACACAAGCATAAAATGATATAATGATAAAAGATATACTACTTAGGACAGTTTTATAAAAATTTTCATATGGCAAGAGATAACAAGTTCTCATTGAAATTAGCATAGAATAAGAACACAGGCCTCTCCCTAATCTAATTAATCCTATGAGAAATCGACAAGGCACTAATATGTGGCTGTTTTTTTTATCTAATATCTCTTCCTATTTTAAAATTCTATGATTCCCAGAGTAATATGAAGCAAATAAAATTGTGCCTTTGCCACTTTTAATGGAAAGACCCAAATAGAAGGTAACCTTCATCTCAGACACAAAGTATTATACATACACTTCAATCAAATGTGGGAAACTAAACTGCCCATGAAACTGGCTAAATATAGAAACATCTAAAAGATGTGTATGGTTCATGGGCATCAATTGCTTATACACTATTCTGAACTGAAGGTACTAGAAACTAAAAGCTCATACCTTATTAATTTATATTGATTTTATATAGCATTAAGGGGTTCAAATATCAAAGTTTTTAAAATGATGGAAACATCAGACAGAATACCCTGCTAAAAACATAAATGATTCTCCTTTTAATATCATTCGTCCAGTTTAAAGAACTAAATGCAACTGTTTAAGAAACAAAAATATCTACAGATAGAAACTTGTATAATTTCACTCTAAATAACTGAATTGCCAAATATTAAAGTTTTCTAACTTAATCCACCTTAGATACCAAAATCCAATACTTTTTTCCTCTGTAATATTTAAAATCTTAAGAGAAAGCTGTTAAAACACGGAGGGGTCATTTTTAATGCACATGAACTGAGCTCTACTTCAAACTAACAAATGAGGTCCTTGGCTTTAAGAAATTATTATATCATCCTCAACTTAATGTATAAAACAAAAAAACCTCTATTTTGATTGATAGAGACATTTAATAGGATCCATTCTGACAACTGAAAATATTTTCTTGGCTTACAACCATTCCACTATATCCTGCTTCAAACTTATGTTAATATAGTAAGTATAGCAGCACTATCTAGCATTTTAAAGGGCTGCAAAGCACTTTGCAAATATTATCTCATTTGACCTTCGTAAGTGGTAAGTGCTAATATTATCACAAGTTCATAAATGAGAAAACTGAGAAACAGAGAGGTTAATAACTTATCCCTGGAATTCTTTTTTTGGGGGGAGAGCAGTCTGGTTTAAGTGACTTGCCCAGTGTCATACAACCAACTAAAGTGTCTGAGGTCCCATTTGGACTGTCCTGACTCCAGAGATCTAGCACTTTACTTGTCTAATTTAATCTGTTTAAAATACCCGACAAAGGAAAAGGGGAACAAGCAGGGAAAGAGGTTGCTTTCTCAGTTTCTTTTATACCAGTAACACAAATACTTGTATTCTTAGCACCAAGAAGGATTAACAACCTAACAAATTCTTATTGTATTTTTTTTCCTCTACTACACCTTATGAAAAACCTGTGCCTTCTGAAAAAACTGAGGTCAAAATTCAGTCTATTACCAAGAAATGACAAAATATTAACAAGAGATAAATAATTTTAAATTCATTAATCTCTTGTGTAGATTAATAAAGACATGGCAGACAGGTTATTTCAACCCATTTTTCATCTGCACTCTAACTATTAAGTAATAAGACTAACTCTCAAGCTTATAAAGGAAAAGTTATTGCATTACTTTATAGCCAACTCTACTTTCTGTATCACACAAAAAATAGTTGGCTTAATCTTCTTAATTAGAAACAATACAGCAGGAGCTGTCACTTTTTAACTAATATTGAAGGCCACAAAGGTCTAAGGAAAATTCTTATTATGTTACTTCCACAGACAGTGCTTATTATATTGAGGCAACACTTTTTTGCTTTTAATATCATTATCTGTGTTACAGGACTTCTAATACTGTATTTCCAAAGTGCTACAGATATAGGTTATGCTTGCTGAAATTTAAGGTTACCATCTCACAGAGCTCTGAATGGCAGCAGAACTGACAAAACCTTCAAAAAGTGATGCCATCCAAGAAACAATTAAGTATCTGCTTTCGGCTGACACCACAAAAACTACCTGATTAAATGGGAAATATTAAAGACCTGAAAGCATGATTTATGAATTATCAGATCAAAGTTCTCTTCCTATTTTTTTATTATTACAAATAATTAAGAATTAAGAAACATTAGGAAGCTGACCAGAACAGTAAATTTTTAGTATGACAGAATATTGTATTTGGGATTAGGAAAATCTGAGTTCCAATCCCAACTCACACTTACTAGCTGTGTGACCAAGAGAAATCACAACCTCTCTGAGCACTAGGTAGCATTCTAAAACGTATTCCCTAAGTTACAGACCAGGAAGGAATCCTCATACACATCACTGACATACAGATGTACTTGTCCATACAGACATATGGATGTACATACTTGGATGTACACTGGACTAAAAATTGGAAAATAGATGCTAGCTGAGGATCTGCCATTTGTCAGCTGTAGCAAATCATTTATCCTCTCAAAGGCTGAGTTTCCTCATTGGCAAAAGAAGAAGAATACCTGCCTTGTTTGTCTCACAGGATTTAGTCAAGATTAAATGAGGGAAAAAAATTTGAAAATGCCATACAAACGTAAAGTGTTCTTTTAATATGTCATATAGTGCCAAGTATAATGATAAATACAGACATTTAGTGAATGCTTATTAACCAACCTCTTTCCCCCTTCAACATCAGCCACTACAAATTACGACTTTAAAAGACCATCAGTAATATTATTACCAAATATATTAATACTTCTAGCATTCATGAAATAGTTGCTTAATAATAATATTTTTAACAATCAAGGCTGGCATTTTTGTAGTAGCAAAGAACTAGAAGCAAAGTAGATACCTGACTAACTAGAACTGCTACTTCAAAGCTTTTTTTTCTGTATCCTATCTCCTTAATGGGTCATATAGAATCCTAATCTCTCTCATGAATGCCAGTCCCCAATACATTCCCAGAGTCTAATCCTTATACCTGGAATTCCCCATAGCCTTTAGAAAGCTTTATCTTCCTCCTTCAAGGCTGATGTCAGGAGTCCTCATTCCCCATATAAAAGTGTCCTTCCTCCTCATGTCTAGAACTCTCCTTTGTCCTCTTCACTCTTTACCTTATATTTTATGATAATATACGTAAACTGCTTTGCAAACCTTAAAGCACTATAAAATATTAGCTACTGTAACTGTAATACTTGTTTATGTGAACTGCTCGTCTTAACAGCAAAATGCAAACTATACTTAAAAGCTGGGATGGTTTTGTTTTTATCTCTGGTGCCTAGTACATAGCTGGAACTTAATAAATCTTTGCTGAATTCAATTCAAATATTTTAACTACTCTGTCCTAACATAATGACATTTATCATCATTGGTAGTAATCTTTTGATTTTTTAATCTGGAGAGATTCAGAAGTTCAGTAATGTCACATCACCAAAAAATTGAGAATAAACAAAATAGAAGGCAGCTTGAATGTTTGTGGAAGATCTAAGCCATCCTGTGACTAGTAGCATTTATGGCTACTAAAGGCAGCAAACCAAAAACTTCTTAATATTCATATAAAATACATGCAGGAACTGAAATTATTCCTCTTTCTCTTACATAGGTAAACAGAGTAAAGAGTCAATTCTGATTACAAAGGAAGCCTTCTAATATGAAGACTAAAGTACAATTCAATAAAAAAGGTCAGATAGAAATATAACCAACACAAACAATTAAGACACTTCAGAACCTGAATTCCACAACCACAAAAGACAACAGAATCAAAATCACAGGCTAGAAATAACTACCACTGTTTTCATTACTTCTCAGATATCATTTAATACATTAACTACTCAACATCAGAATGGCTAGCTTAAATTTTTCACATGTACAAGGTTTTTGCAGCATTACAGCAAAGTTTGCAAAACAGTTCAGGCTTGAAAAAAACAAGCAGAATTTGGACTTGAAAACTTACTCCCAAAGAAGTACTTGATTTGATGCTATTTTTAATTTTATTTGACTGAAAAGTACTGAGGCATTTAATAAAATGTCTTAGATAAATATCAGATTCGCGAAAGCCCTTGACATCTCACTCCTCTTTAAAGAATTTTTTTTAATCAACCTAAGACCACTTCTATCGATATAAATTCTCATCTTCCTATCTGTTTGGATTTAGAGGGACCATCAAAGAAATGAAATACTTAAGACTTGCTAGAGATATATAGATAAGTGAAGCCAAGTATAAATTTGAAAATATATTCATTCCACCTGTTTGTAAAGAAACTAAGTTTGGGAGAAAGGGCAACAATTAGTCTTTCCAAATGATAATCAGGTTACCTATTATGAAACACATAGCTCTGGAAAAAGCACAAACGTCCAACTAATCTCTCACAAATTCAAGAGAAGTGGCTTATGTCTTCCAACTCAACAGCATATACAACAAAAGGCAAAGACCAAAAAAAAAAAGCATTCACAAGAAACTCGGGTAAACATTGAATCACTGAATATACATATACTCAAATATATGTCCTCATTTGATATTCAAAGTTATGTCATTCAACAGCTGCTTTTCTTTACTGCCAAGAAAATGGGCAACTATCCAGACAATTAGACTAAAGAACACACTCAGATCTACTTCCTCTCCTTCTATCTACTCTTTTAAGAAACTAATGTTTTAACACTGACATCCAATTTGGGGTAGAGATAGAAGAGAATTTTTTCTTTTCTTTAAAAAAAAACAAACCAGCTTTGGCAATGACATTAACACAGCTTTTATAAAGTTAACAAATGTTAGAAACATCAAATTTATACTACAGTCCTACTAATGTTCCACCAATCTGATAAGTGCTTTAGGTCCTCTAATTTAAAATTTGAATTTAAAAAATTTTTAAAGAACAAAATAAGAGCTGAAGTCCTCTTGCAGGAAAGTGCTCAGTCACTTACAAAAGCAGCTTCTTTCTACACTGACTGACTTACCTTCAATACTTTATGAAACACAATCCATTTTTAAAATCTAAAATGTGTTGTTTTTCAAGATATGTCAGAAGCAATGCTTCTGCTTAGTTTGGATTAATAACCTAACCCCCCAAAAATTATATAGGTAAAATAGAGCTAATGGTTACTTATTATTGCAAAAAAAAAATGAAAGCCAACAAACTTGTTCCCTTCTTTACAGTGGGGAAAAAAATGGGCTGAAATTTCAAACCTCAGGCTATTTAACCAATGGAATATTCTACTTTATTCAAAGAGCAGGTTCTAGAATTTGCAAAATGGTCTCAAATCCAGTAATTTCCTTAGAAAAAGACAAATAATTGACATGAATATATCAAACAGGGAAACCTAATGCTCATAAAAGCTATCCTATGGAAAAATACTACAATGGAAAATAAAGGTTACTTGTATATTGAGTCTCTAATCCATTAGTCTGCTTTTCAGAAGTTTTCAAGTGGTTGCAAGCTGAAAAAAAATTAAACAGTTGCTTTTCACATAATACCAAACTGAACTGAACTTTTCAATACATTACATGACATTTGGTATTTTTTACACCAAGTCCCAAGAGAGCACAACTGTTTCTAAACAAATGTACCAGGTGACCAAAGCTATGCCTGGTTACTTGTTTCTATTTTATAACAGCTCATATAAGATTTTATTAATAAAGGAAATACAATCCCACAAACCTAGAAAGATGAGATCGTCTGCCTAATAAACAATGTATATGGTTTTATCCCACATACATATATGATTTCATGTAAACTGAGAAACTTATCTTTATTATGCTGGTCAAATAACTGAAAAGATTAAGTGTCAAAAGCTGGACATAGTGTCCTCCAATTCCTCTTCTTAGGGACATATGGCAAAATAAGGGAAAGGAAGAAACTACAGTCAGTAGACAGATAAAGTCCCCCTTCAGAACCTATTATCTTCTGCTCTGTTCAAGAGAGTCTTAGTAGAAAACCATAAGTATAAAAGTAGACCAAGTCCTATCTCTGAAGCACAAACACTCCTAAGTCTTAGTGCCCAGTAACACCACTGCCACAACAAACTCAAGGTCTAGACTGAGATCTAAACAGAACTGCCATAGAAGAGTATCTCACTCCAATTCGTCAAGCTAAGATTTCCCATGGCTAAAAACAGGAGATTAACAAGATTTTAAGTCACACTCATACTGATAACTTACAGCAGGAAATAAGATAACATTAACTAATTTCAACAACTATTAAAGGTTTGCTGCTCACAAAGTATTATGCTAAGACTTTGGTGTCTACCTTCATCATTAAGTATCAATGTCTACTAACCTATCAATTCATAAGATATCAGGAATACATTTTTTATATTCCTGACATTACATAAGGGTTAAATACACATGGAAGAAAATGTAAAAACTGGGACTGGAAGATATTAAAATATCTCCCTTGTAATTCCTCCAGCGAGTTTCTGGTCCTGGCATCAATCTGTTCTGTACTGACAGACAATGTTATTTCTTCTCACTTCAGTTCTCTCCAACCCATGAAGGAAAAGGGAAGGGAAGGAAAGGGAAGGCAGGGTCAGGGGCAAGGAAAAAGAAAGGATATAACTGCCTCTCAGAGGAATAGAGGGGAAAAATTTTAAACTGCTCAGTACCACCTGACTGAAAATGCTATCTAAATTTAAATCATACACATGTATACAGAACAGACAAACAGATAAGATCAATAAACACTACATTAAAAAAATGTGGACACACAAAGCAACCAAAAAACTGTTACCTTTTTGGAAAGATATGTAAATCTAAATTCCCTCTCTGATAAATATAAAAACAATGTGATTTATAAAATGTAAAAGTAATGAGTGGAAGGGAAGAGGAAGAGAAAAATGATGCTTATTAATTGCAAAAAAAGTAAAATAAACTTTTTAAAAAGTAATTTGATTCTGATTTTATTGTGCTTCCAATTAATAAAAAATGGTTTAAAAAGGCTCCAAATTTTAAAAACCCATCTTAGTTTTTAAAATAAACATACATAGCACTTTAGCAGAGGATACCAAAAACAAATATTGTACTGACAAGGTAATCACTGCTTTAGAATCATGCTTTTCCACAAGTACTAAAATGGCTACAAATTAAAGCAATGACAGCTTAATGACAACCAGAATTTCACCTGTGAATCAAATACGGAATCCAATCTGTGAAAATTAAATCCAGGCTCCTACATTACTCCAGATTTTGCCAGAAATCTAACTTTCTGTACATTTGGGGTATTTAGACCATTAAATTCATTTAGACCAACATACATTAGTCAGACACTTTAACAAGTACATACCACTGCCACCAGCCCCAATTTATTGATCTTCATCACTATTACCATTACAGACATAGGGAACACTCATACTGAAGAGAACAAGATCATGGGTTTAACAGAGGAAGGAACTAAAGAAAACATTTATGCTAAGCACCTCATTTTACAGATTAACAAACCGAGGACTAGAGAGGTAAAATAATTTGAACTCAAGTCTTACTCCAGATCCAGTTCTCTTTCTTACTCACTACAAGATTTCAGACGAGAGTTTTTAGTCTATCTGTTAGGCTAGTAACTAAATAAAAAGTCATTCAGTCAACGGATACCAACTAGAACACACACTGTAGGTACTAAATTTTTTTTAAACTTGTTTTCATCTAAGTGCAGGGAAATTTACTGGGGAAAAAACACTTTATTCCTTTTTTCAAGTCCAAAATTCAGTGTTTCCAGCAATCAGAAATTCTAGTCAACTAAACAGACACTAAAATAAACTGAAAACATGGTCCAGTATTTTTGCACAAAATACACAATCCCAAGATGACCAATATAATACATAAACCGGAATATTAACAGCATATACACCAGGTTAGTTTTTATGGTTCATACCTGTAGCAATTTTTTTCCCCCTGAAAGCTGAATTTTTAGACATGGGTGTAACTTACTAGAACTGTAAGGAATCAGATGGCCTAAAGCTGTGAATGCTTACTCATGTGGGTCCCTGTTTAACCAAGATAACTACCAGCATGTTATTTTTGTCACCAAAATCTAGGCTGAGAAGACAAACTCAGAACATCACAAGTTACCAAATCTTTTAGTTTCAGCCAGAAGAGTGAAGAACATAAAACTTTTCCAACTTCCATCCCATCATGTCACTAAAACAGAGACCATAGGAAATGGAAGCCAAACCACAGGTTCCCAACTGATACTTGAGCTGGTTAGAAGATTAAGAATTGTCTACTCTTCAAGTGTAAAATGAAGTGGAACAAAAGTAACAAAACAACTAAATTAAGAGTGAAAACAAAAGATAAATGGCAAAACAACATAAAGTTTTTTAAAGTGGAGCTTTCAAGGAAAATGGTTGCAATTTTCATTTTTGTGTTTGCATTTATTTTAAGTCAAAACTAAGCCACAGTAAAGGTGTCCATTTATACTGACACTCAGAAATTACTAACATTCTTACCACTTTTCAAATATCAAATTTAAAATAAAAATCATTCAAGATGTAATGGTGATGACCTTTTTTATCACAGCATAATACAATGTATGTTCTTTCTACAAAGATTTTCATTTGCATGGCTCACATGTTATTTGCTACGAAAGAGCCATAAAACTTTCAAGTATTATAAGCAGCTGCAGAGTAGCTAGCTCTAAAGACTAATAGGTCTTATAAGCCTTGCCTCTGACCCTCAGCAAGGCACTTTACTTCTGTCTGCCCAAGTACCCTCAACTGTAAAATGGGGATAATTACAGCATCTACCTCCAAAAGTTATTCTAAGAATCAAATGAGATAATACTTGTAAAGCACTTATTACCACAGTGCCTAACACAGTACATGCTTAACAAATACTGGTTCCTTCCTTTTATTCATTTGGAGTCCCTTGTACTAATGAAGTAATGGGTACAGTTGGGGAGGGGGAGGGAGGAGAGTATGTAGATCCTATAAAGTTTTTGTAACCACGTTAATGAATTTGCTTTATAACTCTACAACACCAGAACACCAACAGTCCCTTTTCTGAAACCAATTTGAAGATTGGCAAGGGAAGTTAAATGTCTACTATGCTTTGATTATGCTGCCTCTGCATATAGTCAGCTAAATATATTTCAAGTCATGTATTCTGCTTAAGTCACTGCATTCCCTCTGGAAGAGAAAAGAGCCTGCTCTCAAAATTGCCACAAAAACTGTGTTTCTAATCACTGTTAGCTATGCCAAGAGAAATCCCTACATAAAATCCTTCATAAATCCCCATAAACTACTTTTAGAAAAGCAACACAATTCTGAGGTCAAAGGACTTGGGTTCAAATAATGCTTTGATATTTACTCTCTCTGTGACTTTGAAGACATCACTTGACCTCCCTGGGGCCTCAGTTTCTTGTCAGTAAAATGAAGGAGGTTGGATTCAATGACCTCTGGGGTCCCTCTTCCAATTCTAGTTCCATAATCCTATGATCTGTGAACTCACAAACTTTCTGAATATATTCAACTATTTAAGTACAAATACTGTGACATATCAGATGCCCACTTATCTATTCCTTACAAGTGTTCTTTATTCTGGTGATTACTTACTGACTTCTGATTCTCCAGTTTTATGTTTTTTAAGTGTTTCTCAAGGCTCCCCCAGCCCCCTCTCTTTTGTATACAAACACACTCTGGTCACACTCCATCAGCTGTTTGGGCAGCTCCGCCCACTGCTCAGTTTCCGGGTGGTAACAGAACAGCCAATGAGCCAAGGGGAGCTGTGCCTGCGGCCTTTCGCCTGCAGACGCTTCCCCAAAACAAGCAGCTCCGGCATTTAGCAGGGGCCTCTGGTTCACAGATAAAAGGATCAGAAAGACCGTGCAGCAGGGTGAGACAGTGAAAAAAAAACCCATATGGTCAAGGGACCTAGGTGTAATCTGAGCAGTTTGTTCCTCCACCAGGGGAAAATTTAACAGGTTATTCCTTGAGGGCAAATCTTAGGTTAAATACAGAGGAGCCCCAGTTCTTGTATAATCTAAATAATCAACTAGATTTAAAACTGAAATTTAAAAAGGAACACTCCAGTTCTGACCCAGGAATGTCTCCACTGGGCTGACTGGATGGATAAAGCGCCCTTCCTCTCCCCATCTTCAGAACTCAAAAGCACTCTAGTGGGCAAAGGCAAGTGCTGGGACAAGGACAACATCCCCACAGAGCTAAGAAGCAATTTAAATCGGTTTTAGGTTCCAGAACAAGGTTTGCACAACAACCAGGAGAGAAACAATGAATGAGTCAGAGTTTCAGAACATAATCACCCAGCAAATTATTTCAGTGCATCGGTGCAAAACATTCACTCCCCAAATAACTTAGAACTGATCTCCTCCTACCAACCAGTCACAAAAGATAGATCACTGACTCCAACAGAGGCCATATCTCTGATGAACCTGTCCGAGCCACGGACAGCAGGGGCATAAGTTTACACATCCATCCTCTTCTCTCCCTACCCCCACACCCTGTTACTTTAGTAGTATATAGGTTCCCTACCAGGCTGTAAATCCTGGTGGCATAATTATGCCCAGGAGACATCCAAAAATGGGCTGAAACAAGAGATTGCAAAGAAAATGGTAGAAAGCACAAACCCAAGAAATCAAGGGCCAGTGGGAGTAACATTCCTTCAGACCTATTTTTTCTACTTCCTCACTCACTGTCTTATTTTCAACACCCTCTCTTTCCTTCCACATAATTTCACTTATTTTAGTTACAGCGCTTATTTTATTTCAGCTAAATATATACAAGTATATTATTTATATTCAAAAAGTGATGGCTCAATTCAGGCCTACTGATCTCATTTAATCAGAGGAAGGAGGCCAAAAAACACACAAAAAGACAAGGAGGAAGACCCACAAAGGTATCTGAAAAATATGAACTTCTCAATCATGTTGTTTATGCTAGGAGGAGAAAACAAACACATACCAAAGGCAACCCCTTGCTTTTAAATCGCCAGGATGTTAGACTACTATAACAAGAGACCTGTGATTCAAAAGCACCTCTGCTTTCTTTTGTCAGAAAAGAGCGAAGGTGGGGAATGAACAGGAAGCCAACGCATCTTTGTCTTTCTTCATCATCTACTAAAAATAAGCTACGAATTAAAGCCACTTAGGAAAAAAAATTACCCTGCCCTTCTTTGTCTCTACCACCTCCCCTCCACAGATGCCCCTACTCCTAAATGCGGTAATCATTCTAGATGCCACAACTACTAAATGAACAAAAGGAGCAGTCTTGGGAAGGGCTCAGGTCAAGTTGGGCCTCACCCCTTATTCTCAACCTTCTAAAAACACACATGTATATATTTTAAGAATAATGTTTTAAAAAACACAGCTAGAGTTCTTCCCCCACCCCCCACCCCCACCTCTACTAAATTAAACACTAGCTGAAAATTTGCATTGGTCTGACAGTAACACTAAATCCAGGATAAAAATAACTCAAGTTCTACCACAATCAGTGTCATTTCCTATTTTCTAAACAAGAAGACTAGAATCTGAAGCAGCTTTGTCTAAATACACATATATCCACGGTTACAAGTTTTGCTACAACCTTATGAAAAGCCACCAACACAACTGCTATCATCCATTACACACACACTCAACCTTGTATCAGGAACAGCACATAAAACATCGTCTTGGTTTACCTTTTTCCTAGAAACAATTTTATTCGTTTATACATCCCCTACGCCTTTCTCTTTGTCTTTTCACACACACATACCCCCCCAAAAAATAAAAACTCAGGCCCAAACTTCAACATCTCCAGCAACTAATCCCTAGCAAGTTCTCCGGGGTGGGGTAGGGAAAGCCACCTTCTGGTTCCTGAAAACATGAATAATCTCTGAATCTGACAAACATCTGCCCATCCCCCACCTACAAACCAAAATTTTTAATACTACTTTAAAACTCGGTCAAGTTTTTTTGACTGAATATTCAATAATATTGCCCACCCCTTACAAAAGAGATAAATCATCCAATCAAAAATAGTAATGAATAAATAAATAAATAAATGAAGGAATTCTTCAGGAGAATCCAGCCAAACTACTTGTTATATAAACAAAACCCTGCAACAGGGGGGAAGTGGAGGAGAGGTGGGGAGGGGAGGGAAAGAAGGTAAACTGGACTTTTCAACTGCATTTTACCCCCACTTTCCCCCAGGGACTAGTTGTTCTGGTCGCTTGGCTCATTTCCTCCATCCCCCACAACCTCTAAATCACCCTTTAAAAAAACAAAAAACAAGAAAAAGAAAAAAAAACCCTGGATTTGGCCCGGGGAACCTTCGGGAATTTCTCAGGCTGAAGTCATTAAGTAAATGATAATAACCAAGCACCACTACAAAAGCCCAGTCTGCAGTGTTCTTCTCAAATACAATCTAATCTTTCCAATGTCACCCCAATAATATAGATCAAGTATATCGGAGAAGAGTGTAGAGAAGGTATTATTTGAGAAGAAAGGTGTAGGTATTCCCCAACACCCTAATCTCATGCTGCTGAGGGGTTTCCCTGTGGCCAGGAGTGAGTTATTTTGGGGAAGGGCTCCCCATTCCCTCTTCTCAGTGTCACATCTACTTGCAGAAGAGGGTGTTTGGCTACAGCCACCGAGGTCCCTCTCTTTACAGTACTTAGTATATAAGGTATGCTTTGTCAGAGGCAGGCAGCAAAGTGAGGTTCTCCCAGACCGAGATGGGGTGCCTGACAAGTATATAAAGGGTTATTTTTAACTTGGGGGGGAGTTAGGACACTGGATAGAATTGAGTATTGCTTGCCTCTTCCTACTAATACAGCAAATAAGTGGGAATAAAGAAGGAAAGGGGTTATTCAGTTGTCCCAGTTTACAAATATTCTGTGTAGGGTTTTTGGGGGGTAGACTTCACTGGAAAGAGAAAGGAACCATCCTGGGATATCCCCATCTTTAGTCCCTAAATTATACAGCTGGGAGAGAAGAGAGGGAAGACCTGTAGGGTGGGCTTAAGTAGCTGGAGGAAATAAGGGAAAAGCCCACCTAGTACCAGGAGAAAAGGCCGGGTCTTTGGGGGTTTAAAAACTGTAGGGGTGAGGTCATAGCTATGGAGGGGGGTGCAGGAGAAGGGGAGTAACGCGTATTTGGAGGGGTTGCAGTTAATGGAGGCGATGAAAGGGATTGGGAGGTGCAGAGGAGGAGCCCCAGGCATGGGGGAGGGGAGTCACGGCGGGGGGAGGGGGCAGTGCCCCAGGGCCCCGGTAGGGTCCCGGGGAGGGAAGGCCGGGGGAGGGGGGTCAGTAGGCGTCACCACCCCACGTCCTCCGGACCACTACACACAGACACACACGCAGACATCCCCCCATAGGGCCACGAAGGATACAGCTTGACCACGTCCGTGTCCATCCGCCTCTTGCCCGGGCTGGGGGATGACATGGTGTCGCCGCCGCCGCTGCCTCCCCGTCGCCTGCGCCGCCGCCGCCTCTTCCCTTCCTAGGCCCGTCTGTCACGGGCCCCGGGCGCCCCGGCGCTGTGGAGCCCGCGGCCGGCCCGGCTCCTCCTGTGGGGGCGGCGACACCCCGAGGTCCGGTCCGCCGCCGCCGCCTCTTCCTCCTCCCCCCGGGAGGGGAGGCGGGGGGAGACACCAGGCACCGTCCGGCTGGGGGGCTGGGGGAGCGCCCCAAGCTTCCCGGCTCTGCCTCTCTTGGATCGTTGGCTCCGCAGCTGCTTCCCCGGCCCTGGCTCCGGTCCCGGCTCCGGCTCCGGCTCCGACTCTGACTCCGGCTCCGGCTCTCCGCGCAGCGCTGCTCCGCGCTCCGCTCCGCTTCCCCCCTCCCTCCCTGGTTCGCTCTCTCGCTGCCTCCGCCACCAGCGGCGACTCCAGCTCCGGCGGCTGCTTCTCTACCGAAGCCTCGCTCTGAGCGCCGTGACGTCACCTCTCAGTGACATCACCGGAGGGGCGGGGCCCCGGCTCGGCCGCCGAAAGGGGAGGGTCACCGCGGCGGCGCGCAATTTCCTAGAGGCTTTTGGGAGTTGTAGTTCTGCTTTTTTTCTCTGGCTTCCCTTCCACTTCCACGGGCCTTTTCCTCCTCCTCCTCCTCCTCCTCCTCCTCCTCCGCCTTTTCTTCTCCTTCCTCACCTCTCCAGCCTCTCCTGTCGTCTTCATCTTAACAACAACAATAATAATTAATTATAATGACAACGCTAATGATAGCTTTAGTTTTTATTTGGTTGTCTGTTTTGAAGAGTTGAGAATGCTTCATACATAGTCTGCTTGTTAATTTTCAGAGTTCTATAAGCAAGAGTAATTTGGGGTTAACCTCTCTTGGAAGTAGGCCAGTGGGGCAATCACTTATTATAATAATAAGAAGAATATCTAATATTTATATACTGCTTTAAGATCTGCAAAGTGATACATGTATGTGTTACATTTACACATACATAAAATACATATTGCATACATTTAAATACACATGCACGTATTTTGTAAAGTGCATGTGTGTAAATATACATCTGCACATATGTGTGTAAAATGTGAACTGGGCATATTAAAATGTGTTGCATAAATGTAAAATACATATACATGTATATAAATGTGTATTGTGTAAATATGAATTTACACATTTTGTGCATATATGTGTAAATACATGTGTATGCATAAACATATGTACATAGAGGCGTGTGTGTGTGTGTGTGTGTGTGTGTACGTAATCTCATTTGCCTTGCCCTGAAATAAAGAGGGATATCACAGCAGCAGGCTGTCTACATTCTGCTCCTACTTGGAAAAGTTACTGGTTTTGCAATAGTAGTATTCAACAAAGGCTTAGTAAGTGCCACTCACATTCCCTGTTTGCTAGCCTCTTAGTTGTCCTAATGATTGCCAAGGTCTCCGCCCGCTATCTATGTCTTGTTTGTGCATGGTTGTTTTCATACTGTCTCCCCGACTAGACTGCGAGCTCCTTGAGAACCTGGACTGCCTTTTGCCTTTCTTTGTACCCCCTGCACTTAGCAGCACAGTCTCTGGCATGCTTGATAAATGTTTATTGACAACCAGCTAAAAGCATGCAAGCCGGCAGGTAACTATAGGATTATTGCTTCTCCTTAATTAACTCTGTATAACTCTTTTCATCTCCAACTGGCCTTGTCCAGTTTAGCCAAGTCTAAAGAAACAAGTGTGACATTATACTTTAGCCCTGTCAAACTGGCTTTTTTGTAGTTCCTTATATATGATATTTCATTTCCTACAATGCCAAGCTGTCCCCATGACTAGAATATACAGTCTCCTCGCTTCTGCCTCTTAACAATTCAAACTTCAAAGGTCAGTTCAGACATTGCCTCCTACAAATGGCCTTTCCTGATCCCCCACTTGCTAATGTCTTCCCCCCCCCAACAAAAATGATTACTTTATATTTATTTTGTATATACTTGTTTTGTACAAACGTATTTTGTATATACCTGTATGTGCCTATGTTGTGTTCTCCTACAGAATATAAGTTCCTTGAAGGCAGGGCTGGTTTTTTTTTTGTCTTTTTATCTCCAGCATCTGCAACAGTGGCACGATCAATCAACAGGCGCCTATAAAATGTGTAATAAGTGCTGGGGAGACAAAGAAATAGCAAAGTCCCTGCCTTCAGGGGAGTTGTAACTGGCATAGAGAGGTGGGGACATTAATCAGCAGGAGGGTGTCCTGAGGAGGGCAGTCGGATGACAAGTGCTCCAAAGCACATTATATGAAGTCTGATTGAAGGAAAGGGGAACGTGTAGACGGGAGAAGAGGAGACTTCAGGGCTCATAGTGTAGCTTTGCTCAAATGTTTGAAAGGATGGCTTCCTTCAAGACTCAGCTCAAACGCCACCTTCTTCCAGTGGCTTTTCTTAGACCTTCAGCTTATACAGCTTTTCCCTTTCAGGTTACCTTGTATCTACTTTGTTAGTAACTTGTATATACCTAATTATATACATGTTTTCTCCCCGAATAGAATGTAAACTCCTCGAAGGCAGGGACTTCGCTATTTCTTTGTATCCCCAGTACTTATTACACATTTTATAGACACTTATTGATTGATTGTGCCACTGTTGCAGATGCTAGAGATAAAAAGACAAAAATTAAACCATCCCTGCCTTCAAGGAGTTTATATTCTGAAGGAGGATACAACATATGCACATATAGATATATACAAAATATATCTGAACAAAATAGGTACGTACAAAATGTATACAAAATAATGTACATTCTCCTCTCTTCTGCCTCCTACAATTCAAGCTTCAAAATTCAACTCAGATGTCATTTCTTACATAGGGTCATTCCTGGTCCCCCAGTTGCTGATGCCTTCCTCCCCCCACAAAAAAAGATTACCTTGTATTTATTTTGCCTCCACACTATGCTCCTCCAATTCACCCCTCATACTGCTGCCAGAATAATCTTTTTTACCCATAGACCTGGAAATGTTACAGTTCTAAAATTCTTCAGGAACACTCTATTGCCTCCATAAAAAAGTTCAAAATTTATATAAGTCTCTCCCTGGAAGAGTCACTCAAATTAGTGGCCCCTCTACATTTCCAGCCTCATCTCATGACCTCTATTTTCCAATCAAACTGGATAACTGTGCCTGTGAACATAAACCATATCTGTCATGCCTCTGTATCATAGCTCAAGCTCTTCTCCAAACCTGGAAATCCCTCCTCCCTATCTTCACCTGTTTACCTCCTACTCATCCTTTAAAGCCCAGCTCAAACACCACCTTGTTCAAATAGCCTTCCCCAGTCCTCCCAGCTAGTAACACTCTTTCCCCTATGACCTCATATAGCACTTTGCTTTGCAACTCCCTGATTCACTCATGTAATATTGTGTACTAGAGTTATCGATCCCTGCTGGTGTCCTATCCTCCTTGAGGGATATGTTCTACGAAGGCAATGATTCGTCAATCAATCAACCAATGTTTATTAAGTTCTTGTTGTGGCAGGCTGGGCCAGAGTTTAGATATATAAAGACAAAAATAAGACCAATATCTGCCTTCAAAGAGCTTACATTCTCTTGGGGAGTACAACACATGTGTACACACATACATATAAATGTATAGAACCAGATACAAAACAGGTGCAGAATAACCTTGGAAAGAAGGTATACTAAAAAGGACCAAGAAAGGCCTCATGCAAAAGGTAATGATGCTTCACGGGAGTTTTGAAGGAAGGCAATGATTCCCAGAAATAGAGGGGTGAGAGGGGTGTGCATTTTACCCTTGAGAAGATAGGTTAAAGGCATGGAGATGACAGGTTGTATGTGATGTATAAGAAAGAAGGAGAGGATCAGTTTGATCAGACTAGATATTCCATGGAGGAGAGTAATATGAGATAGGGCTGGAAAGGTGGGATGGGGGCAGGTTGTGAAGAGCTTTAAACTTTAAAAAGTTTTTATTTGATAATAGAAGGAATAGACAGACAACAGAATTTAACAGTGGGAGTGGGGATGGTTGCTGTGTAGAGGTTGAAGTGGAAAGAAACTTGAGGCAAATCTTGAATTATCAAACCTCTTAAGAAAGTATAATTAGGAGTGACAGGTTGCTAGTTTATATTTTAAGTATTTGTCAATGTGTGTTCTTAAGTTTGTAGTTTAAACATTTCTTCCATGGTGGAGGAAATAAAAATAGCTGTCCTATAACTGATCTACTTTTTACATCCAGTAAAAGGGACACTGCTAATTCTTTTGGGGAGACTCTGGACATGACACTAACCTCAAGCTTTATTTTAGAGATTTTTGCCTACAGTTCTATTCTGAAGGCATTGGTTGGGGAAGGTAAGAAAAGCTTGATCTCATTTTTGGGGAGTCAGGATACCTAGGACTAAACCCAGTCTGCCTGAGTCAAGAGCCTAGGCCCCTTAGTAGGAAGGGGTAAGGGTTTTACATCTGTTATGTTGCTATTTTTTTTATTGTTGTGCTTACTGAGCACAGCACTAAAGACTGATTGTATGTAGAAGGAGGAAGAGGGACTCTTGAGGTCTACAGGATAGATTAGGAAATTGTTGTTGGCTCTCTAACCCCATCCCCCATGCCCTAACTTTTAGCCTATAATATGGGCTGCTCTCATCTAGGAACTGACCATGGGCACTCCTACCATCCCATACCTCACTCTCCTAACTTCCCTCAATAGAAATAAACTGTTATTTTTAAATACCCTTAATCAAAGCTGTAACTAGCATGGGGCAACCTATGATTTTCCCCAAGGCACCAGCATCTAGGACATCATACTTCCTTCCTGGGTGAGTATATTTCCTCCTTGAGGCAAGCACTACTTCCCATCTTAGGCCTGTACCAGCCTACCCTACCACATACACAGTCACTCCCAGGCTACCTCCTCTAAAGTGCCATTGCTATGTTGATACTCTTACAGATCCCACATTTTCTTCAAACCCTGTGGGAATACAGGCCAGACTCTTGAGGGAATAGGGTACTCCATCTCCTTGTACTGTCCTCTGTATATGGCACTCCCCATTCCCCAAACTCAATTTGCCCTAGGCACAAAAATTCTTAGTTATGATTTTGACTTTTACAACACACACAGAAAACCAATTTAAATGGAAGTATATTCCAATGAAGGAATTTGTCTCCCCCATCTTTGAGAAACTTGTTAGAAGGAGATAAGAATGGAATAGAAAATGATGATCCCTGGTAAACCACTTCATTTAGAATCAGACAATATTTGATGATGCCTATCTCTTTCAAAAACCAAACTGTGGCATCACTTGACTCTGCCTCAGTTTCCCTCTGCTATGTTGAAAGGATGGAGGAGTTAATCTATGCAAAATACAATCAGTTTCTAGGGTAACATATCCTGTTAGATGAGTGCCCCTCAGAGACAAGGATTCCATTTCAAACAAAACCTGACCAGCTTAACATCAACATCTATAGGAAGAAAAAATCTTGAGACATAATTTAAAAGTGTCCATGAGGGTAAAAGGAAGGGGGTAAAAGGAATGTTACCTATTTCATTCCTTTGTGATAGATTTCTGCTTACAAAAGCATAAAAATATCCATTATCTCTTGACCTGCTCAACATCTCTATGAGGCTATTAATTGTCCTCTTTATACAACTGAGGAGACTGATCCCACTGTAAGTAACACGTCCACCATCAGACAACTACTAAATACTGGGGACCAAATTCAGACCCATTGCAGTCTAGGGATCTTGGGAACCCCAAAGTGAAAGGGCAAAGGGCGCAGATCTGTCTTGAAAGAATTCAACCATTGAAGCCTTCTTTTCATCTAAGTAAGGAGTTTATTAAAACACCAGCAAGGGTGGGCAAGACTCCTAGTGAATCTGCATTATTTGTGACACCAATACAAGCAGGCCAGATTTTAAGAAGCTGAGCAATTTAATGGGGGAAAGATGGACTCTTTTATACAGAAAGACTGTGGGATTAAGGAGTGACAAGTAAGTAGCCTGGGATCGTATGGGGGTAACAGAGAAAGGAACCTAGATGGGATCAAGAAGTGTCAAGTAAACTAAGTAAGTAATCTAGGTGGCCTGGGGTGGGCCCCAGGTGAATGCCAAGAATCTGGGCTGTGTGGGAAAGTCCAGGAGCTTTCCCTTTTTGAGGTTCAGATCTCAAAGACTTGGTCTTTTCCTTTTAGGAGTTCAGATCCCATTCCCATGAGACCCAGATCTTTCCACTATAGCACGCTGCCTTACCCTTGACCTGCAAACAAACAGGGAAAAATCCAAGCTAGTAATGGTTTCCATGCAGAAGTCCTTAGCTCTTCACCTTAATTTTGTGAATAATAAAACTAAAGAGGAAGAGAACCTTTATATTCCCACAACTGTTCACCTATCTCTATTTCTGTTCCTGGAAAATTGTAAAAAGTCACTGGGGAGTAATTGTGAGTCAAGATCATGTGGGAAGTATCTTGCTCCCATGATAAATGATGACAATAATAATAGTACTAATAATAACTCACAGTTATGTAGCAATGTAA
This sequence comes from Pseudochirops cupreus, assembly GCA_028627135.1. NCBI lineage: Eukaryota > Metazoa > Chordata > Mammalia > Diprotodontia > Pseudocheiridae > Pseudochirops > Pseudochirops cupreus. The sequence continues at coordinate 491,230,137 of CM053581.1, read as the reverse complement.
GGTTTATAAACTGCTTTTTTCACAACAAGCCTATATTGCCACCTGGACACTAAGCAACCCTCAGAATATATAGGAAGAAAAGTTAAGTTAAAAGGAAAACTTGAAAAAAAGAAAGTGGATGAATCATAGAAATATCTACCCACATATCCTATGCTTTCAAGGATTCTTTAATATTTGGGAGCTATCTGGCAAAAGTAGTTTGGTGAGTGCTAGTGAAAAGTACCTTTATCTGCTACCTTTGAAGGCTGGTGCTGTGCCAAAACAGATCTGGTATTGAGATGTGCCCATCAGAAGTTCTACTCTGTAAAGTTCAGTGCCAAAAGGAGAAACGGATGAGGAAACTTGAACCTAGCCTCATGGCAAGAAAATTCAAAAGGGATTCATTAATCGTAGCAGTCCCAAGAATAGGATCAGCTTACTTTTTGTCCCTTTAGAAAAGGCAATGGCCTACCAAAATCACAGTGTTAGGATTTCTGTGTACCCAGATCTCTGCCACACCTACTAGCATAATGACCCAAGAACTCCTTACTCTACTAACCCCTAAGTCTTAGTCACTAGAGAAGGGGTTTCCTTAGCGTGTTATGGGATATCATACTGGAAATTTCTCCCTCCTCATGTAAAAGGAATGTTTTGTACATGTTTTTGGTGACACTTTAAACTATTCCTCCTAGATTTTTTTGGACAATTCTCTCTTCCAAATCCTACCTTCTCCACTCTACTATACTTCCACTTTCATAATATCCATGGAGCCTCTTAGAAGTCTTGCTTTTGACCAGACGGCTTTCAAAACTGACTAAAAACTGGTTCAAGAGATGGTCATTTAATGAAATAAAGGTCTTCCAGACTTTCCTCATGAAAAAACCAGAGCTCAATGGAAAATTCGATCTCCACTTACAAGAACCAAGAAAGACATAAAAAGGTAAACAAGGAAAACACATACTCACACATACACATACACATGCAGATGCTCACACATGCCCATAACTTGGGACTCAATAAAAGCAAACTGTTTACATCCCTATACGAGAAGTGGATACCTGTCAATATTGAAATTTGTATAAGTATTATGACATTTAAAAGGGATGTACATAGATAAAGGGTATGGGTATAAGTGAACTAATCTGAAGATTAAAAAAAACCCATTAAGGGGAAGAAAGGGATTGTAATGGGAGAAAAGGAAAGATTGAGGCAGAAAATGGTAAATTATGCCACAAGAAGAGGCATAAAAACATACTAAAGTGGAGGGGAGGAAAGGAAGGAGATGAGCATCAGATGATCGTTACTCTCATTGGTTCTCATTGGCAATACAAACAGTCAAGTTTAGATTCTAACATGAAAAGACACAAAAACTCATAACAATAGAGGGAAAAGAGGGAGGAAGAGGAGCACTGTATGAAATTTAACAGCATTGGTTTGGGTTCAAGGAGGGAATAACACACTCAGTTAAAAATAAAAATCTATTGTGCCCTACAGGCAGTAGGAGGGATAAGGGGGGGGGGGGTGTAAGAAGTGGGAGAGTGGTCAGAAGGGAGGGAAAGAGTAGCAAGGGGAAAGGGTAGGTAAAGAGGTGGGGACACAGGGAGGGAATATTGAGGGAGGCGGTGGTCAAAAGGAAAACTCTTAAGGAGGGAAAGGGAAAAGGAAGATACAAAGATATAAACAGGAGAGGGAATAAGATGGAGGGAAAGTCATAGATAGTAATCATAACTGTGAATGTGAATGGTATGAACTCTCCCATAAAACAGAGGTGGATAGCAGAATGGATTAAAAACCACAATCCTACAATATGCATTTGAAACAAGGGGATAGGCACAGGGTAAAGGTAAGAGGATGGAGTAGAATATATTATGCTTCAGCAAAAGTAAAAAAAGCAGGGGTAGCAATCCTTATCTCAAATAAAACAAAAGCAAAAATAGATCTAATTAAAAGAGATAAGGAAGGAAACTACATCCTGCTAAAAGGCACCATCGAGAATGAAGCAATATCATTACTTAACATATATGCACCAAGTGGTATAGCATCCAAATTCCTAGAGGAAAAGTCAAGGGAATTAGAGGAAGAAATAGATAGCAAAACAATACTAGTGGGGGGACCTGAATCTCCCCCTCTCTGAACTTGATAAATCTAACCTCAAAATAA
>CM053581.1:491197610-491227498 GCA_028627135.1 Pseudochirops cupreus | reverse complement strand
CAGTTCCATAATCAAATGTTATGAATGTGTATCTATCTATCTTTGTATATATATATATACATATATATATATGAGATTATTATTATTATTATTGACTACATCCAACTGGAACTTGAGATACACAGGCACTGCAGTTGGGAGATCCATCCTGCCCTACCAAAAATTGACATAGGAGAGAATAGACTGGGGGAGGGGGGAAACACTGGGATGGCTGTTTTGGGGTGGTGGGCGGGGGAAAGACGGGGAAAAATATGTAACTCAAAAAAAATTTTTAATAAAATAAATTTAAAAAAAAAGAATCCACTGATCACTTCCTGAAAGAGATCCAAAAATGAAAACTCCAAGGAATATTATAGCCAAATTCCAGAGCCCCCAGATCAAGGAGAGAATATTGCAAACAGCCAGAAAGAAACAATTTAAGTATAGTGAAGCCACAGTCAGGATAATATAAAATTTAGCAGCTTCTACATTAAAGAATTGGAGGACTTGGAATATGATATTCTGGAGGGCAAAGGAGTTGGGATTACAATCAAGAATCTCCTACCCAGCAAAACTGAGTACAATCTTTAAGAGGGAAAAATTGATATTCAATGAAATAGAGGACTTTCAAGCATACTTGATGAAAATACCAGAACTGAATAAAAAATTTGATTTGCAAATACGAAACTCAAGAGAAGCAAAAAATGGTAAATGGGAAAGGGAAATCATAAGGGACTCAATAAGGTTAAATTGTTTACATTCCTACATGGGAAAATGATACTTATAGCTCACAAAAACTTTCTCAATAATAGGGCAGTTCCGAGTATAGAGTACACAGGTGTGAGTTGAATATGAAGGGAGGGGTAAGAAAGAACAATGCTGTGGGAGAAAGGGAAAGGGAGAGGGTAGAATGGGGTAAATTATCTCACATAAAAGAGGCACAGAAAAGCTTTTACAGTGGAAGGGAAAGGGGGAAGGTAAGGAGAAATGAGTGAACCTTGCTCTCATCAGTATCAGCTCAAAGTGGGAATAACATATGTGCTCAATTGGGTATAGAAATCTATCTTACCTTACAGGAAAGTATGAGGGGAAAAGGCTAAGAGAAGAGGTGGTGGTGGTGATAGAAGGGAGGGCATATTAGGGGAGGTGATAGTAGAAGCAAAACACTTTTTTCTTTGTTGCTTTTTGAAGGGGGGAAGGCAGGGAAATTGGGATTAAGTGACTTACCCAAGGTCACATGGGTAGTAAGTGTTAAGTGTCTAAGGCAGTGGTTCTCAACCTTCCTAATGCGGCAACCCTTTATACTCGTATGTGGGCATATCTGCATGTGGGTGGACCCTCCTGGAGACGATAAAGGAGCAGTGTCTCCGTTCCTAAGACCTTGGGAAATATGTGTTTTCCAATGGTCTTAGGCGACCCCTGCAAAAGGGTCATTTGACCCCCAAAGGGTCGCGACACACAGGTTGAGAACCACTGGTCTAAGGCCTCATTTGAACTCAGGACCTCCGACTCCAGGGCCAGTGCTGTATTCACTGTGCCCCCTAGCCGCCCCAGCAAAACACTTTTGAGGACGGACAGGGTGAAAGAAGAGAAAGAACAGAATAAGCCAGGGTGTGAGAGAATAGGATGTAGGGAAATACATTTAGCAATTGTAACTGTGAAAAAAATTTTGAAGCAAGTTTCTTTGATAAAGTTCTCATTTCTCAAATATACAGAGAACTGAGTCAAATTAATAAAAATAGGAGCCATTCCCCAATGCATGAATGATCAAGAGATAGAAATAGTTTTCAGATAAAGTAATCAAAGCTATATATAGCCATAAGAGAAGGTGCTCTGAATTGATCGGAGGAATATAAATTGAAACAATTCTGAGATACTACCTTCTACTTATTAGATTGGCTAATAGGACAGAAAAGGAGAATGACAAAAGTTGGAGGGGATGTGGGAAAAATGAGACATTAATGCACTGCTGGTGAAGTTGTGAACTGATTCAACCATTTTTTAGAGCAATTTGGAGCTATGCTCAAAGGGTTATACAACCATGCATAACCTTTGACCTAGCAGTGCCACTTCTAGGTCTGTATCCAAAAAGAGATGAAAAACAAAGGGGAAAAGGACCTATATGTATGGAAGTATATACAGCAGCTATTTTCTGGGAGCAGGGAGTTGGAAATTGGGGGGATACCCATCAATTGACGAATCATTGGACAAATTGTGCTACGTGATTATGATGGAATACTATTGTACTATAACAAATGATAAGCAAAGTGCTCTTAGAAAAACCTGGAAAGACTTATAAAGGATCCATACAGGATCCATACGTAGTAATTACCACCACCACCCCCTTTCCAGGTCTTTGGCTCTTAAAGTGATTGTATTCTGTCTAGGGGCTTTTTGACTTACTTAGGTTATTAATCTATTTCTGTTTAAAATCTCTCTTCCACAATAACAATTTGACCTGTATGAAAAAGGAACAGGCGGTTTTTTTTGCAAACAGTACCCATAACAGATCACATGTTTAGAGTGACACAATTGACTGAAAGATGTCACAAGATCTCATTTATTTTTTATTGACTATAAAAAACACACATTTGATTTGATGTATCTAAAGGCCACCTTAAAGGATCTCTTTTGACAAAGTGTCACTTATGTATATGGGTAGCTAGGTGGTTAGGTGTCTCAGTGGATAGAGTGCTGGGCTTGGAGTCAGGAACATAAATCTCCATGAGTTCAAATCCAGCCTCAGACACTTACTAGCTGCATGTCACCTGGACAAGTCACTTAACCCTGTTGGCCTCAATTCCTCATCTGTAAAATGGAAATGGCAAGCCACTCTAATATCTCTGCTGAGAAAACCCCAATGGGGTCATGACTGAAAAACAACTGAACAATAACGTGCATATGTGAAAATCTTACAATGTTTCTTAAAAGATAAGACTCAAAGAGAAAACTTTATTCAATGTTCTTCAAATCTTGGATATATAGGAGTATATATGTGAATATACATATGTAAAAAAAGTTCACCAAAAGTGTTTGCCCTGTCAAATGAAGAATGTCCATCACAGAATGCACACTGAAGAGAGATTCCCTATAGAGGATAAGGTCATTCGGAAGATCTTATGTGCAGATGACGTTGTACTGACTACTTCAAGCCCCAGAACATTGCAGAGCCTCCTAAATGAGATCTATAATAACTTTTTTTGTGTCATTTATGCTATTCTTTTTTTTAAAGTTTTTTGAAATTAATTTTTTTCAAAGATTAAAACAAAGTTATTCTTTTTTAAATAAAATTATTTTTCAAAGATCAATTTTCTCTTCCATATTACCCCTTTCCCAATTGAGAAAGCAAGAAAAAACAAAACCCCTATTACAAACACGTATAGTCAAGCAAAACACATTTTTCCATCGATCATGCCACCCCCCAGGTCTCCCCCCCCAAAAAAAGTCTCAGTCTGCACTCTGAATGCATCACCACTCTATCAGGAGCATGTCTCATGATAAGGCCTTTGGAATTATAATTAGTCATCTTGTTGATCAGAGTTCCTAAGTCTTTCAGAATTGTTTGTCTTTACAATATTGTTATTAGTGTATAAATTATTCCTCTGATCAGTCATATGTTTGATCTCATCATCACCCACCAGTGTGCCACCTCCACAATCCATGACTCTGGAATTCCTGACCATAGACACCCTTCCTTCTATCTCTCCCTCTGTTTTTACCTCTTCTAAACCTATTATCTGTTCTCACTACAGTCTTCAGGTGTTCAGCCCGCCTTTCTTTCCCAGGCCGTCACTCCTCTTGTGGGCTAGCTCTTAGTCACTGAATGGATCTGCACTTCAGACAAATTGAGACCTGGGAAAGCCCTTAGCTTAAAAAACCAAGGTCTCCCGCCACATCTGGGGCCATCACCAGTTGTCCTGACCTGTGTCTTGCCATTGGATTCTGATGATTTTGGAGGAGAGGGCGAGGCTGATGACTTTGCACAGACCTGCCTCACTTGAATTCACTTGCAAGTCAAAATATCACCCTCCTGATATCACTGGTCCTCTTTAAGAACGAAGGAGAAACAACACTGACATGGCCTTATTTTTATTTTCTTCCCTTTAAAGTCTCAACTCCTTAGTTAAGTAGTTAAACATTACCCATTACCTTTGAATAGCTTGACCCATGGTCCTATCTATTGAAAACTGGGGAAAAAGAAATCTAAGGGGACAAGCACAGTTCATCCCTTTGCAAACCTGAACCCTGATTACTCTCACCATCTGTTTACTCCACTACTCCTTGGATATGCTGAACTCCACTAAGAAGAAGTCACATAATAGTGCTGGCAGGGCCCACTAAAAATTCATGTTATCCAATGAGAACTGGTCACTCACAGATAGTCACCAATCCTTTACTCTACCCTGATAGACTATCACACTTTGCACAGTGATTATTTTCTTCTTTTCTCACGCCACCTAAAAACCAACACTTTCCCCTCCCTCCCAGTGGAGGGACCTGACCTCATACTTCACTGAAAAAAAATGAGGGTGTCCCTCAAAAGCCCCCTATTCTTCCCAATCTCGCACTTCAGCATCATCTCTCATTCTTTTCTCCTTTGCTCAATCCTTATAGCATGTGACCCTTCTCCAAGTCAATTTGTACTTTATTTGTACCCTAAATGCCATCCTAATGGGATCTATTTGTACCCTTGATCCCGTACCCTCTGATCTTCCCTAAGAGATAGTTTGATCTCCTCTCTCTCCCTAGTTCTCTTTATCCACCATTTTTGCCTTTAGACATGCCTGGCTCTCCTCCATACTAAAAAAAATAAATCACCAACCCTTTACTTGACCCTACCATCTCCCCCAGCTAGGGTTTTATAACTCTTTTCACTTTTACGTCAATCTCCTTGAAAAAAGCTTTCTATTCTTCCTATTTCTACTTTCTCACCTCCCACTCACTTCTAACCAGAGGAGACCTGAAGCCAGCTTGAACCAGAGAACCACTTGTTACAGCTGTCAATGTTAGCATTTACACCTCAGCAATAAGCAAATACCAGCAAGGGCTTTATTTATTGTTCTGTTTGTTTTTGTCTAGACTTAAGAAAGTTGTGGAGAATGTGTTAATAAACCAGATTAAACTTAAAAGCATAGCCTGCATACAGTTTTTCCTCTAAGAGTTGGTTGTTAATCATTTACCAGCACACTACTCTCTAAGCCTCTTGCAATTTGACTTCCCTCCTTACCATGGAACTGAGCAGCAATTCATTCTCTCTCCTCTCTTTCTCCCCCCCCTTCTCTCCTCCTTTCCTTCCCTGCCCCTCCCCTCCCCCTCAACACCTCTCTCTCTTTCTCTCCCTCTCCCTCCCTTCCACCTTCTCTCTATCCTTCCTCTCCCTCTCCAATCCAGTTCTCTCTTGGAAGCATATGACACTATTGTCCACCTTATCCTGAATATTCTCTCCTCTCTGAAGTTTTGTGACACTGTTCTGTCATGTTCTCTTCCAGACTGTTCAACTGATTCTTCTTAGTCCCCTTTGCAGATTTGTCTTCTATGCCCTGCCCTCTATGCTTTAATGAAACACAGTCCTTTTCTCTCTTAGTGATCTCATCAACTCCCCAGACATCCGCCTTATGATGTCATTGGTCTTCTTTGAAAACAAAGGATGAACAACACCATGTATGCAGATATCATATCTATGCATATGAACACAAAATCTACATATCCAGTCCTAATTTCTCTCCTATGATCCAGTCCCCTGTCTCCAAATTCTTGCTGAAACTCTCTAGCTGGATCTCTCATAGACATCTCAAGTCAATACGTCCAAAATCAGACTCATTTTCTTTTTACTTCACCACCTCAACTTTTCTATTTATTTTGAGAATACCACCATTCTTTAGTCATCTAGGTTTCAAACCTAGAAATCTTCCTTGACTCTTCATTGAATGCCACACCCATTCAATTAGTTGCCAATTCTTGACTATTCCACCTTCTTCACATATCTTGAATAGGTACTACTCACATCACAACCATCCTAGTCCAGGTCAGAGTCTCATCACTTTTTGCCTAGGTAATCGTGATAGCTTCTTGATTTGTTCTCTCTGTATCTAGTCTCCCTCCTCGCCAATTCATCCCACCACATAATTACTAAATTGATATTCCTAAACATTAGCGGTACTCGTTGGTCAAGAAGTTTCACTGATGAATAATTAGTTCGGTTGAGGTTTGCAATGTATGTTATTTTAGGTTGCCTCTTGAGAGCCTTTGCTTTCCAGAACAGATTGTTTCATTCTCTTCTGTGTTTTCTGATTGGTGCAGAATAGTCTTGTGTTATTTGTACTTTCTTTTTTTATTTGAAGATCTTTTTTCTTGATTACTTGCAGGATTTGTTGTTTGTCATTGAAATTGTTTAATTTAACCACTGGGACTTGGAGTTTTCAGCATAGGTTGTTGTTAATTGTTGTTGTTTTCAGGAGGTGACTTATGGATTCTTTTGATTGATATTTTGTTTTCTATATTCAGAAAGCCTAGGCAGTTTTCTTGTATTATTTGTTTCATTGTGGTATTCAGGTTCTTTGAGTTGTTATATTCTTCTGGGAGACCTATAATCATTAAATTGTCTCAGTGCATCCTCTCTTCAAAATAAATATGTTTTACTTGTATAAGATGATGAGGTTTTTTTTTCTGTTTTAACATTATTGCTTTTTGCCTTTCTTCTTCCAGATTGCCATTTACTCCATAGATATTTATATTTCCAATCAGCTGTTCTTTCTTTTGTTCCTTGGAGAAATTCACCATTGTGGAATCAGGTTTTTTCTGTAATAATTTTTCTGCAAACTTTTTTCTCCTACTCAGTCCATGAATACTGCTTTCACAATTCTTTCTTTTTCCCTTGAAATATTTGGGCTATCATGGCCTTCACTGCCTGGAAGGTCAGGTAAGTTAGATTTCACCATTCACCAAGTGTTCTCCAGTAACCTTAAGATTAGCTTTTATACAGAAATTTAACAGAAGGTGCAGTCACAAATACATAAACTCACACACCCAACATATGAGAGGTATAATTAGCTTTCCCCCTTGTACCATCTCAGTCTCTGAGTAGGAGAAGGGTTAAGATTAAATTCATAGCTTAGTTTGGTTCCTATAGAGCACAATCCCAGTTTCAAGTCCAAAACTCACTTTGGGCTCGAGGTCCAGGCACCTTGATTCTTGTTGAATTGTCTGACTGCACCATCCTGCCTGCAATTCTTGCACCAAGGTCATTGCCATGGTTCAAATTTCTATAGCACCTGAAGCTGAGGATAAACAGAAACAAACATTCCTAGGCCCATTTCTCAGAGCTGGGGTATAAAAGAGGGAGCAAGGGAGGCTATTCCTTTCCTTCTCACTGATTCAGTTCATGGCATCTTTGCTATGGATAAACTGGAATCTTTATCCTCTGGGTGAAGCTGATAATAAATAGAGCAACAGAAAGGGCACAAAGGGTCAGTGAACTTGGATTGGGAAAAAAAATAACTGTATTAAGTTATCTTATGAATAGTTAGCATCTGCATAGAAACAATGGTTCTTAACCTGGGTTCCATGATTTCAAGAATGATCTCATGAACTTGAATGGGAAAAAAATTCATCTTTATTTTTAGCCAACTTCTAACTGAAATTTAGTCTTTCTTTTAGCCAGAGTTGGGAGGAATATCCTTTAGATAGATTTAGATAGATTCTGAAAGAAATCAGAATCCCAGAAAATCCAAATGGACTAGAGCATTGTGCTATATAAATACAATGAAATGTAATAGTGATAAATATGATAACAGTGATAAATATGAAGAATAATAGTGACAAATGTCTCATACCTGAATTTTAAAAAATTGACTTCATAAGTACAAGTTAGAGGAGGTATGGTGAGACAGTAGCTTTTGTGTAAACAATCTGGAGGTTTCAGTAGACAAGCTAAACTGAACCACAAGTGTGGTATATATGATAGCCAAAAGTCTGACAATGTCTTGGGTGACAATAAGAGAGACATAGCTTCCAGAAAGAAGGAGGTGATCGTCTAAAAGGCCCCTTAGTTTAGAAGGCCTTAATCAGATCACATCTGGAAGCACTGTGTTTAGTCCTTGGTGCCACAGTTTAGGAAGGCCATTGATAACTGAGTGTCTAAGAGAGAGTAACCAGAATGGTGAAATTTGACTTTTGAGTCCATGCTATATAGAAATACATCTGTTTCAGGAACTGGGGATGGTTAGCCTGGAAAAGAGAAGATTTGGGAGAATTGGGAAAGGTATATTCAATCTAAAGGTCTATTAAGAGGGATTAGATTTCTTCTGTTTGGCTCTCCTGGGTAAAACAACTGACAAGAGGCAGAAGTTATAAAAAAGCAAATTTAAGCCTGAGAAAAACTTTCTAATAATTAGAACTACCTAAAAGTATAATGGACTGGCCCTGGAAGTATTGGGCTCCTTCTCACGGAAGGTCTTCAAGCAGAGGTGGAATGATCACTTGTGCAGGTTATAATGGGGATTCTTTTTCAGGCACAGGTCGGTCTAAATGGCTTTTGAGGTCACTTTTTTTCCTTTTTTTCTTTTTCGTATTTTAAACTTAACCAATACCAAACAGGATCAGCATATCCATATATAGAGTAGAACAGAAAGAGAAGGTCGTATGTGAAGCTGGTAATCTGTATGGTGAATAGCTTGCTTTTCTTTTTAAGTATATAATAAATTCACTGTGTTATTTTCAAAGCTATCCTGTTCAAAGCTAGTCTGTTCTCTGTATTTTTTTTAATGCTTTAACGATCTTCTTTTCTTATTTTTCTCTTTCCATTTCATTTTGTTAACCCTGTCCCTTGTGGCTTTTTGTGTACTCTGAATTCTCTTTTTAACTCTAAAATTCTGTGATTCTGTGAAACATAAAACATTCAGGACCACAGAATTTAAAGCCAGAAGGAGACTTAGGAATCATTCATTCAAATGCCCCTTTCATTTTTACTAATGAGGAAACTGAGGCCCAGAGAGAATAAGTGACTTGCCCACAGTCACACAGGTAATATTTAATAGAGCTGGGTCTAATCCAGGTCTTCTGACTTGAAATCCAGTGTTTCTTACATTATACCATGCTGTAAGGCAGAGATTTGGGGTGAAGGGAAAGGGAATCTAGGACTCCAAAATTTTTTCCCTAACTTTGCCTTAGGAATGTCACCACCCCTACTCCTCTCCTCATCTTTCTCCTCTCTTCCCTTTCCCCCTCCTTTCCTTCTCTCCTCTCCACCTCCTTCCTTTTGTCCATTCCCTCAGTTTCAGACTGACTACCTATAAAGTAGATCCAGTGTCACCTGAGTCATAGAAAAATCCAGTTAAGAATGTTTGCCTGGCAACACTGTACAAATGCCCTGCATGAGTCATCCCTGGGAATAGGAACTAAGTCTAGCTGCTGCCATTACTGTGTCAATAAGAACAGGAAACACTGGGTGAACTGGGTTAAGGATGTCACCTCAAGGTGATAGGTCAGCTCCAAGTGGTGGCACACCTCATCGTCCTCTTGTGCAAACATTCTTTTTCTAGTAGCCACCGTGCCTTGGACTTTACCCTCTGGACTAGAGTTTATGCAGCCTAAAGGAGAGGAGGGTAAGAGAAGTTAGGTATGGTCTTTAGGTCCTGTGCTTTGAAATTCAAACTTTTATCCTGGATCTTGCTTTCTGTGTAACTAACCATATATGACTCTTGCTATTATTCAGTCATTTCAATCATGTCCTACTCTTCATGACACCCACCTGGGGTTTTCTTGGCAAAGATACTGCAATGGTTTGCCATTTCCTTCTCCAGCTCATTTTATAATGATGAAACTGAGGCCAACAGGGTTAAGTGACTTGCCAAGGGTTGGTCCAGGGCCAACACACTATCCACTGTGCCACCTGTGCAACTGACCATATTTCTTTCTTTCTCTCTCTCTCTCTCTCTAGTGTGCATGTGTGTGTGTGTGTGTGTGTGTGTGTGTGTGTGTGTGTGTGATCTCCTAGTCCTTTCCTCTAGGACTCTCTCCACCATTACTTGCTATCTCTGTTCTCATGCTTTTAGTCTAGCAAAGACCAGATAGAGCAGTGGTTCTCAACCTTCCTAATGCCGCGACTCTTTAATATTTGTATGTGGGCGTATCTGCATGTGGGCAGACCCACCTGGAGATGGATAGAGGAGTGGTGTCTCAGTTCCTAAGACCATGGTAAATATGTGTTTTCTGATGGTCTTAGGCAACTCCTGTGACCCTTGTGAAAGGGTTGTTCGACCCCCAAAGGGGTTGCGACCCACAAGTTGAGAACCGCTGAGATAGAGGATGTCTCACTAGGATGATCAAGGATAGAATTGTTGTTCTTATTTCCAAGTACAATTTCCTATCAATAGACCGTCAACCTCTTCCCCCCCCTCTGCTCCTTGAAGACAAGGACTATTTCATTTTAGTCTTTGTATACCCAGCACAATGCTGGGAACATAGGAGACACTTAATAAATGTTTGTTGCATTGAATTGAATATGGTAGATCTATTCTTTGGTCCTTGTGCTCAATGAACATTTTTTAAATTAAAACCAGAGCTGCCCACAAGACAAAAAATTAATGCAAATTTTGTCTGAAGATATAGAAATTAATATTTGATAGCTAGGGGAATTTGAATGCCCTTTAGATATCAGACACTTTTCCCCCTCTTTCCCCACATCACCAAAACCCTAACCATGTCATGCTTAATATCATTGTCATATATTTAACATCATTTTCACATCATTTAATATCATTTCCACACACAGGTTTTCTACCTTCAAGTCAAGTCAGAAAGCGTTTGTTAAGTATCTACTATGTGCCAAGCACAAAGAAAAGTTGCCCCCTCCCCCCCAAAAAACCAACTGTCCCTGCTCTCAAGAAGATCATACGTCTAATTAAGAGAGGCAACATGCAAACAACTATGTACAAACAAGATATGTAACGGAAATATTGGAAATTATCAACAGAAAGAAGGCACTAATCAGGAAATACTTCTTATAGAAGGTGAGATTTTGGCTAGGACTTGAAAAAACCCAGGGGAGTTAGGAGAGAGTGATGAGAAGTGAGAGGATTCCAGGCATGGGGGACAGTTAGTAAAATGCCTGGAATCAGGAGACAGAGTGTCTTGTGTGAAGACTAACAAGAAGGCCCAGATCGAAGAGTAAACGGAAAGGCATAAGGTATAAGGAAGACTGGAAAGGTGGGAAGGAGTCAGGTTATAAAGCACTGAAAGCCATAAAGAGGATTTTATATTTGATCCTGGAGGTAACAGGGAACGCCTGCAGGCTTTTGAAGGGAGTTGAGGGGATGCAACGTGATCAGACTTTCAATTTAGGAAGATCAGTTTGAAAGCTGAAGGGAAGATGGACTGGAGTGGGGAGAGACATGGCAGAGAGACAGGCAGCAGGCTCTACTTATCCTCTTCCTTTTCAATTCAACCTATTCTACAATTAAAATGCCATAATTTACCAAGTATACCCATTTGGGGTAGGCCTCTTCACAGACTTAATCTTACTTAAGAGTTTTCTTTTCACATCTTCTTTCACCTTACCTGACCATTTATTTCTAACTACATACTCACATCCTATACTGTAAGCCAAGAAAGGTTACTTTCCATGCACTATTTATTTTAAGTATGGCTTTACTTAAGCCATTGTACCTGCTTTTTCCAAATTCCCACCCTGTGTGCCTATAGTTCTTCATAACAATGTTCCCTAACTGAAACTAAATTGTGGATCAATAATAGAATATTGAAATTCCATAATAGTTTGTTCAGTCCTCTACAATCTCAACTCTCCCACTCTTAGGGTAAGACCAGGAGTTGAAAAGGAGAGAGAGAGGCTGGTGGTAGAAAAAGAAGGAAAAGGAAGAAGAGAAGAGGGGAATCACAGAATTCTAGAGTGAGAAGAGACTTCAGCAACCATGTAATCCTTTCACAGACAGAAAGGAATTTCCACTACAACCTACCTGACAAACGCTCAGACAGCCACTGCTCAAAGAACTAGAACAAAAAAAGGGGATCATTTGTTAAATTTATAGATTTTAAGACTAGCAATAGTAAAGGGAGTTCATTATACCAATGAAATTGAGAATCTAGTCTTTATCCTCATTACAGAGATTTTAAGGACCTTTGGTAGTAAGTTTTGCAGCCTGGCAAAAATTTATCCCAGAACAAGCAAATACTACTCTATAATGTCTTTAAAAATCTGACTTCTCAAAGAGATGAGGAAATTCACCTTCTTCCTTTCCTTAGAGAAATAAGGGACTGTGGTTTGAAATATTGCATATTCGGTCAGACTGTGTTGGTTGGGTTTGCTTAATTGTTTTTCTTTGTTTCAAGGGAAAGCTCTCTATGGGGGGAGGAGGAAGTTCATATCCAGAAATTATTGTGATGTAAAAACAAAAAGCATCAATAAAACAGACAGAAAAGATCCACCTCTTCTAGGAATCCTGTACTCATCAGCACAAATCATCTCAGGGTATCTTATGATTGACCATCAAATAAGATAATTGACTCGTACTTCCTGGGACTTAGAAAAATGTGTTATTTATGCAGTCTGCATTTTAAAAACCTCTGTTAATTTATCTTGTATTTGTCCTTACTCCATTGCAAACTATTTTTTTTTAGTTTTCAACATTCATTTTTGTAAGATTTTCAGTTCCAAATTTTTCTCCCTCCCTCCCTCTCCTTTCCTCCCCTAAGAGAGCAAGCAATCTAATATAGGTTATACATGTATAGTCATGCTAAATATATTTCCACATTAGTCATATTGTGAAAGAAGAATTAGAACAAAAGGGAAAAACCATGAGAAAGAAAAAACAAAAAAATAGTGATCTGCATTCAGACTCCATAGTTCTTACTCTGGATGTGGATAGAATTTTCCATCATGAATCTTTTAGAATTGTCTTGGATCATCGTATGGCTGACAAAAGCTAAGTCTATCATAGTTGATCATCAGACAATGTTGCTGTTACTATGTATAATGTTCTCCTGGTTCTGCTCATTTCACTCAGCATCAGTTCATGTAAGTCTTTCCAGGTTTTTCTGAAGTCCAGTTGTTCATCATTTCTTATAGCACAATAGTATTCCATTATATTCATATATTACAACTTGTTCAGTCATTCCCAATTGATGGGCATCCCCTCAATTTCCAATTCTTTGCCACCACAAAAAGAGCTGCTATAAATATTTTTGTACACATAGTTTTTTCACCTTTTTTATGGTCTCTTTGGGATCCACTGCAAACTCTTAAGAGTTTAGGATCACATGGTTTCAAGCCTTAAGGGACTTTGCAGACCCTCACTTACTAAAAAAAAAAAATCAGTTTTATTTTATTTTCATGAAAATTGAAATTCTTTCCCTTCCATTCCTCCTCTCCCCAACTGAAAAGCAAGAAAAAACAAAATTCCTATAACAAACGTGTAATCAAGCAAAACAAATTCTTCTATTGGACATGTCCAAAAAAATAAACACGTCTCAGTCTGCACTCTGAATCTATCATCTCGCCATCAGAAAGTGAGTAGAATGTTTCATCACAACTCTTTGGCAATTGTGATTAGTCATGTATTGATTGGAATTCCTGTCTTTCAAAATTAGTTGTCTTTACAATATTGTTGTTATTTTTGTATAAATGTTTTCCTGGTTCTGCTCATTTTACTCTGCATCAGTTCTTATAAGTCTTTCCAGGTTTCTCTGAAGCCATCTCTTTACTCATTTCTTATAACACAATAGTATTCCATTACATCCATATATACCATATCTTGTTAAGCCATTCTCCAATTTATGGGCACCTCTCCCTCCCTCCAGTTTCCAATTCCCTGTCATCAAAACAAGAGAGCTGTGATGAGCAATTTTTTTTTTCCATATTGGTCCTTTTCCCTTTTCTTTTTCTTTTTTTTTTCCCCTGGTCTTTTTGAGATATAGACCTAGTAATGATAACACCAAGTCAAAGGGTATGCACAGCTTAGTAACTTTATGGATACAGTTCCAAATTGCTTTCAAGAATGGTGAGACTGGTTCACAATCCCACCAACAGTGTATTAATGTTCCTATTTTTCCTCTAGCATTAGACATTTTCTCTTTTTTTGTCAATTTTGTCAATGTGATGGGTGTTAGGTGGTGCCCCCAAGTTGTTTTAATTTCCATTTCTCTAATTATTTGTGATTTAGATCATTTTTTTCATATATCTATCGATATCTTGGATTTCTTCCTCTGAAAACTATCTATTCAAGTCCCTCATTTTTACAGATACTAAATTATACATGCTCCATAAAATCTTTCATATGGTTATGTATTTGTGAGATCTGAACACGTGGCTAGGTGATGAACGCTGGCAGGCCCTATCAGTCCTCAGTCAAATCTTACTAGCTATAGATGGAAAGTGACAGAAACATCGAACAGTCTGCTCTCTTCTTCAGCCTGACTCTTCTCTATTCTGGGCTGTATATGCAGCCTAGGTGGATTAGCTACCCCATTGCTTTCTGGGAAGTTGTGTTTATCACCTTAGTAACAAACTAAGTAGTACCAGCTTGGGCCAGGGCTTGAAATGGTGGGGGCGGAGGGAGGGAAGGATGGAGGGAAGGAAGGAGAGAGGAAGGGGGGGAGAGAGGGGGAGAGAGGGAGAGGGAGAGAGGGAGAGAGGGAAAGGGAGAGAGAGAGAGAGAGAGAGAGAGAGAGAGAGAGAGAGAGAAAGAGAGATATTGGAGATAAATATGCAGCCTGACCCACAGCTTCAGTCCCCCTACTAATGTTTTAGTTGGCCCTTTGCGAGGGCATGTATCCTATTTCAGAAGAGTTGGAAAGCCTGAGGGCTCCATCTCTTATCATTCTGAAACAATATGGAAAGGTGGAACAAATTCTCACACCAGCATTAGCAGGAAATATAAGATAGCATGGAATTTTAAGCTATCTGGTATTTTGGGGTTTGATTGATATGAATGGTCCTCTCATTTGGAAAATTCCCTTTTCCCTTCCAGGCTAATAGAAACCTTGGTGGCTTTCAGAGGATGGTGAAAGCTTATCTCTTTACTCTATCACAATATGATGGAATGTTTGTATTGGAGTTTTCTATTCTATATAGCCAGATTTTTGCCATCCTGTGTGTATAAGCTCAACTGTCAAAAGACAGTTTGCTTCATGATTACTGGTCTGCATTCCAGACAGCTAAACTGCAAAGTAGTAGGTTTGGCAGGTGAAAATTTGTTTTAGAAATTTCTACCAAACATTGATTAGACTTCACTGCAGGGCTATTTCCATCATTTGGCATTCCATTCACCTGGCTTCAGGGTGTTAATAAAATACCTGGAAATAATACATGTCTGAAATGACTGACATCCCTCTCCGAACCAGGAACTACCAAGGGAAAAAAAAAATGGCCCAAGTGACTATCTCAACCCAGTGTTATTCCATTCAAAGAGGGCAAGAGGCCAAAGAAGTACTCCTTGGTACAATCTGCTCAACCCTTGTGACTCAAGAACTCCTCCCCTCCTTCTAGAACCAGAGGAGAGGTTGGAAATGTAGTTGTATCTCCATAGCAGACTTTCCCCCGTCTACGTCTTTCCTTCAGTGAGAGAAACTTAATTCCAGAAATCTGTGAGAGAGTACAAGAGGAACCGATCAAAACCTAGCAAGATTGAAGAGAAAGGCATCTAATCACCGATAAATAACACTGATTTTTCTCAAACAGTTTGCACCAAATAAATCTCCTAGTCTTTCGCCTTCCATGACGTAATTACTGATGTGGTTGGTAGAGGGAGTGTGGTGGGAACAAACACTTGGATGGTATTCAGGAATGCCACAGTCTCCGGTAAAAAAAATCATCACCAACGCATGAGCTAAGTGTAAAGGAAATAATGATGCCTGGATAATAATTGGAAATAAAGTTTCCTTGATCAGGAGGTGTATGGTAGAGACAAACAGCATGCAGGAGTTCTACACGAAGAGTTCCCTCATGTTATAAAGGTTTGAGAGTAATCAAGCACTGCTACATGTATTTATTCAGGATCTCCTTAGAAGAGAAAATTCTTCAATTCATTAAGCATTTCTTAAGCAATTAACCTACGAGTATACATATCAATCATTCAACACTGAGTAAACAAATACCTACCATGTGTCAGGTGCTGTGAACGGAGGCACGTTTAGTATAAAAAAACAAAATGAAGTCAAACAGTTCCTGCCCTCAAGGAGTTTATAGTCTAAAGGAGAACTCAGGCAAACAACTACGTACACACAAGATAAATTGGAGATAATCATACCAGGGAGGGCATTAGCATTAAGGGAGATCTGGAAAGGCTTCTTGCAGAAGGTGGGATTTTACCTGAAACCTTATAGAGGACTCAGAACTATTCAGGTGAACTCTCCATTTTGGTTTTAACTCGGAGAATAAGTACCCTCTGGGGCCTCTCCTACTACCTTCCCCCACCCCACCCCTTCAGCTTCCTTTTGCTGTCCTCTCGGGTTAGATCATAAGCTCCAGGAGGGTAGGGACTGTCTTTCTATTTATTTGTATCCGAGGTACTTAGCCCAATACCTGGCACACAGTTGGCCTTGCTTATTGATTGACTGACTCACTGAAGAAATCCAGAGAAATTAGGAGGTGGAAATGAGAAGAGGACGAGTTCCAGGAGTGGGGATGTATGGGAAGAAACTGGCAAGAACTGTGGGGAAAGAGATGTAGATGGGTTGTCAGCATCTTTGGAGAAAATATTCACATTGTTTAATCCCAGACTCAAGTACCTACAATTGTAATAATCTCCTAATTGTCTCCTTACATCTATCTAGACCAGGGGTGGGGAACTTCAGGCCTTGAGGTCACATGTGGCCTTCTAGGTCCTCAGGTGCGGCCTTTGGACTGAGTCCAAGTTTTACAGAAAAGATCCTTTTATTAAGGGGATTTGTTCTGTGAAGTCTGGATTCAAAGGGCCATACCCGAGGACCCAGAGGGTCGCATGTGACCTGGGGGTCACAGGTTCCCCACCCCTAATCTAGTCTTTCCTCCCTCTAACCCATCTTTCACGCTGCTTCCAAATTGATATTCCTGAAGCACAAGTCTGGGCCTGTCATTCCCAGCCTCAAGAAGCTTAAGTGGCTCCCTATTGCCTTTAGGACAAAATACCAGCTCCTGTGTTTGTCATTTAAAGACCTTCACAAGCTGCTTTAACCAATCTTTTCAGGTTGATTACACATTACAAGAAACTCTCCTAGAGCCAAGCTGGCCCATCCCCTGTGTCTGACATTCCTTACCTGGAATGTACTTTCTTTTCCTCTGCTTTTTGGAATCCCTAGTTCTCTTTAAGGGTCAGCTTGATTGCTACCTGCTGGACATTTTCTTTGGGAGGCAGAGGATTCTCCTGGGCAGGGGGTAGCCAGAGGCAAGCCTAGTCAGGGAGCCCAGAGCAGTGTGATGGGATGAAGGAAGAAGCTGCTAGCCCATGTATAACGTCCCTCATTTACCAAATATGTTGGCCTCCTTTAACCTTGGCAGAGGCCCACTCTTTGTTTTCCAGCCTCCAGATGCACACTTTGGACCCCAGAAGAGAACCTGGAAGAGATCAGAAGGCTCTCTTCCATTCCATAGCCCAGAAGAGGTGAGCTGTTTCCAACTGGGGAAATCAAACTGGTTTTGGTTCAGAGATCTGTTTGGATAATTGCTCAGTTTTCCTACAGATATCCTGATCCCTCCCCCTCTTTCTGTAAGGGAAACCTGAGGTATGGAACACAAGAACAATTTGTTTAGCAAGGCATTAAGACAACCCAGGGGGCCAGGCTTCCCAAACTAAAGCAGACTCCCCACAGACCTTACCTCCATCCCCTCCCCCTTCACAGCAAGAGGGAGTGGCAGGCACCCAGGTGAACTTCAAACAGCACCAGGACCTGGGAGGGAATTCAGAGGGCTGGGGCCACCAAAGAAGATAAGCAACTCGTAGACTAAGGGAGGGGGAAGGGAGGAAAGGAGAGGCCATGCTCGATCTAGGGAAACAGCCCAAAGCCAGAGAGACTCCGGATGGTCGCAGAGGGGAATTGAGATAACTCTGCATTACAAACCCACAGGCTAGCTTTCCTGGAGAACGAAGACAAATTAGGAACTCCAAGTAGATGTGGAAATCAGAAGGTCAATTGAGGAAATAATCTGGTTGATATAGATGTCCTCTGGCTGTGCCTAGGGCTGACCCGAGGACTGGATATGCCATCAGAATGTTTGTTACTGTTTCCCCAACCTTGCTGAAAGTAATAGGCCTCTTGCATAACAACCATAATGGTGTTAGGCTTTTCTTTAATTGTGGAAGGAAGATGAGGGACTCTACACAGAGTCATGATAAACAAATTGGAGGAAGGGGCAGGGCAAGGCCTAGGGAGAGGCGAACAACCTGTTTCAGCTAAACAACTTGTTTTATGTTGCTATTTGATATTTACTGAGTACCAGGGTTTCTCTGTCTTCCAGCAGTTCGGAATTAAAGCAGAGCCAAGCAAAGCAGGCCAGACTTAAAATCAAAGCAAACAGTCCATATAGTTACCAAAGAAGACCAGAAACCTTCCATGATAGAACAGAACTTTTTTTACGTATATAGAGAAGTGCAGTTATCCCTTCCACACAGGGGAGGGAGGAGTAGTTAGGGGGCATGGTGCCTCCCTCTGTGCCCTTAGATCTGGAAAATCCAAGTAAAATTTTTTGGCCCTCCCTTTGTACCAGAGAAGAAATCTGAATTTTTTTCTTTTTGTTTTATGAGGTGTTTACAGTACCTTATTGTAAAATTTGGGTTGATAATATATAATAATACTATGCATATGTTTTATGCATTTCTGAGTTTCTAAACTTTTTCTCTGTTGTCTGCTGGCCTTCATGTGTCATCTGTGGCTTCTGCAACATTCCCAAAAAATTCCTCTTTAATTTCTTATGAAAACCCACAATATATCAAAGCCACAATTGGGAAAGTTGCAATGTGGAAGGGATAACTGGGAAAATGCACAGGAAGACAATAAGAATGATGTGTTGTTGGGGTGAGGGGAAGTAGGAGTAATTTCCACTGGGGAGGGGGGTAGTTTGTAGACTAGAAGACAGACAGCTAACTTCAAGAGAGTTAGGCTTATTGATTACTTACAAATAATAAGGAATGGAAGGAAACACTTCTTAGGGACTGGTCTTTGAAAGATCCAGAGGGGGTTTAGATTCTGTCTTTCTTGTTTTTCTTCAGGCCATCCTTTGTCACGTTTCCCTGTGATCTGCTGCCCTGTCTATTCCAAATGAACCCTACTAACCTCTAAAGGAATAGGGATTGTTTGCCATGTAGCTTCTCCCCCACCAAAAAAAAAAAAAGAAAGAAAGAAACAGATACAAAACTAGGTTACAGAATCTTATTCTTTGGAGTTACTGTAAATCAGTGATATCCAACTTATTTGGTTGGATCAACGCTTCATTCGTACCAATACCAAGGATGCTCTATCTACCTCTTGTTAGGGCAAAGGTAGGAAATCATATATTTAGAATCAAATCTAGGTAAATTCTGGCCCATTGTGTTCAACTTAAGGGATCCGGGTACTATGGCCCAGTTAAGTGAAGTGACTTACCTAAAGTCAAGAGATTTGAACCTCTCTACAACAAGTGAAAATTCCAAGAGATAGTTTCTGGATAATTAATAATCAATTTATTAATTAGGCTAGCCAATAATAAATTGAGGTCAGTGGTTCTCTCCTAACCAAGGAGTGGGCATGCAGGTCATTGAATGTTTGAAAAAGAGGGTGTCACTAAGGGCGAAAATCAACTCTGATTGGTTAACAATGAGAGAATGAATATTATAATCGGAGGTGGGCTTCTTCACTTAGATTTGATTGTCTTTACACTTTAATCAGAAATAAACTCTCCTAGTAGGGTCCCACCCAAGATGGAGAAGAATATTCCCAGAGTTAGGTCAATCTCATCTTCAGCCTTGTCCTTCGGGGACTTCAAGGACTGGTCTCTGAATGAGGAAATAGAAAGGGAAAAAACCCTTGATCCCTCTGCTATTAAAATCTGTTTATTAGTAATCATTACCCTCATCTGCAAGGCTGCTTCAGCAAATCAGCTGACTAGGAGGTAAGCCTTTGAGACTTCTCTGTGTGGAGAGTGAACATGTCCCTTGGCACCTCTTGAAGGAGGGCTTTCCCTGAATCAGATCAAGCCCTTATACAGGAAAATGCACACTAAAAAACCTCAAACCAGATTAGTGGAATGGATGTTACTGTTTGAGTAAGATGCAAAAGGAGAAGGGAATCTGATTTCCATTCAGCATAAGTGAATTATTAACATTAAGAGGACCAAATGTGTTAATTAATACAAGAATTTAAATTGTTTTTATAATTTTACTCTAATTTACTATTATTTTTCTTATCTGTGCAAATATACTGTAAATGTAAATTGGTACAACAGTTATTATAATTTTACATAGAAATAAATATTTTTATCCTGCTATCTCAAGTATGTGCAAAAGCACTGTATTAATTGGTGCACATTGGTCTGCCCAGGTTGTCTTAAATGCTAGAAACTAAAAGTATAGACATTGCTCTCTTATATACATTGATATTGGAGGCAGGTAGGTGGTCCAGTGGAGAGAGTACTAGACTTTGGATTCAGGAAAACCTGGGTTCTAGCTGCATGACCCTGGGCAAGTCACAACCTCCCCTAGCCTCAGTTTCATCATCTGAAAAACGGGAGTGTTAATAGCACCTCTCTGGGTTGTTGCATCAAATGAGATAACATTTGTAAGGTGTTTTGCATAACTTGAAGAGCTATGTAAATCCTAGCTATTATTGTGAGTAATAATAAGACTAAGTGATGATAGTGATGGTGGTAGTAGGAGGAGGAGGAGTTTTGGTGGTGGTGATAGTTTAAGATTCCTGTACATGGACAACATTCTAGGGTCACAAAGCTATAGATTACTTCATTATAGTAGAAAGATCACTGGGCTTGAAGTCACGTGAGACCTGAATTTGAATCATGTCTCTGACAGAAACCAGCTGTTCAACCGCGCTCAAACTCCAGAAAATTACATAAACTCTATGGGCCTCAGTTTCCCTCATATGTAAAATGAAGGAATTAGACTGCATGACTTCTGAGGTCATTTCTAGCCCTAAATCTATGACTCTGTGATCCTAAGTCACCTGACATCTTTGAGTGTCAGCTACTTCATCTGTAAAATGTGGATGATAATACCCTTAGGACCTTTGTCATAAGATTACTTCAAGGGTCAGGTGAGACCTAAGAGCTAGAGGAGACCCCAGAGGCCATGTAGTACAACCTCTTCATTTTATAGGTGAGCTAACCCAGGCCTGAGGACATTGATTGTCTTGGCCCAAGGACATTGACCATCTCAGCTCTCTGATTTTTACTGTGTTGTTGCACTATCTCCTATACCTAACAGATGTGAATCTTCATTATAAAGCTTAAAATGCTATGTCCATAATCTGCTATTATCATTATTTTGATTCAGAACAATACTATTAAAGTGTAGTTTGGCCTGGAAGCAGGGGGACAGACTTGGCGGTCTCTAGGGGTCTCATTAATGGGATGGTTAGCAACTTCTAGAAAGGGAAGCATTGATTACAAAGACTCAACATGTCTTCAAGAATAGGTCATGTGAGACTAATATTATTACATTTTTTTTCAGTCTCTAATAGATTAAGGAGATGTTGTAGATAGAGTTGACTTAGAGTTTAACAAAACATTTGATAAAGTATCTCATCCCATTCTTGTGGAGAAAATAGATAGATGGGGATTAGTCAATAATATAGTTAGATAGGAGTCCTTAATCTGGGATCCATGAACTTTAAAAATGTATAACACACATACTATATTATTATATAACATTCAATATATTTTAATATCATTTGTTTCCTTTGTAATGTTATATATTTTGTTTTATGCATTTAAAAGCATTAACCTGAGAAAGGGGGTCCAATTATTTACCAGCCTATCCAAGGGGTCCATACCAGAAAGGGTTAGAAGTCCCTGAATTAAATGGATTTAGAACTATGTGAATGACTAGACTCAAAGAATATTCATTACTGATTCAATGTAGCGGGAGGTACCAAGTGGAGTCAGTCAGTCAATAAACATTTATTAAGCACCTACTGTATGTCAGGTATTGTTCCAAGCATCAGAGACAAAAAAAGGGCAAAAAGTCCCTGTTCTCAAGGAGCTCACAATCCAATGGGGAAGACAACAAGCAAAAAATATGTAAAAACAAGATAAATGTATAAATTATATCGTTATATAAATGGAAAATCATTAACAGAGGGAGGGCACTAGAACTAAGGAGTTAGGAAAGGCTTCCTTTAGAAGATAGCATTTTAGCTGGAACTGAAAGGAAGCAAGAGAAGGCATTGAGTAGAGATGAGGAGGGAGAACTGGAGAAAATATGCAGAGCCAGGAGATGAGATGATGTCTTGTTCATAGGAACAGTAAAACAGCCAGGGCCCCAGGAATGTGTGACTCTTTATGGTTTAATGTTTTTTAGTTATTAATAACTTGGACAGAGAAATAGATGGCACACTCTTCATATTTACAGGCAACACCAAGCTGGGATGGAGTGCTAACATGATAGTTGATAGAGGCAGGATTAAAAAAAGATCTTGAGAGGGTTGAGGGAAGTGATTATTTTTCCATTATATTAATAACCCAATGTTAAATTAGGATTGAGGTTTTTTCCTTACTATTTCCTCATTCAGGGACCAGTCCTTGTAGGCCAGTCAGTCTCCGAAGGATATTGCTGATAGATGAGATTGCCCAAATACTTCCAGTACATGCTCTGTCACCCAACTAGAAGACCTTACAAACAGCATTGAAAGTAGGTAAATTCTTGCCCTTAGGAGATAAGCTGTGTCCTTGGAACCCTCTATTAGAATTTAGGGTGACTCAGCTCATGAAGGAGGAAACAAACTAGAGTGGTCTGGGTAGAGATGAATTGCTTTGTCCAGATTGCTGGAGGTGACTGAGTGACATGGTCAAATTCTCAGCAGGAGGAACTGACATCTTTTAGCCCACCTCCTCATTAATATGTCTACCCCTTTATTAATTGTTCACCAATTAGGGTTGATTTTTATCTGTCAAGGACACCTCCTTTTCCAAAAGTATTTAGGCATTCTGGGATCTCCATCGTTTTGTCTTTGGCTGCTGAGAGAGACCACTATCATCAATTTATTATCAGCTAGTCTAATTAATAAATTGATTATTAATTACCCAGAAACTCTGTCTCTCAGGCTTTTCATTCGTCTTAGGGTAGAACATTGCCTGTATCCAAGATGAGATTCACTAGGGATAAATTTGAACTAATATACGTGGATTCAAAGAATCAGCTTCACAAGAAAAGACATAGTTCCATAATAAGTTGTGTTAAAAAGACCTTTTAGTGGATTGTAAATTCAAAATGGGGCAGCAGGGTGATGTAGCAGCCACAAAAGTTAATGTTCTGATGCATTAAGAGAAGCATAGTTTTCAAAATAAACAATTCCTCTGCCCCACTCAGGCCCTACCTGCAGTATTGGGCTCAGTTCTAGGCACCACAGATTAAGAAGGATATTGATATGCTGCAGAGTGTCCAGAGAAAGGCAGCCTGGACAATGAAGCACCTTGATTCTATGTCTTATGAGGACTGGTTGAAAAGCCTGGGGATGATTAGACTGGAAAAGAGAAGACTGTTTGGGATATGATTGCTATTTGAAGAACTGTCATGAGGAAGAGGGCTTAGACTCAATGTTTGATCTCAGAAGGTAGAAGCAGGAACAATGAATAGAAATGGCAAAAAAAGCTAATTTAGGCTTGATCTCAGGAAAAACTTCAATACCATTAGAGCTGTTTGAGAATGTAATAGGATGCCTCTGGAAATGGTGAGTTTCCCTTCACTTGAGGTCTTCCAGTCTTTGTCAGATCTTATAGTGGGGATTCCTTTTGGCCATGAGTTGGACTAGATGTTTTCTGAAGTGCCTTCCAACTCTCAAATTCTATGATTCTGTAATTCTTTCAGCCCAAAAATTCTAGGAGAAGAAAAAAAGCGTTCAGGGGACCCTGTTAAGTGGTATGATCACATAAGCTCAACAGAAAATGAGGTAGCAGAATGAAGAGAAATTTTAGCAAAGATTGAAAATATGACTTAGCGATACTTTTACTTGCTCATTCTGCTAATGCTACCTGCAATCAGATACACTATAAAAAGGACATTATTAAATTCTGGAAAAAGTATATGTGAAATGATAGCTTTTTCTCAGCCTCTCCCTATGACTGGATTCTGCCAATGTCATGAGAGAGAGGAGCTGGGCCTGGTACTCAGGAAAGTCTGGATGGCTGACTGAACATGGAGCCATTATCCAAAAATGTGGAATTGGAAGCAGCTCGTTTTTAACCAAGAAGAATGGTATTTGTAAACTGAATAAATCATGGTACAGTTTGATAACATTCCTAATCACTCCTCCTCCCTACCCATGGTCTCAGGACAGTCAGCTGAGGACACATTTCCTGAATCTGAATCCATGTGACCCTTGGAGAGAGTCCAAAGGCTTGAATAATCTAAGGCTGCCCAATACCCTGGGGGTGTGGGGTGACTGGAAAGGACAGGAGAGCTGGTGATATTATAAAGGGCAAAAAGCCAGATGTTGGGAATTAAGAAATAGAGGGAGGAGTAGAGAAATTTAGAACTCTAGTTGTGAATTTATCATCAGGAGGCCTGTTTCTCATTTCTGTATTCTTTGACCAAATTTGTACAAACTATTTTCCACTGATGTGCCTCAGTTTCTTTGCCTGCAAAATTAATGTCAGGATTTTGGTTACTTCATAACTCAGATCTGGTGTTAGGAAGAATGAAATGAAACCTGGTCACCTCTTTTTAAGCACCTCTGAGAAAGGCCCTTAGTTAAGGACAAGATATTTTAATTATGTTAATACCACTTTTACGAAACCTCATGGTGTGGAGTTGACTTTGGTTTCTAGAAGGCTATTTCAGCAGAAAGTAGGTTATGGAAGGTCTTCACCAAGATTGAAAGGGTTCACGTATTGGCCTAGTGATAGAATGAATGAATGAATGAAGAATTTATTAAGCACTTACTATATGTGCAAAGCACTGTGATGAGGATTCAAAAAACGTAAAGCAGTTAGAAGAGGTCCTCACCTTCTGATGGGGCAGATGACACATATGGAAAGTTTCAGTTGCAAGTCATACTAGAAAGATCCCATGGGCCTTAGGGTACAGCAGAATCTTTTTAAAATGTCATTTTCAGGGGTGGCTAGGAACACAGTGAATAGAGCACTGGCCCTGGAGTCAGGAGGACCTGAGTTCAAATTTGGCCTCAGACACTTAACACAAAACTAGTTGTGTGACCTTGGGCAAGTCACTTACCTCCAATCGCCCTACCAGCCCCCTCTCCAAAAAGCAAAAAAATAAAAAAAATTTTAAAATGTCATTTTCATTGATAAAGTCATGTCAATTTTTTATATAGTACCCAGGAGCGTGGTGGTGAAAACTTTCTTTTTTGGGTCTTCAGTAAATGAGGCACCTTCAGGAGCTAGGCTCTATCTCTACAGGAGTTGCTTCCCAGGATGAAGACTGAGGGCAGTGAACTGAGAGCATTGTTATTTTTTTCTTTTTGAAAAAAATTAATATTTAATTTTTCCCCAATTGTATGTAAAAACAATTTTTAACATTTTTTAAAAAAAACTTTTGAGTTCTAAATTCTCTCCTTTCCCACCCGTCTCCACACTGAGAAGGGAAGTAGTTTTATGTAGATCATACATATGCAGTCATACAAAACATACTTCCATGTTAGCCATTGTTGTCAAAGAAAGCACAAACCAAAAAAAAAAACCAACCAAACAACAAACCCCAAGAAAAATAAAGAAAAAGTATGCTTTGATTTGCATTCAGACTCCATCAGTTTGTTCTCTGGAGATGGATAACATTTTTCCATCATAAATCCTTCAGAATTATCTTTGCATCATTGTATTGCTGAGAATAGCTAAGTCATTTACATCATCATACAATATTGCTTTTACTCTATACAATGATCTCCTGGTTCTGCCCATTTCACTTTGCGTCAGTTCAAGTAAGTCTTTCAAGGTTTTTCTGAGAGCACCTGGGAGCGTTGTTATTCCAAAAGCTCTTGGGTTCAAGGTCCTAGGCTGTCTCCATCAGGGTCTAAGAGGAGATGGTGGTCAAGGTGGTGGTGGCGATTTGACTTTCTGGGAGCAGACTACCTCCTGTCTTTCCCTCAGAGAGCCCTATTGCTTTAGCTAGACTGGCCCACCTGTCCAGTGAACAGACTATGTCCAAGGTGTGGCCTGTCTAGGTTCTCTAGCAATGGCTAGAACATCAGTCCACTCTTGTTCCACATAGGAGCATAGACTTAGAGCTGGAAGGGGCCTTAGAGGTCATTCATTTAAAACCCTCATTTTGCTAGAAAGAAGATGGTGTTGTTGTTCCCCTTCCCCCTCCCCCCCCCCCCCCAAAATCCCCCTTCTCTATCGTATTGAGTTGGCAGGGAAACTATTTCCTTGTTTTCTTGCTGACCTTGGGCTGCAACAATCTCACAGACTGAGAGGTGTAGTCAGGTCCCTGGCTCAGTGTTATAAGGGACTTTGGAAACCATTTAGGCTAATTCCACCTGAAGAAGACATCTTCCTACAATGTACCAGACAAGTGGTCACTCTAACTCTGCTAACAGACTCCCAATGAGGGGGAACTACCCCATCTTCTGAGCTAGCGCCTTCCCCTTCTTTCTTTCTTTTGTAAATTCTGAACTTAATAAACATCCATTGGAGAACAGAAAAATGAAATGATACATGAAATTTCAGATCTTAGCTTTCTTTTCAAGTATCTAGTAAGTTGAACCCATAGCTTTCAAATCTGTCTTGCTTGTCTGTTGCTTCTTTCTGATTTTTGTTCTGTTCTCTTCATTTTTTAAAAAGAGATGCCCCAGTGATGTTTTTTGGGGGCTACCCTGTCTCTAGCCTCCCTTTCCCTCCTATCCCCTTTGGGAAAACAAAGAAAAAGACCTTTCAATAAATATGTGTGTCAAGTAAAACAAATTCCCACATTGTGTCCAAAACCCTTCCACTTTTGAAAAACTGCTTCCCTGCTTTCTTATGGACCTTGAGGCTACAAAAACCTCCCAGGCTACTAGGTGCACATGGTCCCCAGCATTTAACAAGAATTACCGAATTTCAGAGTTCAAAAGGACCTTTATATCAGTCCTCACACCAGGACTTCAAGTCCCCATACATGAAGTTCTGTTTAATCTTTTTTTTTTTAACCAAACTTGACAAATATCCACCAACATGAACATTTCCACAAGGAAGGTAGAAAATAAAAAAAAGACAGACTATAACACCACGAATCTATTACATATAGTTTGGGTTTCTAAGAGTATATATTAAATTTCACACTCTAGTAACAACATTGCTTTGCTTGTACTATCGCCCTTTCTTTCTGTATATTGTAAAAATGTTTCATTGATGCCCTTTTATTCTCTCTCTCTCTTTCTCTCTGTCTCCCTCACTCTCTAACTCTCCCTCATGTTTTCTTCCCTCCCCACTCTGGGGCATCTCTTGACCTCTTTTCTGTGACCATGATAATTTTTGCTATGCAAAAATTCTTTTTTGGGGTGGTGGTGGGTGGGGAGACAATGGGAATTAAGTGACATACCCAGGGTCACACAGCTAGTAAACATCTGAAGTCATATTTGAACTCAGGTCCTCCTGACTCCAGGGCTGGTGCCACCCACCTACCCCCATGGAGGCCTTTTTCACACATCCTAGTGCACAGAAGGGTCTTTGAATACCTGACAAGAGCTGAGATGCCACTGGTGTAGACACTACTTCTATTGAAGAAGACTAGAATATTTCTGGGCCTTCTCATCCTGGGCAATTCTTTTCCAGCGTGGTACAGACTACCTTGACAACATGGAACAGAAACAAACACCCCCAGGCCCATTTCTTGGACAAGAGAGAACAGAGGAAGGGAAGTCAAAGTCCTTGCCCCTCACCTTTTAGTAGCAGATAAGAGTTGCCCTGGGAGGGTGCCAAGCAGAAAAGAGTCAAGCTAAAAAAAGACCAAGGGCTCATTCTTGACAGTTTTAAAGCCCCAGGCAACCAATCAAAGGAGGTTACCCCCATCCATGTGGTAGGGGACGCAGTGGCCTCCATGTTAGGCAAATAGGGCATGCTCAAAAGGCCCCTCAAAGGTATCTCCATGTTAGTACTGGGCATGCCCAGAGAAGCCCACATATTTGCCCATATAGCCTTCTCCCTCTATAGCTACTTCTAGCTTCATCATGGCTGTTTTGATGTTATAGCCATTTAACTCATGGATCATGCCCCTGCCTGATGTATTACTCTCTTGCCAGTATAGCAAGTTCTGGGTTCTAGGGTGCCACAAGGACTTGGGTTGTCTCTTTCTTCTCTTGCTATCAGCTTAAGTTCTCACAGCTGTATCCCTCAGTGCCCATCATTAGACACCAGTCAAAGCACCTGAGTTCCATTTAACCGCTTAACATCTATCATCTTTTTAAAAGGATTATTTACTATGATCTGAGATAATTCCAGAGAATTCAAGATGAAAAATGCTATCCACCTCCAAAATGAGAACTGGTGAACTCGGAGTAAAATTGAAATGTAATTTTTTTTTTACTTTATTTTTCTTGCCTTTTTTTTTCAACATGTCTAATATAGAAATATATTTTGAATGATTTCAGATGTATAATTGTTATATTGCTTACCTTCTCAATGGGTGAGGGAGGAGCAGAAGGGAAGGAGAGAATTTGGAGCTCAAAATAAAAGAAAAATGTCAAAAAATAAGTAAATAATGAATTAGTAGAGGAAAAAAAACCTCCTCCAAAAATAAAAATAAAAAGGGATGTCTACTTTGAAGATACAGCAAGAACAAAATACCAGTGTTTGCTGATTTGTTTCCTATGTCTAATATCATAGGTAGCCAAAAGAACATCTGGAGTTCTTCTCATAATGAAAGGCCATAGAATATCCTAACTTTGCCTGCTAGAAGTCCAAGGGGGCTCCCAGGAGAAAGAAAAGGTATGATTGATAACTGTAATCAATAATGAAAATAAACAATTTAAAAATTCTGTCAAATTTATTCAATTTTCCATCCAGATACATTAATAAATACTCCAAGGATGATCTGGCCTAGCTGGTTCTCATACAAGGCTTTTTTCAGACCCATCTCTCTCTTTTCTACCTCTTGCTGTTTTGTGAAGCAGTATTGCTTATAATATGCTCCTATTCTCCTCTGTACTGTTTTGTGAGTGAGTCTGTACCCTTAACCTCTACTGCAGTTGACCTGGCTGCCATGATGCTTTTCTTGGCAAGGAAATCAAATGTTTCCTGGCTGAAGCAGTTTGGGAACTCTTTGTTCTCCCCTTTGTGGCAATTGCTTTATATTAATTAAGCTTCTTCAGCAGCCTGAGGGAGTGTGAGGTGTAGGAAGGAGGTGGGAAGGAGGGGAAGTAGAGAGGGGGGGAAAGTGAGAGGTGGGGAGGTGAAAGGTGGGGAAGTGGGGAGGTGGGAGGTGGGAAGTGGAGAGGAGTGGAGGAAGGTAGGTGGGTAGGAGGAGAGGTGGAGAGGGCCTCTGAACTAACCTAGAGTCAGCGGTATGCTGGAGGCATCTTTTCCTAACTCATGAGAACTGACTGTCAAATTTTCTTTTTTTTTTTTTAATATGAGATTCTTTATTAAATTTTTTTGAGTTACATATTTTCTCCCCGTCTTTCCCCCGCCCACCACCCCAAAACAGCCATCCCAGTGTTTCCCCCCTCCCCCAGTCTATTCTCTCCTATGTCACTTTTTGGTAGGGCAGGATGGCTCTCCCAACTGCAGTGCCTGTGTATCTCAAGTTCCAGTTGGATGTAGTCAATAATAATAATAATAATTGCAT
>CM053581.1:491172878-491197110 GCA_028627135.1 Pseudochirops cupreus | reverse complement strand
TGTTTTTTTCAGCAGGAATGTTTGAAAGTCCTCCACCTCATTGAATGACCATATTTTCCCCTGGAATACGATGCTCAGTTTTGCTGGGTAGGTGATTCTTGGTTTTAATCCAAGCTCCCTTGATCTCCGGAATATCATATTCCAAGGGAGACGGATTTTTAAACTGACTGCTGTAATCATGGAAGGACATAGAAAAGCAGATTTTTCTAAGTTGATGGAATGAAGGTTGAAGTGGAATGGGAAATTTAGATTGAGTGAGGATCAGAAAAAGCAGACTAGGATTTGCAGGTAGATTTGCCTTGCCAGAAAAGAGAATAAAGTAAGTGTCAGATTGGCAAGATATTGAAGGAATGGTCATTTGTTACTTGGTAAGATAAACAATTGAGAAGTGAAAAGGACTCATGATATTCTTAAATCTTCCTATCTAGCAAATCTTTTTTTTAAGCTATGTCTCCTTTTAATTTGTCATGTGGGTCAGATCTAGAAAGTCTTCCAAAGGAGGCTGGTTAAATGGAACTTCAAAAAGAGGTTGCAGCAATACAAAGCATGACTTATCAGATTTCAATAAAGAATGGATTAATCCCTGAAATTTTTGCATTAGGATGATTAAGATAATATCAAGGTAATATTACCTCTTCAGATACATACTTTATAACTATTTGGTATCCTGACTGTTTACAGAGTAAAAAAACCCAACAGAAACATTTAAATTTGGAAAACCAAGAGGATACTTATACCTGGCATATTCCTGAATATTGACTTAGATGTGAGATGGTTAGTAGGAACATGGGGAATTGTATGGTTTCCATGATTCATATGCTAATAAAAAATTCTAACTCTGCAAATAAAATGTGCAAGGCTTCATAACTCTCGTCCCACAGAAACATGAAAATACAAACTTATATCCCCTAAAATGTTTTTTTTTTTCCCTTTTTACTCTGCTTTCCCCTAAGGTTCCTCTTTCCTTTCATTAGCCACCATTATGTGTCCTAATAACTGGGTCCATCCATTACTGATTCAAATATGTAATAAGAAACATAAATTACAAACTAGTAGAGCCTTGGCTGAAATAGCAGCTTGTCTGAAAAAGATCTAGACGTTTTAGGAGACTTATCAGCCCTATATAAGCAGCTGCTTAGAAAAGCTAATGTACCCTCAGGCTGCATTAAGACCAGCAGGATCCAGAACCAGGGACTTAATAACCCACAGTATTTTTGCCTGTTCAAACCATATAGAGTCTTAGGTTCATTTCTGAACACTGCTTTTTTAGGAGACTTTGATGAGCTAGAGAGTAGAGGAGAGCAGTAAGCATGGTGATGATCACTTCATATGAGGAGAATTTGAAGAAACTGGGGATGCTTTAGCTCGTGTTGATTTGGAAAGAATCTCCTAATAATTATTTGAAGGCAGCTAGGTCCGCCGTGGATGGAATGCTCATTCTGGAGTCTGGAGGATGCCTCCTCTTCCTGAATTCCAACCTGGCCTTAAGACACTTAATCCTGTGTGACCCTGGCAAGTCACTTAACCTTGTTTGCCTCAGCTTCCTCATCTGTAAAATGAACTGGAGAAGGAAATGTCAAACTATGCCAGTATCTTGGCCAAGAAAACCTCAGATGGGGTCATGGAGTCTAACCCAGCTGAAAGTTATTCAGAAGTATAATGGACTAACTCAAAGTAGTATACTCTTCTTCAGTAGAGGTCTTCAAAGCAAGTGCTGGATGACCACTTGGCACTTAGGTTGGAGAGAGCTTTCATGTTTCAGGTGTTGGTTGATACTGTGATTGTGACCATGGCTCTCTCAAGAAGTAGGGTTTCACAGCTTGCTTACTGCATTTAGCCTGTCATCAGCCAAAGGGGATCTCAGTAGAGGCTCTGTCAGAGGAATCCCTGTTTGGTTTGGACTTTGCACAGTCAAGTCAGCAAGCATTTACTAAAGGCACATTTATGTGCCAGGCACTGTGCAAGGTGCTAGGGCCATCTGTAACACTGATGAACACCTTTGGTGAGCATATGTCCCTCTGTCTCCATGCTTCATATTTAGCAGATTTTTTTAGCAGTGTCACCTTGAGTTGCAATTGTCACAGTATTTTGTGTGAGTTTAACATTTAGGGCATAACCTTACTGGAAGAAAACCTTTCTTAAAGGCAACATTTTGCTCTACCAGATAACCTCTTTTATTTATTTTAAAAAATTTGCAGAAACAGTAGATCTTATACTCTGTCAATTATGTGAGATCCAGATTCACTGAAAATTAGTCTTTTATATCTGGCATATTTAGACTGATTAAAGGAAATTAAAGGTTGGTTTTTAGATTAAGAATTAAAATAACCATATTCCAGACTGCTCACTGCCATTTCTTAACACTTTCCTTCTCCCCCCACTTCAGATTCTTTGCAGGTAGAAAAAAATGAAATAATTTTTTTTACAAGTTTCCTGGAATAAATCTTAATTTGTGCTTTTTTGGAGATTTTAACATAGAGATCTTAACTGTTTTAGTTTCTGATTTGTGTCTGACTGAACTGTGACAGTAGAGTTGCTTGTTTAGTTAGTGAAAACGTATTTTTTTTGAAAGAAAGAGCCTTTGTCTTAGACCAATCAGATATTGATTTTATTCCCTTCTGAATTAGGTGATGTATAAACATATAATCATAATGACATCTGATATTAATCCTTTCTGCCTAACAATATAGACTGTTTTGTGCATTATATTTTATCCATTCTTTCGGTAATACTATGAAATAGCAAACAGCTGTTGGTGCAGTTTTACATGTGGTGAAACTGAGGCATAGAGCCAATGAATTGCTTGTGTGTGGGTACACAGCTAGGAATGTAGTAGAGCCAAGTTTAGAATCTGAGCCTTCTGACTCTTAAGTATAATGTTGTATGGTGTGGGTGCATCTGTTCACTTTATGTTCAAGGGGAGGGAAACTTGATATTTCCCAAAGGTCTTGTTTCTATGCTCTGTTTTTCCTGTAGAGAGTACATTTAGGAGCAACATGGTGGAATCGAGCATGGGATAAGAATACCTATCTAGTTTTAGTTCTGCTAGAAAATTATGAAGTTCCCATTCAGGAATTATTCCTTCACCTTCAGTTCTAATACTTTTCCCTCTTTCCCCACTAAGTTCTGGTGAAAAAAAGTATAATAATCAAAAGCCGTATTATATGACTTACTTACTGTGTGAGTTTGAGTGATGAACATTATAGATTATTCTGTTTTCAACTACTTCCAGTGTTTGAGATGAAGGAAATGAACTATTTGTTAGTGCTGTTTTTCTTAGGTATTTCTGTGAACCCTAATCAGGGGTTATAAAATGACCTAGTTTTCCTGCATAATATAAAAAGCTATGTAGTAAATTGTTCTTAAAATAGTGTAAGAAATCTAGTTTGGATTATTCATATTTTGCTGGCTTAAATTCAGCAAATGGTTCTTTTACTTTGTATATATTTGGCTTTCTGCTTTTATGTTTCTAAAACTGGCAAAAAATTTAAAAAAGAAAGATATGTGATTTATATTTCTAGGCTTAGTATTGAAATTTTGTGGATAAGGAAGAATGAAATTCTGATTCAGTTTCATGGTAGCATTAATACCAAGGGAAAACTGAGAGATTTTTCTGTTCAATTCAGCTAGTTATTTTAGCAGGAAGACAATCCTTTTTTATTCTTTAAACATTTAAGTATATATCTTATAATTTGTTCAAGAGAGGTATCCAAGTGTTGCAGTTATTCTCCACTGACATTTGATTTGGTGATGATAATATCATAATAGAAGGATGGTATTTTTTTCATTTACAAACCCATTTTTTAAGTGATGAATTAAATATGCTATTTTGTGACAATACTTTTTGATGGGTGAGTTTGAAAGAAAAATACTCTTCTCCCTCCTCCTTCCTGCAATTATATTTCTTTCCCAGCCAAAGCCTATGCAGTTCTCCCTAGATATTTGCCATGTGATACCAGGTCGTATGTGTTTATCTCACACTTCAAACCGCAGAAATGAATATGCTTTTACACTAATATTTTCAGTTAATTGGAATTCTTGGATTGGGTTCTGGTTAATTGAATGTTTTGCGGCTAGGTAGGGATTAAGTAGAATTCTTGGTTTTCCATCCTTCTCAGTATTTACTTCTTTTATTGTTGATGTTAGTCAACAAGCATTAAGTACCTGCTGTGTTCTGTGCATTGATTGCATTAGTCATCGTTTATTATTAGTGATATACATATAATACATATAGATATTGTAGGATATAAGGTTAAATTTCTAAAGCTCAGATTTCTCTGAGTTGTCTTGTTGAAATAAATTTTTTTTTGCCCATATGCTTGTTTCTAGTTACAGTTTTACTTTATCTCTGCATACTTTGTCTCAGAGTAGCAATGTTTGCATTCATTCTTTTTGCCCTTTTAGGCAGAGAAAAAAGTTGCCCTTTTTTCATCTGTTGTGACTATGTCACCAAAACATAATTAGCTTTAGCCTAGTACACAGTCCTTTGGCTTACTCTCTTTTCTTGCTTCGGTTATGAGAGCAGTCAAGTTAACCAGTCTCTTCAACTAAGTTCTTTATTCTTTATTCAGTAAGCAGATAGGTATTTAACCTGTTCATGCATGTTTTGCTATTTTATAAATTTCTTTTTCCCTGTATCATTTCATTCTCTGGAGGAAATTTTCTTCTCTTTAATAAGTATCGACTATTCATACCTCATCCATACTACCGTCATAGGAGAAAAGCTAGTTTTAGAAACATTGAGTGTCTCTTGTTAATTAGTTGAAGAGGTCAGGTCACTGTTAGATGATGTAAAGTGATCTGCCTCGAGGTTCATTGCTGCCTTTAGCCTTCTGGAGTTGTTAGGCTTTTAATGGAAACTGTTGTTTTTGCTATAAGACACTAAAAATGAGTATAGGCTTCACTTAATTTATAGAAGTCTTTTTAGAAACTTGACTTGGAGGCTAAAATATTTTTAGAATCCTGTGATTCCTTAGAATTAATCATGGTTGTACTTATGCAACAATAAATTCTTGTTTATATATTTGATATTAACACTTGGCTTTAAGACTCATAAATCATTCTCTTTTTGGTGAGTGTTCAGATATATTAATTGTAGCACTAAGGGTTGTTTTACACTGTGAGCACTGAGTTATAGTTGAATAGATATAATTAATTGTAGAAGTCCTATGTTTTGCATAAATTGTGTAAACCGCATAGTTCAAAGAATTTAGCTGTTTTCCCTAGCAGATTGATATTTTTATACATACACATACACCTTCAAGATCTTGAGAAAATAAAGGCTTTCTATTTAGACTAGGAATTTAATCCAGGGAGTGCACTTATTGAGATAATCACACTTTAGGATTAGAAGAATTTAGTCAGGAGCTTGTGTTGCTTCTGTCCCAGTCTGTGAGCTGTCCTCTGTGAAAACCCTGTAGTGTGGTAATCAGTCACTTGGCCCTTAACTTTTTTTTCTTCCACAAACAATAAGTTAAAATTTTAGAAAGGGGCTAGGGGGTGGTTAAAAAGGTGGGGTGTAACAAAGGAGGAACGATTATATTATTTGATTCTTTCCTTTAGCATATGTAAGGCTTAATTCTTGTTTTTTGGGGATTTTTTTGTTTGTTTTTTTGGAGGGGGGAAGGCAAGGCAAGGGTTAACTTGCCTGAGGCCACACTAGCTAGTAAGTGTGTCAAGTGTCTGAGGTCACATTTGAACTCAGGTCCTCCTGACTCCAGGACTAGTGCTCTATTCACTCTACCACCTAGCTCCCCCTGTAATGCTTAATTCTTTGTTGTTAAAGGCTGGCTATTATAAAACAAAACCAAAAATAGAATAATTTTTGCATTTGTAGGAACCAGCTGAGAATGAGCAAATCGAGTCTTTCTTCACAGGTAATTTGGCCGTTACTTTGAGCATGTTGGGCATGTATTTAGGCTTAGTGGACAGGATGTTCTGTGTGTGTGCTATGTGACCTTGAAACCTTGCATCTATTTCTATTTGCCCAGGATTGGAACTTAAAACAAGAAAAGCTTCCCTCCCCCTCAGCTTTCAAAACAGACGTCAAGCTGGCAACGCTGAACTGCTAAAACTGGATTGTTGTGGGGCGTTTTTGAGATTGTCTCTGCCCCTCAAGC
The DNA here is from genome assembly GCA_028627135.1 of Pseudochirops cupreus. Lineage (NCBI taxonomy): Eukaryota > Metazoa > Chordata > Mammalia > Diprotodontia > Pseudocheiridae > Pseudochirops > Pseudochirops cupreus. The sequence goes on along the minus strand of CM053581.1, from coordinate 491,190,991 downwards.
TCATCGGCTATGGAATTTCTTTTTTATTTGATTGCGTTTGAGCTGGGATGATAATGGCGTATAAGGGGATAAAAACACAAGAACAATAACCTTTGGGTGAGAACTTTCAGTAACAAGTGACTTGAGAGGCTTGAGAAAGGAAGTGTGTTAAGGTATTTCCTGTTGTCATTATTGCTTTCAGTGGTAGCTAAAGCTGAGGTATTATAAGTCGTCATGTAGTGCTTTTAAAAGGTTATTTTTCACTTTTCTCAGGCTTCCATTAAATAGGATAGATTTATTCTATCTGTACGTTTATATAAACAAATCAGAATTTTCTCCTTTTGTGTTGCGGATTTTTTTTTTAAGTTTTGTTTCATAAAATTATGGGAAATTAGAGTTTGAAGGGACTTTTAGCTAGCACACTTAGTCCATTCTATGCTTAATACGTGTTAGTAGATTCTTTGGGGGTGGGGGTGGGGAGTGTTGGGATAGTATATTTCCAAATCTGCAATTTGGCAGAAAACTCAAGAAACAAAATTTATTAGAAAATACGCTGAAGTAATTTAAAAGTTGAAAAGTTAGCAGGCATAGGAGTATAATCCTTTTGGAAACTTAACCCATGCATCTTACTCAGAGAGTTTTCAGTATTCAGATTTATCATTAATAAATAAGACTAGTGTAAAGCAAATTTTAATTTGGGTGGACTTTATTTCATTTTAAAATTTATTCCAGATTTCCTCAAATTGTATTTTCTTTGAATTGTAGTTGCTTTGTAACCTTACATAATGTTTATAGAAAGGCAAGTTTGGGACTTTTTAAAAACATTTTTATGGTTTTTAAAATTTGGGGTCCCTAGAGTATAGTTGTTGACAAGAAGGAGTTTTTGTGATAAACAAATTTGGAATCTCAAGTTCTCTAAACTAAGCCATCTTTTTTGCTTGATTTCTGGGTTGGACATGGGTAAGGGGCAGATTTTTATGAATAGTTAAACCTCGATTTCTAAACAGATTTTCTTCCTTTCAAGGTGGTGTCCTAGAGTCCTGAAAATCAAATAGAAGTTCAGTGCCACCTGACTAGAAGTTGTTTTAAATATGTATCTATTTTAGTAAGTTTCAGGCAGCCCAATGAGACTGAAGAAAACTTCCTATTTAATGAAATTGAGGTCATGTTTTCAATATCCTTTTACCTTGCTTATGTTCAGAAGCAACATGTTATTTTACTAATATAAATATTAAAAAAATATTTTTTTTAATTTTTTGCTTTTTGGAGGGCAGTTGGGGTTAAGTGACTTGCCCAAGTTCAGCTAGTTTTTGTGTTCAGTGTCTTAGGCTGGATTTGAACTCAGGTCCTCCTGACTCCAGGGCCGATGATCCATTCATTGTGCCACTTAGTTGCCCCCTTATATAAATCTTTATGGTAATAAACTTAAAGAAAACTTGCATTGTACTAATTCCAGAAACTTGGAAACTGACCATTTGAGTAAAATCTTAAGACTGTTAAAACTTCTTAAACTGTTCTGTTTTTGTCTTTGTGTACAGTGCTTAACGTATATTAGAGACTTGAATGTGTGCTTGATCCCATCCCCTCTCATCTTTCCCAGATTGTGGCCTCTGTTATATTGTCTGTATTTAATCTTTAGCTTCTCCCTATCTACTGATTCCCTCTCTACTGCCTTGAGACATGACATTTAATATTTGTAAAAACTGCTTAGCATTGTGGCTGGCTGTAAATGCTTATTCCTTTTCTCTCTTCCCTATCCTTAAAAAAAACTTGTGTTAGACTTTACCACTGTCAATCTATTTTCCCTAAATTTCTCCTACTTAATATTTTTTATCCAAATTCCTTGAAAAAGTTGTCTACACTAGCTTTTCCTACACTTGTTCCCTCTTCCACTTTTTTTAATCTGTCTTCTGACCTCATCATAACTCATTTGAAACGATAATGAGGGTTAAGTGACTTGCCTAGGATCACATAGTTAGACCTCAGACACCTGATACTTACTAGCTATGTGATCCTAGGCAAGTCACCTAACTGTCATTGTCTCAAAAAAAAAAAACAACGGAGAAGACAGTATAGAGGGAAGGGATGGTAGTATACAGTGTCAGCTGTAGCATATAGACTGAGAAGGATGAGGCCTAAAAAAAGACCAGATCTCACAAACATAAGATTGTCAAGAGAGAATTGATTCAAATGAGTTACAATGGGGTCAGAAGACAGATTATCTTCTCTTCTTTCCTTATGCTTCCATCACCCCCTTATTTTTATTCAATGCACCCCCCAATTGCACCCGAGGGTACTACCACTCCCCTGGATTATTCAGTGCTGTATCCTGGAATGATCCAGGAGGGTGGTAGTACTCTTGGGTGCAGTTGGGGGGGGAGCATTGAATAAAAATAAGGGGGTGATGGAAGCATAAGGAAAGAAGAGAAGATAATAAAATTTTGAAAAACTGTACATATTTCATCTGTTGTGTCACAGAGTTTAAGTCATAGTGATTACATTATTTTCCAAATAAACACACAAAATTTAAGTTACACCTGGTCAGTGGTCAAGTCTGCTGACAGGTCTTAAAAAGCAAGTGTTGGCAGGCAAGCCTGTTGCCCATCGTTGGGAAGTTCAGCATGCATTGGCAGGAATATGAGTGTGTAATGACTTGTTTACAGTATGATACTATACCTTACATGATACAGTATTGCAGCATCAAAATTCCAGTGCAAGAAAAAACAAATTTACAATAAACTAAATTTAAGATGCATCATTTTTGAAAAAAATTCTAGTCTCTCACGTTTGTTGTGTTTGGTATTATTTTTGACTCCTCACTATCCTTTATCTTAGTGCTTCTAGCACTTAGCACAGTGCTTGACATATGGTATGGTTTTAATAAAATACTTGTTTGTTGACTGACCCTACATGTGCAGTCATTACTATATCTTGCTATTTCTTCATCCACATCTTTTACATGTAATCCTAAGCTACTGCTTAGTTCAGGCCTTTATAACTTCTCACCTTGATTATTGCAGCAGTCTCGTAATATGTCTTCTTGCCCCCAGTGTTTTATTGCTCAAATTGATTATACACATGGCCACCAAAGTAATTTTCATTTGGCACAGATTGCTTGCTCAAATCAACTCTGGTGGCTTCCTATTGCCTTTGGGATAAAATATAAACTCCTATTTACTCTCTGGTCCCAGTCTGTCCAGCCTCATTGGACATTTAGTCTCCCATACTCTTTGATCAGCCAAACTGGCCTTCTTACTGTTCCTAACACATCCTAACCATCTTCATCTCTTTGGCACTCACCATTCCACATGGCTAGTCCTTCCTTCCTTCTGTTCCAGAGTCACCCTTTTCCTCCTTCATTCATTTCCACTGGCCACTTTCCTTAGCTTTGGCCCAGAATCATCCTATTCTCAAGTACCATTTGCAGTCTGAAGCCTTTATTGATTTCTCCAGATGCTAGCGTCTCCCTCCGAAACACTTGTGTATTCGTTGTGTATCTTCTGTTTATATTACTAGTTATCATACTCATATCCCCTCATTAGATTGGAGGCTCATCATGAGTAAGAATTCTTGTGCTAATAAATGCTTGTTTATTGTTTGATTATTAGTAGATTTATTTGGGCACCTTTTACTTTTTTTTTTACTAGTGAAATAATGTCTTTCATAAGAACATTATAGGTAGTCAGTTCCTAATTTATGCATGGGTTGACATTTCATATTTCATTTTTCATTTGTTTGGACCTCAGCCCTTTTTCCACATAGAAATATTGTTATAAAAGTTTAAAATCACAGGCCCATACTATTATTTTTATCCTGAAGTTTGGGAAGATGACAAAGAAAGGAGTTGTATAAAATTCACCCCTGGTGTAAAATTTTAAAATGGAAAGATTTTCTCTTTGATATTCCCATTAACTTCTATTGCTCTTCTTTGGCTCCCCATTTTTTATACTTTGTAAGTCACCCATTGTAATAATCCTTTACCCCACCTATATTCATTCATTAAGCAGAATTGACCAATAACTACATGTTTAAAAAAATTGATTGATCTGGTTCATATTCTATAAATAATAACTTAGGTTGATTGAGATTGATTTACCAAAGGCTTTCTTCACAGTGACTGTGAGGTAGTTAGCAAAAATATTGTTACCCTTGTATTAAAAATGAAGAAGTATGAGTCTCAGAAGTTAAGTGATTTGCTCAGAGTCACCCAAATAGTAAGTGTGAGAGCTAAATGTCAAATTCAGATCTTTTGACTTACAGTCAGGTTCTTCCTTTTTGTTTTTGTTTTTTTCCCCCCAAGTCCCTCCATTTTGAACCATCCCTTCGATAAAAATTAAATGAAAACATCCAATACAGATTTGATAGCATAAACAATTTTCTGTCTTCTACTCCTCTGCCAGTAGGGAGGAAGGAGGTATGTTACCTTGTCTCTTCACCTAGGACCATGCTTGGTTGTTCAGTTACTCACTTCCACTTCCTTTTGGTGATGTTTTCCAGTTGTCTTTCCATAGCACCAAAAAACTATGCAGCATCCTCATCCATGGCTCCGTGGCATCCCCCAAAGGTACTTGATTTTTGAGAGTCTACAAGCCTAACCCAATGGAATTTCTTTTGGGGGAATTCAAGATATTGTAACAAAATGAACCGAGAAGTTAAGGTGGATCAGAGGCTAATTGCTGTGAACTATATTTTTGAAGCCTTGACCCTTCTTACTCTTCAGATTTTCAAGCTATTGCTTATAATTCATCTGAAAATGGTGCTTTTGTAAACTTTAAATAATAGAAAAATTGTTTAATTCAAGATTTTGCAATAAATTTGACAACATAGCTTGACTAGTTGGGAAAGAAACAAATACATATAAATTGGTACTGTTCTATTATTTGCAGATATAATCTTTCTCAGCCTAGTTTGGTTACCTGTACTGTAAACTCTTGAGTAACATATACTTTTTGAACACCACTTTTCATGTTTTTTGTTCCATTTTTAAATATCTATGGAAGATAAGCGAGAAAAACTAGACTTAAGAGCAAGAAAATATACAAATGCTTTGAAAAAATCTGATTTTGGTGAAGCCTACTGCTTGATATAATGAAAAGAACATTGGGTTGGAAATCATGAGACTCCGGTTCTTATTCCATCATTGCAGCGGGGAAACAGACAAAAGCAGTCTCTTTGCGCTTCAGTTTCCACATCCATAAAATTAGATGATCAGACTAGATCATTTAGGAGGAAAACCATCTGTCATCTGGGATATCATCACTTAATTGTGAATCTAATTTCTGTCCATTTTATTTGGATGAAATATTTTGACTGTTTTAGTCTCATTGTTCTCATGTTTTTCTTTCTTTTCATTCTGTCAAATGGCAAAAACACATAGGATATAAAAAAAGAATCTAATGGGGCCTTGGGTACAAATTAAAATAATTAAATCCTAAATGTATATCAAAGTTGAAAATTTATAATAAAAGTCATTGGATAAAATTATGTTTTCTTAATTCTCAAGGCAGGGGTCCTGCCAGGAAAAGTTAAATTCATGAAACTAAACTTGAAGATAATTTTTGTGTTTCATGTTTATTTCTAAACTTTGATAGAAGTTTTTGCTTTTTTGGCATGAATATATTTAATTGCAAGAGAAACTTTTTCTTCCACAGCATCTAAAAGCTGTGAATGTAAAAGGAAAGAAGGAGGTAATAAAGTCAAGGTTATATTTACCTTTATCTCATGAGAACTTTGATATATTTTCTTAATATAGGTCATGATATGGGTAAATTAATGTTACTTAGTGATTTTGATCTAAAATAACTGAACTTTGTGAATTTGTTAGTTTATGTAAATTTATGGATTTTACCTTTTCTTTGTCATCTGGAGAAATTAAACCATGGAAAACAGTAGGGCTTTGCCCAAGAATTTGATGCCAAGCATTGGTCAGTTTAGTCCTTCAGTCCAAAGTCAGCAGTCATTTATTAAATGCTTGCTTATCCTGAGCTCTGTGCCAAGATGAGGGACAGCTCAGTTGGAGCAATGGCACTGTGTAGGCCTTCTTTATATGTTTTTAGTAGTCTGGGGGGGGGGGAATTGTGTGAAGGGAGGAGATTGAGGGGTTTAATGACTTGTTCTCATCCCCTCCCAGTATGCATGAAAGATAGGGTCAGAACTCAAATCCTCCTGACCCTTAGGTCAGCCTTGCACCTAGCAGTTACTTAGCAAATGTGTATTGATTTGAATTGCTTTTGTATCCCTTTCTTCCCTTCCTCTCTTTGGATAGAGGGAGCATTATGCGGTCCGACATGACTGAGTAACACTAACAAAAATACCTAGAAAACCATCCAATAGAAAGTTAGGTTTAACTGAGTCTTAAAGGAAGGCAGGAAGTGGAGATATCTGAGTAGGGAGAGTAAGCAATCCAGCTATCAAAAAAGAAGGAATGGAGTGTCATTATAGGGACAGAGTATATAGAAGAATGTTGAAATGATGGGAAGAGAGTAGGTTGTAAAGGGCTTTCAGTGCCTAAAGAGGATTTTATATTTGTCGTACAGGCATTGGAGTTTATTGAGAAGGAAGGTGACTGAAGAGACCTGTGTTTAGGAAAACAAGTTTGGCAGCTGACTGAAGGGTAAATTGTGTTGGAGATTTGAGTTGGGAGACCAGTTAGATAGCTGTTTAAATATTGATAGATGACCAGTTAATAGGTAAGGGCCCTTCATCCTCTCTGTATTAAAAGAAATGATTATTTTTCTCTTATATTAATAACCAATTATTAAATTAAGGTTTTTTCCTCCGTTTACTCATTCAGGGACCTGCCCTTATAAGTCAGTCAGTTCTGAAGGGTTGGGCTGTTGATGAGATTGGCCAAGAAACATTTTTCTCACTCTTGGAGGCAGGTTCCTAACCCACTAAGAGAGCTTACTTCTGATTAAAGTATAAAGAATGTCTAATCTAGGTGAATTCTAGACCTAAAAGCCTTAGACTCCGGCACTTGAAACACCCCTCCCCTCCTCAGATTGTTCAATGGGTCTAGGTGGAGATGGATTCCTTTGTCCAGAGTGCTAGAGGCAGCTAAGTGATCAAGTTCTCAGCTGGAGAAGCTAAAGACTTTAAGGTCATCTCATTAATGTGTCCACTCCCTAGTTGATTCACCTATCAGGGTTGATCTCCATCTATCGGGGTTGATATCCAGCTTGTCAGGGGCACCCACTTTTCCAGAGGTATTTAAGCATTAGATGGTCTGCATGGTCTTTATCTTTGGTTATTGAGAGAGACCACTGACCATCAATTTATTATTTGGCAGCCTAATTAATAAATTATTAGTTACCCAGAAATTCTCTCTCTTGGACTTTTCATGCATCTCAGTGTGTATATATGTGTGTGTGTGTGTATAAAAATAAAACCAGAGACTGAATTTATACATGATTCTCTGTATCTTAGTCTGCCTTTCTATCCACTACCCTACATTTATTCTTCAGTTAGATTATGAATTAAAAACTGTATTTTTTTTTCTGGGCTGGCTTCAGAATTTAATCAGTTAATTTCTGTGGGAAAATGTACTGAATGCTAGACAGCTTATGTATGAATGAATTTAACAGAAAACTGTTAATAAGTCAAGAACTAATAGATAATATGTGGAATCTGCTTTGGAATAACATATTGTCCATGTATTGATTCTTCAGTTCTGTAAGCTGAGTATCCCATAGTTATTAAAAACAAAAGAACCCTTATACTAAGGAGTACAGGGGCTATGGGTTCACCCACCAAGAAGATCCCTTTTACATTCATATGTCTTGGGGACTAAATAAGAAAAACCCTAAAATAGCCATTTGAAGTAAGTTTGAGGTCTGTTACTGGTTTTGAAATTGATGTACATAGCTGTAGCATGGCATTTCTACATTTAAAACGAACAAAACTGCATCTGTAGGGAAGACTCGGTGATCTGCATGAACAGCTTTTGTTTGAGAAATGGTTTTAACGGACGTGTTTTAGAAACTCTTATTCCAAAAGTGAAGACTGAATTTATCTTTTCACAGTAGGATTTTTCTAGTACTTTCATTTTATTGTGTTGAAATTTATTGCTTAGTGGTTACCATGAGAAGCAGTATGTGGTTACATAGACTTACTGTTAGTCTTTACTACAATCTCGGCAAATGCTTGAAACTTTCCTTGTGAATTACTGTGGTAAATTAATGTTTAGTCCAAAGCTAACCAAATAAGAGTTGTGAACATTTGCTTGGGGGAAGAGATCTAGCAATAGGCATTTTCTGTTAATCTTACTTCCAGAGTTTAAGAGTAAAATTTCATGGACTTCCAGATCTTATATTATTTTTTGTTGTGGCCCTAGATAGTAAGTTTTAGACAGTGCTGGGCCTGGAGTCAAGAGGACTAATCTTCCTGAGCTCAAATCTGACCTCAGATCTTTACTAGTTTTGTGATCCTGGGTAAGTCACTTAACCCTATTTGCCTCAGTTTCCCCATCTGTAAAATGAGCTGGAGGAAGAAATGGCCAATTACTCAATATCTTTGCCTAGAAAACCCCACGTGGAGTCATGAAGAATTGGACGTGACTGGAAAACAGCTGAAAAACAAATGATAAGCCCTTTGGAGTTTTGCGCATTTGCCATGAAACTCATTTGACAGGTAGAAAAAGAGGAAATGTTACCTCTAGCTTGGAGAGTAAATGAGATTTCTGTGGTTTTTTTTTTTTTGGCATGGAATGCCCTTTTTTTGCATTATCTCTTATGGTCTTTCTGTAGGTTTTTCCCAGAAAACACAGAAAGAGGAAATGGGAAGAGGAAGCAGAGAGATCCAGAGAGCAGATCTAGTGGAGCGGAATGGTGCTGTAGTGTAAGAATAGAAAGGGTCAGATAGAGGGGTGAGTTTCTCCCAAGGAATATGAAGTCACAAAATGATGGGAGGCACATAAGAGCAGACATGGATGAGACAGACAAGAGAGACATGAAAACATAAGGGCCTAGGTATAGGGTAAAATGCAGCTTTTCAAATCTTATTGATACATACCAAGTTTTAGTCTTGGCCACTTGCTCTATTCTTTGTTAATTCGTTTTAGTTTCTTTCCTTTTTTATTTTTCCATGAATCAGTTTAAACTCTGTAGTTGAAATATGATGATAGACAAACCACAGAAACTTAGGTATGATACATAACATACCAAAGAGCGAAATAGTCATGAACATTCTTCATCCGCTCTCAGACATTTGCTGTATCTTTGTGCAAAAAGTACTGCTAAAACACAAGTGTAATTCAATGTAAATCTAGTGTCAAGCAGCAAATTGACAATATTTTGTGGCACATCACATGGTACTGACTATAAGTCAGTCATGGCGGCAATATTTGGTGAACGAGCGTCACAGAATTAGCTTTATGTATAAATGCTAAACCTTAGTTCACCATAAAAGTCAACAAGTGCCTGTTCACAGCTTAAAAAGAAATAAAAACCTTCTAGTTTACGAAGAGAATGCAAATCTGTATGCTTTCTAAGTACAAAACCAGGATTTATCTAATCATTGAAAACAGATTGTACCCAGTGCTGAGTGTCTAGACTCCATAGCAAAACCTATTCCAATAACTGCTTTGGACAGTATCTATTATAATTGCTTCTCATTTTAGTTAAAGGCAGCTTCAAGGAAATATTTGAAGTCAAGCAAACAAAAACCTAAAGTTATATTCACTAAACAGGATTTAATAATAAGGCATACTTTTTTAAAAGACATGTCACTTTTCAGAAGTTACATTATTTAAATGATTTGTCTTAAAATTTTTTTTTCCTTGGTTTTAAAAACATTTTTAGAGGCAGCTTGTTGTGCAGTGCCAGGCCTGGAGTCAGGAATACCTGAGTTCAAACCCAGCCTCAGATACTTACCAGCTGCGTGACCCTGAACAATTTGCTTACGTTTGCCTCAGCTTCTTCAACTTTAAAATGAGAATAATAATAACATTGACCTTGCAGGCTTGTTGTGAAGATCAAATGAAATAATATTTGTAAAGCTCTTACCACAGTGCCTCACACATAGTAGGCCCTATATAGATATTTCCTTCTTCCAGTAAAAAATAAAAAGATGAGCTAAGACTTTATCTTTTCCTCCTTTATTTATCAGCCTAGCTTGAATAGACCTCACTCTCTCCCCACCTTAATATTTCATTAGTTGCAAAGAAGTCCTACTTTATCTTAAAGGAATATAGGAGCGAATCTAATGAAGTATCTAAAAAAATTATAGGACCTAAAGGCATAGGCTTTTTTTGGGCCATTTTTCTGTTTTCCATTGAGTCCACAATAGACTATCTTCCTCTAGAGCAGCTTCAAATTTTACTTTTTTTTTTTGCTTTTTGGAGGGCAATTGGAGTTAAGTAACTTGCTCAAGGTCACACAGCTAGTAAGTGTTAAGTGTCTGAGATCAGACTTGAACTCAGGTCCTCCTGACTCCAGGGCAAGTGCTCTATTCAGTGTGCCACCTAGCCACCCCACTAGCTTCAAATTTTATTGAATTTTGGATGACCTGTTTTACATCAGTTAAAAACTTTTAAAATTAATTTTTAGAACCCCATCGTAATGCTCACTGTTGAATAAAATCAGATATATTGTGAGTCAGATCACATCCTTCTCCCTCAAAAAAATCCCAACTCAGCCTTCCATTTCTCCAAAAGATTATGTAATGTAAAGACCAAATGAGATAGCTTAGTTTGTGAACCTTAAAGTGGTACATAAGTGTCAGTATTTATTAATAGTGAAGACAAGTATAATGTAACTTAACAATTTTTAATATTTGCGTCATAAATGAATACTTCTGCCTTTAGGGTAATCATTATATGGAGCCATTATTTTAGACTAGAAGAGTAAAATAGATATTTAAAAATTTTTATTGATAGTTTTTGTTCTTACAAATTGTCTTTATTTCCAAATGTAGTTTCCTTCCTCCTCCCCATAGAGTCATCCCTTGAAACAAAGAATTGGAAAGAAAGAAGGAAAAACAGCTTATTGAAACTAAGACCTTTGCAGAGCCTGTACTTAACAGCCTTTCCAGCTTGCCAAGACCTTTTAGAGTTTGTGTATTACTAGCATCTCATTTTGAAAACCAAGGGTTATGTCTGTACCATCATGAGGTCTTGGAATACAACTTCAATAGAAGACCATTACTGTATTTGACATTATTTTTGAAAAAGACAGTGAGAGTCATTATGTCTCTTCTGTATAGCTAAAAGATGTACAGGAAAAGTTCTTTCAGCACTGGATGTGTTAATGCATATAGTTTGCAGTTATGGTGACTAGTTGTAGTACCTGTTACTTAGGAGAGCCTGCCTTTTTGCCTCACAGCCCTACCTTACTTCACTGTTTGAATTTTATCACCTTCTTCCTGATTGTTGTTGTGTTCTACTCTTAAGGAGCATTCCATCTGCCACTTAAGTTTGAGATTCATTGTGTTTAATTGGCCTTTGAGCTGACCATTTATTGCCCGAGTTTCTTGCTGTAATTGGTTCTCTGTATGCCTTTTTCAATGGAGATCTATTGAAACAAATGTGGCTTGGATGTTCCTAGGTTGGGTCTGTCCTAGGACTCTAAATTATGGCTTGTACACAAGAGGTTAAACTTTTTAAAAAGTTAAATGTGATGATCAGTGCATATCCAGATCACATTTCACTCAAGTTCAGATTACTCTCTGAACAATCAGTATTGGTGTAGCCAGTATGGTGTACGCCCATAGCTACTTCATTTTTGTGTTTTATTTTGTCTGACCATGTCATTGCCCTATATAAAAGCTTCATTAGTTCCCCATTGCTCATAGGACAAAGTATAAACTGTTTAACCCACAATGAGTGCCTTTTTACAGCTCTTTCTCAATTTGCTTTTCCAACCTTCACACCATTTCTTTGGATGCAACCTTCTACTTAAACTAGATTTCTAGGACTTCCATGCTCTTGTTCCTATGTTACCCCTGTGCATTTATTTATGCAGTTTATCTCTCATGTCTGGAGTAGATTTCCTCTATGTCTTTGCCTGTTAAAATCCTTTTCTTTCTTCAGGGTCCAGGTTTTATCTTTTTTTTTTTAATTAAACAACCTGTTTCTCTAGCCAGAAGCGATTCCCCTTCCCCAGAACTATCAACTTTTAGCATAACCTCATGTTTTGTTGTTCTTCAGTCTTTTTCAGTAATGTCTGACTCTTTGTGATCCTATTTGGGCAAAAATACTGGAGTAGTTTGCCATTTCTTTCTCCAGCTCGTTTTACAGATGAAGAAATTGAGGCAAACAGGGTTAAATGTCTGAAGCCATATTTGAAGTCAGGCAGATGAGTCTTCTTGACTCCAGACCTGGCACTCTAGCTGCTATACTGCTTAGCTGCCCACTTAAATATGCATTTATATTTTAACTTAAAGCTTTTAAACTCTTTTTACTTTTTTTTTTAACTTTTTCCCTTTTTACTCTGAGATTTTGTGTCTTATATATATATTTTATCCCAATGCTAGGTTATGTTAATTCCTTTTATTTGACCCTGCTCTTTCCTTATGCTTTGGTCCTATATCTGACTGCCCAGTTCCTTGAATGTACTCTCCTTGTTTCTCACTGTCCACTTCACTTTCACTATCTATATTCTGGCTTCCAATTTCACCTCTACTAGATTCTGTTCTCTCAAAAGTTACCAATGATCTTTAAAAAAAAATCAAAACCTTAACATTAAAATATCCATACAAGTAGCAGTGCTTGCATAATAACTACTTGTGTTTAAAAGAATCCCAATGGAAAAAATCATCAACACTTTTCAGGTTCTCTTTATACTTAGAATTATGGAAGGGAGGGGGACCTAAGGATCAAGAAGTTTGGAAGTGAGGTCTATTTGAGATTATGTAATACAAATATGTAGTGGACCCAGTTAGCAAGGTTTCATGATTTTCTCCAGTTTTGATGACAAGATCAAGAGTATGTATGTTGAAGGGGAGTGGAGAGGAACAGGTTATAGGAACTGAGTAGAATGAGAAACTAGGAAGATAGGATATTTGAGAAGGTATCGGTATTTACAATGAAATTCCCTAGTTTGAGGGCAGGTGATGCAGAGAAGAGAGAATGTGAGCCAGGCACTGAACTCAGCTGAGGAAGGAAGAATGTTTTGGGGTTTGATAAATAATAATCAATAGAATCTAGATTGGGTGATAAATCTGTATAACATGAAGCTCAAACAAGGCAGAATCTGAAAGTGGCAATTTAGAAGAATGAATATTCAGACTAAGTTACTATGACCAGTAAGGAGAATGGAAGGATGAGAAAAAGTATTGCTTGTACTGGAAAGTGATGTCATCAGGAAGGAGCCATGCCTCAGGAATAGGAGATGGAAAGAATGAGAAAGGAAGAGAATTAAGATGAAATAAATTTTTTCTTTTATTAAGTATAGAGCAAGCATTCTATCTGGTTAAGGGTTGAGAAAAGATTTGATCTGGAATGGAGAGTGGGATTGAGATGGGTATATATGAGTTTAGAATGGTTAAAAGGGGTTGTGCATAAGCAGTTGTAGATTTCATAATCACTGGGATGAACTGAGTGTAAGGAAATTGGGAGTATGCTAACCATTGGGCAGTGAGGCCAAGTAGAGCATCAGTTGTTGAAAAGAGAAGTCTTATTGAGGAAGGTATGAGATCAGATTCTTTTGAAGCTAGTGATTGGTAGATTAATGTAGTGTGGTACTATAAGTAATTGACATGGAGAGTACTGTCATTGTTTAACTGTTTATACTTTTTTTCTTCTGGTTCTCATCCTACCTTTCTGACTACTACTTTTCATTCTTTCTAATGATAGTCATTAATGGTTCAGTGTCCACTGAAAAGGAGATCTCTAATGGAGCAACCCAGGCCATCTGTTCTTGGTTCTATTCTGTTTATCAGAATCTTGGATAATGGCATAGATGGCTTGCATGTCAAATTGCAGTGACCAAAAGCTTAGAGCAAAAATAATAGATGACAGCTTAAGGATTCAGAAATATCCTGGATCAGAGGTGGTTCAAGATGGAAGATAAGAGGCTAGACAACAGATCATCTGAAAAAGATCTGATGATATTAGTGTAGTATTTTTTTTTCTTTATAAAGTATTTTATAAACACTTTGAGGATTATACATAATCCTGCAGGATTTTACCCTATGAGGTAGGTAATACAAATGTTTGCATCCATTTTGCAGACCAAAAAAAAAAAAACCCAAAGCTCAGAAACTGGAAGTGATGAGTAGGTCACATAGATAGCTTTTATGTCAAAGCAGCCCTCAATTTCCAAGTCTTTCTGAGCAGTTCAACACTATCCACTAGACTATATTACCTGCTCTCATCAAAATATAGACTCTTAACTTTACAAGCAAGGTAAAGGCCATCTAATCTAACCTTTCCTCCAATACACAAACTCAATAGTGATCATTCCTAACTTCTACTTAACCAATTCTAGAAATTGGAAGCTTATTCTATTGTAATCATTTGAAGGTTCTTCCTTATATTAAGTCAAGATTTACCTGCCTATAATTTTTTTATACACATTTGTTTTTAAAACTTTGAGTTCCAGATTTTTTCCCTTTTTCCTTCCTCATCTACCCGCACTGGGAAGATAAGCAATTCAATATAGGTTGTACATGTGTAGTTATGCAAAACATTTCCATAGTAGGTATGTTGTGAAAGATTGACTATATTTCCCTCCATTCTATCCTGCCCCCAACTTGTTCTGTTTTCTCCTTTGACCCTGTCTCTTTTCAAAAGTGTTTGCTTCTAACTAACTTACATCCACCCCTGTTCTAACAGAGTTCAACATTGACCTTTTACTTTGTCTTTGGCGTTTATGGGTTGAGAAGTCTGGAAACTGCCACAACTGTTGGTGCTTCACTCTTCTGAAGTCTGCTCTAGCCGCTGCTGGTCGGGGCTGCCCTGGGGCCAAAACTGCTCATGGCGGGCTGGGCTTGCCTCCTGGCTCAGTGTGATAGATCCTTCCTGCTGGCCTGCTGGGCTGCCTTCAGCGGGAGATTTGTTTCTCTCTTTCACTTTGTGAGTTCTGTAGCTCTAAAATTTGTTTAGAGTCATTTTTTACCTATATTGGAGGACGTGGAAGCCAGAGCCATGGGGAAATCCTGTTTCTACTCAGCTGTGCCCCCCCAGCTATTTCAGTGGAGTATTACTATGAGTCAGCAGTGTGATGTGGCTGCAAAAAACCCAGCGTAATCTAAGACTATATTAAGAGAGACATTTGATTAGACCATATTTGGAGTACTGTGTTCAGATCTCAGTGCTGTCTTTTAAGAAAAACATTGATAGTACTAGACATGGATTATTCAGGGAAAAGTAACCAGGATGATGAAAGGGCCTTGAGATCATGTCTGGATCATTTGAAGGAGTTTGTGGATGCTTAAGTAGGAGAAAAGAATTAAAAGAACAAATGTAATGGTTGTCATATGGATGATGAATTTGAGTCGGTTTAAGAGGGCAAGAACTGCGATTTTAACGTGGATGTTGCGGAGAGGCAAATTAAGCTTAATATAAGAAAAACCATTGTGATAATTAGACCTATCCCAAAGTTGGAGGAACTACCTCAGGCATTAATGGAATCTTCCTCAATGGAGGCCTTTAAGCAAAGACTAAAGGATCCCTTTTTGAGTATGTTGTAGTTGGGATTCTTATTTATGTAAAGGTTGGACTAGATGCTTTCCCAAAACTCTTCCAGCTTTAAGATCTGTTACTTCTTTTCTGCTTGCTCATTTATCTCTCCTTAAGGGTGAATATCCTCCAAGACTCTTCTCCATTTATACTTTGTCCCTTGGTGATCTTATCTGCCTTTTGGGGGCCAGTTATCATTTCTCTGCAGATGACTCCCAGAGCTACGTACCCAGGTCTAATCTTGCCTTTGAATTCCAGGTTTATGTGGCTGACTGTGAGCTGGACATCTCCATCTGGATATCCATTCGGCATCTCAAAGTCAGTGTATTCAAAATGGAATTGATCATCTCACTTCCTCCCTCAGCCCTCAGCTTTCCTCTCTCATAAGTTTCACTTTTTTCCTCATGGATGTAACTACCCTCCCAGTTTTGTAACCACAGAGTCATGCTGTGACTTAGTTCTCATACTCAGTTGCCAAGTATTGTTGCTTCTGCCTCCACTACATGCCATGTATCTGTCTCGTTGTCTCCACTTACCTTGCCACTTCAGTTCAGATCCTAATCATTTCTTGCATGAAATGCTGTCATTGCATACTATTTGGTCTCCTTCCTTTCAGCCATTGTGTTCTTTAATCCATCCTCCACAGAGCTGCCAAAATAACCTTATTTAGGGACAGGTTTGAACATGTAGTAGTCCTGTCAAACATTTTTCTGGTCCCCTGTTGCCTCCAGGAAAAAAAAGAAATTGTTTATTCTGGCTCTAGTGTGTCTTGACAGCCTCATTTAACGTGACTCTCATTCTTAATAAATGGCTAATTATTCCTTGAATTTGACATTCTATCCCCTGCCTCCTTGCATTTGTACACTCTACTTAAATGTACAGACCCCTATTTGTGGAATTTATTCTTTTCTTCATTTTCATCTCTTAGAATCCTTATCTTCAAGGTTTGGGATCAGTGTCACTTTTTCTGTAAAGCTTGCCTTAGTAATTAATGCCCTCCTCTGCCTCAAATGACCTTGTACTTTTTGTAATTCCCTAGTAAAATGTGAGCTACTTAGGGGAAGGACAGTTATGTTTTCTCCTTTATATCCCCAGTCAGTAGCACAGAGCCTTACACATAGTTGGTGCTTATTAAGTGTTTGAATTAAATAGAATTATGAGTTCTTGGAAGATGATGTTTTTTTCCCACTTTTAGACTCTAATTCCTGATACTGTGCAGTGCCCTGCACATTTGTTGTTCAGTTGAGTCTGATGCTTCATGACCACCTTCTGGGATTTTCTTGGGTTTTTGTTACTTTGGATAAATTTTGTTATTTTTATTCTAGTTCTGTATGATATTATTGGGGTAATTAGGTGGCACATTGGATATAGTATGGGACCTAGTGTCAGGAAGACTTATCTTCCTGAGTTCAGAACTAACCCCTGACATTTACTAGCTGTGTGACTCTGGGTAAGTCACTTAACTCTGCTTCAGTTTCCTCATCTGTAAAATGAGCTGGAGAATGAAATGGCAAATCACCCCAGTATCTTTGCCAGGAAAACCCCAGAAGGGGTCACAAATAATTGGCCATGACTGAAAGAAACAACTAAACGACAAATATTATATATTTTGGCATTATGTATGTCATATAGATTTGGTTTGTTGAATTGGCTTGCTGCCTGGATAGTTTATCCTGACCTTCAATCTGTTTATTTGTTTTTTAATTTTGGAGGGCAATTGGGGGTTAAGTGACCTGCCCAAAGTCACATGGCTAGTCAGTGTTAAGTGTCTGAGGCCAGATTTGAACTCAGGTCTTCCTGATTCCAGGGCTGGTGCTCTATTCACTGAACCACCTAGCCACCCCTTATTTTGTTGTTTTTGAGTTTAACTTCCCCAGTGAGGCTGTGTCATTGCACATTGGCAACTGTTCTATTATTCTCACAATCTTGGGGAGTTTCTTGTAACACTGAGGGGTTGAAGTTCTTAGTTCAGACAGCCAGTTTAAATCAAGAGTGATGCTCTAACAAGTGTTTTCCCTGATTCTGAGGCAAACTGTGCCAGGCTGTGGAAGGAGGTACAAGTGATTAACCCCTGGCTGATCTGGACCACTTGTTACCACCTGTTGCTTTCAGGTACTGATTCGTGGAGCAGTTTGGGGCACATCTCTTGACCTTATGACTACCCACTGTAGTCGTCTCCACCATAGTTTTAGCACAGTGTTTTACACATAGCAAGCACTTAAGTGATTTTTCATTCACTAGTTTGTAAGCATGGTGTGAGCACATACAAAAGAGCTTAGAGTTTACACTTTAGTTGACCATTTTATTTTATTGACTTGGCCTACTCATAATATTTTTTTAAATGAATTTTTATTGATTTCTATTTTTTGCGTATCATCTTTTTTCTTTCTTTTTTAAATTTTATTTTAGTTTGCATCATTCATTTCCACAAGATTTTGAGTTACATATTTTCTCCCCGTCTTTCCCCCACCCACCGCCCCAAAACAGCCATCCCAGTGTGTCCCCCCTCCCCCAGTCG
>CM053581.1:491151770-491172378 GCA_028627135.1 Pseudochirops cupreus | reverse complement strand
TGCTCAATTTTGCTGGGTAGGTGATTCTTGGTTTTAATCCAAGCTCCCTTGCTCTCCAGAATATCATATTCCAGGCCCTTTGATCCCTTAATGTAGAAGCTGCTGTTCGCGGTGCTGATATGGTTCCTCATAGCCGAGCTGACTTTAGTGGGAAGTATCTTTGTGTGCGTTTTGGAGTTTTAGGATTAGTTTAGAGTCCTATTTTATGGGTATTTTGGGGTGGCTATGTGAGAGCTGCGATATGTTGCTGCTGCTACGCCACCATCTTGGCTCCGCCCCTCGATAACTCTTTTTTTATTATCACTGGTGTTCTCCTTTCCCTAAATCCATCCCAGGCATCAAAAAAATAGGAACAAAATCCTTGTAGCATGTACGCATACTCAAGCAAAAACAGTCCACAAATTGGCCATTTCCAAAAAAGTGCATATCTTCCTGCATTTGAGTCCATTGTCTCTTTGCCTGAAGTGCAAAGGAACTGGCTAATAGCACTATCTAGTAGTCATCGCATGGATCACAATTCTTAAGTCTTCACAAAAATTTTTTTACACAATCTATGAATTGTTCTTTTTGGTCACTTTGTATCAGTTTATGTAGGATCCCAGGTTTCTAAAAAGAAATGCCTTTCATAATTTCTTATTGTATGATAGTATTTTATGACATCCATATGCCCAAATTTGTTCAAATTAGTGTGAATAAGAGCCATTTTTCAACTAGTATTCAAAGGATGTGTACAGGTAGTTTTTAAAGAAAGAAATCCAAGCTATCCATGGACATCTGAAAAATGCACCAAATGACTAATAATTAGAAAAATGAAAATTTAAATCAACTTTTAAAAGCCCCCCGCATTGGTAAAGATAATAAAACAGGAAAATAATAAATTTTGGAGGGAAATAGGCACATTAATGCATAGCTTATGCCTGAATGCTATAAGCATTCTGGAAAACAGTTTGGAAGTATGCCACCAAAGTCACTAGTGTATATCTCAAAAGATGGCTCAGAAGCCAGCGATACTGATATGAACCTGTTGGCCCTAAGATTAAAGAAAGAGATAGAAGACCCATAGGTATAAAAATACATACCGCAACTTCTTTTGCAGAGGCAAAGAACTGGAAACTAAGGTGGTCCTAGTCAATTCGGGAATGGCGGAGTTATTTGACAAGTATGATTAATAACATTGTCCGTAGCTTTTTTGAATTTCACCTTTATTTTTTTTTATTGAAATCTTCTGTTTTTTGACGTTATCATAGTTATCTCCATTTTCCTTCCTCTTCTCAGATGGCAAATAACATTTTTTAAAGATTAAAAAACCCAGCACATTTGGTTGATGTATGGAAAAAGATCTGAAAACATGTGCAGTGTGGCACACCTGTGAACCGCCCACGTTGAGAAAAATGGGTTGGGAGTGTCCTTTGATTGCCCTTCATTTGGGTCCTGCTTGACCTCTGTAATTTTTTTGTATTCACTTTGGAGTTTCCCTTTCCCTTGTTGTAGTTGTTTTTTCTTGGCTCTGTTTACTTTAATCTGCTCCACTTCATGTAGATCTTTCCATGCCTCTATAAATTAATTGCATACGTCATTTCTTAGAGTACAGTAATATTCCATTATATTCCTATACCCGTTTGTTCAACCATTCCTCAGTCCATGGGATCTACCTTGTGTCTAATTCTTTGTTATCACAAAAAGTGCTGCTGTACATATTTTGATGTAGGGTTGGACTTTTTTGTTATTTGTGATTTCCTTGGGAGATAAGCCCAGGAATGGCGTTTCTGTGTAAAAGGGTATGGGCATTTTGATCACTTTCTTTGCATAATTTCAAATTACTTTTACAAGATGGTTCCACCATTTCACAGCTCCACCAAAATGGTAGTGTCCCTAATATTATGTATTTTATATCCCTCTCAATATTGACTATTGCCATTTTGTGGTCATTTTTTCCCCAGTTTGTAGGATGTGAGATGAAACTTCAGGGTGGTTTTGATTCGCATTTCTCTTATTATTAGCAATTTAGTACATTCTTTCATGTGGCAGTTCTTCCTTCAAGAACTGTTCATATCCTTTGACCACCTATCTACTAGAGAATGACTGTAAATCCTACATACATTCCTTGTTTATATGTCTTATAGACATATTTTTGTTAAAGACAATATAGCAGCCAGTGTGTATATAGTGCTTAATGTGTTGGGCACTGTGGTAAATGTTCTTTACAAATAATTTCTCATTTGATTTCAATAGCCCTGTTCGAGGTAGGTGCTAATATGATCCCCATTTTACAGATGAGGAAACTGAGGCAGAGCGTGACAGACTTAGCCAGGGTTACACAAGTATCTGAGATCAGATTTGAACTGTCTTCCTGAATCTAGGCCCAGTGTTTAACCCACTTGACTTCCTAGCTGTCTCCAAAAAATTTGTTACATAGGGTATTTTCCCCTCATATGACCACATCCCTTCTTATCCTAGGTGCATTGGGGGGGGGGGGAAGGTACTAGTATTGCTTTAAATGTAAATTATGTAATTCTTTAAAAAAAACTTTTGTATCTTCCGCCTTAATACTTGTTCCTTTTTTTTTTAAATTGTCAGCCATGTTGAATGGCCCCCTAAATTCCCTCCCTGCCGCCAACATAGATGTGAATGAGGACTTTCATAGTCTCCCTGCGAGTTTTGAGATTGGTGCCAGTACTTGGGGGAGGGGAGGAGCTTTGCCTGTACACTGGCTTAAGACCAGTTCAAATAAAAGTGCACACGTTAAAGAAAAAAAAAGAAAAAAAGAATACCTCTCCTATACCCATGTGTGTGAGAGGGATACGATCTGCTTTTTTATAGTAAGACCTTTTAATATTTTATTTATATATTATATTATATTATATATTATATCCATTTAGAATGTAGACGTTTACACCAGCATGTGGTGTAAGGTGTTGATTGCACTGGAAATATAAATTAACTTTCCGTAGCATTGTCTTTTTTATGATATTGTCCTGAATAAGGAAATGAATATTCCTCCGACTGTTTAAGTTGCTTGTTTTTCAAGGAGCCACTTTGTCAGTGCATCTGTAGAAGGCCTGCGTGTGCTTTTTGTGGGTTAGTCCTGAGGCATTTTATGCACTTTGTAGGCATTTGCAGTGGGGTGTCTGTTTCTGCTTTTTGCTTCTTGGGTTTTGTTGTTACGTAGAAGTGGGTATTCATTTTTCAGCGTTTATTTTGTGTCTGCAACTTTGCTGAAGCTATTTTTTCAGTTAGTTTTTGATGATTCCCTGTAATTTTTCAAGTATACCATCAGATCATCAGCAAACATACGTAGTTTCATCTCCTCTTTACCTGTCTTCATGCCTTTAACTTCTTTTTCTTGTTTTGTTGCTGTGGCTAGCTTTTCTAGAACTACACCAAATGATATATGGAAGAGTGGGCATCCTTGCTTCAGATTAGATAAGTGCTAATGTGTCCCCATTGTATATATTGCAGGCTTTTGGTTTTAGATAGGTATTTTTTATGATGTTAACAAAAGGTCCCTTATCCCTATACTTTGTAGAGATTTTAGTGTAAAAAACTTTGTCAAAGGCCTTTTATGCGTCTGTTGAGCTGATCGTGTAATTTGGGATGTTTTGGTTTGTAATATGATTAATTATGTTTATTGTTTTCCTAAAATGTTTAACCATCATTGCATCCCTGGTATAAATCTTGCTTGGTCATAAGAAGTAATTTCTTGGATAAATTGTTGCAGTCTGTTTGATAGATAGCATTTTGCTTAAAAATTTTGAGTCAGCATTTATTAACAATGTTGGCCTATAGTTTTCCTTCTGGGTTTAATCTTTTTCTGGTTTAGATATTAGGACTGCGTTTTTCTCACAAAGGATTCTGTAGGGTGCTTTCTTAATTTTTGTTTTAGCTTTTTTGCTTTCGGGGAGGGGGAAGGCAGGGCAATTGGGGTTAAGTGACTTGGCCAAGGTCCCGCAGATAGCAAATGTGTCAGGTGTCTGAGGCTGGGCTTGAACTCAGGTCCTCCTGAATCCAGGGCTGGTGCTGTATTCGCTGCACCACCTAGCTGCCCTGAGATTGGATTGTTTAAGAGCTCAAACCTGGCGTTTGAATTGGTGGGGATTTTATATTTTGCGGAATGATTTCTCTGCTTCTTTTGTGTTCTCAGTTTTGTTAGCATATAACTGTACAAAATACGTTCTGACTATTTTTATTTCTTTTGATTTTGTTGGAATTTCATCTTGCTCATTTGCTTTTTTTATTGATTTAATTTTCTATTTTCTTTAATCAGATTTGCCAAAGGTTCATCAATTTTATTAGCATCTTCAAAGAACCAGCTTTTGATTTTCTTTATCTTTTCCGTTTTTATTTCCAGTTAATCTATTTCTCTTATTATTTTATTGAAAATCTCTTTTTTTGGTGCCTATTTTAGGGTTTTTTGATTTATTGGTGCTCTCATTTTAAAAAATGCATATTTAGTTCATTAGTCTTCTCTTTTTCAACTTTGTTAATATGTTTATGGAAATTTTATTTCCTCCTCTAAGGACTGCTTTAACTGCACTTTGGTATATTGTGTTTTCATTATCATTTTCTTTTACATAATCATTAATGGTTTCTTTGATTTGTTATTTGACTCACTCATGTAGTATTTCGTTGTTATGTCTTCATTTGTGTCTGTGTGTTTTGTTTGTCGTACTTGAATCCAATGACTTTTTATTGCATCATGGTTTGTAAAGTAACTTGTTTCTGAGTTTCATTCTTAAACTACACTGTGTCTTGGTGTTTGCAGCCTTTGTTTTGTTTTTTTTCCTAGACATAATCAGTGATTTCTTTCAGTTGGTACTTCATTTTCTTTGTTAACTGTTCACTAGCATGGGTCTCTGCCCCAAGAGACTTTTTCAGTGAACTGGTTCCAAGGGGATTCTGAGCTCTTTCCCTCCTGCTTAGTAGAGTGCTTTACAGGCCCTTTCTTGCGGAGCCCTTTCCTCTAGTGTCCTGGTCCAGTATCCTGTCCAGCTTCTTCAGTTCCTTACTTCTCTAGTCTGGCATTGGCAGTGTGGTTGGGTTGATTTCTGTACTTTTGTTCTCCAAAGTTCTGGGAGGCGGGAGTGTCGGGTGTGGGGTTGAGTTCTATTTCAAGATGAAGCGCGTCCTGCTCTCTTTCTCTATGATCCTTGGTTCTCCTGCAGAGATCTTTTACAGGACAAAATGCTGCTGCTATTAAACTTTCCGTTGCAGCCAGAGTAAACTTCTGGGATTGACACACACTAGAAAGGGGGAAGCAAGCAGTAAGTCCAGGGGTGTGGGGTTAAGTTTTATTGAAAGCTTGTGTATTGGGTCCTTGGGCTGGCAGCCTTGAATGCTGATAGCTTGCTGTGTGGTGGGGAAGGGGATGGGATGTGATAGGCATCAGTATATGGGTTTTTTTGGGGAGAGAGGGTGGCACATAATTCCTCTTTTGGAGAGATTGGAGGGTTAAGAGAGAAAATGTCTAGTCTAGAAGCTTGTTGATAACATGACTCAGGAGCCTTAGAGATTAGTTTTCTCATCTGTAAAAGAATGAGTCAGACCAATTTATCTGTTCCCTTCCACATCTAATTTTTAAGGTGTTATTTTACTTCATTTTTATGATGATTTTCTGAAGACTGGTTGCAAGCTCTCAGTATGTATTAGCTGGTTAGTTCTTGCAAAGTGGTTCGCAAACATGTACCGTGTATCTGTTCTGGTGGTAGTTAGTGCACAAGAGACTCTTTCCTCAGGGTTTTACTTGTGCTCCACTAGAAACTTGTGCATAGCATTTATTAAATACTTACATTTGTCTTTGGGTAAAAACTGTAGTTTACTGTAGGTTACCCCATTCCTTTAGAACCTACAACATGAATCCTACAAATTGGTAGCTGGAAAAATGGTGAAAGTGTTGAGAAAGCAAGTGGCTATTATACCCTGGAAAACATTTTTTCTTTTTTCTTCTAGCATATAATACTATTTAACCCTTAAATAGGATTTTGATGGAAACTGGATAGATTAAAAATTAACAGTGCAAACAGTGGCAAAGCAGCACCTGTTGGTATTAATAGCCAAGTGCAGTATTCTACCAAATGTTCTGAATTGCACTTTCAGTTTTTGTTAAAATTCTTGCTAACAGCCAGATTATTAAAATTTAACTTGATTTTCTTGCCCTTGCCTTAAATTGACTTACTTTATACTTTTTTTTTATCATTTGTTTCTGATTAAACTAGATCTTTATTCTTCTATAACTTAATTTTAGTCATATTAGGCTGTCCTTTAAGTTCAGGCCTGTGCTGTTCAAGTACATAATCATTTCCATGGAATCTGCATATTGTGTGAAGAGTTGGTTGTGGCCCCAAAATTTTAGGGTGTTGTTGAATGGATCTATTGTTATATGGGCAAATAGCATTTCTTACAAGATTTCTGTGGTCACTTTAGGAGAAGTGCGTAATGAAGAGAATGGATACAGCTTGACAAGTGAAGTTACTCACTCATGGCTGTGCTGCAGAGTCAAGGAAGAGACTCGTCCACCTTGGAAGCAGTTCTCTGACACTGTAACTGGAATTTGGGGTCTTTGGCATTTACCTTTCAGACTTTTTATGGAGTCTTCAAACTCACTTTAAAGAACTAAGTTGGCACAGAGTATGGCATTAAGAAGGAACTGTCAGTTGGATGGATTTGCTTTTATTTTTGAGCCTATCCAAAAAAGGTGGAGGAAAGAGTCATTAAATAGTAAGAGTCACAAGTTTTCTTCCAGTGCTGCAATAATCAGAGTCATACTAGATCCTTGCCAGCAGTGTCAGTCAAACACTACAGGCTCAGATGTGAGTGATTCCTCTGAGCATTGTATGCATACTGCCTTCCCTGAGAGAATACTCTTTGAAAGGAGGAACTGTTTTGATTTTTGCCTTTGTCTCCTCAACTGTCTTGCACAGTACCTCCCTGCATGATAAAATTCTTATCAATAAAGTCCTGTTTGTTTTTTTCCCTGCAAGCCTCATATTTGAGGTAGTTGCCTAAACTAATTTGGTCATAGAACATTTTGGGGTTTGAAATGAGTACTTCTGGTCATTTTAAATGTTTATTGGTTTTGAGCTGGATGGGTGACAAAAAAGAAAATTGACCTACAAGTAGTCATTCATTATACATTTGTTGAAATTCTAATGCTTTCATGCTAGGCACTGTTTGAAAGGAAGGTAAATAGAAGAGAGGGAAGTAAGGAAGAAAAGGGCTCTTCCAGGGGCTTTGTCTTGTTGGAGAAATAAAGACTCAAGTGAGTGTTTGTGACTCATGAGAGGGACTTGGGAGACTGTGCTGAGAAGGTAGAGACTGTAAGTAGTGTATTGTAAATAGGTGTATACAGTTGTGAAAACCTGACTTGACAATTCATAGTTACGAAATGGTAAAACATAAAATTATTATTCTTACAAAATAATTTGCCATAGGATTACTTCAAATTCTGAATTCCCTTGGTGCATAGACAATATGGTCTCTTAAAAAAATTAGAAACAGTCTTAAGGTATCCTAAAAGTCTTCAATTTCTGGGATACACAGAATTTAATATAAAGTAAGATTTCCGTGTATATTTCTTCCTTTATTTCAGGCATTTTGGACGTAAATTTTTTTGTGCAAGATGTAATGTAGTCTGAATGGCTTTGGGAGAAGGTTTTATTCTCTGAGAGATGGCTTAGGGTACTGGAAAATTGAGGGTTTTAATTAAGTACTTGTGTTAGATTTTCTGGGACCAAGTTTTCAGGATAGCCTGTTTTCTGGGTCAGCTATTGAAATGTTCATTATGGACTTGATAGTACTGTGGGTATTCTTGTCTCCATCTGGTGTCTGAAGCCTTTGCGTGATTATTTTTTTCTTCTAGTTTCAGTTGAGATGCTAGGAGTGAAAAAGTTTGAATAGATGCCTGAGTTGTACACTTAGTGGTTTATAGATCCTTAGAGTACACCTTGCCTTTTAAATATGTGGTGATCAGACTACTGGGTAGTATTTTAAAATCATGGTAATTTCTTAGTGGAAATAAAAGAAAATCAGGTAGTTTATTTTAGAAAAGAGGATTATCAATTTTGCTACTGAATCCAGAAGCTAATAGGATATAAATGGTAAAGAAAAACAAAATAAGCCTGCTAATTGGACATGGCCTCAAGTCTCTCCTCATTCCAGTCCATATTCCAGTGAGTCAGCTAGCTATCATTTGTTTAACCTCCACTCTGTGCCTGTCACCACACTAAGTTTGGGAGCTACAAAGAAAGGGGAAAAAATAAATAGTCCATTTACTTAAGAAGCTCACAGTCACTTAACACTCCATATCTTATCATTGTGCTTTTGCATTGGCTAAACCCATACTTGGAATGCATTTCCACCTCCCCCCTACTACTTCTTCTACTTCTTCTTCTTTTTTTTTTTGCTTTTTGGAGGGGAGAATGCAGGGCAGTTGGGGTTCAGTGAGTTGCCCAAGGTCACACATCTAGTTTTGTTGTTAAAGTGTCTGAGGCCGGATTTGAACTTGGGTCCTCCTGACTCCAGGGCCGGTACTCTATTCACTGTACCACCCAGCCACTCCCTCCCCCACCTTCTTGAGAGTCGTTCCATGCATTTATTTTCTGTTCACATAATTATGTACATGTTGTTTTCCCTGACAGAATATAAGTTCCTTGTGGAGTTAAAATTGTTTTACTTAGCACATAGTAGGAATGTAATGAATATTTTGTTGATTGATTTCCACTAATGCATGATTTCCTCATTGTGGAGTTGAGATTTACACTGGTGGAAGGAGTAACGACACTGATAGAACAGTTTTTTTAAATATTGAAGAAATATTTTCTAGTAGTATTCCACTATAGGTAAGCAGCTTAGTTGGGTGCAGTTACTGCATAAGACAGCTAGCTCCATTTTGTTCAATTGGAGAACCTTATTAAGGCATTTTTGATCAAATGACACTTAAATTTTTGGTGAAGTTTAAGACCTTCACTTGTTGAATGTTTGTCCCTAGCTATAGTTGTCATTTTTGCAGCCTGTGGGCAGAACACTAATGGCCTCCCAGAGTAAGGTATACTCCAGTCTAAAGGAAAGGTTAGAAAGTACTAAGATTGAAACTAACATTAATCCAGGTACCCTGTGATGTATCCGATAAGCTCTCTATGGGAAAGTTTACTTAAAGAGTAACTCTTTTCTTGTTGTGTAATTTAGTGTTGGGTTAAGATCTTTCCATTTTTCCTCCTGTTTTCTTTATCCTCAGAAAACAAGTTTAAATGTCAGTGAAAAATATTCCTTAAGTTTGGAAATTGATATGTCAGCATGTTGAACAGAAGAGTAATGTCTTAAACAAATACATTCAAAAGTAATTTTGCTTGGATTCTAGAAAAGGATGTATTGAGGAGTAAGAATTTGTCAGTATTTCTGCAGTATTTTAAAAGGAAGAAAAAGGAATACTTTGACTAACAGACTTGAAACAGATGTTTTGGTTAATGAGACAGGACAAGTTTTCATTATAAATGAATAAATCAGCTTTGAAAAATAAAATAAGCTACAGAATTTGGGAGAAGATCAGGACTTCTGATACTGAATTCAGTACCTTCTGATACTGAAATTGGAATTAGCAATCTCTAGTTACAGGCAAGTGTTATTGTTGTTCGTTTGTTTCATTCATGTCCAATTCTTTGTGACCCCACATCAAGTTTTCTTGACAAAAATACTCGAGTGGTTTGCCGTTTCTTTCTCTAGCTCATTTTACAGATGAAGAAACTGAGGCAAACAAGGTTGAATGACTTGCCCAGGGTCACACAGCCAATAAATGTTTGAGGTTGGATTTGAGCTCAAGTCTTCCTGACTCCATCTAGCTGCCCTAATTATAAGCAATAACATCTTTCCAAAAGATCAGGAGTTTCCACAGGATTTTAGTTACTATGAAATTGAGTCAACAGTCCCCACCTTAAAGACACTTGCCATACGACTTGAGTTCTGTCTGAATTGAAAGCAAACTTCAGTAATTAGGAAAGGAGATATGTGAATGTTACATTCATATAAGATAGCAAGAATCCATTTTTATAGAAATTAATGCTTCCTTTTTCTTTGTAGTTTTAAAAATCATCAAATTGAGTTCCCACTTTGTTAATCTTAGAAGAAGATACATTAAAATTAGGTAGAGACTCTGCTCAAGGATTTTTATTGCTGGTGAAAGCTGTTTAAACCCATAAGATAAGAAATGGTTATCTATGTCTTTCTAGCTAACCTTGAAATTATATTAGCCTATTCTGGTTTAATATTTACATTTAAATGAATGAAAATATGCACTAATTTTTTACATATGGGCATTCCATTACTCATGGAAGTGATGGAACTGCCCTCCTTCGCTGCCCTCCACTCCCTCTGCCTTCTTCCAGTGCCTTTATCCCAAACAACTATTTTAATACCTGCTCTGCTTCAGAGTTTTCTTTTGTAGGAAGGGATTTTTGTCTGTTACTAATATCAGAAGGTAAAAGAAACCTTTACCATTTGAAAAATAATTTTTTAGGCTCTGTATCTCAACCAAGAGTTGCTACTGAAGCATCTTTAGACTTAATTTTTTAGTTATAATTTACACAAAAGCAAAAAAGATTTTAACACACTATTATTGTAAATAGAAGTTTTATGGTTATCATAGCTACACAAATTTCATAGTACATATCCCTCATTTTAGCTAGAGCCTTCTATTTGTTGGGTTTTTAGTTTGATTTTTGACTATTTAATTCTTGAGTTTTAGAATAATGAGGTTTTTGGGTGGGGGTGGTTTTTTGGATTTTTTCCCTTCAATGTAATTGAAACCTTTCCAGTCAGTTTGTATACAATTATTAAATACCTGTTATGTGCCAGTCACTGTACTAGGGATAAAAGAAACAGAGTCCCTACCTTCAAAGAGCTTACAGTCTAATGGGGGAAATAAGAAGCAAACAAATTTGTTCAAACAAGCTGCATACAGGATAAATAGGAAATAATTTTTAAAATTAAAAAAATGTAAGATAATTTTTTCATAATTTCCATTTTCTTTCATTTTGACCAGCCTTTCCTATTTTTTTCTTCTTACTTACTTAAGACAGACCTTAGGACCTATAGGTCTTTGGCCCTAAGAATAATATATACATTCACACATAAAAGTTTATAAAGTGAGGGTTAGAGAATGTAATCTTCCAAGTATTTATACTCAAATGATAAAGCTTTGAAAATGAACACAGTATGCATTTGACTCTGATGTTTTCCTTTTTTATGATATTGTTTTCTTAAACAGGGAGGTTTTGCCAAGAATTCTGTTTCTTAGAATTTTGTTATATCTGAAATTTCCCCTAGTTTTGTGATTTTGAAATGCTTTTTTAATACAATTTGATTTCAGAGATATTTCCCAATGAAAACTCAAACAAAACCCCCAATAAAGTACGTTCTTTGAAAATAGTATATTGTTTACCAAAAAAGAGAGATGTATTTTACTAACTGGACGATTACGTTTGATCAGAAATTTTTTGTGTCTTAATGTTGACTTTCTTTGGGTAGTCTCTCTTATTTTGGTTCTGCTTTCCCCTTCACTTCATATAATTCTTCTCATGCTTCTTTGAATTTTTCAGTTATAATTTCTTTTGGCATAATACTATTCCATTACATTCATATGCCACAGCTTGTTTAGCCATTCCCCATTTGTTGGGGATATATTTTGTTCCTAGCCTTTTTTTATCTCAAATAATACCATTACGAACAATTTTTTACATATGGGCCTATTTTTTTAAATGCAGAGTGAATCAACAAGCACCAGAAAAACAGAATACACAAATGACAACAGCATGATAAACAGAGCAGCAACAACAAAAAAAGACAACTGTGAGATTATAGAGACTGAACTGAACTTGTCCCAGAGAAGAGATAAAAAATGCACCTCCCTTCCTTTCATTCCGAAGTAGGGGAATATGGATGTGGGACATTACTTGTGTTGTCAGGTTTGGTTAATGTGTTGGTTTTCCTATGCTGATTTTTTCTCCCTTACACCAGATAACTTTTTGAGTAGGAAAGGAGGGAGGAATACATTCAGAAATGAAGATACTGTAACAATAAATATGAATAAAAATTTTAAATGGAAAAATTACAGCTTGGTTCGTCTTTCCATAAAAAGAATATTTCAGCCTTTTTACAACTGACGTCCATATAAGTCATAATTTTAAAAAAATTGGTTAAAATTAATTGCCATGGTGCAATATGATTGTCACAGTTCATTAGCTCTGATTTCTAATAGTGTTGCCTCTGCAGATTTGTAAACTGTAATGTCAGGTTGAATTAATTGTCTTTCATGTTTCTTTTGTATCTAAACTCATTTGATCTTCTACCAGACTCCTTCCTCCTTCGGCCTTACATGGCTCCTTAATTTTAGAAGCTATTTGTTTGGGATACTTTTAGCTCTGTTACTGTGTTCATTTAAATCCTCACAACTTCATAAGTTAAGCAAGGTAATAAGGTGGATGAGAACATACCTATGGTGAATGGAATTTTATTTTTGTATTGGCAGTTTCTCTTGTAGAAAACCCAGCAAAATTGACTTAGTATCATTCTTTTTATATTTCCAGTTAATTATTGAGTTCTCTTGCTTATTGAAATCTC
The DNA here is from genome assembly GCA_028627135.1 of Pseudochirops cupreus. NCBI lineage: Eukaryota > Metazoa > Chordata > Mammalia > Diprotodontia > Pseudocheiridae > Pseudochirops > Pseudochirops cupreus. The sequence goes on along the minus strand of CM053581.1, from coordinate 491,159,772 downwards.
TCTCAGTTTAGTACTTTTCTTACCTCTTCCTACTGTCCTCACCCTAGAAAAACAGAGTGATCTGTTGCCTGCACATCCATGCAGTGCCCTCCCTGCCTGAGATCTTTTATCTAATTAGCTAGCTCACATGTCCTAGTAAGCCAGTAAATCTTAACCACTTGCCTTTTACTACACTTAATTCACTGCCACCAGTTATTATGCTAGCTGTATGGGATGCAATAAATAAATGCAAAAGTGTATGTGACTTGCACACATAAAAATTTCTGCCAAAAGCAGAAGTTAACATTCTCTGGCACAATGTAGTACAACCATGAAATGAAAAACCCTAGCTCTGTCCTACCTCTGCCACGTAGACTCATTTTTCTGAGCCTTACTTCTCTCATGTGTAAGATCAGGAGTTTGAGTAAATAATCTCAAGGTCAGTTCTAAGATGAATGATTCTGCTTCCGGTTATTTTCATATCTCTTTCCAACAGTTGCTTTGTCTTCTGAGGTAGTCTTCATTCCTCTATTCTCTTTGCCGACTCTAATCCATCTTGTACATCTCTGAATTTTTAAAATAAATGCCTTTTATTGAATTATCCCCTACTCAAACAAAATAAAATCCAAACTTTGTAACCTGACATTTCGTGAACCTCTACAATTTGGCCACATCTACTACTGTTGCTTTTCAATCTCCATTCCCTCTCCAGCGCTCTACCTGCTCTAGCCATAAGTGCTGTGGTCGCTTACCATCCTCATCACAAGAAGGTTTCTTGAGAACCTCAAACCCCCTTTAACATGTTCTTCAGCTTACTGTTAGAGGAGAAAAGAGGGAACTCATTGCATTCATAATGGTCAAAGGGACTTGGGCACTCGAGGGGAAGTAAGCCATTAGAAATTATGCTGACTGGTAACCCAAAACTATTTGGTTTAGGGAATTAAGAAACTAGTATAGAGTTTAGGTGATATGAGTCTAAAATTGAAAATGATTGGTTTTCCCTTAAAGAAAATTTTAAAAATCATTTTAAATTTCAAAAGTATAACATTAAAAATGATAACGAGGAGGAAAAAAAAACCCTTACTTTCAGTCTTTGAAGATTTGTGGAGGGGGAAGTGAATGGGCCGCAGATAGTACTGAACTTTTCTGACTTATCATACCTTTCTGTTTTGAGAACTCTTCTGTTTCTTTAATGGTGAACCTATTTGTACTATAATGAGAGAATTTAATTTAGTTAATGGTGATTTTTTTTTAAGGAATCTCAACTTTGGTTGATAGATTTAATAATCTTAGTTGTGGTTGACTTAGATTTAAGAACCTCAATTATTGTTTAAAGGTTCTTTTTCCTCAGTTTTATCTCCAGTAGATTTTTTGCTCTTATAAAGTTGAACTAATATTTGTTTAGAATGAAGCCATGTTCATCAGAGGTGCATTTGCCGTTTCAGTAAGCTGGAAATGAACCAGTTCTATATGCCATAGGTGAAAAATTTTAACTTTCAAGGTATCAGAATAGTTCATATAGGTCTGTAAATCTAACTTCATAGGTCTATCTGGATATGTACTAACAGATAGATGGAAAGGGATATTCATTGAAAAGAGTGTTATAAAATTATTGAAGTGCAAAAAAAGTTCTGTAATGTTTTTATTAAAATGGCTAATTTCCCTTTCTCATTAAGCTTTCATTCCTATTTCTTTAAATCTTTTTTCCTGAAATGGTCATTAAAAGTTTAGGGAAAGGATGAGACTACATTTAGTATCTTTGATGTTTTCCTATGGCTCTGGATAACCTGTTGTAGAATGTTTTGAGGAGACTTTCTCCCAAAATTCCATCAGCTAAAATTTCCCCCATTGGCCTATAGATTCAAAGCAACAAATGTTATGTTACTTGAAGAGTGATTAAGTGGTCCTCTTCTTTTAGCATGAAGTGATTTATAAGTTTAGCTCGTTAGCATTTTAGATCTTGAAGTTATAATACGTAAAACTGTCCAATTTTGATACCTTCTCAGTTGGAGCAAAAAAGGAAAAAACTAAGTACTTACTGTGTATGAGGTACCATGCTAAGTGCATTACAGTTATTTCATTTTGATCCCCCCATTAACCCCAGCCCTTTGATGTAGATACTGTGAGGTAGGTACTAGAATTATTCCTGTTTTCCAACTGAGGAAACTGAGGCAGAGGTTAAGTGACTTGCTCAAGGTTAGCCTAGTGCCAATAAGTGTCTGAGGCTGGAATAAACTCAGGTCTTCTTACTCTCCAATTCTAGTGCTCCCTGTCCTGTACCACCTAGCTGCCTCAGATTGTGGGAAAGCAGATATTGAGTGTTTAACTATGGGAAGAGGAGCCAAAGACATTTTGGTAGATATAAAAATAGGTTATTTTTATATATATATAAGAAAATGTGGTTATATTAGTCAAAGCAAATAATCCCCTATTAACCAGCCTCCTGACTCAATATATTTAATTCTGTATATGGCAGAACTATATGTGCTAGGGGATAATATCTAAGGGAAATCTTCATTTCAGTCAAGTAGTACTTGTCTGTTAAGGGTGGATATCACTGAGATATTGTGGGTGACTTACTTTGCTTTACTTACTTAAATTTAGGGGCAGAAAATCCTAACATGAAATAAGAGTTGTAACTAGCTGTTTTGACACCTGTTTTAAGCAACAAAAATAATGACATAAAATCAAATTTTAAAGAAATGCACTTGTTTGGGGAAGACGCAAAGTTTCGGAAGAGACAAAATCTTTGAGAATGCTATTATGCTATACTCTGAATAATTGCCAACTTCTGAACTTTAGGACTAAGTTGTAGATTGCCTAGCTATAACCTACCTTTCTTGGCTACTGCTCCTGTTGCCTTATACCTATCTACATCAGGCCTATCCCTTCCTGTCCTTATCTGAATCTACTTTATCCTTCCATTGTGCCCCCAGAATCCGCTTTCTGAACTTAACACATTTCCCTGCGTAGTAGACATGTGCTCTCTCCTGAGAAATTATTTTATGTTTTAAAAAAAGTTCTTTTTGGATGTATATGCTATTGCCTCCAGGGGAATGTACCTCATGAGGGAAGAAATGTTCTCATTTTTGTCTTGGTATCTCTAGTACCCAGCATAACGTTTAGCACGTAGTGTTTAATAAATCTTTATTGAATTGAATTAACAGTGTTATTTCATGGTTTACAGACATATGACATCACTAGAATAGCGTTCTTATTGAAAAGATGGACTTCTGTTCTAGGTGAAAGCTAAAGGTCATTAAAAGAAGTTGCAATTTTCTAAAAGTGACTCTTTTCCTTGTTCAGTTTTGGGCTCAGCTTGCTAGTTTGTAGCATCTGTTGAAGATTTATTTACTGGTGAACTTCATATCGTATTATATTATATTGTATTATAATACATTATATTAGAAAGTGTATATATGATATCCACATTTGTAACTCCTTGTATGTATATATGCTTATATACATGCATGTATGGAAATACATGTGTGTCTGTACTGGAATTTATATCTGTATCTGTCACTCTTATTTCTGTCTATATCTATCTCTACCTAACTTCATAGCACATCTTGAACAATGATCATTCTTCATTCACTTGGTTTTTCCTCTTTAATCAACTCCAGTGGTTTTCTTCTGTCTCCAGGATCAAATATAAAATCCTTTTTGGTTTGTAAAGCATTCCAAAACCTGGCCTTTCCTTACTTTCCAGGCTTTTTTTTTCTTTTCAAGTTTTCTTACACCTTACATCTCTGCCATGTACTTTGCAATCTAGTGACACTGGCCTCCTTGCCATTCCATAACTCCAGGTGTTTTCACTGACTATGCCCCATTGCCTAGGACTCTCTCCTTACGCATCTCCTCTTCCTTGCTTCCTTCAGTCTCAGCTAAAGTCTCACTTTCTATAAGAAACCTTTCCTGAATTGCCTTATAGCTAATGCCTTCCTTCTGTTTTTTGTTTCTGTTTCATCTTGTATATAGCTTGATGGTACAGAGTTGTTTGTGTGTTGTCTTCTCCTTGAGACCGTGAGCCCTTTAAGAGCAGAGATTGTGTTGTTTCCTTTACTTGTATCACTAATGCTTAATACAGTGACCTGCACACAGTAGGTAATTAATAAATGCTAGTTGACTGACTGAATAGTCAGGTCATAAGTAGAATGATTATGGCACAGTGATTAAGAGTCAGCCACATAGTATAGAGGGCAGCTAGGTGGTGCAGTGGATAGAGTGCTGGGCTTAGAGTCAGGAAGACTTATTTTCTTAGGTTCAAATCTGGCCTCAGACACTTACTAGCACTGTGATCCTAAGCAAGTCTGTTAACCCTATTTGCTTCAGTTTCCTTATGTGTAAGATAAACTGGAGAAGGAGATGGCAAAACATTCCAGTATCGCTGCCAAGAAAACCTAGATGGGCTCACAAAGAGTCAGATGCACCTAAACAGTAACGGAGGATTATGGGAAGTATTGACTGAATGACAGACATAGCGCAGTGGATAATGTGGGACTTGGAGTAAGGAAGACTTGTGTTTGAAAGTCTGCCTCAGACATTAGTTGTGTGACCCTGGACAGATCACTTACATCTTCTATGTTTTAGTTTCCTCATCTTTTAAAATGGGATTAATAATAGTCCCTCTTCCCAGGGTGGGAGGTGAAGAGGCATTAAAGCATTTGTTGAGTTATATATATAACCTGTATAAAGCACTTTGCAAACCTTACAGCCTTATATAAATGCTGTTATTTTTGCTGCTGTTGTGATTAATATTGTTATGGCTCTTGGCAAAGCCGATGAAATCAGTATGTCAATACAATGATAATAGCTAACATTTATGTAGCACCTCCTCTGTGCCAGGCACTTCACAAATTCTGTCGCCTCTGATCCTCATAGCAGTCGTGGGAGGTGGTGCCCAGAATCATATTGCAGCTGATTGGCAGAATTGGGACCAGAATTTTTCTACTATGCCATGCTCCCTTTAAAGGAACACATTTTATTAGCTGCTGGATTAAACTGTTTGCAGGGTTTGAAGATGGAAATTCTCTAAAGGACCTAAACTTTTCACTTGGATTTCAGTGAAGGTATAAATACTGGCAACAAATTACTGTATGTCTCAATTCATAGGACTCTTGTAATTATGTACTTCCTATTCATACCATCTTCTCTTTTATAAGATTCAAATAACATTTCTAGTAAGTCTTCATGACTTCTCTTGGAAATATGAGGGGTAGTTCTGTCATTTAATACTAAACATGGATACTTTTCCTTAACCCTCAATATCAGCATTGAAAGCAAACATGAAGTCACAATCCTAGGAGGACTCAATGAATTTGTAGTGAAGTTTTATGGACCACAAGGAAGTAAGTGTATGTCTTTTCTCAATGTAATCCTGCTTATACTAACTGACTTTCAGATAAAACAAAAGCAACATGCATGAAATCTGTCTCTTGCAGATTTTCTTGTCATATGTCTTTCAACTAAAATCTTACTTTGAAAGTAAATTAAATATTAATACTAAAATTGATTCCTTATGCCTATAAAACTAGTTTATTGATCAGTAAAGCATTTATGAAGGACTTAGATATCAGGCATTGTACAAGGCACCGAGGATAAAAAATCAAAAGTAAGATAGTCTCTTTCCCCAAAGGAGCTTACATCCTATTAGGGAGAGACAGCATATTCACAGAGACATATTCACAATAAATAGAGAGTGGTTTTGGAGTGGGATGCTAGTAAGTGGGAAAAGCAGGAAAGGTATTTTGAAGGAGGTGGCATTTGAACTGAGCCTAGAAGGGAGCTAGGGGTTTCAAATAATAGAGTTGAATAGAGTGAACATTGCAGACATGTGGGACAGCCCATGTAAAGGCATGGAGGTAAAAGATGGAATATTATGGATGAGGGAATAACAAGTAGACAGGGTTGAGCATAGAATTTCTGAAGGAGATTAATGCATAGTCAGTTCCTAAATATATCTTGGAGATAAATTGTGAAAGGCCTTAAATATCAGTGGAATTTATATTTTGTTGTAGATTCGGTGGGGTAAGCCTAAGCTCCTTGAGTAAGGGAGTTACATGGTCAGAACTTCATTTTAGAAATATCAATGTGGAAGATGAATTGTAGAAGGGAAAGACTAGATTCAAGGAGACTACAATGAGGAGGCTCTTGCTGTGGTGTAAGTGGAGGAGATGATGGCCTTCACTGAGGTGGTTGTGACAGGAATTGAGGAAAGACATGTAGAAGATGTTGAAGTAGAATCAAGGAAATTTGGGAGTTGATTGAGTATTGGGGGTAGGGGTGAAGAGAATGGTGAATGAACATGAAGAGTTGAGCCTGGGTTACCAAAAGTTGCCTGTGTCTTGAATGAAATAAGGACTTTAGAAGGAAAGGTCAATTTTGGGGAAAAATGAGTTTGGTTTTGTCTCTGTTGAATTTGAGATGCCTATTGGATATCCAGATGGACATGTCAAACATGTGGCTGGAGATGGAGAATTGGAGTTCAGTAGAGAGATGAGGACTGCATATTTAAATTTGAAAGTCATTTACATAGAGATGATAGAACCATGGGAGCTGATAATAAAGAGCACTATGCTACACTTAATCCATAGGATGTAGGGTGTATTTAGTACTGTAAGAAAGACCAGCTAGGATTGGTCAGACAGGCAGAAGATCCTTTTGACAGAGCAGTTTGACAAAAACCCAGAGAGGTTGAAGTATGCAGAAGATGAGAAGATGGTTAACAGTGAGAAATGCTCCATAGAAGTAAAGGGAAGGGGAATCTGAGAAAAGGGCATTTAGAAGATTTTTGAGATGTGATAAGGATTTTACAGTTTCACATACAATTCTGGCTTTTAAATTTTGTTGCAGTTATATGCTTAATTTATATTAAAACAAAACATGATGTAATATGTTTTTCTTTTACAGCACCATATGAAGGTGGAGTGTGGAAAGTTAGAGTGGATCTTCCTGATAAATACCCTTTCAAATCCCCATCAATAGGTATGCAATAATCCAATTTTTTCTTTAAAGGTTTTGGAGCTCATAAGGAGAGAAAAACATTTGGAAGGCTGTAACTTGTGGAAGTTAATTTATTCTAATAATAGTTACCCGAGTGAGTCTTTTTCGTTGTTGTTTTTACTTAATTAGTGACTCCGTAAATTTTTTGTAAAGGGGGTAGGGCATTTTAAGACATTATTTGCTTTTAAGATGACTCTTAGGACTAAGGTGATACATTTACTCCTTTTCTTCTCTCCTAAGGCATGTTAAGGAGTTCTGAGGCTGAAGGTACTTAGGAATATTTTAGAGACCTTCTTTGAATAATAAATGCATTAATTAAATTTCAGTTAAAATGGCAAAATATGCAATTTATTACTTTGGCATAGCATATTGTCAGAATTCTAATCTTGTAGGCCTGTAATTTCTCCATAAGAAGAACTTTTAAAAATTGTCTCTCTGGTCAGAGTTTTTAGTAGCATCATCACTCCTTCCAGTTTAATTTTTTTTTCCTCCCATTTTGAAGACTTGGATTCAAATCCCACCTTTGACGCTTAATGGCTATGTGGCCAGGGCCATGTCATTTAACCTTTCTATGCCCAAGTTTTCCTCATCAGCAAAATGAGGGGTTTGGATTCAGTGATTTTTTTTCTTTTTGAAGGGGGGAAGGCCGGGCAGTTGGAGTTAAATGATTTGCTCAAGGTCACACTAGTAAGTGTGTCAAGTGTCTTGAGGTCAGATTTGAACTCAGGTCTTTCTGACTCCAGGGCCAATGCTTTCTCTATTTACTGTGCCACCTTACCAGCCCGGATTCAGTGATTTCTTAAGATTCCTTCCAGCTCTAAATCTCTGATCCTGTCATTCCTATGATTTTTATCTTTATCTATGATGCTATTAACATTATTAAAGGGCTTGGGCATTATAATGAATAACAACCATTTATGGTACCTATATGAAAGATGCACTTTTAAGTATAATTTTTGAATTGTAGAGTGGTAGGACCTTATTTGGCTTTGGGATGACTCTTCCTTGTCAAATTGGGGGG
>CM053581.1:491106980-491151270 GCA_028627135.1 Pseudochirops cupreus | reverse complement strand
AACATTCTTATTTCTCTTCCCAATTTTTCTTCCACTTCTCTTATTTGGTTTTCACAATCATTCTTCAGCTCATCTCTAGCTTTAAGGCAATCTTCATGTTTATTGGAAGCCCCTGGTGGGGGAGCTCTGGCTGTGCTGTCCTGCAGCTCTCTCTGCCTTGGTCCTTCTTTTCTTCAAAGAAGGAATCTAGGGTTTGGTTGCTGTTCTTACCCTGCTTCTTATGCTTATTCTTACTCATGGTTGGTCAGTCCGTGATTTTTTTTTTAAATCTCTGTGGGTCTCTGCTTCCAGAAGGGAAAGCTCTGTCCCAAATCGCTGGGGTCCTCCCGGCTCCCGTAGCTCTCAGGAAGGTGCTGGGTCCCTTTCCCACTTCCAGCTCACTGGATAAAGAAGACTCACAGGGCCAAAGCCCAAGACCGCGATCCGGATCCAGAGAGCACTTGGCCTCTGAACGATTGCTTTGTCCCCCTGCAGTCTGCAGGCCAAGGGCGCGGAAGCTGCAATGCGGAAGGCGGGTGCAAAACCTCTGCCTTTCACTTTCCTGCCCTGGAGGTGTTTTGGCCGGACCGCTTTTCTCCCAAGACCTTGCAAGCTCCACTCACCTAGTTCTGAACACTGCCGCAGCTGCCGCCAATCCGCTCACCCGAGGCTCCTCGGCTCCTCGGCTCCTCTAGTCCAGCCGCCCCCGGGACTCAGCCAGGGCTTCAGGCCAGGCTGGTTTTCGGTTCGCAGTGCTGATATGGTTGCTCGTAGCCGAGCTGACTTTAGTGGAAAGTATATTTGTGTGTGTTTTGGAGTTCTAGGATTAGTTTAGAGTCATATTTTATGCGTATTTTGGGGTGGCTATGTGAGAGCTGCGATATGTTGCTGCTGCTACACCGCCATCTTGCCTCCGCACCCCGGGGAAAAAATTTTTTAAAAAAATTATAGAACACTAAAAGCACTTTCAGAATAGGAAAGACAAAAAAAAAATAACATTCAAACACAATAAAACCATTGACTGAGCCGGAAAGGGAGGCTGTGGATCTAGGCTAAAAGAGGCTAGGAACCACAGGAATGACCAATATCATGAGATAATTGTATAGCTGATGCAAGATGTCATAGAGTTCAGGAAGGGTGGGTTCTCTGAGAAGTGGTGTTTCTCTAAAGGGTTTTGATCCCAGACAAGATGCCCCTGGACAAAAGGCTCTTAGTCTTGACCATCTGCCTCTGCTTTAGGCTTATGGCTAAGTCCCAAGCTCATGGCATTTTTATCTGAGGTAGATGGGGCCAGGAAAACCAATCCTCACTAGGCAGATTCAGCATTCTCCCTTCTAATTCCTTCAGCCATCAGAAATATTCTTAATTAAAAGGCCAGGTAATTTGTTTTAAAGAACCTTTTGAAAAACACACACATGTTATGACTTGGAAAATCCTACTGCTAATTCAAAGAATAATTTAATTTTTTAGTTGAATTTTCTCCAAGTTATTTTGAGAACTCATACCTCTCACTAAATAAAAGGGAAACAGTGGTATAGATAAATGAATTGGTACTTTTCTCACTGTCCCAGTACCTCTCATTCTTAGTCATTAATCTGATGAAAGGCAGGGAAATAGAAATCAGTCTTTGTGAAGACTCCTAAAGCATAGGATTAGTTAAATTAATTTCAGCTAAACTATTCAGCACTTAGTAAGTACTGATGTGCAAGGCCTAGGTTCTAGATTCAGTCAACCCTTAACTTTCCTGGGGAAACAGTGGGAAAGTAAAAAAGTAGAGTGTTGAAACATTGAACTATGGAAAATAGGGAGTTAGGTTCCCCAGCCACCAAAAACTGTAATCTTTCATAGCCATCAGCTGTAGCAGATATTCTGGCACAAAGTTTATTTAACACCTTTATGTTTTCTCTAAGCCTCCTCACTGACGGGTTGGGCTTATAGCCCAAAGGACTTGTACTAAGCTTTGGGGGCATATTTGCAACACAGTTTTGAAGGTGAGCAATGGTGAAAGCGTGGAGAGATGTTTAGGATGATGGGGGTAAAGAAGATTAAAGCACCTGGTCGGATACCCCCCACTCCACAAACTTGCACACGTTGTACCTCTCCATTTTTTTTCTCTATTCCACATAGCCTGAATGTGCAGTTGCCAACTCGAAAATGAAAATGAGGTTACTGATAAAATTGCAGGCATGCTTGAAGTCATGAAAGTTAAATGAATGACTGTTGAAGATTGACTGTACTTTCTTTTGAGTCATCTGATAGGCCTTTAAATGGTTCTTTTTCAATCTCTTAATCTCTGTTGATATGTGACTGAGGGTACAGAGAAAACTAACTACAATGTCTTTAGTTGATTTTTTTTAAAGACAAATTAGTTAGCTCCTAATTTACATAATGTTATAATCTAGATGTCTATAAATCAGTTGTGTTTTAATGTAGATGCCTTTATTGGGCTAGATGGGTTCTTATACGTTAGTCTGGGAATCTGTGAAGCCTTTGAGACATTATTTGGATGGGAAGGTTTGTATGGTGATAAGAGGAAACAAACTGAGACAACATTTGTGCCCCCATTCCTTCAGTCAGAGAAGGCAACACTCATTTCCCTGCCAGAAGCAAGTTTCCAGCTTGGTGCAAGTTGTCTTACATGTGTGCAAAGGTGGCCTGTAAGTCAGGTACCTTTTAATATCTTAAGGGGGTGCCTGCAATTTTTGCATTAAGGCAAAGAATGAATAGAAGTTGAGCAAACCAATTCACGCATTCTGACCAGTAAGAGACTCTGCAACAAGGCACCATTTTAAACTCTGCTATCTCTAATCAAAGCCATTTTGCTGTAGAACTTCAGAGAGGCTGTTTGAAATAACACCTTAGGAAATTCTTAGATTTTTGTGTGGAAAAGACCCTACCATAACTATGGAAATGAAGAAACAACAAAGAGGAAAATGTTTAGGGCACCAGACATAAAAAGTTGTCGGTTTAACTGAGGGTTATTCATGGATGCATAGACAGATGAATTACCTTCACTGTGAGCTATTAGTCGTTCTATTGCTGCCTTCTGTCAACAATACTTAACTGATTACTCATCATGTACTGATCACTGTGTTGGGCCATTGTATAATCCTTTCCTTTATAAAGGAAAATAATCATAGGAAGGAATATATTTTGAACTGTATGTTCTTTTGAGCTTCATCTTTTTAAAATTTTGTTGGCATATGTGTACACTCGGTCACATTTTTGACATAACATGTCAGGGGTACATTTATTGTCATAGAAGAGAGTCACTTTAGGATTGAATTTGTGACTGTAGCCCTAGTAACATTATACTTTAACCTTTGAACATGTACAGAGAAATTCAGTGTTCCTTCTCCCAAACGATCTAATTATGATGATGAATGAGTCATACAGAGAACAACCTCAATTAATGAGACTTCTTGTACTACCATGTGCTGAGAAGTTAGACTAATGTTAAATTGATTAGATAGACTTTGAGGTACCTTCCAGCTCTGTTTCTGTGTTCTGTGACTCCATATAATCATGGAGTAATTTTAGGAACTTTCTCTGAGTAACTTTTTCAAAGTATTTACTAAAGCATATAGTACTATCAGGACAATTCACAGAATCTTGAGAGTCTTGTGCTAGATGTGTTAAATTGAGAATCAGGAATGTCAGGTACTACTGGGGAAATCTTACTTAGCATGATGGATTTTAATTGACTGCAGAGAGTTGAAAGGTATTTCTAAATTAAAATTGAATCGGCAAATAAACTGAAAACAGCAGTTATTCTTCAGCAGACAGAGTGTGACACCAAGACCTAAAATTTAAGTTTCTGAAGCAATCTTGGCGTTTGTATTTTTTTTTAAATTTATTTATTTACTTTTTGTTAACAACATTCAGTTCCACAATCCTTTTGAGTTTCAAATTTTCTCTCCCTTCCCTCCCATGGCTGCATGGAATCAAATATAGGATCTACAAATGCCTTCACATTAAACCTTAGTCAGGTTGTAAAGAAGGGTTATAATCAATGGAATGAACAGTGAGAAAAGAGGAAACAAAACAAGAAAAAGAGAGAGAGCCAGTAGTTTGCTTCAATCTGCATTCAGACTCTGTAGTTCTTTCTTTGGATGTGGGCATCTCTTTCCTTCATGAGTGTTTTAGAGTTGTCTTATAACCTTGCATTGCTGAGAGGAGCCCAATCTATTGAGGTTGGTCATCGGTGTTTGTATTTCTAATGACTACAAAAGCTAGACTAACTAGACGTACTATTTCATCTGTAAACTATACTTAACTTTAAACATAAAGCAAGATTGTCAACTAGGATCTTAGAACTCAGTTTATTTTCTACAGATTCTATGGCTGTTCAGTGATTTGGCTACACATGCAGAATGCGTGTGTGTATGACAGCTGCATTATCAACTAGCTACTTTATGGTGAACTAAAGTTTCACTGTAATTATTAGCAAAATAGAATTACAATAAAGGCACATTGAAAAAGAGTTACAGGCGAAGTAACATTAAATGGATTTCTGAAAAGCAATAGCCCGAGATGACTAGTTAGTCAGAAATAGTATGTCTCTCTCTTTTTTTTATGCAAAGGTAGAGAAAAGAATGTGGGGGAGTCTACAAATAAATATTTAGTATCACCAAGATTACAGTTTTTATGTGGACACATAGGTACATCAGTCTTTTCAACTCTACCCAACTACCCAGGGTAATTAGTTTTGTGAAAACACGATGTTATGTCTTAAGGATTCACTTGAAGTCATTAAATAGAATTGCATAATGATAATGTTGAACTTTTTCTTTTAAAATTTATTTAGTATCCCCCCCCCCCACAGTTACATGTAAATATAATTTTTAACTTTTATTTTTAAAACTTTGAGTTCCAAATTCTCTCCCTTTTTCCCACTCCCCCTCATTGAGACGGCAAGCAATTTGATACAGGTGAAAAATGTCCATATTAGTCATGTTGTGAAAGAAAACATAGACCAAAAAAAAAGAAAGCCTCAAGAAAAATAAAATAAGTATGCTTAAATCTGTATTCGGACACCACCAGTTCTGTCTTTGGGGATGGATAGCATTTTTCATAGTAAGTCCTTTACACTTGCCTTGGATTATTGTATTGCTGAGAATAGCTAAGTCTTTCACAGCTGATCATCTTATGATACTGCTGTTACTTTGTACACAGTACATTTCACTTTGTATCAGCTCGTGTAAGTCTTTTCATGTTTTTCTGAGGGTATCTGGCTCATCATTTCTTATAGCACAGTAATATTCCATCATAATCACATAGCACAATTTATTCAGCCATTCCCTAGTTGATGGACATCCCCTCAGATTCCAACTCCCTGTTACCAGAAAAGAGGTGCTATAAATATTGTTGTACCTATAAGTCCTTTTCCTTTTTGTTTTGTTTTTTTTTTTAACTTTTTTGGGATACAGACCTAGTAGTGGTCAAAGAGTATTCCTTTTTTTTTTTTTTAGCTCTTTGGCATAGTTCCAAATTGCTCTACAGAGTGGTTGAATCAGTTTACAACTCCACCAGCAGTGCACTAATGTCTCATTTTTCACATATCCTTTGTCATTTTCCTTTTCTGTCCTATTAGCCAATTTAATAGGTATGAGGTAGTACCTCAGGATTGTTTTAATTTGCATTTCTTTGATCCGTAGCAAGTTAGAGCATTTTTTTCAGCTGTTCACATCTTTTGATCATTTATCCATTGAGAAATGGGTCTTATTTTTATAAATTTGACCCAGTTCTTTGAGAAATGAGGCCTTTATCAGAAAAACTTGTTTCAAAATTTTTTTCACAGTTACCATCGCTAACTTTTCCCCTCCATTCTATCCCCCTCATTTATTCTGTTCTCTCCTTTTACCCTGTCCCCCTTCAAAAATATTTTACTTCTGACTATCTCCTCTCCTAACTTGCCCTCTGCTTTATCACCCCCACCCCCTTCTTCTTATCTCCTTCCCCTCCTACTTTTCTGTAGGCTGAGATAGATTTTTAATACCCAATTGAGTGTCTGTGTTATGTCATCTTTGAGCCAGTTCTGATGAGAGCAAGGTTCACTCACTCTCCTTCACTTCTCCCCTCTTTCCCTCCACTGTAAAAGCTTTTTCTTGCTTGATTTTTGTGAGATATTTTACCCCATTCTACCTTTCTCTTTCTCCCACTAGATTCCTCTCTCACCTCTTAATTTGATTTTTTAGATAATCCCTTCCAGTTTTTCAGTAATCTATTAATGACATTATTTGTACAACAGCCTTAGGCTAACTGTATACAAAGTTTGCCTCTATTGGGACATTAGTTCTGTCCCTCTATATAGTATTGTCATTGAATTTAATGCTATTCCAGATTCCCATTTAGGAAAACATAGCTTGTTGCTTCTTACTTGACACTGAACTTTTGGAAGCAAAATTATGCCTATAGTTTGCATATGTGCACATAATTATACATATAATATCTTTTTAATTTTTTCCATTAAATTGAAATTGTTACGCTTTATTCTAAGGTAGGAGTAGTTTACTAGCATTTTAAGCAAAGCGACTTTTTTTGTCTTTTAGACATACATTATGTTACTAGCTAGTGATAACCTGTACAGTTATTGCAACAGTCAGCACTCATTCATTAAATGCCAGGCATTGTGTTATGTTCTGGAGATACAAAGGCAAAAATGTAATCACCCCCCTCGAGGAACTTCCATTCTCTCTGGGGAACAACATGTCTAAGTATAGATAAAATAAACACAAACTAATTTGAGGTGTGCAGTGACACTCCTCATGGCCTCATGTTATGGGGAGAAGGAACGAGGGCTTCTTAGAGGCACCAGTGAAGAGTTTAAATATATATATATATATATATTTAAAGGCTAAACAGAAGAGTTGGCATTTTGTCATAGAGGTCTTATAAAGGTCAGGTAAATCCACCTGAAGGAATTGGTGCTATTGGCAGGATGGATCGGAGGGAGGAAAGACTTGAGGCAGGGAGGCCAGAGGGAGAGAAGAAAGGGTTTGGCCATTGATTGGCTTTGTGGGCTGAGAGTGAGCAGCCCAGCTTTGCTGAGCTTCCAAACTTGGTGCCTAGAAGGATGATACTGTCATTGGCAGGAATAGGGAAGTTCAGAGAAGGGGAGAGAAGATGATGGTTTTGAGTTGCCTTTGGAACATTCAATTTGAAGTAGCTGCTGGAGTAGGCAGCTGGAGATGTGGGGCTAAAGCTCAGGAAAAAGGCTTAGGGCTCTATTTATCTGTCTTCTCAAGTAAGAGTTGTCTATCTAAGGGTGATGGTTGAACTAATGAGAAGGGATGAAGTCACTGAGGGAAAGCATAGAAAAAAGAGTACAGAACACTTTTTAGTTTAGGTTTAGTTAGGGGACAAATTATAGATCCTGGAATGGAAACTGAGAAATGGTTGAAGAACTAAGAGTTATGCCTTGAAAACTCAGAAAAAGAGTGTCTAGGAGAAGGGTGCTCAGGAGTGTCTGTGTCTGTGAAGGCAGAGAAGAGTGGAGACTCAGAAAAGACCATCAGATGAAGAGCTTGTTTGTTGTTAGGAGGGTTTTTTAAAAAAAATATTGCTATATCGACATTTTTCATTACCCTTATTTCCAAATACATCCTCTTTGGGTTGTATAGTGATAAGCAAAATAGATTTGACCTTGGGACCTGCTTGTGAGTTCTGTTTGCTGCTTTCTAGTCATATGGCCTTGGGCAAGTCACTAAACTTCTTTGTACCTCAGTGTCCTTACTATAAAATGACTCTTTTCCCCGTTGCTTCCTTCTTCAAAGATTTATCCTTTATAACAAATATTAAGAGAGGGTATGGGGGAAAAGCCCTCCAACAAGACTAATCAATTAGTTCATTATCTGAGTCTGACAGTTTATTCAGTGTTGCAAACCCTGAGCCCTGCCTTCTCTGCAAAGAAAGGAAGAAAACCTGGTTTTTTCTCACTTCTTTCAGGCCAAGCTTGATCGTTATAATTATGTAACATCCGGGGGTTGGTTTGTTTTTTGATGATGTTCTTTCCATTTAATTTTTGCATCTATTGGTTTTCCTAATTGTGTTTACTTCATTTGCATGAGTTTATATGTCTTTTCATACTTTTCTTTATTATTCATATTCATAATTTTTTCCAGCACAGTAATATTCTTTATATCCATATGCCACCTTTTCTTTCTCTGGTTCATGGGTATAAACTATTTACAGTTCTTTGCTACTATAATAATTAATGCTACAAGTTTTTTTTTAGTGTATATGGTATCTTCCTATCTTTGTCCTCTTTGGAATATATGCCTAGCTGTGGACTATTAGTTATTTTGGAGAGAGTGGTTTTACTTGAGTGATGCCCATTGAAAGAGCCAGATTGTAAGAGATTGAGGAGTGGGAAGAAAGGAAATGGAAGTGAAGACAGTAGATAGCTTTTTTTCTAGGAATTAGGGCTTTAGAAAAATGGTAGTGTCAAGTAAAGGCTTTTTAAAGATGGGACAGACTGGCACAGGTTTGTTAGGCAATGATTATGAGCCAGTAGATAGGGCAAAATGAAAGAGGGTGTGTATGTGTGTGTGAGAAAAAGAGAGAGAGAAGGAGAGAGATTGAGAATTGGTGGGTAGGTGGATTATTGTAGGATGAGTCTGACATAGAGAGTGGGATCAAGTGGTGGGGAAAAGTTCAAGTAGTGGGGAGGGGCCTTTTTTCATCCAAGACTGGAGTGAGCGGGTAATGTCACACAGGCTTTCCTGAGGTGAAATAGAAGAGAAGAGGGAGTTCACTGTGCATCTTTTCTCAGTAAAGTAGGATGCCCTGTCTTCTGCTGAGAGGATGACAGTAAGGGGCTTTGTGTGGGAGACTTGAGAGAAGAGAATTTTTGAAATAGCTACTGTGGAGAGTGAGATGGAAAATCAAGGACCATAAAAGTATTGTCTTGCTCTGAAGTGAGGACCTTGTTTATCTTAAATAACATAAATTTTAGCAGAACCTCATCAGTTCAATGACTTCTTCCATCACTGTACACATTTGAGTAGGATTGGTAGAAATGAATGGTGGCAGTAATCCAGGGTTTGTATTCAGTGAGATTTCAGTCAGCATTAGGGAAAGGAGGTGGGGGTGGAGATTAGGGAGTAGTCTTAAATTAAACTGTTTAACTATAGGGTTAACATTGGGAAATACTATATTGTTGTTCATATTGTTGTTCATATCATTTAAAGGTGGAAGGACTATTGAGGGGTGATTTAACACATTAAACTTAAGGCTTGAAACTGAAGGTGTGGTAAGAAAATTAGGTATGATAAATTCTAGCATTTCTGCTTCAAGTTACTCTTTTCAGCAATTCAGTAATTTAGCCTTTCTTATTCTGTGTACATTTTAGAGACTGATAATACTTAATTTGTGCTGAACCATAGTGGCAGTAGATCTTGTGAAAATAGTTAAACAAAAGGTTTTCTTCAAAAGAAAATTATATATGAGTTATAATCAGTTCTGTAACCTGACCCATTTTAAAATAGTTTGAGTTTAAAGCCACAGCATAATTAATGTTAAATGAAGTATGTTTTTAAATAATTTGAAATATATTTGGAGCACTACAGTAAACAGTATCTCCTTATCTTTGAGAATAGCATATAGGCATGTGGTTGTAAATAAAAATAGGAAAATATGTTAAACCATCTATCAGGATTTCTTCCATCTCTAGAGACTATGGACAACAACATACTATTTAAAATCAAGATGTAGCTTATAAATAGTAGTAAATCTTGTGAAATTGAACCTCTTTTGAAAGTTTGTTCATTTTGGAGCTCTTTTTTATGTACTTTAAGGATTGCCATACATTGATTCTTCATAGTCCTGTCTGGAATACTGTTATTTAAGCCTGTATTCAGAGATTTGTTTTTAGGGAGTTTCGTGATTTAAGTATAAAATTATGTGCCTCACTTTTTAAAAGAAATCTAGCAAAATTTCCAAGTAAGAGAAGGCTGTGTGGTTTAAAACATTACATTGGCCATCCAAATCTTCTGTGGCTACTGGTGTCAGCCGTGGTCCGTGTACTTCTGAAACTCCCCCTTTAGCATAATCTTCAAAGTTTCCTACACTTAAAATCATAGAATCTGAGAGTTAGAAAGAATCTTAGAGGTTGCCTGATCCAACTCCTACCAGATGTGTGAATCCCTCCTATTTATAGCAATAACTATAATGCCAATAATCAGTAAACATTATTAAGGGCCTGCTACGTGCCAGACATTCTGGGGATATAAATAAGAAAAAGATGGTCCCTCCCCTCAAAGAGCTGACAATCTAATAGGGGACAACAGTATGGAAAAGGAAGCTGAAAAGGAGAGAAAAGGGGAGGACCAGACAGTACTCAGTGAATAGGGCCTGATGTTTGTAGAGATGCAGCCAGTAAACCAACTAGTGATGCTTCATGTAGCTTCCTCTTGAAGACTCTTGTAATGAGGAATTCCTTGGGAATAGTAATGGCAACTAGTATCTGTGCAGCACTTCAGAGTTGGCAAAGTGCTTTGGCATGCTTACTCTCACGTAACCCTTATAGGCCAATGGAGAAGTAAGCTTTGCAAGTATTGTTATCTCTGTTTTATAGGTGAGGAGACTGCGGTTGAGAGAGTATGACTTGGTAATACACACGACTAACATTGAAAAAGAGATGTACCCAAGGACTGTGGTTTAACTAGTGAGGCAGAGACTCAAATAACCTTCAGTCAGTGGAGGGGTTTTCAATCACTCAGCAATAGTGATTGATTGAAAGATGACTTGTGTATAGAGCTCCTTCCTCAAGTGTCCCAGATCACTTTGATTCAGAAAAGAAAGAAAATCTGAGATAATATAAAGTATACTCTAGAAAAGACTTCACAGAAGTAAAGGCCAAAATTGTCTTGGGAAAAAACAAAGGTTGGAGCCAGTTGCATTATGAAACACACAGACAGACAGACAGACACACACACACACACACACACACACACACACACACGAATAATTGGTTGGCATTACCTTTCTTCTTATCCAGCCTAAGGCCACCATGTCTTGGATTGACAACACTATCCAGCAGCAGGGAACTTCATGACTCCTTAGAACTTAGATTACAATCCCTTCCTTATTCTGAACAGTTTGTACACAGAACTCGGAGTTGGAAGGGACATCAGAGACCATCTAGGCCAGCTAGTACCTAAACAGACTCCCCTTTATAGCATCCACCCCAGATCATCCAACCTTTCCTTGGAGATGTTTAATGAGGGGAAACCTGCTATCTTACTGCATTATGAAATCACATTCATGCCTTCCCCAGTTCTTTTGTGCTTGAACTTATTGTCAGTTCTGCTTCGTTATACACATAGACATCTTTAATGCTCTGCCTTTCTCTTTATTTCCCCTTTCTCCTGTTAGCTTTTCATTCCATTTTAGCCAAAATTAACCCTAATCAATAAGAACAAGTACTGATGTTTTACATTTATCAAGGAAAAAGAAAATCATAATTTTTATGTTAAATTAGATCTGATAGAGACCTGGTACTACCAATCTCTAAGGCCTTGAGCTTAATGACAGACACCAATTGAATGCCTAGTAGGTATAAAATACTATGCTTAAAAAGTTCTTTTTAGCGTCTTCATAGAAATTATCATGTAGATTGCACGCCACCATGGGGGGGGGGGGACGAGAGGGGAGAAAATCTGAAACTCAAGTGATTGTGGAACTGAATCTTGTAAACTAAAAGTAAATAAACCGAAAAAAAAAAAAAGAAATTGGGATCCAAAAGTATCCCAGAAAACTGTAATGGTAGGCTAACAAGATTAAATTTAAAATTATCTATGGGCCCAGAAAATCAACTGCTTAAATGCTGAGCAAGGGAGGGGTGGCCAGAAAATAATTCATGTGAATAATTGGTGGTTTTGGTAGACTGTAAGCTCACTGTGGTGTATAGTATGGCAACCAAACATCTTGTTTGGTCTTAGGCTGCATTAATAAAAGTATAACATCCAGAGTAAGGAAAGTGATTGTCCCACCATCCTTTGCCTTGGTCAGGCCACATCAGGAATGTCCAGCTCTGGGTGCTACAATTAAAAAGAAACTTTGATAAACTGAAATTTGCTTAGAGAAGAGTGAACAGGATGGTGAGTGGATTCAAAACCATGTCATGTAAGGATCATTTTGAAAGAAATAGGGATTTGTAGCCTGGAGAGAAAGGACTTAATGAAAAACAGAATAACCACCCTCAAAGGGTATCATGTGAAATTGAGCTTGTTCTGGACCTGGTAGGCAATGGGTGGAAATTCCAAGGGGATAAATTTGGCTCAGCATAAGAAAATATTTCTGGAAATTGAAAGCCGCCTCCAAATAAACGAGCTACTTGGTGACCTGGGAATTTCCTATTCCTGGAAAACTTGATTATAGACCCTAGATATCCACTTATCTCCAGGAATGTTGTAGAAAGGATTCATGTTTTTAAATTGGGTTTGACTAGATGACCTTTAAGTCCCTCCCTTTCAACTCTGAAATTCTGTTTTTCATCATTAATAATACATAATTAATGATTAATACTTTTTTTTAGGAGGGGGCAATTGGGGTTAAGTGACTTGTCCAAGGTCACATGGCTAGTAAGTGTTAAATGTCTGAGACTGGGTTTGAACTCAGGTCATCCTGACTCCAGGACTGGTGCTTTATTCACTGTGCCACCTAGCCACCCCCATAATTAATACTTTGTCAGCTATATTTTATATTAAATTACAGTTTATATTAAATAGACTTTGATGGCCTAGGTTGGAAAGTTAATATTCACTTAACAAAACACTTTAGGTGGCTACTATTGGTCAATAAGCAATACATTTATTAAGCCCCTTACTGTGTGGGTACTGTTCAAGAAGGAATTGACCCAGTTTCTATATAAGTGTATATAAACTAGATAGAGTGATGTTTGAAGGGGAAGTGTTAGAATCTCCAAGTGGTCACCATGCTCAGGGTGGGCACCAGGAGCTTCCCTATGTTGCTGTTTTATGAAAGCATGCAGTGGCAGCAATTAGTCACCTGCAGCCAAAGGTTAATCACTCGTACTTGTGTGCCAGTTAATGACAGTTGGTGACCCTATAAATGTAAATGCTGAACCCCCGTTGGGGATTCAGCTTTATCGTGCAGATAGACTTTGGAGCCAGAAGCCCTCAGAGCAGCAGTGCTAAGGGAGAGAGTGAGTGACCTGTTGTCTTGCAGTTTGTCTGCATTATATTGGTGTTTCTATGTCAGGGCTCCTTCAAATCAGGAAAGGCCCCATGTGGATGGCACTTGAGCCTAGTGTTAAAGGAGGCTAGGGATTCTGGGAGATGGAGGTGATATGAGAGTGACACCATATTTAAAACATTGTGTTAGGTGCTGGGGAAGATGTGTTTGATAATTTGATGTGTATGTCATCTCATCAGTATGAGCACTCTTCTAGAAATGCAGATTTAGCCCTTTTACACCTTCATTTCCTATGCAATTTTTATATTTTTCTCAGTAAGTATTAAATTGAATGGAATGGAATTCCTAAGATCCTCCCAGCGGAGTCTACCTAAAATACTTAAAGTTCTTTAAATATAATGATGATAACGATGACAGCTCTTAAGACTAATATATTAATGGCTAGGATTTACATGGTGCTTTAAAGTTTGCGAAGTACTTTACAAATATTACCTCATTTGCTTCTCACAAAACTCCTGTGAGGTTAAGTGCTATTTTAACAGATTAGGAGACTGAGGCATACAGCAATTTTTGACTTATCCAGAGTCATAGAGTTAATAAAAGTGGCTTCTACCAGTAAGTAGAGGCTCGATTTGAACCTAGGTCTTCCTAACTCTAGCACCAATATTTCATCCACTGTGCTAACTGGCTGCTTGGTATCTATATCATCCTGTAATACCAGTGGTTGGTATGCCGTGTCCTGTCTCATTCTGCTACATTGACCTTACTACTTTCTCAGTCATAGATGTTTCTAGATGTGATGTCTTTTCTGCCACTCCTCACATGCAAGTCACCATTTGATAATATAGTACATGATACTTACGTCTATCAGATGTCTTTCCACTGCCCTTTGTCTACAACAGTTTTGATTCTTCAGAGGTTTGTGATGATTCATGATTCGTAGCCATACTGCGTCACTGAGGAAAATATGAAGCCAAATTAGACAGGGACTCAGACCTTAAGGAACTTAGAATATTTATCACATTGTAGCTATGGGGAAATGTGTTCTGAATTCCAAATAGACTTAAAAAAGAAGTTTTGGAACACAGCTGATCTGTGTGTTGTCTTATGCTGAATGTGAGACCTCTGTATAATTTGCTTCTGGACTATGTCTCTTTTTGCTAGTTGGGCCTTCTCTTAAAAATGAATTAGTCCGTGAGCACTGTATATTGAATATAATTTGACTTCTGCAAAGCTAAGCAAGTAAAGGGAATGATTCACACAAGGATTCCACAGTACAAAAGCCTAATCACAAAAGGGCCAGAAGAAACCACAAATTATTTTACAATAGCAAAAAGCAAACAAAAAATGGGAGTAAGAAGTCCACTCACTGTAAAGCTGCATTTTAAATAACAAATGGGTTCTGTGGTGAGAAATTAACCCTAATGTGACTTAAATATTGGGGAAATCTTTAAAATTAGGGTCAATATTAACCTGAATTTAGATGATATATATTGACCTCTTGAGGTAGTAAGAGAGATTGAGTGACCTCTCAAGGTTCCTTCCAAATGTGCAATTCTGCCTGTAATCGTGTCTGTTAGTGATAACCACACCTTCTAACTGAAAGGTCTTTATTTTATTTGGGTAATCACAATCACAATTGCTTGTAGTCTTATCAATTAATACAGGAAATGATGGTACCTTTAAAATATTATCTTTAGAGTGGATTTTGATCACTTATGACATAACATAACATGATTCTGGAATAGAAATCTTACGGCCTTTTGGGGAATAAACAGTTCCTGGATTTTTCTATTATGTTTGTCATTTCAGGCAGAAATTACATCCCACACTCTTCTTGGAATAGAGTTTTATTTTGTATGCCAACAAAGCCCAGTGTTGCACTTAAAAAGCTTTCTTATCTTATCTTGTGTCTCCTGGATATAACACTGGTTTGAAAAACTCTTACTGCTTCCTCTGGAGGAAGAATGTGTGAAAAAACTAAGCTATTCACTATGCAAGCCTTGAGGTATAGGCTAGTATTAGAGGGAACTATGTCATTTAACAGATTTGAAATTTAGTTAGAAAATGAAGGCCTTACTGACCTATATATTGCATTTTCCAAAGAATAGAGTGGTCATTCCTGCTCTCTGAGCCAAATGCCAGCACAATATAAGGAATTCTGGATATTTGGGGCTAAATTGAAAGCAAAACCAAACAAAAAACTACCCCAAAATAGATTTTGTTTTATGATCAAAGAAGTCTTGTCTTTTTTCAGTTATTTGACATCTCAGTGTTATCTAGTTAGTAAGTCACACTGGTAATTTACTGGTTTTCAGTGTAAGTATATGAGTTAATGGTTTATGATGTGATTTTGTTATAGAAATTGAGATAGTCCATTATAAATTCTTACAACATTTTCTGAGAATTTTTTAGAACAACACCTTCCAACTTTCCCTGATCAGTTTATCTTTATTATACTATTAGTGTGCTTGTTTGAAAGTTCAAGGAAAGTAATTTTAAGCCTAGCTTAAGTGTTCCTAGATACCTTTAACTAGAGTAATCATGCTTTTAAGTAGAAGTTGGACTTTATGATCTTAAATATCACCTTCAGTGTTATGACAGGTGAAATAAAGATACTAGCTTGAATACCAGTGTTTGGTGTTGTCTGGGTTGCACTGCTGCTCACATAATGTTAAGAGTCCTGGAAGAAGGTCCGCAGAATGTTGAGTGCATCACTCTTCTCTTTTCTTGAGGATTTACAGGAAATGACAAGAATTACAGTGGATGAGATGTAGTTGGGTTGTTCTCTTAATTGAATGGAGTGTCACAGATAAAATAGATCACAGCTCCGTTGAAGTGTTCAGAAGAAATGTGAAGACTTAAAAAATTCTGGACTACTTAAAGTCAGTTTAATCATTAAGTCACACAAAGTTTTTGGTTTCCCAATCCATATAAAAGGGTTTGTTGTTTTTTTTAACACTATGCTGTAGTCTATTAAGTGTGTAAAAGTATTATGTCTAAAGAAAATGTATATACCTTAATTTAAAAATACTTTATTGCAAAAAATGCTAACCATCTTCTGAGCCTTTAGTGAATCATAGCCTCCATGTTGATGGCTGTGACTGCTCAGGATTGTGGTTTTTGAATGTTGGGGTGCTGGAGCAACTTCTTAAAAAAAAGACAACAATCAAGTTTGCCACATTAGTTGACTCTTCCTTTCACTTGAACGCTTAAGAGGCCATTGTAGGGTTATTAATTGACCCAATTTCAATATTACTGTGTTTCAGGGAATAGGGAGTCCTGAGGAGAAGGGAGAGAGATGGGGAAATGACAGGTTGGTGGAGCAGTCAGAACACACAATATTTATTAAATTTGCCATCTTACATAGGTGTGGTTTATGGCTCCCCAAAACAGTTACAAGAATAGCATCAAAGGTCACTGATCACAGATCATCATAACACAGAATAATAATAAAAAAGTTTAAAATACTGTGAGAATTACCAAAATGTGACTCAAAGATACAGTATTAGCACATGGTGTTAAAAAAATGGTGCCTAAATACTTGCTCAGTGCAAGGTTGCCACAAACTAATTTGTTTAAAAAAAAGAAAAAAGCAGTATCTGCAAAGTGCAGATAGTAGTAACACGATAGTAACACGAGGTGCACCCTGTGCCTGCTTGGGCCAGAAGATTGTCCTTTCCTTATTGAAATGGGCCTTTGTTTTTAATTTTGCCTTTGATTATGTAATCTCATCACTCAATGTAGATTAGATAGTGGGTATCCTTTAATTTATGGGTTGATGTCAGTTTTTGACATTCTTTTTAAAATATCATTAACATCAATTCATATGTTTTCTTTTGGGATTTGGTATCTCAGTGATAATTATACTATACCCTGAAGCTTCCTTTTCCTCAATTTCCAGATGACCTCATTCTTAAAGTAAGATGTTTTTTATTATGTTTAATTTTACTTTAGAAAGTAATGTCCCAATTCCCTTGGGAAAACCAGATATTCAGGGGTATAGTAGTTTTAAATCACATCTCTTGTTTAGATAAACAGATGGCTTGAGACCTGGAAAAGAAGTTAAAGATTGATTAGTGTTAAGTTCTCTCATTTTACAGTTGTGGAAACTGAGGCCCAGAGAGGTTAAACCTCACCCTTGCTCAGAGTTATATAATTAGTAGCAGAAGTAGAATTCTTATTTCCTGATACCCATCTAAGTAAGTGTTCATTCAAATGTCAAAACAGTTTTGTCAGAAGTATATTAAACCACAACTTTCTCAATGTGTGCAATGTTTGGCTCTTCCTCTCCACTCTTTACTTCATTCTAGAAGACTTTAGCATAGTTGTTGATGTTCCTTCAAACACCATAACATCCCATTTCCTCAGTCTACTTAGTATGTGTGACCTACTTCACCTCAGTTATACACTAGGATGTTTATACTCTTGATCATGCCACAGGGACTTGCTCCACTTCCGTGTTCAAGAACTTTGAATTTCAGATTAAGAATTTTCCTGAAGTCTATGAACTTGTTAAACCTATTTTGATAGCTAGATTTCAGTATAATTTATTTTCTTTGTGATCTTATGTATTTTATTTTATATATTTAGAAACATTCTGTGAAGGCCGCCATGGGCCTTACCAGGCTGCCAAAAGAAGTCCATGATACAAAAAAAGTTAACCAGTCTGTTTATTCCATCATTGTCCTTTATCTTTTCATCTCTTTGCTATGCCTTACTCCTTTTTTTTTTTTGGAGGGCGGAGGGCAGGGTAATTGGGGTTAAGTGACTTGCCCAAAGTCATATGACTAGCGTTAAGTGTCTAAGGCTGGATTTGAACTTGGGTCCTACTGAATCCAGGGCCAGTGCTGTATTCACTGTGCCACCTAGTCACCCTGAGCCTCACTCCTCTTAGACCTACTTTTCTCTCTCACTGTGATGTCCAATTTCTCAATCCCTCAGTACTTTATCAGGCCCATTAATTCTTGGTCTACACTCTCTTTCCTTTCCAAACAGCTCTTTGATGAGCCAGTTCAGTTTTACACTATCTTTTATCTTCAGATCCCATGTTCAAAGTCACACCTTGACAGACCTTAAGCCTAGACTCCCATAATCTATCTTTTCTCCTACTTCTTTGCTTTTAAGAGGAAATCCTGAAACCATGCTGTTGGACCATTGCAGATTAATGTTACATAATCTCCACAGGGCTCTCATTGGAATACAGCAGTCCTGTTGTTCATCCCTAGCTGATTGTCTATACTACTCACCCCATCCCTTGTTTTAAACCATCTCTTCTCAAGTCTCCCATGTCATTCCCCTATCCTCTTAGCTAAGGATTTTTTATACTTGACTGAAAAAAACTGAAGCCATTTGCAGAGAGCCCTTTTTTTTTTCTCCTCATATCATATCCTCCTGACTTCATCCTCCACTATCTCCTCCACTCCAATCTCTGCTAGAGGTATGGCTCTTGCTTCTCCTTCCCAAAACCAATCCTTCACTTGTACCATTCACCCTTTAGTGTCTTGTTCTGCAGATTGCCTCTATCATCATCTTCCTCATGATAATCTTTAGACTTTCTCTATCTACAGGTTCCTTTCTTGCTGCTTTCATACATGCCCCAGTCTCCCTGATCCTTAAAAAAAAACTTCATTAGTTCACTCTATACTGTCTTACATCTCTCCACTTCTCAGCTGAACTCCTTTTGAAAAAAAACCCCATCTACATTTGGTGCCTTTTCTTCTCATTCTTCTAAACCCTGTGCCACATGACTTGATCTTGTCATCCAACTGAAACTCCTTCATAGTTACCATAATCTTTCTTAGAGTACGCTCCATTTTATTCTATGCTGTATGAAAACCAGAATGTGTAATGTTTTTTAATTTACCCAAAAAAAGGGGGTGGCGATTAGTGGAAAACATTTACAAATCACTCAGTAGCTTTTCAAAAAGTCCTGACAACTCACCTAGGTAAATTTCAAAACCTGGGTAAATATTAATTCCTAGGAAATAATAGCTAGTACAGTATTCAGAACTGACTGATGGACACACTCAATTCAACTGCTGTAAAGTTACTAACCTATTGTAACATTACTAAATCGATCTCCTGTTTGTTTTTCCTTGGAATTAACTGTCACCACCACATCATTTTACCAAATAACATTCACTGGCAGTAGATTGAGCATACCTATAGAATTTCCTTTACTTGGTCTCCTATATCAGTTAGAAGGTTTGTAAACCTCTTGTAATTTGGCTTTGACCCTACTCTTCTTTTGAAACTGCTTTCTTCAAGCTTACCAAATTGTACCATAGTTTAAACCCTCATTAGCATTATCATCATGTTCATCATCATAGCTTCCATTTACATAGCGCTTCAAAATTTGCAAGCGCTTTACAGATTTCTCGCTTTGTCCCTACAGCCCTCCTAAGAGGTAAGTGGTATTATTACACTCACTTTACAGATGAGGAAGCTGAGGCCGGCCAGCTAAGTGACTTGCTCAAGGTCACACAGTTGTTACGTATCTGAGACAGGGTTTGAACTTAGAGTTTCCTACCCCAGATCAGCATTCTGTGCCACCTAGTTTCCTCATCACCTCTCACGTGAACTATTGGGTTAGTCTAATTCATCTCGCTCTTTTGGGTTTCTCCACTCTCTAACCCAGTGGCTCTCACCCTGTGGGTCGTGACCCCTTTGGGGGTCAAACAACCCTTTCACAGGGGTTGCCTAAGACCATTGGAAAACACATATTTCCGATGGTCTTAGGAACTGAGAAACCGCTCCTCTATCAGTCTCCAGGTGGGTCCGCCCACATGCCGATATGCCCACATACAGTTGAGAACCACTCCTCTAACCCTTCCTCCCTGCAGCTGCTAAAGAATAGTTTATGGTTTACAAGTATGTCTTGACACAGGTCTGACCTGTGACTCCCTTATCTTTAGTGACTCCTTATTGCTTCTAGTCAGAATAAAATGCACCCCTAGCTTGGCATTTAAAACCACCTGCAGTCTAACTCTCTCTCCTTTCCATATTTAAATCATATTCCTCCCTTTAATACACTCTGCATTCTACCCAGGCTTTCCTACCAGCTCATCTTTGAATTTAGTATGCTAGCTCCCAACTCTTTACTGTTACACAGCCTGAATGTACATTCTCTTCTTGCCTCTACCTATTATAATCCTTGGATTCCACTTCTTAATGCACTTCTGCCTCTATTTGTTAATGCTCTCTCTCCCTCTTGAAATGACTTTCTGTTTATTTGTCTGTGTGTGCTACATTATATTCTACCATCAGTAGAATGAAAGCTTTTTGAAGACAGAGATGTCTGTGTCCCCAGCCTTATGCCCTACAAGATGGCATGCCCTTAATAAATGTAACTCAGTTGAAACAGAAGACCAGCCTTTGGGAAGCATGGATTTTTTTTTTTAATGCAGAATGTCTACAGGTAATTAGTCCCTAGTTAGCCCAGATTAATGGATTTGATCCTTCAAGTGAGCTAGTTAGTTCTTTTCTGATCCGGAACCCTATGTCTGGGTCAGGATATGGATGGATCACTGAAAATCCAATAGTTTTGACGGATTAGTTATTTTCTTGTTCAAACTTGTGCTTCCATCAGTGTAGCAAAGCTCCCAGTGAGGAAACCTCTACTAAGTATGGATCCCAAGTGTTCTTAGATATGTGGCCTTGGAGAATTGCCTCAAGCACTGGGAGGTTGAGGGACTTGCTCAGAGTCACAGAGCCTTCCCTTTCCTCCCCCATCCACTTTTCAGCTCTTTTTTCTATATTATGTTAGACTTCCTTCATTAGAGTATAAGCTCCATGAGAAGCAAGGACTATCTTTTTTGCTTGTGTTTTTATCTCTAGTGCTTAGCATAGCCCCTGGAGCATAATAAACACTTAAATGCTTCTTGTTTTGCTCTGTCTTGTTGTTCTTTGTGGGGTGCATTAATGGTAAGATCCAAGTTAGTATTTTTATAATATTATTTTTCTGAAGGAAAGATTTAGTGACATCTGCCATTAGAACTGAAGTTCTAAGGCAGCAACTTAAGTCTTGAATAAAATGTAAAATAGGTGAGAAAGCTTTCATCTTGTCAATTAGCTAGTTTGATGTAGAATTATCTTCTATCTAGTCTTGCTGTAGAACAGTAATGATTTCTTTATTCCAAATACAGGATGTCATTATAACTTAACTGTTTTTATATACTGAGACCTGCAAATGGGATTCTTTTGCTTACACTTGCATTACAAAAACAATAATTTTCTGATCCATCTACTAATGATAGGCTCATTTTATTTCTGTATTGCTAGGCTTAGGTTGTTTTTAGCATTTGGTCTGATAATTGTAAAATGTGATTTTTTTTGAATTTCATAAATCATTTGTCTGGTCTGTCCCTTTGCACTGCACCTCATTATTCGGAAGAAGTTGCTCTCTTTTGACATGTAATTAGTCCTTATATTTAATCCACTTTCACCATTAACAAATGTTCTCTATTCTTTAGGTTACTTTACCCCTCAAATCAAATGAAACAAAAATTTAAGACTTAAAACTTGTTTGTGCCATACCATATATCTGTGAGCCCAGTCTCTGGAGTTACTCAGAGTTCACTGCTTTATTCCGGATCTTCCCCTGAGATTAGGCATGAAGATAGGTTGAAATGTCTAACTTGTTTTTGCCATGACTTGGCATATTTTTATTCGCCTACTGTACCAGTTTGCTAAAAACTTGTGGGTCAAGTGATTTTTCACCATAAGTGAAACAAATGTGTCAATTCAGATGAGCAATTCAAACAAATCTGTAATATTTTGCCAATTTATAAAAACTTTGTGTTGTATTCTTACATAATGACTAATCATTTACTTTTCCTCTGTTCAGCAGTTCTTATTCAACATAGACTACCCAGTCTTTACCCCAAATATGAAAGACAGAGGGGCCTTTAAAGTCAGCTTACTTCTTTCTTTTTTTTGGAGGGAGGGGTAATTATCAAACCTGTGCCAAAATAGTTATTCAAAAAACTCTGAAGAAGTTCTGGGTTTCAGCTGTTCATTGAAAACACCGTTATAAAATGCCTGACAAGAAAGAAAATGTCACACCACAGAGATTTTAAGAAAAGCTGCAGTTTCCATTTAACTTGCCTGCATAAAAGTAATTTTAAAAAACCATTCCCTCAAAACATTATCTTCAAAATGGTTCCTGATTGCATGGGAATAAATGTTGGGAAAACTCCCTTGTTGCAAACGTACATAGTTAAGGAGAGGACAACAGTGCCAAAGGGAAAAGAAACATGCCAGGGGAAACACGTTGGGTCCTGCGAATGTTCCTTCTCTGAGCTCCTGTCCTGTTCTTTCCCTTGTCTCCCCCCTTCACCCACAAGTTTCACTGCTGGTTGCCATCACCCAGACCTGGTGCTCCTTGCCTGGTGAGAGCAGACTAAAAGGAGAAATACTATTTTCTGTGTGTTTGTTTTAGACTTTTATTTTTGCCACTTTGTTTAATATAGTGAAAGAAGGTAACCTTAACCCAGAAAGTATTTTTGGCAAGTGTTGCCTTGTTCCTTATATCCTTTATTATGGCTTTCAGTTTGAGACTGTCTTGTTATGATGCCTAGAAGTCTAAATAATTAGGTAAGCATATATTTATTTCTTTATATTCTGGGCAGTTTTAATTTTGTTGGTGTTGGGTTGTATTCCAGTAGAAACTTTTAGCAACTAAAGTAGTGCGTTCATAAAATTGCAGTGTTTAGATTTCTCAAATTCTCTCCCCTTAGGTCTTCCGTCAAGGCAGGGGAACCTCCCTAGGGTCCTTCAAATCATTTTGAAGACTTGAGTATCCCAACTATGAATAAGACTGGCCCTTTCGGCAAAATGTGCATAGGAAAATGGTAGTGTGAAGGAGAACAATTTCTCTTGTGATTGCTGTGTTTGTGATTGAAATGTGTACATTGACATTATAGAATAACTACCATTTACTTACTAAAATGACTTAGAATAGCATACTCAGTGAGTAATTGATGAGTGATGATTTTCCTGATGATTTTAGTTTTCTGGCTTTTGATGAGACCTGGCTTCCCTGATGCCCTGTGGCACTGGGCATACTCTTTCACTCGTCTCCACTTCACCCTCTGCCTGTTCCCTCTTCCTCCTCCTAATTGGTTGTAGTTGGGAAGTTAGACAATGATTTGCCTCTGTCCACGTCTCCCCTGACCTAGTTATTGGTGGCTGTTGTCTAGCGACAACAAAGGACCCCCTCTTTTCTTTGTACACTGTGCCTTCTTGGCCGTTCTTTCTAGCCCGTTTAGTCTTGCCCTCCACTCCAACTGTAGACTTTCCTTTGAGGTTCATTCCTTTCATATTTATCACCCAATTAAGTTATTCTAGCAGCTGTTGAAGACTCACCTTCTGGACACTCCCTTCCTCATTAAATTTGGTGGCTGCCTGGTTCACAGTCCTCTCCTCAACTCCTGCCCTCATACTAGGAAACTTCAACAAACAAATTAATGTTCTCTCCAATACCCTAATCTCCCATTTCCTCAACTTATTCATTTCCCATGACCTCACCTCAGCCACAGATCATCTCATATCTTACCATCACCCACAATTATTCCTTCCACTCTGAAATTTCACTTAGTATTCTGTTGTCATTCCCTTCCTACCTTTGCCATGCTTACAACCTCTAACCCTCTTCTTTGTGCTCATGGTGACCATCTGTCCCTCAAGCCCTCACTTCTTTCCCAGACCATCACCCTGACACTATCTGTACCCCCTCCTTCCCCATCTTGACCCCTTGGTGAACTAGTTCAACTCTACACTGTCTTCTCTTGAGCTCCTTGCTCCCTTCTCCCGTTACTGTCGATATTGCCTTGCCAAGCCTCAGCCTTAGCTTACTCACACCATCTGCTGCCTTCACTCCTACTCAAGTGCTGCTGAATGAACCTAGAGAAAATCATGAGGCTGTGCTGTCCACTGCCAATCTATGTTGCGTAATCTCTCCTGGCCCCTCATGGATGTAAGACAATCCTTTTATACCTCCCTAATCAATTCACTGTCCCACTCACCACAGCAGCTCTTCCAGATCTTTTTATCTCTCATCAAGCCTCCCATGGCTGCTCTTCCCCCTGTCTGCTCTGCTGAGAAACTTGTCTCATATTTCACTCATATTTCTCAAGACCTCCTTATTTCCTCCTCTGATCACATCTCACAGATGCCTTCTGCAATTATCTCCTCCTTCATCCCAGTCTCACATGAAGAGGTAGCGAGGCAAATCCTTCTGCATACACAAGTGATCCCATTCAGTCTTCAGCACATTGCCACCTCTATCTGTCATCCCTACTCTTCTGCTTTCATCTCTTCCTTTTCACTTGCTGCTTCCCTGCCTACCAACATCCCCATGTCTCCCCTATCCTCAAAACCTCTCACTTGATCTGTCCATCCCCTCTAGTTATCATCCCTTTCCTTTGTGGCTAATCTGGATAAGGCCATGTACTCAGTGCCTCCAGTTCCTTTTACTCTTTTCTTAACTCTTCACAGTCTGACTTCCTACCTTGTCATTCAACTGAAATTGCCTTCTCCAAAGTTAGCAATGCTGTCTTAATTGCCAGATCTAATGGCCCTTTTTCAATTCTCATAGTTCTCTGAAGCCTTTAACACAGTTGATCACCCTCTTATCCTTGATGCTCTCTTTCTGTGACATTACTCTCTCCTGATTATTCTTTTTCCTTCTTAGTCTCCTTCGTTGGATATTCATCCAGGTCATGACCATTCACATGGCTGTGGGTGCTCTGTATAGTGCTCTGTCCTGGGCCCTCTTCTCTTCTCCTTCTTTACAACTTCACTTGCTGATCAGCACCTTGATTTTCAATTGCCATCTCTGTCCAGATGCTTCTTAGATTAACTTAGCTAGGACTACTCGGGGCAGAGCCAAGATGGCAGCGTAGAAGCAGGAAAACTGAGTGGCTCCCCACATAACCACCTCAAATACCTATAAAATATGACCCTAAACAAACTTTAGAGCTACAGAACCCACAGAGTGACAGAGAAACAAAGCTCCCACTGAAGGCAGCCTGGCAGGTGGATAGGAAGGGTTCATCACAGCAGGTTGGGAGCAGAGAAGCCCACGGTTTTAGCCCCAGGGCAGCAACAATCAGCCTGGAGGGACTTCAGGAAAGTGGATCACCAGCAGCTGTGGCCATTTCCAGAATTATCAACTCATAAATGCCATAAAGAAAAAGTGAGAGGTCATTGTGGACTTTGGGAACAGTGGGACCAAGAGTGTGGTCCGGCCTCTGCTCCAGGAAGGGAGAAGCAGCTGAGGCACAGCAGCTGTGTAGCCACCTCCACGTGGCTGTCTCAGAGCTCCTGGCCTGTAGGGGGACCAAGCGACCATTCTGAGGGGTAATTGCTCTTGCTTTAACCTACTTGGATCTGGATCACTGTCTTGGGTGGAGGTCCTGTTGTGTGTGACCAGGTGCCAGAGCCTTTGGAGGCTTCAAAGAGCACCCAACTAATAGCTCTGGAAGCTGCAAAAACCCCAGTGATTTGGGACAAAGCTCTCCTCTCTGGAAGCAGAGTTCTACTGTGGCAAAGAGCTTATAAGTCAAGTAATTGAGTAGCAATATGAGGAAGCAAAGCAAGCACAGCAATCCAGCTTTAGATTCCTTTTTTGGCGACAAAAAGGATCAAAGTATAGAACAGCAGGAAGATAACGAAGTCAGAACTCCTGTACCAGAAGCTTCCAAGAAAAATATGAACTGGTTACATCCATAGAGGAGCTTAAGAAGGGTTTTGAAAACCAAATAAGAGAAGTGGAAGAAAAATTGGGAAGAGAAATAAGAATGATGCAAGAAAATCATGAAAAGAGAGTCAGCAGCCTGACTGAAGAAAATAACACCTTAAAAAACAGGCTAACTCAAATGGCAAAAGAAGCTCAAAAAGCCAATGAGGAGAAGAATGCTTTAAAAAACTGAATTTGCCAGATGGAAAAAGAATCTCAAAAGCTCACTGAAGAGAATAATTCATTCAGAATTAGATTGGAGCAAATGGAAGGTAATGACTTTATGAGAAATCAAGATACTCTTAAACAGATCCAAACAAATGAAAAAATAGAAGGCATTGTGAAATACCTGATTGGAAAAAACCACTGACCTGGAAAATAGATCCAGGAGAGATAATTTTTAAATTATTGGATTACCTGAAAGCTGTGATCAAAAAAAGAACCTAGAAATCATCCTTTAAGAAATTCTCAAGGAAAATTGCCCTGATGTTTTAGAACCAGAGGGCAAAATAGAACTTGAAAGAATTCACCGATCACCTCTTGAAAAAGATCCCCAAAAGTAAAGTCCTAGAAATATTATAGCCAGGTTCCAGAGTCCCCAGATCAAGGAGAAAATATTACAAGCTGCCAAGAAGAAACAGTTTGAATATTATGAAAACACAATCAGGATAACCCAAGATCTAGCAGCTTCTACATTCAGGGATTGAAGGGCTTGGAGTATGATATTCCGAGGTCAAAGGAGCTAGGATTAAAAACAAGAATCACCTACCCAGCAAAACTGAGTATCATGTTTCAGGGGAAAATATGGTCATTCAGATTTACTTATCTATCTCAAATCTCTCTCCTAACCTCTAGACATCTTGAACTGCCTATTGACTATCTAATTAATACTGGCTGCTCTGTAGAAATATTAAAGTCAGCATGTCCACAACTGAACTTGTTATCTTTCCCCCCAAACTCTTTAAGTGATTTGAAAGTAGATCTTTCTAACTCCAGGCTTAGCTTTTTATCTGCTGTGCCACCTAGATGCTAAACTTCCCTGTTGCTGTTGAGGGTACCACCTCCTCCCAGTCACTTGGGCTCTCTCACTTTCTATATCCAGTCTGTTTCTAAGTCCTATTGATTTTTACCTTCATAACATCTGTCTATACAACCGTCTCTTCTCTGACACTGCATCTAGCTTGTTCCAGGCCCTTATCACCTCTCACCTGGATTATTGTCATAGCTTGCTGTTGGTCTCTCTGCCTCCAGTCTCCCCATATTCTAGTCCATCTTCCACTCAGCTATCAAAGTAACCTTCCTAATCATTTGTACCCCTGCCTTCCCCTGTCACCTCTTTCATTAAATTTTGGTGTCACTTCTAGGTTCGTGTATAAATTCCTCAGTTTGGCTTTCAAATCTCTTCACAACCTGGCCCCCTCTTACCTTTCCAGCTTGTTGTTATATCTTAACATTTCCCCTCCCCACTTGCTGCCTATCAGTAGTATTCTGCTGTCTAATGGCACCGACATGCTGGCTGTTCCTCAAACAAGACACTCCATCTCCCAGCATTAGGCATTTTCATGGAGGCTCTCTTCCATATCTGGAGTTCCCTACCTCCTCATCTTTGCCTGCTGGCTTCCTGTAAGTCCCAGCTAAATTCCCACTTCTGTTAGAATCCTTCCCCGATTCTCCCTTAATGCCAGTCCCTTCCTTCTGTTGACTCTCTCCAATTTAGAGTGTGTGTATCAGTAAATACTTAGTTACATTTATATAGTTCCCTCATTAGACTCTGATCTCATTGAGAGAAGGGACTGTCTTTTGTCTTTATATTCCCAGTGCTTGGCACTGTACCTGGCAGATAGTAGGTCCTTAATAATACTTATTGACTGACTTGACTCCTTAAAACATTTTTTTTCCCAGGCCTGTTAACTGAGAGTACTTTCAGTAGGCCAGGTAAAAGGATTTTTAAAAAAATCCTGTCTACATTAATTCAAGCAAAATTATCTAGTTAATCATGCCTTTTGTAAATGATTTCCATTTTATATCACCTAATTGCTAGTTAGATTTTAATATCTCCCATATACTCACTCAAAAACAACTCGAACCCCAAGAGCCAGTATATGATGATTGGGTTTGAATCCTTCCTCAGATGCTTACTGCTTGGACAGGTCACCTGTCTGTAAATCTGATTTAGTAACATTTGGATTACCTACTTCCCAGGATTGTTGTGAGGAGTACTTTGTAAAACCTTTATATAGTGCTGTGCAAATGTGAGGAGTAGTTACTAGACAAAAGTCCCTTGCTAGCCCATTACTCTGCATAAGTAGTTTTGGAGAGTCCTGTGCTTTATACTCTACCAAAATACAGTGTAGTTTAAGGGTTTGCCAAAGCCTGCTTAGCAAACCTGAGAGGAATTTGGCTAAGAGGAAAAGTTTCTCTTTATGTCTCCAAAGCTATAATAGTAGTATGCCATTCCTAGGTGACTGTAGTAGCTCAAATTGCTTCCATTCCTGTTAAAATATTAGGAAATATATGAGGCCTAGCTTCTGCTTGTGGGTCCAGCATACTATTATCCAGCTTCTGCAGCTAGAAGCGTTGTGCTGAGTCAGTGGCCTCCTACCCAAGGTTAGTCCTTGATAGTCAGAAAGAGACCCTGGGCTCCTTACTTTTCATTCATTGTTCCCTCCAGTGTTCCATAATGTTTGCAAATTTTTCAGAACATCTGATCTTAATTTTACCTTAGATTTTTGAGTTAATTCAGTTCTCTCAAATACATACTGTAAACATCACATTTTCTGTTTATTGTGGAGTTTGGTCATTTTTTCTGTTCTGTTTATTTAGGGGTCATTTCAGTCATCATTCCTTGGTTCAGATGTTTGGTTTTATTTTAACCCGAGAAGAGTAGCAACAGATTTGATTTTTAGGGCCAAGTTGATAGAAGAATTTAGGGGGAATAGTTTGCTAGGCTCAGATGCAAGACACTGATGAAAGAGAACACATTTTAAATGTTTTTGTATGATTTTGAAAACTTGTAGGCAATTCTTTTAAAAACATCTGTTTCCTGCAAATATAATTTTGAAAGGCCCATAACTCCTGTGGGAAATGGTTTCCTAAAATGGTATCTTAAGTTGCTAACATTTCATTTCCCTTGATTGATCCAGGCTGCCATCCAAAAATTTAGGTTTAGCAGTCCCTTTGGTAAGGACACTTTTTTTTTCTTTCTTTATCTAGGACAGGCATTCTTTTTTTTTTTTAACATTTTTAAAGTTTTAAAGTCTTAACCTTTCCCCCTCCCTGAGACAGTAAGCAATCAGATATAGGTTATACACGTGCAATTATGTAAAATAGTGTTAGCCATTTTGCACAAGAAGACTTGAATGAAAGAAAAAAGTGAGAAGAAAAGAAAAAGAGCATACTTTTGTATTCAAACAAAAAATGAAAAATGGGAAAAAATAAGCATACTTCTGTATTCAAACATTATCAGTTCTTTTTCTCGAGGTAGATAGTATGCTTCATTATTTGTCCTTTACCTAGCTGCAACTGAAACTGTATAGTGTTTCCTTCAATTATGAATGTAGGCAACCATTTTTCTGAGGTCCATAGATTTTACTGGATTGCCAAAGTCAGGGATCAATGACACAAAAATCCCTTAGTCCAGGAGAAATAATCTTAGTTATTCTTCATTTATGACTGTTACAGAGACAAAATATCTTTGAATTACCAAACCTTAGTTAAACTAGTTGAATAAGGGATCCATCTCATTTCTGGTTTTTCTTAGAATTGAACTGGCTACACTTTGAAGGCCGTATTTAGAAGTGCTTAGAAATAACAGTTGAGGTCAGTTTCTCAGTTGTGTCCAACTCTTCATGACCGTGTGGGTCTGACTGTCCTTGAGGGTTTTCTTGGCAGAGATACTGGAGTGGCTAGCCATTTCCTTCTCCAGTTGAATTAAGGCAAATAGAGGTTAAGTGACTTAACTCAGGGTCACACACAGCTGTATGTCTGAGTGTCAAGTATCTGAGGTCAAATTTGAATTTGGATCTTCCTGATTCTAGAATGCCCAGTATTATTTAAGTGAATCAGAGTTGTCAAGCAAAATATTAGGTGAAGTCTGAGCAGAAGGGACCATTTATCTAGTAAGCATAAAGAATATACCTAATAAAAGATTGGTTGATAAATATAGTAAGACTTGGAAATGACTCTGTAGCAGTGGAGATTGTGTATTTAAAGCTCTTTATGTATCTTACGCCACTATAAAGAATGGCAGTTATTATTAGTGTATATAGTCTTGAGTTAGTATATATCTTGATGAAAGTATTTAGTGACTAGAATTTCTCTCTTTATTGCCCAAGTCTTCTCCCTCTGGACTTACACCAGTCAGTCAGCATTAATTTGTTACAGTTCCTATGGGCTGGGCACTGTGCTAAGCAAAAGCAAAAAATTGCTGTTGCCCCTAAGCAAATATAGATTCCAGTGGGTGAGACAATGTATCATTAACTTATGTATAGAAGATATTTACAGTCCATGGCAATCTGGCATTAACCAGTTGAGGGACCAGGAAAGGCAGGGATGGAGGGCAGGCTTTGAGCTGAGTCTTTGAAGAAGCCAGGTAAACCTTGTGGGCCAAAGCGTTCCATGCTTGGGGGCAGCCATCACTAAAGTAGGGAGACTGCGACTGAGGTGACATGTTTGGTGAGCTCCAAGTAGACTACTGGGAGGGGGCAGTGAAAGGTAGGAGGGGGCAAGGTTATCAAGGTGTTATTGTCTTTTATTCCCCTCTTTTTCTTATCTTTAAGGAGAAAAAAAAAGATACAAAGAGTTTTTAAGTCCAGCAAAGGCTAGATTCCTTCCTAATTCAGTAAACATCTCTGTTGTCCTTGTTAGGTAGAAGCATTTCCTTTTTTAGATATCTGCATTGATTATTGGATTGAAAGCTCCATTCATGGTAGAACACGAACACACACACACACACACACACACACACACACACACACACACTCACACGAACACACACACTCACTCTCTCTCTCTCTCTCTCTGCTTCGGTAGCAAGATGAGTTTCTTCACAGAGTTTCTTGCACAAATGAACTCACTGTCACCTCTAATCCTTTCCCTTCCCCCCTCCAAAAAAAAAGCAATTAAGCACGGGAAAACAGCACAGATAGAAAGGAAACAAAGGAGAAGAACGAAAGGCAGCCTCAGGGGACGTATGGAAGGGTAGATTGAAGCTAGAGGTAATGATTTCAGACTTTTGAAGGCAATACACATAGATGGATCCATTCAAAATAAGAGAGAGCACTACGATAATCTAATATCAGATTTAACATTAGGTCTCGATTTGCCTAAAAATACCTTAAATTGATCAGAACTTCAAAGACATATCAGCTGAGGAAATAAAAGATTAGTTTTAGGTGAGTAAGAAATTTCTTTTGTTGAAAGAGGAGCTTCGGGGTGGCTAGGTGGCGAAGTGAATAGAGCGCCGGCCTCGGAGTCAGGAGGACCCCAAGTTCAAATTTGGCCTCAGATACTTAACACAAAAACTAGCTGTGTGACCTTGGGCAAGTCACTTAACCCCAACTGCCCTCCAAAAAGCAAAAAAACAAGGAAAGAAAGAGGAGTTTTGTGTTTGATTCTGAGTACTGTATTTTAAGGAAGTCATTGACAAGTTGGACAATGTGTCAAGAGGATAGCAATCAGAAGCTGAAGGTACAAAAGAGTTTGCCATACAAAGGTCAGTTGATGGAACTAGGGCTGCTTAGCCTAGAGAAGAGAATATTGACCAGGAAGGGAATGATGTGATCCCTCTCTGGAAATCCTTGAAGAGCTGTCCCATGGAAAAGAGATTAGATTTATTCTGCTTCTGACGCCCTCTCCTGCCGTTAAGAACAATTGGTGGAAGTTTCAGAGAGGCACATTTTGGCCTTTCAGGGTCTTTGGTTCCAGGAATACCTTTTCAGGCTTTTCCCCTTTGTACTCTGTGTTCCTGCCAAACTTGCCTCCTTGGCATTCCCTGAACCCAACGTTACATTTTTCCTCCATGCCTGCAGTGGCCCTCCTCCTTCTGACTCTTATACTCCCTAGCTTACTGAACTCCCTAGATACTGAACTAACTTACTATATCCTCTGGGAAGTTTTTCCTGATCCCATTAGTTATTAGTGGTCTAAATTATCACTTCTCAAATTGTCACGTATTTCCTTATCTCAATAGATGGTGTATCTTCCTGAGTCCAGCGTTAGGTCCTTGAAGGCAAGACGTATTATTTTGTCTTTCAGTCCTTAGTGCTTAGCACTGTGTACTGTATATAGTAAGCACTTAATAATTGGTGGTTGGATTGAGTGGAAATAAGAACTTAAAAATAAAAAATTAGTTATCCCCTTGTATGATGGTTTTTTTCAGGAGATAGTTTAGTTTCCTCTTGATGGAGGTCTTCAGGAAGCTGAATGACCCCTGGTCCTGAACAGTGTAAGGCAGGGGGAGGGCACCTTGTTTAGGCATGAGTTGGACTAGATGGGCCTTGAGGGTCTTACCAAACTCCAATATTGCCCTTCTCTGTCACATACTTGTTAATTTGGGAGAATATGATAGTACTGATGAGTGCTAAATTTAGCTATTCCCAAACTATGAAAAAAATTAACTTTTTTTGTTCTTGTTCTTTGTTGTTTGGTTTTTTGGAGGGGGGAAGGCAGGGCACTTGGGGTTAAATGACTTACCCAGGGTCACATGCCTAGTTAAATGTTAAGTGTCTGAGGTCAATTTTGAACTTGGGTCCTCCTGACTTCGAGGTTGGTACTTTATTCACTGTGCCACCAAACCACCCCCAGAATTTAACTTTTTGAGGTATTTCTCAAAACCCTGTAGTTTTCTTCAAACATAGATTTCCAGAAATGAGCATAATAGAGTTAGTTGAAGGATATGTTTTAGTTTAATGAGTTGTTGTCCTTGCAAAATGCTTAAGTTAACTGGCTGTTTTGAGGTTTGTGAGGCTGTGTAATGCAGTTCCCCCAGTGTATCTGGGTAATGCCCAGAAGGATCTTCAGAAGGAGAAGTTAATATTGAACAGTAAGGGTTTGAATATACCAATAGTGTGAAACATTTAATATTTACCCTTATTTTTGAAGGAAACCTTTAATTAAAAAACAAAACAGCTTTGCTTAAAAGCATTTTTATGTAAGAAACATCAGTTCTCACTTCCTTCAAACATATACTGGCTTGCAAAATTGTATAATGTGTTTCTGTAATTAGAGCTGTTTAATAACTTTGTAATAACAAAAACCTTTAATTTTAAAATAATTTTTGTGTGTATGATCGCATTTATTTTGAAGTGTTGAAATTATTTGAGAGAGCTCATTTGAGATCTACAAACTGTTCTTTGGGTATTTTTTGCTACTAATTAACATTTCTTTTTACAGGATTCATGAATAAAATTTTCCATCCCAACATTGATGAAGCGTAAGTAAAAATTTCAAGTAGATTAATTAAAAATTTTAGTAGGAAACACTTCTAATTAGAGAGCTCCTCTTTCTGTTTTACTCTTACAAAAAACCAAAAAGGTATTTTCAGAGTTTGCCAACATTTGGAATTGTTAATTGTGAAAGTTTGTTACTGTAAAGGAGTTTGTTGTAAGACTACTATACAACTTATATTTTCCTTACCACCGTAACTCAAATTCTATTTACTTACACCTAGTAGTGACAGTAGTATACCTTACCTCATTCTCTTTGCATAGGTACATTGTTAGAGTTCTGGACTGTTTTGAATCATTGTATTGATCAGAGTAGCTAAGTCTTTTACGTTCTTCAGTGTATATACATTAAAAAAAAAACAACCTATTAATGAAAATGAATGTAATTCTTTTATTGTCATTTAAACAAATATCGATGTGCTTTTTCTTTATTTTAATTGTGATATAGTGAGACCTTATGACTACATGTACATCATTTTTGAACAACTCTAATTTTGAACATTTCAGCATTGTTTTTATGCTATAAAAATTTAATAAGGTTATGTGATTACTTTATAAAATGATCAATTACATAATAATCAAAATATGTTTCATTTTTCAATGAGAAATAAAAATTGCCAGACCCAGGAGACTAAATTTCTTAAAATACCACTCTTTCTGTCTTTTTCAGGTCAGGAACTGTGTGTCTAGATGTCATCAATCAAACTTGGACAGCTCTGTATGGTGAGTTTTTCAGTGGCTTATTTCTGAATGGGCGATGAGATACGTCTTAAAGATTTATGTTAATTTTTGTTTCCTCGTTTTTGTTTAACTTTTTGTTGTATTCCCATTTTGTGTACTTTGTTGGAAAATTTGTTCATTAACTAAGCTGCTCTTAACTAAAGTGGAGAAGTTTTAAAGTAGTAATGTGATTGAAAGTGTTTGTGTGTAATGGCTGTAAGTATAGAGAGATAAAAACATGGTTTATGTGAATTTATGTATACCTTTTTAGTTTTAAGGAATCTCCTTTAAAACCTGAGAAATTCCCTTAGGAAACTATGTTTTTGAAAATAGGTTATGTTTTGGGGGTAAAGATTTTCGGTACTGACCAGCCTTGTCTGGTTCTCTTTTAGGGTAAGGTGATAAAGAAGAGAATTTAGCCTGTATCATTCAACTGAATAAACAATTATAAAATACCTACTTCAGGTTAGGTGCTAGAAATATAAAGACAAAAGCCAAACAATCCCTATCCTCAAGGAACTTTTATTTTACAGATTATAGTGCTAATTTTTCATCTCTCCTAAATCAACAGATTCAGTGCCTATGTACAAATTGATTATTCTAAATAGTTGGAGGAATAGAAGGAAAAAGGAGACTCGGGTCCAGTTTTTAAAGAACCTTGTCGCACAGAGGAGACCAAAAAAGTTAACTAAAAATATAGGGGTAACACGTTATTACAGAGTTCAGAGAAATACGTTGTTCTTCTGGGATAGAAAGGATTCTTTTTGAAAAAGGCTCTGGGTGGTTTTGTTTGTTTGTTAAATTAAAGATACCTTATCTTATTCCAGAAGCAGTTACTGCTGCCTAAACGTGGTGTCCTAGTTTTTTAGTTGAGAATCAAAGAGGGAATCCTGATTGATAGCTGCACCTGGTTTTGTCGTGGGTTTTTCCTAGGAAAGATCTCATTGTTTCCTAACCTTGCTTACCTTAAGAAATCTGAGGGAAATGTGGCTTATGGGGTGGGGGCTGGGGTGGAGGCTGGGGTGGAGAATGACATGAGAGAGAGCACACATTCTGAAGCCAAATAAACATTCTTCTAAAGACATGAAGTTTTGATCTTACGTGCAAACTCCCTGGAGTATCTAATATGATGGTGTTTTCTTAAATTGCATTTGCAGGATATTTAGATCAGATACTTCAGGCTGACTAAATAAAATAGAGACTTCCTTACATTTTTTATTTCTTTAACTTTAATCAGAAAGGTTTTTTATTTGCTAATCCAAGGCACCCCAACCCAGATTTTTAAAGACAAAGGAAGACTGGGGTGATGAACATGTTAGCCTATTTTTAGTACTTTATGAAGCATTTAACAAGTAACAAGAAATTAAGCTACATTTTTCAGAGTAAACAAAGTTTAAATTTCAGCATTATGTAGTTGATGTTAGTTAGCAATGTGTCATTATGTTTGGACCTTTCAGTACAAGATTATGATATACATAAATATAGTCATGAGAAGCTATTTTGTAGAATGAACAAAATTTTTTAAATTCTGTTCAAAACTTGAAAGGGTAGGTTCCTCATAGCAGAGAGTTAAAAGCAAAGATATGGTATGTTAGAAGTAATTGTTTCTGTGCCACTAGAAAGAACTCAATTAGATGACTGGGAAGAAGGTCCTTTTCAGCTCTAAATCTATGATCCTATATGGTTTCTTCATTTTTAAATTCAAATATTTATAAACTTAATAACCACCAACAAAGACAATCAAATAAACTTACTGAATAAAAAATAAAGTCTTACATAAAACTCTTAGTTTTTACCAAGTAGAACCAAATGAATTAACAATGAACAGTACTTTTGATACCCACATGGAGGAGCTTTCATATTATCGATATGGTTATTTTCTTCACATCGTACAGTTTGTGACCTATCCTTACTTTTTCATTCTGTTTGACTTCTCTCCATGCCTTATTGTGATCCATTTTCTGGATGAGGGCGTTTGCAGATTTTTTCCCCAGCCTTATATATAATTTCAAAATCTGTACCAAAAAGATATTGTAATAAATGTTTAGTTTTCAGTTTGTCCATTTCTTGTAGCAGATTTTGCTCTGAGGTCTTAGTTCAGAAGGCAAGGTAGATAATTTGATAACCTATAGGAAAAAAATTGACTTACAAACTTAGATACTCAACTAGAAACAGAAATTTTATTCAAGTTCTTACATGTCTATACAAATTAAATTTTTTTTAAATTTTGAGAAAGATGATCATAAAATTATATACACTCTTTTTTATCCCAAGGCACATAAGCATCTAGAGCAGATCTTGAACATATCTCTATCTGTCTATCTATCTGTCTGTCTGTCTGTCTATCTATCTATCTACCTACCTACCTATCTATCTATCTGTCCCCAGTAGATTTTTACATGAATGTTTTCTGCAGTCAGTTTTTTAAGGGAAGGAATCCAGATCCCAAAAATCCTTGTCATATTAAGGAATTTGTTGGAACTTAAATTGAGAAGCCTAGTAGAATCACGTGATTTTAGCTGTTGTAAATTTGCCATGTCGTCTACCTTTTGGTTGCCTTTTCACTTTAGAATAATGATCAAGATCTAATGGCTTTGTTGAAACTGTTGCTAGGTGCAAAATCCTCTACCATTATTCTTCGAGTTCCAGAA
Organism: Pseudochirops cupreus; assembly: GCA_028627135.1. Taxonomy (NCBI): domain Eukaryota; kingdom Metazoa; phylum Chordata; class Mammalia; order Diprotodontia; family Pseudocheiridae; genus Pseudochirops; species Pseudochirops cupreus. The sequence goes on along the minus strand of CM053581.1, from coordinate 491,114,575 downwards.
ACTTCTTTAGTCAGGTGACAGTCAGTGAGTATTAATGCATGCCTCATTTGTGCCTGTCTGCCTCACAAGCTACATGAAGTTTACCTATGGTCCTTTGACCATGTCTGATTTGGGAAATTGCCACTCTTCTGTCATAGACTTTAGTGAATGAGAAGATTTAATTGATTTCCAGAGATGAAGCAGTTTATTTTTCTTGACAGTTGGGTCAGATACATTATCTCATTAGCCAGTACTCAGGTACTCACCAGCATATGTCCATTCGGTTGATGTAAAAATTCACAGAAAGAATGAAAATATTCTGCCTTAGGAATATAGGGAATCAATGATTGGTGAAGAAGTGGACAGTAATGGACAGCTCAGGGACTTTGTGATTAGGGAAAGAAAAGAGTTCCTCCTGCCCTTTGATAATTTTATAGCATTGAAAGGTTGCTTGGGGCATTGGAAATATAAATGGTTTCTTCATGGTCACAGTGTCATATGATAGAGGTGGGCAGTATGAGGAGGCAAAAGCATTCTTGAACAAGTCTTCTTGACCCCCAGACTAGCATACTAGTCCCTGTGCTGCTCCCTTGATTATCAGGATTATTCCAAAATGTACCTGATGCTTTCGTGACATGGTCTAAAGTTTTTTAAGCCTCAAGTATAATTTCACTTTTTTTTTTGTGAATAGGAAGAAGTTATCTTCCATTCTTATACAGCTTAGGGGAAACATTTTAAGCAATCATTCAAATGTTGGTCAAATGTAACTTTTGTTTCAAAATATTGCATTTTTTTGAGCTTCTCTGTTTATAGTGTTTCTATCTTTTTATGCCAAGTGGAAGTATATGTTTTTTGCCTGCATAGATGATTGATTGGTTAACAATTACTCTTTGAATAGAATTGAAAAATCAGTATTGATGTCCACCACAAGTATCACACTGTCTTTGGAATAGATTTCATAACAAGTCTCTTAGACACTGTATAGGTGGAGCACTTTATTTCCATTCAAGAAATGTCAATTGTGGTAGATAAAACGAGAAGAAATGTGCTGAGACTGTTGGATTTCATGATAACTTTTAATGATACTTCATTCCATGACCCCACCTTCAACATATATCATTCAAAAAGTAGGAGCTCTTCAGATGATGATGGACCCAAAAAGCTAATCAGCTGCACTCAGCCTATATTCCTTGGGATTTAGAACTTATTTTGAATTCAGTAGTGATGCATCAAATAATCGTTCCATTTTGTGAAGTTCACAATGTGGACTAGGCTCTAGCACTAAAAAGCCTTTATCTCAAAGCTGGTGCTGTAGAATCAGCAAGTGGTTTGCTGTTTCCTTTCAAAGCTTGAATAAAAGGTAGTTTTAATTTTGACCCCTGGGTAGTTTTGTTACGTGGGTAGCTAGGTGACACAGTGAATAGAGCAGTGGGCCTGGAGTTAGAACAACCTAAGTTCATATATGACCTCTGACATGTACAGGCTGTGTGACCCTGGGCAAGTCATTTAACTCTCTTTTAGTTTTCTCATCTTGTAAAATGATCTGGAGAAGGAAATGGCAAACCACTCCAATATCTCTGCCAAGAAAACCCCAAATAGGGTCAGTAAGAGTTGGACATGCCTGAAAAACAACTGAACAACAACAAAGTTCCGACATATCTTACAACTTAATTTATGGATTTACATGCCAGTTTGTTTCCTTTTCTAAAATCTAGGATTCATTATGTGGTAAACGGTGGTCTCTCATGTTCATGGGCACTTAACCTTGGAGTCAATATGGACTTACATATTGATAGTTCTTACTGTGCAAACTTTATAGAATACCCTTAAGTTGTTACTCAGTGATTAAAAGCTTGATGCTGAATTGAAGTGTGAGCAGAAAAAAATACCAGAGAAACTGGTTACCTATTAACTGTCCTTATTTATAAAAGGTTAATAACAAATCTTGTAGTCGTGATGATGCTTTCGATTACAATCCCTGAGGTAAGAAGGGTCACACCAGGTTTGTACTTAAAACAGGAAGACCTCAAATAAACATCTAAGAAATGAAGGAAATAATTTTATGATTTAAATGACAACATTCTTCTCCTTTGGAACCCATACTCTGAAGATCTACAGCTATGTTAAAAGTTATAAGGAAGGACCACATAAATTCTGATGAGAAAGAATTTACTTCCTTCAGATTTGTTTGAATAATTGCATTGTTTCTTCAGTTTTCTGCAGTTTGTCAACTATAGGGGAGATTTTTCACATAAAAAAGCCCCAGCATATTGCTGGGATTTGGAGAACAATATTATTTTATAAATAGGTCGGAATCTTTAAAATGGCTTTTCTTAAATGACCAAATGGTCTAATCCTGGTTTTCTACTTTAAAAAACATACTTGCTGTAACTCAGACTGTTTGTGTCCCATGCTTTTGATAATTGCCCTTTTCCACATACCCTTTCCCAAGCATGCAGGATTCTTTCAGTGATTGCTTCAGTACTTCATCAAATTAACCTTCCAAGTGCTTTGATCTTGGGTGTAATTTGAGTATTTCTTGGTCCTTACTTCTATCTTCAAGGAGTTCTACCTATTTTTAAAAAGTCTAGTTAGTTCTGATTTTTTATTTTGTAAGCCTTTATTAAATACCTGCTATGTTAAAAGCCCTGCGCTGGACGTGGGAAGTAGTTTCAATAAAATATAACCCTTGTCCTCATGAAGCTAATAATCTAGTCAGAGAGTAAAACATAGACTACTGTAATTTACAATATTACATACTTAAGGAAAATTTTTTAAAAGTACTCTTAAGTCAGAGGTAGAAGGTCTTCACTGACTTATAGGGAGAGGCAGTGGGATTTTGGGAAGAGGTAACATTTGAGTTAGACTTTAAAGGATAGCATTTCAGTAGGAGGGAGGTATAGGATAAGAAAGGCTATTTTAGGCAAAGGGAACAATGTGAGCAGAGGAAAAAAGATGGGAAATTTCAGGGTACGTATAAGGGAAAAACAGTCCAATTTGGATAGATTGTAGAGTTCATGTAGGGGGGAGAAAGAAGTAAGCTGAAAAATTGATTGTGAAACGTTGGGAAAAGCCTTAAGTGCCAGACATCAGAGTTTAAATTTTGATCAGTGGGTAATAGCCACAACTGAAGATTTCTAATCTGAGAAATAACATGACCAGATCTGTGTAAAAGAAAAGTTATTCTAGTAACAGCATATGAAGGATAAAGTGCAGGCAGGAAGACCTGTTAGGAAGCAGTTTTCAATAGTCCCTATACTGGAAGGACAGCAGAGAAGAAGGTTTGGAGTTGGACTTGCCACGACTTGGTAAGTGATTGCATATGAGAGATGAGAGAATATGAAGTGTAAATAATATTCCCAATGTTTTGATCATAGAAAAGCAGATCAATGCCTGACAAATCAGACAGAAAAAAAAAACTGAAATCAGAAGAAGAGCAAGATTATGAGCTTAATTTTGGCCATGGTTAGCTTGAGATACTGATTCAGGGGAGATGGTCTGCAAACAGTTGCACAGCGCATGTAGTTCTAGATCTTAGGAGAGAAGCATCATCTGCATAGAGCCTCATAATTAAAGCCATGTGAGTGAATGAGCTTGCCAAAGGAGAAAGTATAGAGAAAGCAGGAAGGCCAAAGACAGAACCTTTATTAGAGAACACCTTCATTAGGGGGTCAAGGAAAGCATGAATCCAAAAGACAGCAGAGGTGAAGCACTTAGGAAAGGAGAACCAAGAAAATGTGGTGTCTTGAATTCAAGGGAAGGAAATAGATTCGGTAGGACAGGGTGGTGAAAGTGTTAAGATCTACAGGGGTCGAGGATACTAAAGACTGAACAAAGGTAAATGGGATTGGTGATTAGGAAGTCGTTGGTGACCTTTAAGGGGAGCTTCAGTTCAAGAAGGGGATTGGATGCCAGATTCAAAGAGTTTGAGAGAGTGGGCCCTGAGGAAATCAGTCAGTAAACATCTCTGGGTTCCAGACACTGTGCTCAGTACTGAGGATACCAAAAGAGGCGAAAGACAGGTCCTGCCCTCAAAGAGCTCACAATCTGATGGGGGAGATATGCATATAGTTCTGTATAGGAAAATTTTGTAGTAATCCATAGATGGAAGGCACAAGAATTCCAGGGGATTGGAAACTTTACTGTAGAAGGTGGGGTTTTATCTGGAACTTGAAGGAGCAAGGAGGCAGAGACAAGGAAGAAAAACGTTCCATATGTGGGGGACGGTTAGTAAAAATGCCTGAAGTTGGGAGAATGTCTTCTCTTATTTGAGGGGACAACAAGGAGTCCTGTGTCACTGGATCACAGAGTATGTGGTGAGAGGTAGAGTGTGAGAAGGCTGGAAAAGTAGGAAGGGACAAGTAGTAAACTTTGAACTCCAGAGGATTTTACATTTGATCCTTGAAATATTTAGGATCTACTGGAGTTTATTGAGTAAGTGGTCGTGGGTCACATATGCACTTCAGAATGATCACTTTCACAACTGACTGAAATGGAGAGAGACTTGGTACTGAGACCAACTGTTGCAGTGCTTGAGGTGTGAAGGGAGGAGAACCTGAATCCAAGTGATGGAAGTGTCAGAAGAGAGAAGGGGGGATGTGTGAGAGATGCTATGAAGGTAGAATTGACGGGACTTGGCAAAAGATTAGATATGGGAAGTAAGAGTGAGGAGTGGAGGGTGCCGCTTAGGTTGTGAGTCTTGGTGATTGAGTAGTACTCTCTCAATAGTAATAGTGAAATAAGAGAAGAAATAGTAAGTTCAGTTTGGGACATGTTAAATTGGTGATCTCCATCAGGTCTTCCCGTCTACAATGTCTAAAAGATAGTTAGAGATTCAAGATTAGAGGTCAACAGAGAGATTAGGGCTGGATAAATCTATTTGAAAATCATCAACATAGAGATAGTAATTGAAATAGTGAAATAGTAAAGGGGAAGAAGAGAAGGGGCCTAAGATGGAGCCTTGTGGGCCTTGGGCCTTGGAGCCTTATAGGTTATTGGGCATGATGTAGATGAAGATCCAGTGAAAGAGACAGAATGAGTGGTCAGAAAGGCAGGGTTGAGAACCAGGATAGAGGGTTGTGAGAACCTAGTGAAAAGACAATATCAAGGAGTAGAGGGTGATTGGCAGTGTCAAAGACTCCAGAGAGGACATGGGGCATGAGAATAAAGAAAAGGTCATCAATAGATTTGGCAATTAAGAGGTCATTAGCAACTTTGGAGAGGACAGTTCATTTGAATGGTAAGGTGGGAAGCCAGACAGCAGAGCTTAAGAGAGTGAGAGGAAAGGAAGTGGAGGCACCAATTGCATAACCTTCTCAAGAGTTTAGTTACAGAAGGGAGGGAAAATATGGGACCATATCTGTTGGAGGTAGACAGGTGATCAAGTGAGGGTTTTTTAAAGGATGGGAGCAGTGTGGACATGTACATAGGCAGTAGGGATGCAGCCAATAGAAAGGGAGAGATTGAGGATGAAAGAGGGAGCACAGGGAGCAGTGGATTAGAAATGGGATCCCTTGTGTGTATATAGTGGTTTGCCTTGGTGTGGAGAAGGGCCCCTTCATTATGTGAGTTAGATATGAAGACAGTGACATCAGGTATTGGGTAACTTTTTCAAGAAGTTTAGTACTGAAGGGCAGGAGATTTGATAGTGGCCATGAGGTGTAGAAGAGGCAAAGGAAAGCTTTCCACCTAAGACTTCTCTGTTTGAGTTAGCCATGTAATTGAGTACATGCTTGAATTTCCTATTGAAGAGGTGGGTAATGTTTTTCTGCATGAGAAGCATATCAGCAGTGGCTGGGCCTAGCACACTCACATTTTGTAAATTAAACAGCAATAGAACAAGTTCTTTTGATAGCCAGTATCAGTTTATTTTACAACACAAAGATCTACCAGGCAGCCAACTTTAGAACATACAACTGCAGAGACAGGATGTTCCACATTAAAGCCTGGTTCAGTTCTGTTGTTTAGAAAGTTACTTCTGATTTCAAACCATTTCTGTTTTTCATGTCTTCCCATCTCAGTCTTACCATACACTTTGATTTATTATTTTCCGGGAGAAATTTTTCATTTTCATCTGTTTACCAAGACTTTTCACATAAGTATTTTCTCTCAGTTATGTAGAGCTAAATGGCCAATTTATTAATGACTTAAGTGCCTGGCTACTTCTTTTCTCTCTTTCACTGTTTTCCATGCCCTTATTACTCATAAGCACCTGTTTTTAGAAATTAAGTAGAATAGAAAGGAGGTGAAAAACTCCATTTTGGTAAAAACAAAAATTTAAAGATTTATATGGGTTCTGTTCCAGCCTTAGAAAGTTGACTGCACAATTTCATGCAGAGTAGATCACAAATACATTGAGTAAGTAAATGAATTTAAATGTTATGGCTAGTCACATTACAAACTTGATCCATATATAACTCATTATTCATATTTTTCATGTAACTAAACTACATTTATATTTGTGATTTTGATTTTACTAATCATTGAGATGATGAGTTTTGCCAATTTCTATCAAAGAAAATATGATAATTGTACAGGGATAGTACAAATAAATAAAATTATTGACTAAAATGAAATACTAGTTCCCTCTTTCTCTAGGAGTGGTAATGGGCCCAAAAGTGATCAAAACTTTCTATTTGGAGGGTAAAATCCATAAAACAATAACTTAGTTCCTAATAATAGTGACTTACATACTTTATACCCATAAATATGTTTTTCTCCAACCCTTCTACCAAGCAGTTGTTTAAATCTTGGTATTTAAAAAAAATAACTTAAGAGTCAGTATCCATGATTAACAGCTGTTCATTTGCTCTTATAAAACTTTTAGGGGCTCTGAATAGGATTGCAGGCTAAAGTTAGGCCAAAACAAACGGTGTGACCCTATCACCTATTGATAACATTATTCCTGTGGAATTAACTGTATGCTGAAATATTGCTCTGCCAGACCCAGTATTGTTTTATGATCATTTAAAAACATTAAGTAGGTTATGCCTGTGCTGCTGTTAGAAGGACATTGGGTTGGTAAAGTAGACCATGTGGTTTTTTAGCGACTTTGTAGTAGACCAACCACTTAAAAGTAAACAAAAATCTCTTTCCATAGTCAGAGATCTCAGAATGTTGGAGACGAAAGAGATTTTGGACGTTGTCTGATTAATTGTCCTTGTTTTAGATAATTAATCTGAGGCCCAGAGAAGTTAATTGTCTGTGGTCACAAAGCAAGTATCTATCACATCACTGTGCCCAGCACTCACTGTATGAAGTACTAAGCACACAACTCAAGGTTGAGAATGGGGAAGGCAGGGGGGCGGAGCCAAGATGGCGGCGTAGCAGCAGCAACACATCGCAGCTCTCACATAGCCACCCCAAAATACCCATAAAATAGGACTCTAAACCAATCCTGGAACTCCAAAACGCACACAAAGATACTTCCCACTAAAGTCAGCTCGGCTACGAGGAACTATATCAGCACTGCAAACCGAAACCAGCCTGGCCTGAAGCCGCGGCTGTGCCCCGAGGGCGGCTGGAGGACGGTTGGACGGGAAGAGCTCAGGAGCTTCAGGTGAGCGGATTAGCGGCAGCTGTGAATGGGAATTGTGAAAGGGGGAGATAAGCAGTCC
>CM053581.1:491039189-491106480 GCA_028627135.1 Pseudochirops cupreus | reverse complement strand
GGGGGGAAACACTGGGATGGCTGTTTTGGGGTGGTGGGCGGGGGAAAGACGGGGAGAAAATATGTAACTCAAAAAAAATTTAATTAAAAAAAAAAAAGAGAATGGGGAAGGCAGAAGACAGAAGCATGTTCCAAATGAGGGGCAGTTATGGGAAAATAAGCAAAAGGTGTGGTGGTACCAAGAGAAAACTGCCCCATCACAGTAGAGGCTATGTGTTTGAGAATTAGACTGGCATCGATAGAATAGAGACAGATTATAATGGCCTTGAATACTAGGCCATGGAAGTTAACATTTGTCGGTAAGTTGATGGTTGCTGCAGTACTTCAGGCACCTACAGTTTCAACATTGTGGGTTTTTACCAACCACTGCTAGCATTACCCTCATCCCCCTACCCCCACATTCACCACATGAAGATGGTCTTCATGAGTTGCTGTGCTTTAAAAAAATAAAAGATCGCCTGTTGGCCAGGCTTCTAATGATGATCCTTTATGAACTTAGACTGGTACCAGGATGACAAATGTTCAGTCTATCTCTGGGGCTGTTTTTCCATGCCCTTGTAGGTTGGGTAGCATTTGCTCAGAGTTTCCAAAGAGAACTCAGTCATCTCCACATACTCAGGAGGTGTCTGAGTAGGACAACAGTTAAGGAAGATTACTCTTGTGTGTGATTATCGGTTAAATTGGTGGGAAGGAGGAAAAAAGATGAATTGGAGAATATACACTCAAACCTTAACTAGAGCAATGACCATGAAATAGAGAGGGAAGGACGGCTGCAAGAAAGGGAAAAGAAGCTGGTATTTAAACTGCCTGAGATGTTGAGCCTAGGTGATAGGAGAATGGTGATCCCATTAATAGAAACAGGAAAGAGAAAGTTGGAGAGAAAGGAGTTGGGTTTTGGAAATAATGAATTTCAGGTGACTGAGTAGAATGTTTGATGTACTGGTCTAGATTTGGCCTTTATAGGTATTAAAGGTATAAGAATAGATCTCTGAAGATAAAGAATGTTAAGATGAGACTTAAAATACCAGTGCCTTGGGTAACATTGAATTAAATTCATCCTGAGGTGCAAATGACTCCTACCAGCTTCCTGAGAAGAGGTTTAAAGAGAGAGGAGGAAGCGTGTAGGACTCGCTGGGCATTACAGAGAAATAACGTTGAGGATGCTTGGGAGACTAAAGGTAAGACAAGGACTGCCGAAAAGACGAGCGCTTGGTTGGCCCCCGCGGCCGGGGCCGTTTCAGCCCGCCGCTGTAGTGACAGAACCGTTTCCTGCACAGACGGAGCTATTTGATATGGTGGGATAATTGCTGCATTTTAATGTGGTCTATTTTAGAAAGGTGCTGGGTGGTGGACTAGTGAGCACCAGGTAATAAGGAGATGGACGGGCAGAGATTCCTTCAGTCAGGCCCTCAGATGGCCGGCTGGTTGAGGCAGTGCAAGTGGCTGGCCTGGTGGAGTTTTGTAGTTCCACATAATTTTCGTTTGAGGATACCAACTTGCTGTGTAGACAGATGTCCATTTAAACTGAAGGGAAAGTGGGATGCAAAAATGGAACAAGTATGGCCACTTGTCGTAAAAGAGACACTGACTGATTTTTCTATATATCAACCTTTTTAAAAAAAATTTTAATTAAATGAGTTACTTTGTGGAGTATGGGAGCTGGCAGATTTTTTTTAAAGACTCATTCCAATTAACACATTTTGAAGAAGATGCAGAACATGGGTAGCTGAGATTTTTTTTGTTTGTTACTACTTTTTCTTCCCGGAAAGAAGATTGTAGTATTATTATTATTATTATTATTATTATTTTTAGTAGTAGTAGTAGTAATAGTAATATTTTAATCTAGCCCTTTGGTATAGTATGAAAAGTACTTTACAGTAATTTTTATTACTGTAAAGGATAGCATATTATATTTCTCCTTTTACAGATGAGGAACTTGAGATGCAGAGAGGAAGAGACTTGCCCACAGTCACACATCAAGTCTTGGAAGACCTGGGATTAGCTTTGTGGGTTTTTTGAGTATGTGCATCCCAAAGAGCCAGATTACTTTGAACTACTTCCCCTTTGCCTAGATGATTCTCATCTTTGACTCCCCTGCCTCCCACCCTCCCAAAGAGCCCTGTTACTTTGACCTACTATTCCCTTGCTGGAGATAATTCAGCATAATTTCTATCACCATTGATTTTTTTTTATCGCAGTCACCTTGAGAATACCAAAAACAAGCCAATTTCCCTCTCATCCTACCCCTACCCCACATCCGACCACCACCTTCATCAATTCTTGCCTGTGTTCACTTTGATAATCTTTTTACCTAGAGCCTGTCAACACTGCAAGTTAGGGACAGGTGGTGGCCTGAGCAAAAATTAGAAGATGAAAGGGTTAAAGGTAGGGATTCAGAATTTGTATCGGTCCTTGGAAAGGAAAGAGTAGCTGGGTGTCACCAGCTCACATTTGTGTGGTGATTTGAAGGTTGCCAAACACCTCTGCATAACAGCTCTTGGAAGTTCAGGGCTTTCCAAATATCCCTGTTTTACAGATGAGGGAAACCATGACTCACGCTGTCACTTGTCCAAAGGTCATATGGTTGAGTGTTGTCTGAACCATTCCAGCTCACCCTCTTGACTCCAACTCCAACATGTAGCCATGCTGCCTTTCTAGCTTTGGCAGCTAGTGGTTAGAGCAATGGGCCTGGAGTCATGAAGACCAGTTTAAATCTAGCTTCAGACACTTAATAGCTGTGTGACCTTGGGCAAGTCACTTAACATTTGTTTTGTCTTGGTTTCTTTCCTCAACTGTAAAATGGGCATATAATAGCACGTACCTCCCAGGATGGTTGTGAAGATAAAAATGAGATCATGTATATAAAGCACTTAGCAGAGCGTCTGGCACTCATTATTATTTTACCTTCTTTGTACCTTGAGAGCTTAGCAAAGTGTCTAGCACATAGTAGGCGCTTGTTGACTAAAAAAATGTAATTAAATTGCTTTGAGAATGAGAAAACATCCAAGAACCATTTATTTGGGGACCAAGAACAAAAGGGGGAAAGGGTAGGAGAAGGAAACAAGCGTTTATTAAGTGCATACTGTGTGTTGGGCCCTATGCAGTCCTTGCCCTTCTAAGAGCCCACAGTCTAATCACGAAGTCAACATGGAAACGATGTGCAAACAAAACACCAACAGGACAAAACCAGAGATAAGACACTTACGTGGTTCTCCCCCAAAGCCCCCAGTTTTCCAGAATCAGTAAAGTAGATGTTGCTGCTTTTTAGGAAATCTCTGGGTTTGAGATTTTTCTTACTGGAAATTCCTTCAGGACAGAAACCCTATCTTATTGCTTGCATCCCTCACCCCACTTAGCACAAGGTCCTTGAATGTAGAAGGTAGCAAAAATTTATTCAGTGAATAAATGGGCTGTGATGGCTAGTTTGTGCCCAAAGCAGTTATGGATATTGCCAGTCCATGAAGCACCTAGGGGCCAGTAATCTGTAGGCCACATTTTAAGAATTAGAATAGGACGGATGAGAGCCATGTTTGCCTATCCTTTATTTGTCATGAGCTGGTATTTTGAAGACCTTTTAAAATTGGTTTAGCTTTGTAGTCTTGACCTTTGACAAGCTGTGTGATCTTGAACAAGTAAGTCACATCTCTGTTTTTCCATTGTACTGCTTTTCAAAGTGTTAATCAAAGGATTAATCATAGTAAAGTGGTTGAAATTTGGGGGTTTTAAAAAAGTTTTCCAGTTAGGAAGAATCACATTTTATTTTGATTGATCAAGATATGTGCCCACTTAAAACAACAACAACAAAGAAATACATTTAATCCTAAAATTAGTTTGGCTTCTTCTTGGATGACAATTGTGTGAAGCATGTGAGGTGATGGAGAGATAGCATTCTCATTAACTTTATTTCACCCATCTTTTAATAAGGGTTGACTTGTTCCCTTTAAGCGTCTTGGTCCAGTGAGTTGCTGTTCACTAGCTTGCACCTGAGCTATGTAATTTTCTTCTTCTGCTCTCTGTAGTTCATGTTTTACAGACATGACTCAGCATATCAGTGAAATGGAACAGGATAGGGTGTGTTGATACAGGAAGAAGGGAGAAGCAGGAAGGAAGAACTAATAACTGAGGTTTCTTTTGCTTATTAGATACATTGCCTAGGCAGAACCCCTATCTGTAACTTTAAAAACCTAAAACTGTAGGGGCAGGATTTGAATTCTTTTCCTGTAATAGATGACATACTTGGGTTATGAAATGTCATCTCTGAGATATTTCTCGAATTGTGGAGCGATTTTGAATGTTTACTTAAAGGACCTACTTACACTCTGAATTAGTGTGTGTCTGTGTGCGTGTGTGTGTGTACGCGCGCACGCGCACACGCGCACGTTACACACACATAAACATTCAACTTCTGTTCCTTAGTAGCATTTGTGGTAGCATTTCAGCATGAAAAGCCTCAGGGTTAGCAGTAAGTCTGAATTGATCTGGGAAATGCTTTAATTTCCTTTTACTGTGCTACTTGAAAAAATGAATTTGTAAGTTTAGAGCTGAAGGGACTTTACAGGTCATCTGGTCTGACCCCTTTACTTTACAGATGAGTAATTGAAACATGAAGAGGTGACATGACATGGTCACTGTCCCTCCTTGTAGGAGCAGAAGAGTCTTTGGACTTGGGTCTTCTGGCTCCAAATCCCACACTTCTTTACTCTGTGTGACATGAGACTACTTGTATATGTATGAACAGTTCAACAACAAATGTGCCCGAAATGTTGGTTTGAAATGATTTTTTGTACCATGAATTTCAAAGAAACTTTTGGGTGCATTTTTGGCCCAAAGTGTGGAAAAGACATCTTGCCCACAGTGTATGGGAATTTAGTGTAGACAATGAAGAAGGGCTTCACTGCCACTCAAGTTAGAGACACTGTTAGGAACTAACTTGTGTTAGTAGACCTGACTGATTGTGAAGAGTCACTTATCCCACTTATGAATTAGCATGTACTTTATTCTTCCCTTTTGCTCTTTTAACCTGACCATTTCACTGTTCATTAGTATTTCCGTCAAAGGGCAAGTGAGGGGAAAAGAAAAAATGCTCAAATTTTATGAGTAGCAGATTCTGATACTGTCCTTGGGGCCCACTCTGACCTGCCAATCTGTAGATGAAATATACTTATAAAAAGCGCCTTTGGTTTTTTTGCTAAGTAAAAATAAAGTGCCTGGGTAGAGGCGGACAATGAATCAGCACTGTAATAGTAGTCGAATTGAAGAATTTTAGAGTTAGAATATACCTATAGATCATCTACTCTACTTGCCAGTTTTATACTTGAAAAAACTGAAGTTCAGTGAGATAAAATTGACTGAATCACAGTCAGTGCCCTTATCATGCATGGTGTGTTCTATTGTGGCATAAGGTTGGGAAGGTCCTTAAGTAGTGTACACCTAACCACAAATCCCCATGTGTAGAGTCACGTAATTATTTGTGCTATAAAGCAGTGGTCTCCAAACTTTTTTGATCATTCGCCCCATCCATAAAATATGTTAAAGTACCCCCTTCTGGTATATATATTTACTTATTTATAAATCATATTCATGTGCACTAGTAATTATATATGTTGTAAAATTTATACAAATTTATACAAAACACAGACATTGCAGAGGATGTGATAAAGATGAAATAATATCTGATCCTAGCTAGAGGCAGTAGGACACCACTGTGAATGAGTAGGGGAGTGACATGGTTGGACCTGAACTTTAAGAAAATTACTTTGGCAGCTAACCACATGGATTGGAGAGGGAAGAGACTTGAGGCATGGAGACCAGTTAAAGGCTTTTCTAATCTAGGCAGTAGAGGGTAGGGTACAAGAGGGTACAGAGAGAAATTGTGGAGGTAGAAACCAGTTTTTAGCAGATGATTGGCTATGTGAGCTGTGGGAGAAGTAGAAGCCAAAGATGATACTGAGCTTGTGAACCCCAACAGTAATAGAAACTTAGATGTGCTGGAAGGGGATGAGAAGATACTGTAAGGAGATCTGAAGTACAGATCACATGCATTCATACCTGCTTGTCCTGTTGGACTCACTGTTGTCCCACCCGAAATGGAGAGAGGGAAGGTGGAACTTGTAATCATTGATCACTGCCCTGGAACTCAGAACTACTCTTCTTACCTTCCCAAGGACACCTGCTACAGCCTTAGGGTGAGCAGGAATGATATGCAAGGGGGTGGTATTGGTGTGTACATGTTATTTTCCCGGTAAGATTTGTGGAATAGCTAACTCTCAGAGAGCAGATGAGATTCCACATGACTTTCTATGCTCTTATCGGTCCCAGCTTCCTACTGGTTGATCGTGTATCCTGCGGAGTCAGCCCACATCTCCCGGCCCTCCTCGCTTGTTGGAGGCCACGGTTACATAGTCTTAGCTTCCTGACGTGTCTCAGTTTTACAGATCATTCACAGTGTGGCGTGACTGAAGGCAGCAAATTGAAGGTGAATTAGAGAGGAAACAACAAAACAAGTCACTGGGAAAGTATTAATCAGTTTGGCAGAATTGCTTCTCTTGTATCATGCCATGTGTCCATGTAGTTTAACCAAGTGAATTGGCACTGAGTTTTCGTATCTTACCAGTTATTTGGAATTTTTAGTTGTCTTCTTTACCCACATTTGGTCTGGACAGGAGACTTCACTAGTCTAGGGAACTTGTAGTGAGGGGATACACCTTCTACCCATTCAGATCTGTCCCTCTTGTCCAGTTCATAATCATAGGAGTTGCTCAGGCCATTCTTGCAGCCAGTATATGTCACGACCAACTGGAACTTAAGCTGCAGGTCCAGCCGACTTGGGAGGTCATTGCTTCCTTTTGGTACTTTGAATAAGTAGAAGATGGTCCTACTGAGAGTCGAAGCTGTTAGAAGTTTGCATTCAGGTGTCATGTCCTGAGAAGTCTCAGTCTGGTACGTTGGAACAGGGCTAGACTTGGAAGCAGAGGAACTGATTCCAGGTCCTAGTTCTGTATGACCACAGCCACATTTCAGACTCTCTGGATCTCAGCACTTGTCTATAAAATGAAGGGGTTGGATTGACCTCTTGATGACCTTTGATCTTAGAAGCCTACAAAAATTCCATTGAATTTCTTTGGATAAACATGGTGCTTAAATGTTTATTTGGGGGTGGAATAGGAGGTGAGGAAAGAAGAGAGTCCTGTCTCAAGGAAATGGAAGCACTGAGCTCTGAGAAATTAAAAATAACAATGATAGAGATGGTGAAGGAGAAAATGATTGTTTGTTGCAGATTATGTGGCATTCCAGCCAAATTGTGACATGTTTGAGAATGGAAAACCAACTTTGAATTTGATTAGTTATGGGGGTTGTCCTTAGTTTTAGGAACAATGAGACATAACTTACTTTAAAACTTAAATTTATCTGTGGGTGGCTCTTAGAACAGAAAAAATACTGATATAATGGTTGCCTGGGGGATAGACACCAAGCATTCACTCAACAATTCCCTCATCTGCAAAGCAGACTTAATGGTTGTCTGGAAAAAAATTTGAAAGTAGTTATGTTTGTTTAACAACTAGGCAGGTAATAAGGAATATAGTAAGTGAATTCCTGGAATGCATGTAATAAATGAAATTTAAATCTGTCTACTTCCTTGCTCCAGCTCATGCAATGTATACATCTCCAGATAAATGTTTAAACACTTATATTTGTGTTTTTGTAGATCTTACCAATATATTTGAATCGTTCCTGCCCCAGTTGCTGGCCTATCCAAACCCCATAGATCCTCTAAATGGTGATGCTGCAGCCATGTACCTTCATCGACCAGAAGAATACAAACAGAAAATTAAAGGTGAGAGAATAAACAATTTTGTCTGGAGCCCATAGGGTTTCATTGTCATTGTACTGCTGTCCCTTCTGTTCACCAGTCTTAGATTGGGAAGCATGGTCTAGGACAAGTATCAACAGCCTTCTTGGCAATACCGACCACTCTTTTCCAGGCCTAAACATTGCTTATGAGTGTCACTGGCAGACCTAAGGGAAATAAAAAAATAGAAACGGGAAAGAGAAGGAGAGTATGCCTCTATTCATCTCATTGTAAATTGTCTACCTCATCTTTGAATTAAAGTATTGGACTTGAGAGTCAGTGGTCTAAGTCCTAAACTCAGGTCCACCACTGACTCAGGACACCATTCTTTCTGTCCTTAAAATTGCCTTGATATTTCAGAGGAAGAAAGTTCAAGCCAGTATAGTGATAATGTTAAATCCAATAGGATCAGATATTTTAGCTTTGTTCCTCTTATTGTAATGACTTGGAAACAGAGTTATAGCCTGATAGATAAAAGAACTCTTAGCCTTCTGTAACTTTGTGAATACTTCAATAACTTGTTTCTTTTCTCTTTTCTACCAGTAGCAATCAATACTTGCAACAGATAGTGGTTAACATTGCTGTTTACCTATATTAATAGCCTTCTCGTAGAGGAAGCTGGTTGCACAGTGGATAGATGGAGTACTAGTTCAAATCTGGCCTCAGACCCTTACTAGCTGTGTGGTCCTGGGCAAAGGAGGGTCTTCCTATGTCTGCCTCCATTTACTCAACTGTAAAATGGAGTTAATAATAGCACCTGCCTCCCAGGGTTGTTCTGAGAGTCAATGAAGCATTCTTTGTGAAAATCCCTTAGCACAGGGCCTGGCACAGAGTAGGCACAAAACGTGTGTGTGTTTTCTTCCTTTTAAAATGTTCAGCATAACAGTGAGTAATTGCTGGCATATCCAATTAGGATAGTTCCCCTGGATTAAAACGGAAGAGTTTATATTCATTTGTACAAAAAGTTAGGATTTTTGAATCCTCTTTTTCCATTTGGTAATATTTGCCTGATGAAGGCACATAAAACTATGCTAAAATTAAAAATCGGTTTGTGAAAATGTCACCAAAAAAGGAAGGGAATTCAGAGGAACCATGAGAAGTCTCCAGTTTCTTCAGGTTAGGGCAGACTTCCCTTTGGTGACTGTCCAATTTAGCATAACTTGCTACCCACCTGCACAGCAATCCAGAACATCAGCTTCCTCAGTAAATGCTGAGACTTCTGGCCTCTTTGAAGTGCACCTGCAAAAGATTACAGTCAGAATTATTTGAACATGGTTTGTGTGTGAGTCTTTTCATGAAAACACAGGAGAAAAAAAATATTGGAATATGTTTTGTCAGTCAGTTAGAGGTGGTTTCTTCTTTTACCGACCCAATTCCCCAAAGGCCAGCAGTGCTCAGTGGCTTTGCGCAAGTAGGGAGAATAAACTGAGAAAAATTAGTTTGCTTAAGTGGGACACTTGATACTTACTACACTTCTGATGCAACTAAATATCTTTGAAGTGTCTGTAAAGCACTTTGCCAACTTTAAAGCCTTGCACAGCAAAATGGATGTTAATTTCAATATATAGTTTTAAGACTAAATATTAAATTTTGACCTAGGAAGTGTTTGATGGCAGGATTAGATAATTTTAGATAGTAATCACTATCTATATCTATATGCATGCATATAGATACATATAGATATCTATAGTAATGAGTAATCACTCATTACGATATTGCAGTGGATTTCTGATGGCTAGTCTTTACTATAGAAAGAACGGAGACTTTTGTATAAATAGATAAAGTAACACAATTACAAAAGGAAGATGACTTGCATTCTCCCTCTGGAATAGCCAGATCTCATGCACAGAATTGGTTACTTCCTGAAATGAGAATATTGCAAATCACTTTTCTCATTCTGTCATCCTTGGATGTCTGAAAAGATTAAGGCTGCCAAATGGGAACTTCCCTGCTTTTCCTCTTTTCCACCTCTAAATACCTCCTTCTGACATGTTGACACTAGGTTAATCTCTCTAAAATTCTGTGTTGATTATGGCAGTCAGCTAAAAAGTTTTTCGTTTAGGTTCCCTTTTGCCTAAAAGGTGAAGTCCAAGTTCTTTTAACTAGCATTCAGAGTCTTTTATACCTTGTGACTAGTCAACCATTCATGAAGGCTTCTCTCCTTTAAGTCTCTACCCCTACGTGAATCCTATTCATTGATGTGCTTACTTTTTCTCAAGAACATCTTGCACTTCCTACCTCTGCTGAAATACCCATCTTATCCCCCTTTTCCCTGTAAATCCTAGTCATCCTCAAATCCCAACTTTTAAGGAAGACCTTCTTTTAGTACCTACTGCCTGTAGCATTCATATAGCTCTTAATGGTGTCCCAAATTGTGAAATATCCCTTGCTTGTTGTCTTGGAATCTTTTTTTTTGTTTTTTAAATTAATTTTTTTAATAAGAAAAAAATCAGTTTTCTCTCCCCACTCTATTCCACCTTTAGAAAAAAAGAAAAGAAAAAGTCTCTTTTAACAAACACACATAGTTGAGCAAAGCTAATTCTCTCATTGACCACGTCCAAAGTCCATCACCTGCACCTTAAGTCCATTATCTCTCTATTAGGTGGGTAGGTAGTATTCTTCAAGCACTGATCTCCTGGAATCATTGTTGGTCACTGTCGATCAAAGTTTTTGTGGCTTTCTAAGTCACTTATTTTTATAGTTAGAACTATTTTTGAAAACTTGTGCTGTTATTAACTTATTAGGAATTTTTTTGCCTGTGAACTTTTTAAGGATAGGGTATTAGGTCTTTTACTTTTTCTCAACAATTCCTTACAATATAGTAAACATTAAGTAAAAAAAAAATTAAGTAAAAAAATGGGTTTTATGGATAAAAGTACACATATAGGCAACCTTTAAGTGATTATACAACCAGTTGTTTTGTTCATTTTAAAATGCTCTCATTTCAGACCTTAAAAATACTATTAATGTCTAGCTTTTATAATCACATGGTTGGTCATGATTTCTGAATTAGCCTAGCTGACCACTGTCTGATGTTTCTACCAGCAGAAACATTTAGCATGTATGTTGATTGCTAGTGGAGACCTGGTTAGTTTTGAGATAAGTAGACTTCAGGAGCTCTTGCTGCTAACCAGTTTACTTTCCCACTTGCATATTTTAGCTCAGTTCTAATTCATCTGCCATATGTGGAAGAGTGGTTGTAGACCTCCCTAAGTTTTCAGCATGTATCAGTTATTAGGCCGTGATTTTAATAGCTGTTTTGTATATTTCCCTGGTTTTAAAGCAGAGAGTTTGATATCATGCATTTCATTTCTTAGACTGTTCTAAAGTTATATGAGAGTCTATAAACCTGAACTACTAAGCAGTGATTTCTTTGAAAGTCAGCAGAATTTGTTCCTGTTTGGACAGGCATTTTGTTTCTTCTCCTTATCTAAAGGAACAACTAACAGACGTAGCATATTTGAAAGGCCTTACTAATTGGGTAGGCAGACTTTTCCTGCCATCATCCATCTTGTGTGCTTATTCCCTAAAGAATCTTGTAGGTGGCAAAAAAGGGGGTACAGGATAAGGAGAGAGGGCTCAAAACAGTTTTATTTGTTAGGAGCTACCCAGAACAAAGTGTCTCAAATGCGTATGTAAAATTCTGGTTAAGGAGTTAAATTTTATCCATCTATATGGAAGGAATGAGACGAATTTAATCCCTCAGAATTTAATTTTGTCCTGTAGTCACCACCTTTTTAGAAAACCTTCAAAAAACACTATACTTAGATGGGGTTTTAATGGAAAGAGCCCTAGATTTGGAGTCAAGGGAACAAGGCTCATATCTAGCCTTTCTGTTTACTACCTATATGACCTCTAGGCCTCAGTTTCTTCAGGCACTTGAGTGAGGTGTGAATCTTTTCATGATATAGGTAGACTGTTTATTTGAAAATAATTGTACACTTAGGATTCATAGGAATAATCTTTAATGGTTCAGTCAGTGGTTCTTCTAATTTTTCCAGATTTCAACCTAGGTTAGAAAAGCCTTAATCTGGGGCGGCTGGGTGGCGCAGTGAATAGATCACCAGCCCTGGAGTCAGAAGGACCTGAGTTCAAATCCAGCCTCAGACACTTAACACAAAAACTAGCCCTGTGGCCTTGGGAAAGTCACTTAATCCCAATAGCCCTGCCTTTCCCCCTCCAAAAAGCAAAAAAAGAAAGAAAAAAAGAAAAAAGCCTTATTCTTAGGTAAATAATGCATATTAAAACTAATAAAGAGCCACTTGTGTGTAGGCAGCTAGTGGCATAGTGGTGCTGGACCTGGAGTCAGGAAGACCTGCCTCCATTTTGTCATCTGTAAAATGGGGCTCACAATGACACCCACTTCCCCGGATTAACACAAGGTTCCCATAAGGTACTATTTACAAAGCACTTTGCAAGCTTTAAAGTGCTCTATAAATGCTAGCTATTGTTACTGGGCTGTTCATTTTTTCCACTTGGCAAGCTCTTTTTCAGTGACCACTTTTAACCAGATGGCTCGGATACCTGACAGGCAAAGTCTATAGTTCAGTGACATTCCAAAGTCTATTCTCATAGTAAGAGGCTGGAGTTACCTGTGATTACAAAACTGTAAAACAAAGAAATATTTGGGTTTTTGGAGTCCATATAAGTACTAAACAAATGTTTGAGGCAAATATTTGTTTTAAGATAGAGATACACAGGAAGAGTACGAGAGGACACATTGAACTCTTTCTTCCTTATCCCCTTCTCCTGACGGCCCTGATTTCCTCCACGTCTTAGCTGAACTTCCACGTTCTGCAAGGATCCTTTCCCAGGCCTCCTTCATCTTCCTGCCTCCCTTCTGAGATCGCCCCCAGTTTATCCTTTGTGTATCTGTCCATGCACAGTTGTTTGTGTACGGTCTCCCCCTTTCAACTGTGAACACGTTACGCGTTTGTTTTCTGCCTTTCTTTGTAACCTCGGTGCTTAACACAGTGCCTGGCTCAAAGTAGGCACTTCGTATATGCTAATTAACTGACTGACTGGTCTCTACCTTCACTGATAAAAAACAAGGCAGATTTTCAACTCTGGATTGAGTAGAGAAAACAGATTAGGGTGGAAGTTGAAGTCATGTATTAGCTACTTACATGAAATTGCTCACTAGTTTTAATGTCAGTGAGTCGAATGGCCAAATTGACCTACTTGCTTCCGTATCTGGATTATTCTTTTCTTGTGGTCCTCCCTCTTGGAATTGTTAGCTTCTTTCCATACGTAGCTCAGAGCCCTTTTCCTCCTCGAACCCAAAAGCCTTTCCTAATTCCCTGAGTTATCAGAACTTTCTCCTTTCCTCACATTTTCTTTGTGTCTCAGTTGTAACGTGCAGTACAATATAAGTGCCATAAGGGCCATGAATTTTTGTTTTGTCTTTTTATTTCTAGCCCTTTTTCATAGCATAATACCCTGAATGTAGAGTGGGCCCTTAAATCTCATTGAAGAGAGTGTGCCAGCTTATTCCACTCCTCTTTCTCCTCCCATCTCTCTTCCTCTATAACTAACAACCAAAGAGTGTTAGGGATGAACAGGAAAGGATTGAGGAAAGGGAGTCATTGGGAAGACATGCAGAGAACAAGAATGTAGAAGTTCTTTCTACCTTCTCATTTTTTTATCTAAATCTGAAGTTAGAGAAATAAAGCCATGTTATGAGCTAGCACATCAAGTAACTGCCATGAGCCAGGCAGAGTGTATGGGCAAGTTTAGAGGGTGTAGTCCATGACCTTCTACTGAGGAATTAAGTTTTTATGGGAAAGCCAACAGGTCCAATGTGAGACCCATTTGAAAACCTCGTGACTTGTGCCGAGTGCCTTCCTTACTCAGATTTGGAGCATCAGGAACTAACGTGGTCTTGTTAGCAGCCCAATTGTCGCTCTTCTACCAAATCCTGCATTGTAACATCAAGGTGGAGGTCATGCATACAGCTTGATTTACCAAGTAAATCAGTTAGGCTAAAGACACGGGAACTAATCTGAGAGCATTTCATCCCCTGCGTATTTTCTTAGTTCAGTTTGTGTTTTCGGTTCCAGATTCCTGCTCCCTTCTCCCCCCACCCCCACCCCCCGAGAAGTGAGCCCTCTATTCCTCAGCACTTCTTTCTTTTCTCTGCTCCCTTTTGGTTCCTTCACTCATCTTCATCAACAGTGAATGGCATTAAATGTCATATGCTAGGTGCCAGGTGAGTGGTGCCCACTCTTAGGTGCTGTAAGAAGATTGGGCCGGTCTAGAAAGGTTTCATGTAAAAGACCTTTAAAGCAGGCTAGAGTGCATGGCAGATTGGGCTGGCTCTCTGGGAAGGACAGCACCACGAACAGGGAGCAGCAAGTAGACACATTTAGCTGGAGAGACCTTTATGTCATGCTTACTGTGTGCCAGGCAGTGTGCCAAGCGCTTCAGTCATGCTTGTTATCTCATTTGATCCTCACAGCAACACTGAGAGGTAGGTGCTGTTATCATCCCCATTTACAGATGAGAAAACAGGCAGACAGGTTAAATGACTTGCCCAGGGCCCCACAGCTGGTAAGTGTCTGAGACGTATATCTTCCTGACTCCAGGCCAGTGCTCTCCCTTCACTCCCACCAGATGCCCAGAGAGTAGGAGCTGATGACGAAGGAGAATAAGGGGCAAGGCTGGAGAGGCTATAAGCCAAGGCTGGATTGTGTCGGGTTCTCTGACTTTTTTCTTCTGTCACAGTTTGCCTCTTCTCTTCTCCAAGTACTGTGGACTCTAGACATGGTCAGTTACCTTGTTCTCATTGGGTCTCTTAAAGTGCTCCAGGAGAGGACAGGCCCCAGCCCTGGGCCATGAGACCCAGGCTTCTTGGCCCTTTGGTTTGACTGTTGCATGGGCCTGCCTTCTCTCGGGACGAGGCCTTCCAGTTCTTTACAGGTTCCTCCCCCCAGCATGTCTCTCTGGTTCAGTCTCCGTACCCTCAGTGTCTGAGGCAGAGTTCAGGCTCTGCCCCCACACTTGCTCACTGTGCCTCCTGTCTCTTGTCCCCTCTGCAGAATACATTCAGAAATATGCCACAGAAGAAGCACTGAAGGAGCAGGAAGAGGGCACTGGGGACAGCTCGTCGGAGAGTTCTATGTCTGACTTTTCGGAAGATGAGGCGCAAGATATGGAATTGTAGTAGAAAAGGCCGCCTGCTTTTCAGAAAGACTATTATTTCCTAACCATGAGAAGCAGACTATAATATTCATATTTAAACAAAGCAATTTTTTTTATTACTAAACAAGGTTTTTATGAATAATAGCATTGATATATATATATTATATATCACCCTTTAGATCTTGATTTCTTGGTCATTTCTCAACCTGAGGTGCATAGCATATTCCCACATTCCATTTTGGTAGCAATATGCAGCCCGAATGCATGCATTCATAAGTCCATTTGGCCAAGTCAACTTGTACGCTACTGAGCTGTCAACGAAATAGCTGCTGTGATAGGTAGACATGAGGACAAAAAAAATACTGCTTCCTTTATTGGTGGTTCCAAAGAAACAAACCAAACCAACCAACCCTTGGACATTAAGATAGACTAGAGCTTTTTTCGGAATAAAGAGGAAAGACTTGGGGAGGGAAAAGGCCTGATGTAAGTGTGCTTAGAGAGCCAACAGCCCAGTAGCGGTGACGCTCCTTCCCATTCATGTTGGCACCCTGTTTTACATGGAGTGACCGTAACTGAGTACAGAGAGCTATCTATCTGGAGTATTGACGCTTAAAGGAAGGTTTTTTGACTTGGATTTTAAGTACTTTTTTATATGTGGATTCCTGCCCTTCCAGCTACAGGGCCCTGCAACCACGGGTGTATTTGCTTTGGGGACCTTTTGAAATCCTTTTTTCTGGACATGACTCATTTTCTTGGTCTGGATTCTGAGCTCCATCCCTTTTTTGGGTGGAGGGGGAAGAGGAGGGAAATGACATGAATAGTGCTTCGGTTCATTCAGAGCACATGCAAAATTAGACTCTACTTTGCCAGTTTGAGACTGCTACCCTTGACTGAGAGCTTTAAACTTGCTCTTTCGTGCTTGAACTGTGTTTAAACATACATTGCAAATTGTACCTTCATCTACCAAGAGAGGGTCTTATCATCAAAACGAGTCATTATGCTGAGCATTAGACCTGGGAAGACTGGGCCAGTGGCCATGAATACTTCAGCACTCTCATTTAATGTGTTGTCTTTTTTTTTTTTCCTTCTTCTGCCACCCCTTGGCAGCGGCTTGATTACCGCCTGCTCCTGGGAGGGGGGAGAGGACATTGCAGACCCCAACACACATTCAGAATTCTAACAGAAGACAGATTTGAGCAAATAAAGGTTATTCCACCCAAAGTGATTATACATGAGGAAAACAAGTGCAGCTTTCTTCAGATACAGTTGAAGGACTCTTCTGAAGGGGGAGGGAGGGAAAGGGAAGGGATGAAATATCTTCTGATGTAGTAGAACAGGTTTGGAAGGTGGATTTTTTTCCCTGTCCATGTTAAGAGGGAATTAGACACTTTAAAATGCCCGCCAATCAGATGTAAACTCAGCTAGCTACATGTCCAGAGGTTGCCTCAAAGTTCCTTTCAGATCTTAGTGTTGCCTGCTGTATTTTAGGGAGTTTTGTGAAGATTTTTAGACAGCCAGAAAAAAATTGATTTTTGGGGGGGGTGGGGTGGGGTGTGTGTGCAACCATTAAGGACAGTAGCAGAATTAGCCAGTTTTGAGACACTTTAAAAACGAATGTTTTGAATGTCCCACAAGGGCTCATTTAGTAGATTAAAAAAAAATTCTGAAATGCATTTTAAAATTTAGAAGTACTATATTCCACAAGATTTGAGTCAATGAGGTTGGAAGATAGCCTTTTTTTTTAATTCAAAAAGCACAATCAATCTCTTTTCCTTTGAAAAATCTATATAAAGTACAACTTGCTTTAGCATGATTATTTTCCTAAATAAAAAGACATACAAAGAATTTATTTTATGTTAATTACGGGCATGACGCAAAAGGTTTTCTTTCCTTTTTATTTGCTTAAAATAAAAAAAAGTGCAGTTACGTAGGGCTGTGGTTAGTTACCGTGCTGAAGTTATCTATCTAGCATTTGTGACTTGTTGGAAGGGTAGTATTAACTATTTAACCTGTCATGGTGTACTTTAACTCTTATCTAGCACGTTGTATTCTCATTACTTTGGGGGAGGGAAGGGTATCTCTGCTGGCACGGTCTAACTTGCTTACCTGCTGAATTAGCAGTTTGCTTGTGCTATAACCTTTACTGTAGGTGCTATTTAGGGGTAGGCTTAAAGTGCTGGGGGTGGTGATTTCAGTTAAAACAATAAAAAATTGTATTTTTTCAATATTGTATAAACAATAGTGTTCTAATGACCTTAAATTTATTTCCAGGTAACTATTGTTTTTAATCTAGTTAATAACCAGGTTGCCAGTCCATAACTAGGTTTGGGGGCATGTGAACCAGTGTACATCTCGTCTCCATGACCAAGGCCCATTTCTTTAATTAAACAGACAAGCCAACAATTCCTTCTACTCTAAAGCACCAGCATCAGAGGTTTTTATAGTACAGGGTGCTCTCGTAAGTGAGACTCGTTCTGGAGACCGGAAGCCAATCTGAGCATTGCTTCGTTGTGTGGTGTGTGTGCGTGTGGTGTGTGTGTGTGCGTGTGCATGTGTATACATAAGCGTGTAAGTGATTAGGTTTCTCTGTTAGCTTTCAGAGCCTCATGCCATTGCTATACAAATTACATGATGTCCTTTCAGGTTCTACACATCCTTTCTGAGAGACTAGCTATGGATCTCTGTGTGTTTTCTTGGCTCTAGATGGGACATTTTCTTTATATGTGGAGACTGGTTTTCTGCATGGCAAAAAAGATTGCCTAATTAGCATTTCTCAGTGCCCCATCTTTGCCCCTCTACTACAGCTTGAGGGAAGTTTTGGTGGATAATGAGGCCCATAGTTGGTCCCAGGTAATAGAGGGCTTTTCTGTATTTCAAGGGAATCCAGTGCCGCCTCCTCCCCCCAACCCCCCATTATGGCAGGGAGAGTAAGCCAAAGTAGATTTTCCTACGCTAACTAGTTCTGTCTATGGTCCAAACCTTACCTGATTTTTCCCCTCCTACTTCTGAGACTAGTAACCAGTATCCCCAGGGAAGACTGGACACAGCTGTTTAGGCAACTAGTAATGGCAGTTTGTTTTCCTTTTTTTAGTTCAGGTAGGACCTGTACCTTCTGAAATCCTATCTTGTGGTTTTATAGCACCATAGCATTCTCTTCCCCTGTTCCTATGACTGATCTTAAGCTCTGGCCAAATACCAACAAGTAAGATAGTCTCAACCCAGCAGCATTTGATCCACTGTGCACTGGTGCTCAATGGATTCTTGAACACCAGAGCCTTGTTAGAGGCTAGTGGGTAGTGGTTGATGACCTAGAAATGGGCACTTTGGCTCATGTCCTTGAGTGCCTCCTCCCCTGGCCCCTCCATGATTTGAGGTCACCGGACAGTTTTAACCTGGCATCTCATACCTTGGAGATGGATGATCATCAGAAGTTGCCATATCTTGTCAGGACCTAACAATCTTCTTTCCACTTCAGAACAAGCTTTTCTAATTGCCAACAGGTTGAATAGAAACTCAGAGAAGTGTTTAACTTCTGAAAGGGAGTTTAATCTCAACAAAATCCATGAACCTCCCAGTTCTCTTTGGTCTGATGCTTGATTTGTATTAAGTCTCCTATTGTGATGACTGCAAAAGAAATGAAAGGAGGCACCCTCTGTTAATCTTGGTGGGTGAGATAGCCACAGTTCAGGAATTGGCTTCTAACTTGACTGAAATGGTCTGTGAACCTTTTGAGTCTCAAGGATTCACCCAGTAAAGTTAAAAAGAAATCACTCAGAAAAGTTAGCAGGGTTTGTGTGTGTGTGTGGGGTGTGGGGTGTGTGTGTGTGTGTGTGTGTGTGTGTGTGTGTGTGTGCGCGCGCGCATGTGTTTTTTTAATCAGCACCCTCAAACCAGTTCCCTGAAATCAACTTAGTTCAGATTTATAGGAGGGCAGCAAGCACTTCCCTCATCTTAACCCATGTTCATTTTCCCTCTGGTCATGTGGAACATTCACAGAGGATTCTGGAAGGCAGTGGTTTTCTCACTGGAGTCTGAGTCTTGTGGAAGGGTGTCTCAGGGGATGTGGAAATAATGAGCAGCTTTTAGCTACGTGAGGATTCTCCACCATCACTATATGCCCCTCAAGAGGGCAGGGACCTGCTTTTGGGCTTGCCTCAGTTGAGCAGGCCCTTTGGCAGGTCTGTAGGCATCATGAGAAATGGCCATTATTTACTGACTGTATTTGGTACATATTGTGTGATACTTGAAGAGATGAAAGGGGCTTCCAAGCCCCATTGGAGTCTAAGATTTTTATCTTTTTTTTTTCTCCTCCCCCCCTCCCTACCACCTTTTTTCCTTGCATTGTGATGATGTAGTGGGCACATCTGTCAACAGGACGAATGCCTCTTCTCTAAGACTATAACCTCTCAAATAGTTGTGTATAATGAAAGAACTGTAAACTTTTTTAAATAAAATGTATATACCTTGGCATTTGGCTGGACCTTGATCAATAAGCTCAGTTGACAAGCCCCTATATTTTCTCTTAGGAACTGGACTCCAAAAGTCCATTCTCATAAATCTGTTGAAGAGGCAGTTCTGTGTATTTGAGTCTTGATCTCAGAGCACATATTGCTCTCTTAAAGGGAATAAATTTGAGGCAGATGAATAGATTGGTCTGGGAGTGTGTGTATTACAGTATAAGTTGTTAGTAACTGGTTCAAAAAAGAGTTATGTCATTTTTCCACTAGACCTTTTCTAAAGTATGACCTGACCCTCATGCTGAGTTTGGTTCAACTAGGCAGGGTGCCTGTTTCTTAGTTTTATCTCGGACCTTACTGAGAAGGTAAAACCTCCCATCCAAAGGGTGTGTAGTGAGTGCTCTGATCGGAAAATGGCCCCGGTCTGTGTCAAGGCATGACTTATTGAGTAGAGGGGCTCTGGGAAGATGGATGGATTAGATTCCAAAAGTCTGCTAACAGTTGTGTTCAGAGAGATGGTCTTAACTAGTTCTTTAGACCTCGGCACTTACCATCAGTCAACACTAGGTGGTACTGTGAACTACATTTAATATCTAAACGTGGTTTGGATGGTTTCTTTGGACAGGGAGACCACTCTCTGTGCACTGCCTCCTTCCCACATGCCAA
This sequence comes from Pseudochirops cupreus, assembly GCA_028627135.1. Lineage (NCBI taxonomy): Eukaryota > Metazoa > Chordata > Mammalia > Diprotodontia > Pseudocheiridae > Pseudochirops > Pseudochirops cupreus. The sequence continues at coordinate 491,086,369 of CM053581.1, read as the reverse complement.
AGATTCCTGACTCGCCTCCTTCACTCTTTCTACTCTCTTTTCCTTTCCTCTTCTCCCAGTCCTTGTTCCTTTTGCCATCTTTGGTAGCTTTTTGTAGTTCCTTGAAGATTGTTGAGGCCTTTGAGGGCCTCTTTTTTAGTAAGCCGCTGAATAGCCGGCATTCTCATGGAAAATAATACCCACTCCCACTGTTAACTTTGGCTTTCCCTCAATGCCGAAGAGAGTAAAGAAGCACATTCTTCGTAGATTGATTGGATACTACATCCAAGGTCCCCAGTTTCAGATGAAGGATGGAAATAACCAGCTTCTGGAAATAGCACTTTTGAAGTCAAGTCAACAAGCATTAAGCTCTACACCAGGCCGTGTGCTAAGTGATGGAGACAGAATGAAAGGTAAAATATCTCACAGCCTACTGGGTGAGAGCAAACAAGATATAGATGGGATATACTGAAGATCATCTCAGAGGAAAGACACTGAAATGAAGGCCTGTGTGAGACTTCTTAGAGCAAGTGGAACTTGGAGACTTGAAAGAAGTCAGGTGGAGATGCATTTCCGTGGTGGGGACAGCCAGTGAACATGCCTGGGATGAGAGATGGGAGTATCTGGGTCGGAAATAAGTGCCTCTGGATTAGTAAGTGCTGTGTTTGTTTGTGTAAAAGGCACCCTTACAGAATTGCTAGAACAAAATTTCAGAATCCAGCCTTCAATATTTAGACCCTCCCCAACATCTGGATGTTTTTTCAGTTGAAAAGGGACAGAAACTGACTTAAATCTTAAGCTTTTAGATTTGGAAGGGAAATTGCAGGTCATGGAATCCTATTTTATAGGTGAAAAAGCTGAGACCCAGGCGGCTGCTAGATGGCACAGTGGACAGAGTGCTGGTCCTGGAGTCGGGAAGACTCCTCTCCACGAGTTCAAATCCAGCCTCAGACACTTCACTAGCTGTGTGGTCATGAGCAAGACATGTAACCACTGCCTCAGTTTCCTCAACTAGAAAATAAAGGTAATGGCACCTACCTCCCAAGGTTGTGAAGTTCAAATGTAATAATATTCATAAAGTACTTGACACATAATCGGTGATTGATGATCGTTTCCTCCCTTCTCTCCCTTCTTTCCTTCCTTCTTTCCTCTCAAGCCAGCAGAACTAGCAAATGATCCTCTCTGATACACAGAAAAGCCAGAGACCGGGGTATAATTTTGAGTGAGAGTTACATTGTCTCCCTCCTGTCAACCAGGCAAGGACCTGTCTTTTCTGATTCATAATGGCTTTGTGAAAAAGAAGGCCTTGTCTTTTCCCAAGTCCTTGGATTTTCATGAGCCTCACACTTCCTTATGTTTGAAAGCAAGAGAAATTGTTGGATTCCAGAGTAAAAAACCCCGATGTCTACCAAGCTTAGACCCCATAGTCTCTGGATCCCAGTCTGGAGTCTCCTGGGGTAGACTGCATTATACTAATGAGAGCCTCACACAAGTTTATACCACAAGCTTATACCACCCCTAGCGTGCATGCTATGGTACCATCTTACAGTTGGGACACATAGGTGCTTAAGTAACTAAGATAGGATCCAAGACAGGCTCACCATATGCCAAACACACTTGCTCAGTGGTGCTTCCCAGAAAGGTACCAGTCCTTTGTATACTGGATACTTGGTGGAAATGCTACTGGCCCAGGCTCTACCCTGCCCTTGTTGGTAGCAAAGGGATAGAGCTGGCTTTTCTCTCTCCTGTGGACTGAGAAGTGGCTCTTGTCTCTCTCAGGACCCTAGTAAAGCCATATGGCATTGCAGAGAGTAAATACCACATCTTCCCATCTTGTTGGGTGATAAATCTGATGATGGAAATTCCATAATCATCAGAGATTGACATGGCAGAGGATTACTTATGCTGCAAATGGGAACCCATAAAAGACTTTCTCCAGTTTCCCTAGTATTTGTTTCCCCTGTTGTTATAGCATATACCTATCAGATAACAGACAAGTAATTCTCCCAGCTAGGATCCTCAGATTTGACATGATCTGCCAGCTGGTAGATTCCACCCTCTCTCTCATCTTCACTGTAGAAGGCAGAGAACCCTGCTTTGGGAGTGTTCCTACATGACAAAGGCAGCTATTTCACAAGTCACTCTGCTTGGGAGGCCCAGGTGAAGTTCGTGCCTGGGGATTGGTACTATAGGTAGTATTATCACCGTTTGATAGGTGAGGCTGCTGGAAATAAAAGGTTTGGGGGTCTTGAAATAAAAGATCTGCACAATACAGATGGGGCTTGTATTATTTTCTTTAAAGGTATGTAGCAACACTTCCTCCTCCATGCATACATAAGCAGTGTAATAATTATCCATTTGATGAGATTACTGGGGAGGCCTCCTACCTTGCCCCCCCCCCCAACCACTCCCTGACCACTTGGCAGATGTTCACGATTCTGTGGTTAGATTTATCTCCTTGGTTTAAGGTTTGTCCTCAGTCCAATGCAAACACCCATGGAAGAGCAACAAGTTAAGCCCTATTGGGCTTTACCCTACAGTAAGAATGACTTTATTGAGCAGGTCTGGGTAGTGAGAAGGGGATGAGAACAGGAAGACTGGGAAAAAGAGGCAGAAATAGTGTGCTAATAGTCTGCATTTATATAGCAAAGCACTTCACATACATTCTGTCCTGTGAGCAGCACAACCACCATCCCATTTAATAGAAAAAACAAAAGAGGTTCTATAAAGTTAAAGTAATTTGTGATCATGCAGCTAGCAAGTTGGAGATTGGATTCCGTATGAGGTCTCTCCTGGTTCCGAGTCCACTTCGTAACATCACAGGGCTAGACACCCTCCTCCCCCCGGTCCTGTCCCCCTCTGCACTTCCCCTTTCCTTTACCCATGCATGTCCCAGACTGATCTTCCAAATGCCCACGACCCTGATGCTGACGATGTCCACTATGGCCACCAGGTGGCTCTCCTGCCTCTCTGGCCGCCTTGCTCCTGTGGTTTTACCCGGTCCCCATCTCGCCTTGGTAGACTTGCAAGTTGGGAGTAGGAGACATGGAGTAGAAGGAAGGGGTGGGTGTCAGAGACTGGCCTGAAGGACAAAGTGGAACCCAAGAAAGAAGGCACTGACTTACCCTTCACATCCAGCACCCTGATGTATCGGAGGCTTCGCAGACTCCGTCTGGTAAAATGCTGGATGAAGCAAGTGGAGCTTGCCTCGCTGGAGAAGTCATTATGTTCCATCAAGAGTCTTTATGAAGCACCTACTCCAGAAACAGTCCCTGCCGTCAAGGAGCTTACCTTCTCCTGAAAGGCAGGGATGGGGAGGACCACCTGGACACAGATACATCCGTCCAAAATAATAAAAATTATTCCGGTGGGGGGAGAATAAAAATAATTCTGTCAGCCAGGGAAATTGGGAAAGGCATCTTGTAGGAGGTGGTACTTGAGCCTTGAAGGGAGCTATGAATTCCAAAGATCAAAAAGAGGAGAGAGAATATGCCAGTACAGCCTGTGCCAAGGCAGGATGAGAAGCCCAGGCAGATGCCCAGAAATGAAGAAGCCAGTGGCATTTAATCAACAAATACAGAATGGCAACCATGTGCAAGATTTTGTGCTAAATCAGGAAGACCTGAGTTCAAATCTAGCTTCAGACACTTATTAGCTGTGTGACCTTGGGCAAGTCACTTAACCTCTGTTTGCCTCAATTCCTCAAAGGTAAATCTTCCAGAGTTGGTGTTGGGGTCAAATGAGATAGTATTTGTAAAACACTTACCACAGTGTCTGGTATGTAGCAGGCTTTCCACAAATGCTTGTTCCCTTCCCCTAATCCCAACAGGGGACACCAGTATGATATGTGGGTAGGACTGTCCTAGAAGCATGTGCAGAAATCCCTTGCCTCATTTCATTCCTTGGAGTATGCACCAATACCTCTTGCCTGCTTCCAGTATAACTCTGTGGGAACTTTAGGGGGCTGGTTTTGTCCATGAACGGCTCAAGTGATGATAAAATATTCCAATGATCTGATACAGGCACTGGGGTATAGAAATCCATCGTGCCCTACAAGAAAGTGAAGGGGAAGGGGGCAAGAGGAGGGATGAGGGGTGTAGTGGAGGGTAGGCTGGGGGAAGGAGTGATCAGTATGCTTGCCATCTTGGGATGGGGGGAGGGGAGAGATGAGAAAATCTGGAACTCAGAATCTTGTGGAAATGAATGTTGAAAACTATAAATAAATAAATTCTGGGGAAAAAGATATTCCAATGATCTGCCCAACTGGAAGAACCAACCCATGACTCTGGAGTTGCTCTGAAGAAACTGAGTGCACGCACAAAAGATGTGACCCACCTTTGCTCTCTATCTCTCCCTTGCTGACCAGCTCTGGGCAGGACTGCCCTGAGCAACTGGGTGAGGAAAGAGCTGATTTCCTCCTCCCAGCCACCAAATATGCATGAACATAGGATGCCTCTGGCTTGGGTTTTTTTTTCTTTTCTGTTGATTCTTTCCTGCTCTTGGGTAAATGATTATTTGAGAATGAAAATGCCTCAGTGACCCGAGGAGTTATGGCCTGAGGCTCTGCCAGATGAGTTCACCAGAACTGGGATCAGTAGCCACAGGAACCGGAAAGTGAATAAACATCAACCTTAAGAGGACATGCCCAGGAGGCAGCCCTGTGGACCATTCCAGGGCCTTCACCTGACCTTCCTAACCAACAACAGTCAGGCCTGGCAAGCAGCCTAGAGGCATCTGGGGTCTTCCCCTTGTCCAGTTCCAAACAGAAGGGGTCGGGGGAGAGTACCCCTTCTCTAAGCTTGTTCAGATCAGCTCTTCTGGAGAAGAAAGGAATTTGTTTTCCTCCTCCCTTGGCCTACCCTGCACACCGCTGCTGATGGACTGATAGAAATGTATAGCTCTATAATCTTACTAATGTGCTCCAACAGTCTGCATCATGTGTCTGGTCCTCCTTAATAACCTCCTGGGGCTCTCCATTGCCTGCTGAATAAAGTGTAAGCTTCTGATGCGTCATTCAACAACCACCACATTCCAGCCTTATTTTATACCGCCTGCCTTCTCTTACTCCATGTCATGGAAAAAGTAGATTGTCCTCTGTCGTCTAGGACTTTGTTCATACCATCTCCCATACCTGCTGTAAACTGCCTGGTGTCTCCATTGGTTGATGTTCTTCCTTTCCTTCAAGATCCTTCAAGGTCACATGTCACCTCTTCTGCAAAGCCTTCTCTGAAGCTGCCAGAAGAGTACTTCTCAAGATTTTCAGTCTCAGGACCTCTTTAGACTCTTAAAAATTACTGAGGACCCTTTCAAAAAGCTTTCATTTATGTAGGTTGGAGACACATACACACACACACACACACACACACACATATACACACACATACACACACAATTATCCCTTCCACATCACAATTTTCTCTATCTCAGCTTTGATATATCCATATAGTGTGGGTCAGCATAAGAAATTAAATGGGAATTTTGGGGAGAATTTTGTGGAAGCCACATGTAACACAGAAAAAGTTTAATGCATAAAATGCATTAAAATATGTATAATGCATAAAATATATGTATAGATAATATCAACATATTTTATCCTTTAATACCATAAATATGCACAATTTCTTTTTTAAAATTAAAATAAGTAAAAAGTTAAAGTCTGCACAAAAGAATACAAAGCCAGCAGATAACACACAAAGGTTAGTATTTTTACTTAACATTGACCTATATATATATATATATACACACACATATATTCTATGACCAAATATTTAGCCAAAATTTTGCGTCAAGGTATATTTAGCCAAAATTTTGCATCAAGGTACTGTAAACATCACATAAAAGAAAAAGAAAAAATTCAGAGTTTTTTCTCTGGTACAAAGGGAGAGCCAAAAAATTTTATGTGGATTTATCAGATCACTACCACCATGACGTGGAAGGGATAACTATAACTATAACTATAACTATAACTCTCTCTCTCTTTCTCTCTCTCTCTCTCTCTCTCTCTCTCTCTACATATATATATATATATATAGTATATATTACATATATATACACACATATATACATATATGCACCATATTTAGAAATTAAAACATCTTAGTATTATGATAAAAATAGTTTTGACCTCAAAGACCCCCTGAAAGGATCTCAGGGAGCCCCATATGTCTCTGGACCACACTTTGAGAATCACTGCTCCAGATAAATGTTCATTTCTCCCTCCTCATAGTTCTCATAGCACTTTGCCTCCTCTTGCACTTAAGTGCACTACTTTGCACTTAAAATATTCTTTCTTCTTTCTGTATATCTTCTTCTCTTCTGGCAATTGTAAATTCTATGATAGTAGGATCTTTGTTGAGTCTCAGCACATTGTCTTGCACGTGGTAAATGATTAATAAAAGTTTTTTATTGAATTGGGTGGCATGTTGGAGGGAGGAAATTTGGTATGAAGAGAGAAGGGGGTCTAGGAGTGAACCATAGTGTAACCTCTCATTTGGAGAGTGATAGAAGGGGGCAGCTAGGGTTAGAGCACCAGCCCTGGAGTCAGGAGCGCCTGAGTTAAAATCTGGTCTTAAATACTTGCTTAACCCCAATTGCCACAAAACAAACAAACAAAACCTCCAGCAGAGAAGTTACATATTGAGTGCCAAGAAAAGGCTCTCAATTGACTTTGGAAATAAAGATCTCATTGGTGATCTCTGAGGATATAGAGCAGAAAAGATCTGTTGTAGGGAATGCAATGGAGTGAATCATTATTGAGCAAACAGAGACAACAAGTGCAAACATTCTTTGGAAGAAATTCAGCAGTGAAGGGAAGAAGAGAAGGAGGATGGTGGACAAGGGGCATCAGGGTCATGGGGAAGATTTCAAAAATTTATATCAGTCAGTCAACAAGCATTTATTAAATACCTACTATGTGACAGATACGATGACAGGTGCTAGAAATAGGAAGAGAAAATTAAAGATTGACTTGCCTCTAAGGAGCTCATATTCTATCAGGGAGATGTATACATATGTAAATATATGCAAAATACGTGTAAAATAAACACAAAGTAATTGTGGGAGGAGGGACAATATAAGCAGCTGGAGGAAGGGGAAGGACAGGAAAGGCCTCTTGTAGAAGGTGGTACTTGAGCTGAGCTTTAAGGAAACGAGGTCTTCACCCCCAAGGTGAAGGTGGGATGAAGCCCAGGCATGAGGACAGTCATTGTAAAGTTACAAAAGTGAAATATGGAGTATGTGGATGAGGATGACAGTTTGGGTGGGTTGGAGAGTAAATGAAGGCCAGTTAGGTGGGGTGGTGAGGTAGATAGAGCACTGGGCTTGGAATCAGGGACACCTGAGCTCATGTACTGCCTCAGGCACGTATTAGCTGTGTGACCCTGGGCAAGTCACTTAACCTTGTCCTCAGTTTCCTTATCTGTAATATGAGCTGGAGAAGGAAATGGCAAACCACTCCACTTGGCAGTGGTGCCGGTGTTCATCCTTCCTTTTCCAGAAAGAACAATGACATCACAAAGTAATGTCTTGACTTGCACGTGAATTGGATTTAAGTGAGGCAGAGTTACACAAAATCATCAACCTCCCTCCCTGTCTTCCTGAGTCATCGAAGTACAGTATCTCTGCCAAGAAAAATCCACTGGAGTTATGAAGAGTCGGACACTGCAGAACAACAACAACAATGTGTAAGAAGCTAATAATGCTTTGTTGATTGATGGGAAAAGTAGGTTGGAGCCAGGCTGTGAAGTAGAAACAGGTATTCATTTATAGACATGGGGAAGGCAGCCAGTAGAATGGGAAGTAAATACGTGGCATGGTCCCCAACCTCAAAAAGCAGACAGTCTAGATAAGGATACAAAACTTATAGGGTCTATAGTTGGAGAACAGTGCAAGATGAATGGTGTTCAATGAGGAATGGGGGGACTGTAGTGATGGCCATCGATGATAGCTACAATGTGCTGAGAAGGACGTTGCAGAGAAGTGGTTTCCAGACTTTTAAGATCTCTTGTCCCATCAGTAACATTGAGCATATATACTTATTTATTTATAAATTATGTACATGTACTACTCTACTTAATTGCCATATATATTACAAAACTTTTTCAAAAATAGAAATTAAAAAGGATGAGATAAAGAAATAACATTTGACCTACTGGAGTTTATTCAGTAGACGAATGATGTAGTCAGATCTGCATCCTAGGAAAAGATCTTTAGCAGTTGATGGAAGATGGTTGAGAAAAGAGAGGAATTTGAAGGAGAGAGACTAGGAGGCTAAGCAAGAGGTGGTGAGAGGGCAGGTAGGTGGTACAGCAGATAGAGCACCAGCACTGGAATCAGGAGGACCTGAGTTCAGATTTGACCTCAGACACTAACTAGCTGTGTGACGCTGGGCAAGTCATTTAATCCTGATTTTAAAAAAAGTGATGGGATTCTGAATGGATAGGTGACCTAAGGGAGTAAATTGAAGATGATCCTAAGGCTGTGAACCTGTGATAAAAACAGAAAAGTTTGGGTGAGGAGTGGGTCTGGGGGAGGAGGGTAGATAACATGAAGTGCAGACTGGACCTCTGATTTTCTTAGTGTAGAGAACTCCTTAGTGAGGAAACTCCTTTCACCAATGCAGGTTGATACCTTATCTGCAATTTAATACTGTCCGCCTTAGAGCAAAATGTCAAATGCCTACAATACCCCCAAGTGAGGCAGAACCAGATGAAAATTTAGTTCTTATCTGATTTTAATGTGTTGATGTATTAATAAAAAAAAAGAAATCTATAAACAGGTGTGTTTTTCTAAGTCAAAACATGACCCACAAGGATCCTTATGTATGATTTAAATGGTCCTGTTTCAATGAGTTTGACACAACTGCCTTAGAGCATTGATAGGCTAAATTACCCTGGCCAGGGTCACAAAGTCAGTATGCTTCAGAGGTAGGACTTTAACCCAGGGCTTCTTGGCTAGCTACTATCTATCTATCTATCTATCTATCTATCTATCTATCTATCTGTCTGTCTATCTGTTGCTTTACCTGTCTATTTGTCTATCGATCTATCTATTGGTCTATCTATCTATACATCTGTCTGTCGGTCTGTCTCTCTGTCAGTCTATCTGTCTGTCTATTCATCTGTTGGTCTGTCTATTCATCTATCTATGCATCTGTGTCTGTCGGTCTATCTATCTGTCCGTCCATCCATCCATCATCCATCATCCATCCATCCATTATCTATCTGTCTATCTGTTTATCTATCTATCCATCTGTATCTGTCAGTCTATCTGTCTGTCTGTCTATCCATCTATTGATCTGTCTGTCTCTCTATCCATCTGTTGATCTGTCTATCTGTCCATTCATCCATCCATCCATTATCTATCTGTCTATCCATCATCTGTCTATCTATCTACCTCTCCATCTGTTGATCTGTCTGTCTATCTATCTTCTGTCTGCTATTTCACACTGCTACCTGTGATGGTGATCACCACTCATTCATGCCTGCTCATCCTGTGATTTGTTCTGTTACCCCGTCCATGAAAAGGGGGAGGTAGAGCTCTTATTCATCATTGCCTAGGATTGAAAAGCTCTCCTTCCAAGGGGTGCCTGCAGTGATGTCTAGGGATGTCTAGGTGATATGGAGTCATGGGGAAAGTATGTAGTGTGTGTGTGTGTGTGTGTGTGTGTGTGTGTTTTGTGTGTGTGTGTGTGTTGTGTGTGTGTGTGTTGGGGAGGGGGGTGAGGGGAATCAGAGCATTGTACAGTTTCCCCTAACACCACCTACACAGCTGCTGTTGTGAGTGACAGGTAGTGGTCAGGTTTTAGCCACCAGGAGGGGCCAGCATCCTGTTCAGAACTGGGAGGCATGAGAAAGAGAAGGGAGGAGACAGAACCAGGGATTATTAGGGAATAGGATGAGGCATGATTGTGTTGGCCCCCATTTTGGAAAGCCTTGTCAGAGAGTCAGAGATCCTTAACCTGAGCAACCAGCCCTAGGAGGGCTTTCTGGGGGAGGGGAGCCTGGAGAGATGGCAGGATTGAATAGGAAAAGGAGAGGGGAGAGAAGGAAAGGAATGAGCATGGGGCGCTCCATGCCTTCTGTTCCACACTGTGACTGTGAGGGGGAGCTGAAGCCTGGTGTCAGCTTAGATATCAGCAGGAAGACGGGATGAAGGGAAAGTGGGGTCTCAGAGAGGAGGTGGCAGGCCTTTCGCTGACATTCCGAGTGTAGCCAGCAGATGGCTGGAGGGAGCTGTGAATGTCCAACGTGGAAACTATCTCAGGAAATAGTGACTCATATTTCTCCTGTTACAGGAACCATTGCTGGGCCCCAGATCCACCCACCCCCCTCCTTCAGTGAACTGTCTAAGCCCTCAACCTCTAGTGACCGGTCCCTGACAACTACCCACAGCCCTCTATAGCTGCTTGTTTCTTCTGAGAACCATTGGATATCCAAGGGATATCTGCATGGGAAAGTAAAGAGAGGAAGGGATTGATTTTGGGAGCAATTGTGAGCATTAACTCTGGTATTTATATATGACCAGAACTTTAAAAAAATCAAACAAGGAGCTTGAATGAGGTGGGGGGAGACCCTACCCTGGATTTAGAGTCAGAGGACCTCCACCTGTGTGACCTTAGGCAAGTCACTTGACTGTGTGACTCAGTTTCCTCATCTGTAAAATGAGGAATTTGGACCAGACGACTTCTAGGGTCCTTCTGACCCTAAATTAATGAGCCTGTGATTCTACATACACTTCTGCCGTTGTGGTAGCTGCCCTTTTTACTTGTTCTTTTAATTTTTATTCATTTCAAGAATCATCTATTAAGTTACCTACTATGTGCGAGGCCCTGTGCTAAACTCTTCTGATGCAAAGACAAAAATGAAACAACCCTTACCCTCAAATCGTTTACATTCTACCGGGGAGAAACAACCGTGTGCCCAGATAAATAAATACAACATGTAAGCAAAATAAATATAACGGGAATTCAGGGAGGTGGGAAGGCGGAGAACTGACATGCTGATGGGGGAAGGGGGTCTCACTTCTTTCTTGGTGTGGTCCAGATCTATGGTGTCAAACCCAAATAGAAACGAGAACCACTACACAGGACACAAGCATCCCTGTTGGAGCGTATTGACTTAGAAAACCACATATTAACATTTTCTATGTTTTATTGTATTTTTATTTATTTTGTCAAATATTTCCATGTTTGACACCTCTGATCATTCCCATTCCTGGTGGTCTTCCTCAGGCTTATGTCCCTGAATGGGATGAGGAAGAAAGCACTTCAAGAGAGAGTCAAGTATTGGGGTTGATGATGGTAGAAATCAAAGGAGAAAGGGTAAGGGATGGCATGTACTTTGGGGGCTCCCTGGAGAATAGGGGCTAGGCTTTTCCAGGGAAATGGAAGGGTGGCTAGAAGAGGAAGGGAAAGAGAGAGAGAGAGAGAAAGAGAAAGAGAAGAGTCGGGAACTGTACTAAATGCTGACGCTAAAAAGAAAAAAATAGAAACAATCCTATTCTCAGATAGCTTACATGCTAATGGAGTTGACAGCAAGCGCATATATAAATATTCATAGCGTAGATGTATATAGAATAAATATAAAGTAGGTAGGGTTAAGGTACAACGGAGAGAATGCTGGGCCTGGAGTCAGGAGGACCCTTCTTCCTGAGTTCAAATCCAGACTCAGATGCTTAACACACACAAAACTAGTGGTGTGACCTTGGGCAAGTCACTTGCCCCCAATTGCCCTACCTTCCCCCCTCCAAAAAAAGCAAAAAAACAAAACACCAAAATGGGGTCAACTATGAGTTGTTCACGACTGAAACAACCGAACAAGAACAAGGGGCAGAAGCAGAGATGTTCTGGTAAATATCTAACAACTGGCTCTCCAAAAAGAAAAAAAGGAGCAGGACACATTTTTAAATTTAAATCTGCATTATTAGCATTTTCTCCGTCACTTTTAAAAGTCTAGATAAGCAACCAAATAAACCCAGCCCTGATTTGTAGCATTTGCAGATTTCTGATTTTTAATGCCCAACCTGAAAACTTGATTGGCTGTCCCACCAGTTAGAGCTGGTGCCACAACCCCTCCTGGAGGAAGGGCATCAGTGGGCAGGGAGATGAGGAAAGGCTTTGTTTAAAAGGTGAATCTTAAAGGAAGTGAGAAATCCTATGAGGCAAAGGAGAGAAGGGGGATATTCCAGGCACTGGGGACAAAGGCACAGAGTCACAAAATAAATAGGTATGTGGGAAGAACTGAGAGAAGACCAGTTTGGTTGGACTGTAGGCTATGGGAAGGGGAGTAATAAATAATGGGGTTAGAAAGATGGGTTGGGGTCAAGTTGTAAAGGGGTGTAAAATCAGAGAGCAATGTATGGGGGAGCACAATGAGGGGTGCTTTTTATTTTTTAATAAATATATATATATTTTAAATGTAAAAAAATTTTGCTTTCCATAACACATAGGTCTTGATTTATAGGACAAGTTCTATGTCATGTCTATTGTTGTATCCCCATTGCACAATCCTTTACACATAGTAGGTCCTTAATAAATGTTTGTCCAATTTAATTGAAAATGTCAGGTGGTTAGAACCAGAATGGGTGCCCCATCAATCGGGGAAATGGTTGAACAAATTATGAAATGTGAATGGAATGGAATAGTATTGCCCTGTAAGAAATTATGAAAGGGACAGATTAAGAGAAACTTGGGAGAATTTGTATGAACTGATGTGTCAAGTTAAACCAGGAGGCAAATTTACACATAGTAATTGGGGGTAAAGGGACAAAGAACTGGTGAATGAAAGCCCAGTTCCTAGAGTGTGCACAGTGTGCTATGTCTGGTATCAGCTTACATGGAGGTTTGGTGAGCCTGCTTCCAGGCATGCATATTGGAGGGGCCATTTTACCAATTCAGACCACGTCAGTAGTAGGTGCTACTGTAACTCCCTACCCAGGCCATGAACACATGGCCACTTCTGTTTCTTTTGTCGCTGTTATGTCCATTCTTTCCTGATCTTAGGTGCACGAGTATTGGAGATGGAACAGACCAGATTATCATCTTTGAACTTCAGAAGGTTGGAAGATCCACTAGAGATGCAGCAACTGGAACCCATATTAAGAGACTGCCATAGTTGTAGCAGCTGATCCAGATGAGTCAATCCTAAGTACTGACTCATTTGACCCAGCCTAGCAGTGTATCAACCCAACAGCAGAGACGCCATGTCCTACGTGGCTACAGGGGCTGTGCCACACCCAGAAGTTAACTTGGTAGAGGGGCATGTTTGTAGTAGCTACATTAAGTTAGAACCTACTCTCCCCAGGTACTGAGTTAGTAGAGTATTCTCATTTCATGTGTTTTTGTACTTCAACTCTTCGTGTAAAAGATGATTGTTGTAAATTACCTAATTGATTTGTAAAAGATGATTATTGTAAATTACCTAATTGATATTGGGGAAATAATCACTGGTTAGATGATATTGGGAAAATATTTACTGGTGAAGGTTTGAAGGGGATTAGGGTTCATTAGCCAGAGTACTAGAGAAACAACTCCAGAATTATTCTAGAACTTTGAGAGCCTTTGTCTTGGGACCTGACCTGGAGAGGGTGAGTTGGGATAGCCATTCCAGAGCCTATCCATGCTACAACAATGACTATAATATTGGAAGGGAAAACCACTGTGAAAAACTTACAGAGCTGTGACTGATGGATCGAGACTGATGATGAAGCATATTTGCCACCTCTTGGCAAAAGGAGACCTACATTTTTAGACACAGTCAGTGGGAGGATTTGTTTTGCCTGATGTATTGGTTACAAGGCAGGGCTATTATTTGGCAAAGAATAAAAAGAGAGAGGTAGTGAGGGGAGGGAGGAATAGTAATAAAAAGGGAAGAAAACCTTCAATGAATCACTGAACGGTACTGAGAGGAGAGCAGACGGAAATTCAGAAGGGGATGCAAACAAGCAGAACAACACTGGAATTACCACATTAAATCTGAAATACAGTTGGCAAAGATAAAGATAGCTGAAGGAGATCCAGTTTCGCAAACAGTCTGCTTTTTCTCCTCTTCTTTGCATTCAAAAATGTATTTGTCAAGTTCATAATAATAACAAGAAAAAATTAATAAAGGAAAATAACGATGTTATTTATGCCAAAAGTAAATGTTCAGGACCTGTTGTGGACAGCAACTTGTGGGAGGAAAGGTATGAGAATCTGTGCTACCGGAGTACAGTCAGGTCAGGAGAGACAGTCCACCCTCCCAATGATCTGGCCCCAGCTCTCCTGCCATGGCCCATAACCTCTGACCTTCCAAATCCTCAGAAAAGAGTGGCAGCAGGGGCGGCTAGGTGGCTCAGTGAATAGAGCACTGGCCCTGGAGTCAGGAGGACCTGAGTTCAAATCTGACCTCAGACACTTCACACTTACTAGTGACCTTGGACAAGTCACTTAACTCCAATCGCCCCTCCAAAAATAAAAAAAAAGAGTGGCAGGGAAGGTGGCAAGAAGCAGTCCCAGCGGTGAAGAGAAAGTATGCTCTGGCACAGAGACACCATGGCATAGAGGCTCTCAGGTAGGTTTGGTTTGGCCAAGAAATGGAACCACATCCAGCATGCAGCGCTGAGGCATGGAGACAGGAAGGAATCTTGCCTCCGGCACAAAACCCAGGTTGTCCCACCCTAGTAATGTCTATTTATGTATATGTATATGTCAAGAATATCAGCATGCGGATGGACGTGGGTGAGGAATCTCCACGGTGCTGTATAAAATGGGACAGAGAGCCACAGTCTTGATTCTCAAAGAGCATTAGGTCTAACTGAAAACAGACGTATGAACCAGGAATGCTGAGCCCGGAGTTGCAGCTTCCAGCAGCTAATGGGTAAGTTACCAGTTACAACAGTAGATATATAAATTATTAGTTATAATAGCAAGTGTTTGTGGAGTTTTTTGCACTCTTCAGTGCACATTACTCAATGTTGGTTGATTGATTTGTATGAAAATCGAGACAACTCTTCCTCTTCTATTCTCTTCATTTCGAAATGTCTTCACATCATCTCCTCCTCTCCCTCCGCCTATGAGAGACGGCCCTTCTTGCCAAGGCCGGCCTCTCTGTATAGACGCTGATCGGATCCTCAGCCACGCCCTCTTTCTCACCTCTCTCCAGAGTCACCAGTCATCTCTTAATGGCCAAATCTGATGACCTTTTCTCATTTTTCTCAATCCGCCTGTTTCAATTGACACTGTTGACCTCCTTTTCTCCCTGAACGTTCTCTCCTCTCTGCGTTTTCCTCACGCTACTTTCTCCTGGTTCTCCTCGTGCCTCTCTGACTGTGCCTTCCTGGTTTCCTTTGCTGGGTCATCACTCATATCACATTAACTGTGTGTGCTCCCCAAGATTCTATCCAGGGTCTTCTCTCTCTACACTCATTCTCTTGGTAACTTCTTGGGTCCTGTGAAGTTCACTATCAGGTCTATGTGCATAGCTCTCAGATCTCTGTATCTAACTGCTTCCCTACCCGGAACCCCAGCTTCAGCTCCGTATCACCGGTTATCTATTAGATATTTCAAACTGAATGCACCAGAGACATCTCAAACCCAACATGTCCCAAACTTAACTCATTATATCTCCCCTCCCCCTAACCCCAAGCTTTCCCTGTTTCTATCAAAGGTACCACTATCCTTCCAGCCTCGCTGACTTGCAACCTCTGTGTTATCCTGGTTTCTTCACTCTCCCTCACATCTCATACCCAGACAGTTGCTAGATGTTTCCTTTCTATGTCGATATTTCTCATCTGCAGCCCCTTTTCTCCACTCACACAGGTATCTCCCATCTAGATTATGCCAACCACCCCCTAACTGGTCTTCCTGCCTCAAGTCTCCCCTCATTCCAGTCTATCCTGAAAGCTGCTGCCAAGGTAACTGTCCTTAAGCATAGGTCTGATCAAGTGACTCTCCTATTCAAGAGATTCCCTGTTGTTTCTAGGAGGAAATAAAATCTTTTCTGCTCATCTTTTTTTTTTGCCTTTTTTTTTGAGGGGGGAAGGTAGGGCAATTGGGGTTAAGTGACTTGCCCAAGGCCACACGGCTATTTTTGTGTGTTAAATGTCTGAGGTCGGATTTGAACTCAGATCCTCCTGACTCCAGGGCTGGTGCTCTATTCACTGCACTGCCTAGCCGCCCCTCTGCTCATCTTTTAAAGACCTTCACAACTTGTCCCTAAAGGGAATATTCTCTCCCCACAGGACATTCTCTGATCCAGGCAAAAGAGCCTTCTCTCTACACCTGCCATAGGATGCTCCTCTCTCGGCCTTTGCATTGGCTATTTCAGATGCCTTCCTCACCTCTACCTCATAGAGGTCCTCTGTCAGATGCATCACAGGCACCATCTTCTGCAGGAAACCTTTCCTCACCTCCCCTGCCCCCCCAACAGCTGATGCTGTCCCTCCCCAAGTGCTTCATATGTAAGTATATACATATGTGTGTTTGTGCATAAATGCATATCTGTATTTATTCGCTTCATGTTGTCTGTATGTGTATATTTACTTATTCTTCTATCCATCCACTCATTCATTCATTCATTCGTTTGTTTCTTTCTTGTTCAGTTGTGTCTGACTCTTCATGACCCTGTGGACCAACTGTCCATGGGGTTTTCTTGGCAAGGCTATTGGAGTGGTTTGCCATTTCCTTCTCCAGTTTTTACGAAGGCAAGGGTTAGTTAAGTGACTTGCCCAGGGTCATACAGCTAGTAAGTGTCTGAGGTCAGATTTTAATTCTGGTTACATGTATCTATGTGTGTGTATACACACATATATGTATGTACACACATGTATGTCCATATGCACACAGATATATACATGTACACTCATACACACATATAGTTATATATACACATGTGTATGTTTATGCATGTGTCTGTTGTCTCCCCCATTAAAACATAAGCTCGGTTGTGAATAGGGCTTGTTTCATTCTTTGTGCTTATATTCCCATCACTTCACACAGTATCTGGAATACTGTAGGCACTTAATAAATCCTTAATTAATTGACTGAGACAAATGTAATGGAGTATCATTGGGCTGGAAGAAATTATGACTATGACAGATTTGGAAAAACCTGAGAAATCTTATAATACATTATGTATATATAATACATATATTAATATATTTTTGACCCCTTTGGTGTAGGTAACCTCTTCTTCCACTGGCTGATTATTATATATGCACATTATACATAATATCATATATAATTATATATTATAATATAATACATATAATAATATCTTATAATAGTGGTTCTCAACCTTCTTAATGCCGTGACCCTTTAATACAGTTCCTCATGTTGTAGTGACCCCCAACCATAAAATTATTTTCATTGCTACTTTATAACTGTAATTTTGCTACTGTTATGAATCGTAATGTAAATATCTGATATGCAGGATGCATTTTCGTTGTTACAAATTGAACATAACCCACAGGTTAAGAACCAAAGGCTTTTAAGATGAAAGTGAAATAGCAGACCAGTATCCACAGTGATCACAGTGCTGTAAACAAAAGCAACCTGGAAAGACTCCAGACCTGGGACCGATGGAATGGCCCTGCTGTAGCTTCAGAGGAATGACAATGAAGCAGGCATCCCACATGTGAGCAGAAACAGACACCAGACTAGACATGCACAAGGAACGGTACAATTTCAGACATAGCCTTTGTGCTGAATGGTTTTGCTTAACCTTGATTATTTGTGATAAAAGAGAGGCTTCCAGTTATGTGTGTATTCTATAAGAAGCGGTAACAATGCAAAAAAAGAAGAAACAACAGCATCAACTAACCATTAAAAAAATACATAGTCAAGTTCAGGAGGGAGCACAGACAAGAGGGTTGACTGTTACTACCATGTTGAATTTTGTGTTCTCTTTAAAGAACAATGCGTGACAAAAACGTGCAGTTTCATATACCATGAGAAGGAGAAGAGAATAATAATTTACATGGCCCCTGTGTGCCAGACACTGTGCTAGGAGCTTTATAATATTATCTCATTTGTCTCATGATAATCCTGGGATGTAGGTGCTATTGTTATCCCCACTTTACCTTTGAGGAAACTGAGGCAAACAGGTTAAGTGTCTTGCCCAGGATCACCCAGTTTGTAAATGTCTGAGTCTGGATCTAAATTCAAATCTTCCTGACTCCAGACCCAGAATGCTCTATCCACGGCTTCACCAGCTGCCTCTTTTCTGTTCTTTATATATGGAAATAATCATGTTTGTTGATGCTTAAGATTGTAATAAAAAGAAAATATTGAATAATATCTAGCATTCACATAGCAATTTGAGGTTTGCAAAGTGTTTATATATATTAGTTAATATGCATTTGTTAAGTACCTACTTATACCTTGTGGGTATAAAAAGAAGCAAAAACCAGTCCCTGTCTGCCCTCAGGAAGCTTACAGTCTAATGGGGAAAACAGCAAGCAAACATGAGCTATATGCAGGATAAATTAGAAATAATTATAAGAGGGAAAGCACTAGAATTAAGAGGTATTGGGGCAAGGCTTCCTGTAGAAGGTAAGATAACAGTTGGGTCTTTTTTTTAAGTATGTTTTTACTTATTTCACTAAATATTTTCCAATTACATGTAAAAAATTTTAAGTCATTTTTTTTATTTTGAGTTGTCTCCCTCCTTCCTTCTCCTCCCCCACCCATTGAGAAAGCAAAGCAGTATGACGCTGATCATACATGTGAAGTCATGCAAAATCTTTCCACATCAGCCACGTTGCAAAAGAACACACACACACACACACACACACACACACACACACACACACACACACACATTTAGTTGAGTCTTAAAGGAAGCAGGGGAGCCAGTTGGCAGAGATGAGGGGGGAGAGCATTCCAGGCCTGGAGGACAGTCGGTCAAAATGCCCAGAGCCAATAGACGGAGTGTCTTGTTTGTGAAACAACCAGGTGGCTATTTGATGCTTGCAACTCTGTGAAGTAGGTGACATTACTATCCCCATTCTACCCATGAAGAAACTGAGGCTGAGAGGTTAAGGGACTTGCCCAGGGTCACACAGCTAGTGTCTGAGGCAGGATTTGAACTCAGGTCTTTCTCTCTCCTGTACCCCCTAGCTCTTTGTTTTTTTTAAGAGCAATCCAACTCCTGTCTACCATTGATGCTACATGCCAGAAAGTACTGAGGTTTGAAATGAGCCCCTCTGTCTGATCTTTGCCCTAACCCCAAGAGAAGACTCAGATGGTGAGAGGAAGGGACCTTAGTTTATAGCCTACAGACTATAGCAGGAGGAAGGTTGGGCAGGCTGCCTCTCATAAGCGGTCAAGGTAACTTCAGCCTACTAAATTATTCAGCTGCTGCCTCTTAGCTACATTAGCCAGAGGAGGGGAGGGCCAGGCTGCTAGTGGAGGAGGAAGAGGTGGGGAGTTGTTATAGCTGGGTGGGATAATGTCATGGGCCTTGGAGAGTAGAGAGCGGAGTCCCACCTATCCACGATGGCTGCTACCAAGGCTTGTTCCCCCATCACTGTGTCCCCTCCTTTGCTGACTCATCCCCTTCTCTATCCTTCCTCATCCTGGGAGTCTCTGGCTGGCTGAAGGGATGAAGAAATGAATGAGCTCTGAAACTACAGAGATCTCTCCGTGGCTCTGCCAAGATGGGGAGAGGGAACAGGAAGGAGAGGGTGAAGGGGAGATGAGAAGGCTCTTCTGCTGTTGCCTGTTTGTCCATCTGCCTGACCCATTCCCCCTGTCAGTCTCAGAAACTCAGAACCCCTTCCCTACTTCTACCCTGGGGGCAGGAAGAAGAGAAGGAGCTGACTGAGAGATAGTAGATTCAAGATGCAAAATGAGACATATTTTTGGACAGGGCCAGTGTGGGGATTTTTTTTCTGTTTTGACTAAACATATTTCCTCTAAGGGTTTTTTCCCTCCCAGTGGCAAAGCTTGAGAAGTAAGAGAGGGGAGAAATAAATGCTTGTTAATAGAAAAAAATATTTTTAATAAAAGGAGAAGAAGGGAGGTAGAGTCATTTGGGACAGGAGAAAGATTAGCATTCTGGCTAGATCCCCTTAGAGAGTAAGCTGAATAGGGCAGGGAAGGCATTTCAACCCAAGGCATCAGAGAAGACAAAAAGGGACTCTCTTTGGAGACCTGTTCTTATATTGAGGGGCCTTTAAACAGGATTGGGGGTGTCAGTTTTGAAAACAAGGTCCTACTGGGAGAGGTTCCTGAGATAAATAAGCCTTTTAGAGGAATGAAGCATCCCAAAGGAGTCAAATGTCAAAGCTTAAGCGATTACAAATCCATCGTGTAAGAAATCCTAGGGATGCAAAGACAGGCAAGGCAAAGAACAACCCAGAAACCTCAAAACAGGGGTGGTTTGTGCTGCTGGGATCTGCTGGAGTAGCACAGAGAGCTACTGGCAGTCAGGCAGTAAGAGTCCCAAAATGGTCATACCTCAAGGAGGTCACTGACAGAATAGATCACACATGAT
The DNA here is from genome assembly GCA_028627135.1 of Pseudochirops cupreus. Taxonomy (NCBI): domain Eukaryota; kingdom Metazoa; phylum Chordata; class Mammalia; order Diprotodontia; family Pseudocheiridae; genus Pseudochirops; species Pseudochirops cupreus. The sequence goes on along the minus strand of CM053581.1, from coordinate 491,065,916 downwards.
CACATGATCACACCCTCAGAAAGTATCAATTTGAAGAATTCAAATAAATATGTGAAGAGCTGCAAAGTGAAGAAAGTAAAACTAAAGAGATGAGATGCACACTGAGTACAACCTTGTAACTAAAGACAATAGTTAATTTTTTTTTCAATCCTGACTGGTGCTGTCATTGGCATAGCTCAGTGGTGTCAAATTTAAATAGAAACCGATCCCTCCCAGCCGCGTATTGACTTAGAAAACCACAAATTAACATTATCTATGTTGTACTGTATTTTTTTAAATTAATTTTGTTAATATTTTCCAATTCCTTTTTCATGAAAAAGCTTTTACTGGTTCCCCTTAATGCTAGTGCTTTCCCTCTTTCATAATCTCTGGCCCATCCCGACTTTCTTGTTCATAAGCGGTTGATAATGACCCCTATTAGAGTGTAAGCTCCTAGAGAGCAAGGACTGATTCTGGTGAATCGGGTCAGCAATACAACGATATAATATATAATGTAATGTAATGTATAGTATAGTAGAATAGAATAGAATAGAATAGAATGTATAGTAAAATAGAATAGAATGTAATGTAATATATAATATAATGTAATGTTATATAATATAATGTGATATGATACAATACAATATAATATAATGCAATACAATATGTGATATGATATATTACAATACAATATAATACAGTGTAATATAATATAATATAATAGTCCCTATGTTCATCAGCAAATGGATTCAGTTATCATCTCTATGCTGATGGTTTAGATTTATCCAATACTAACCTCTCTCTGGACTTCCAGCCTTCTATCTCCAGGGGCCTATTAGGCATGTTCTGGAGCCATCTTAAACTCAACAATTACAAAATTCAACTCATTATTGCCTCCCCACCTCCAAAAAAAAAAATGCTTGCTTCTTCCTGTTTCTGTAGAGGACAACACCATCGCCACTAGGAGGCGCAGTGATTGAAGCGCCAGGCCTGGAGTCAGGAAGACCTGGGTTCTAATTCAGCCTCAGACATTTACTCGTTGTGTGACGTTAGGCAAGTCACTTAACCCTATTTGCATCACTTTCCTCATCTGTAAAATGAGCTGATCTCAAGGATGGCAGCTAGGTGGCACAGGGGAGTCAGGAAGACCTGAGTTCAAATCTGCCCTGGGACACTTCCTAGCTGTGTGACCTTGGGCAAGTCACTTAACTCTGTTGGCCTCAGTTTCCTCATCTGTAAAATGAGCTGGAGAAGGATATGGCAAACCACTCTAGTATCTTTTGAGTCAACAACTCTTAAGAAGCTCACAGTCTAATGGGGGAAGAAACCATGTAAACAACTATGTCCAAATGATAAATACAGAGTAAACCTGTATTTATATAATATGTATATGTATATGTATATGTATATATATATATATATACATATATATATATATATATATATATATATATATAAATATATAAATACAGAGTGGAGGTGCCAGCATTAAGCAGAATTGGGAAAGGTTTTTGGTAAGGGGTGGGATTTTAGCTGGGAGTCAGGGAAGTGGGGACATGGGGATAAGAAGAGAGAGAATCCCAGGCCTGGGGAGCAGCTAGCAAGAATGCCCTGAGAAGAAGAGTAGAGTGTCTTGTGTGACAGTAGCTAGGAGGCCAGGGTCACTGGATCCCAGAGAATGGGCATGGGGTGCGGTACGGTGCAAGGTTGGGACCAGGCTCCGAAGGGCTTTAAACACCAAACAAAGGATTTTATATTTGGTCCTCGAGGTAACAGAGAGTCATTGGAGTTTATTGAATTGGTGGGGACAAGGGAAAGGGTGACCTGGTCAGATCTGTACTTTAGGAAGATCAGTTTTGCCTTTGTAACCCCAGTGCCTAAACACAGTGCCTGGCACATAATAAATGCTTGTTCACCAAATGGCTGACCAGAGCACATTTTCCTTTAGGAAAACTTGTTTGTACAGACATATAAGTGAGCAAATAGAAATCCGAGGAGAGAGTGCTAGTTGGGCTTAGGGGAAAGTCTTTTCAAAGACTCACCTTCCTGGGTTCAAATTCAGCCTCAGACACTTACTAGCTGGGGGACCCTGGGCAAAGTCACTTAACCCTGTTTGCTTCAGTTTCCTCATCTGTAAAATGAGCTGGAAAAGGAAACGGCAAAGCGCTCCAATGTCTTTGCCAAGAAAAAGCCAAATGGTGTTGGACCTGATTGAAGGATTAAAAATTATGTAATGGATAAAGCCACAATCCTGGAATCTGGAAGATCTGAGTCCAGATCTGGCCTCGGACACTCACTAATGTCTGCCACAGCTTCCTCATCTGTGAAATGGGGATAAAAATAGCACCCACCTCCCAGGGCTTTTATGAGGGAAAACCAAAATATTCCTAACACACTTTGCAAACCTCCAAGTGTCTTATAAATGCTAGCTATAATTACTATTATTCTGGCTAATATTTAGCTAATATATAGCACTTTAAAGTTCACAAAGCATTTTACCTACATACTGAGATAGGTCTTACACATAGTATTAGACCCATTTTGCAGATAAGGAAGTTGAGGGCTTAGAAAGGTTGAGTGATTCTCTCCCGCCTAAATCCCCTCCCCCATAGCTAGTAAGTGTCAAAGGTGGGATTTTAGAACTCTTCCTGACTCGACCACCATCCCTTTCTACTATGCCACACTTCTTCCTCAGTAATGCCTAGAAAAAAAATAATTTTCAGACATCTTAATCTTGGTTGAATGGCTTCAAGGAGTAGAAGCACATAATTGATAGTTGAGTGGCCAGGGGACCCCTCCCTCATTGGGGAGCCCAGGAGCCCTGCACTGGGCTGGCCCCAGATGCTCTAGTCTTCTTGCCAAACCCTTTCTCTCCAGCCAGGTAAGTGACACCTGAGCCTCCTAGGCCCTGAGGTTCTGATTACTGTCCATTCCCTCCGGTCTCACCCCCACCCCCACCCCTCAACACCCTTCTGGAAACAGGGACCCGAGCCAGGACAGGATCTGTGGCCATTACTAATGTATGTGTCCCTGGCAGATCGACCCCATCTCAGCTTTCCCTAACAGCCAGGTCCCGGCCTTGGCCTGGTCCCCTGCACCCCGGGCTGGAAAGAAAAGTAGACACTGTCAGAAGCAGCAGGAGCAGGGTTGGGCTGGGTTGATATTTCAAGCACTAAAATCAAGTGGTCGACCCCCTACCTCATCTTCCTCCTGTTCCCAAAGAATCTGCTCCCTCCTTGGGTAGGGTGGGGGCATGGGGTCTGTCCCTGGGACTCTGTTCACACTGGCTCCTTGGTTTCAATACTGGATCTTTTCACCTGAGACTGGTGGCCCCTAGCATCAGAGCAGTAGAGACATGGGAGACAGAACGTGTGCTGGATGTAGAGCCAGGAAACCTAGGCTCACGATGGCTCTGAAACTTACTGACTTTGGAACTATGAGCCAGTCACTCCCTGAACCTGTTTCCCCATCTGTAAATGGGGCTAATCACTTGCTCTCCAACCCTAACCCTAAATGCTTAGTAACCTGTAAAGTGTTTTGAAAAGTGAGCTCTCTGGGAGAGCCCAAATTTCTCTGTGAGACCAGAGTTGTTTTTCAGATAACAATAATAATAATAGTAAACATTTAGATAGCACTTTTAAATTTTCTTCTTTTGGAGGGGGGAGGCAAGACAATTGGGGTTAAGTGGCTTGTCCAAGGTCACACAGGCTAGTTAAGTGTCAAGCAACTGAGTAGGGATTTGAACTCAGGTCCTCCAGTTAGCTACCGCAGCACTTTTAAATTTTCAAAGAACTTTATACATATTATCTTATTTGAATCTCTCAACAACCCTTTGAAGTAGGCATTAAATGTGTTAGTCTTTCCATTTTGCAGTTAAAGAAATGGAGGCTCGGAAGCATTTTGGTTTTTCCAGTGAGATTTGGGGAGGGGGAGGAAGTCCAGGGTGTGAGACTTTTATGGATTTAGTTGTTCAAGCAATAAGAATTAATTATCTGTGCTAGATGCTAAGGTTACAAAAACAAAAATGAAATTGTCCCTGCTTTCAAGAAGTTTACATTCTAAAGAGGAAACAACATGAGTGGATGAATGAATGAATGAATGAGGGAATGAAGGAATGAAGGAATGAATGGGTGGATGGATGAATGAATGAGTGAGTGAGTGAATGAATGAGTGAGTGAGTGAATGAATGAGTGAGTGAATGGAACACGTATGTTGAATGATACAGATGCAAAAGCAGAGCAATCTCTACCCTTTAGCAGCTTATATTCTAATGGGAGAGAGAACCCACCGAGGGGAGTGGAGACTGGAAGGGATACTTTGGGAAAGTTAAGGAGATGTTGAGTGGGACCGTGAGGAAGGAGATTAGCAAACCCCCTCTGGGAACAATAGCACCATTGTTTCACAAGCTATGGGTAAGTGAGCAAGGCAGCTGTTGAGGCCTAAGAATTAGGAGTCAAGTGAAGCATGACTGGGGCTTTTACTGATACGATTAGCTAGGAGAAAGCAATCTTCAGTTAGCAGAGTGGGACCCAGGGTAGTGCTGGCAAATCTAACAACCAGCTCTCCAAAAATCTATGCGTGACCCACTTAACTTTAATCTTCATTATTGACATTTCTCCATCACTTTCTCAAGTCTAGACAATCAAAGAAACAATGCATCAAGCCCTGATTTATAGTATGCCTAAATTCTGAGGAGTCAGTGCTCACACTGGAAATTTTAACCGCCGGCTCTGGGGAGCTGGCTCGAGCTGGCTCCAGAATACCCTCGGACCTCATTAGAAGGGTCAAAGTTTCTTCAAGGCAGGAGGGGAAGAGGGGTATGAGGTATATGTAAATAAGTACACACTAGATTAATAACAATGATGATGATGAAGATTGTAGTTATTATAGCTAGTGTTTATATGGTGCTCTAAAGTTAACACAGAACTTTACAAATATTTTCAAGTTTGATTCTCACAACAACCCTGGAAACAAGGTGATATTATTATCTCCATTTTACAGAAAAGGAAACCTTGGCAGATAGCAGTTAAGTGACTTGCCCAGGGTCACACAACTAGTACATGTCTGAGACAGGATTTGAACTCAAGTCTTCCTGATTCCATATGGAAGGCCACCTGGCTGCCTAATTAAATTGGGGGAGAGGGACCCTAACAGGTAGAAGAATCAGGAAAGGAGGAACTACAGACTCTTAAAGTTAGAAGTCACTTTAGGGGCCATGGAAGTTAAAGAAGTTGCCTGCCTTCTATCTTACTACTTGATCCTAAGTATCACTGGATTTTTCTCTCTGAATTGAACCTATGTGTATTGTCTCCCAGTTAGACTGTGAGCTCCCTGAAAACAAGCCTGGTCTCATTTTTCTTTGTCTTCCTAGAATTTCTCATAGTGCTTTGTACATAATAAGGGTTTAATAAAGACTTTCTCAATCATAGTAAGTGTCAAAGCCAGGATTTTAATTCAAGGTCTCCCTGATCCCAAAGGCAGTAGACTATCCGTTATTCACAAAGAATAGATCAGTTTTATTCAAGGATCCTAGGACTAATGGCTGGAAAGAGACCTTTGAGATCATTTGGTTGTTTTTATATATGAGGAAACTGAGGCACAGAGATATTTTTTTAAGAAGGTTGATGGGGGAGGAAAGGGCTTAGAGTCAGAAGTTCAAAGAATGGGGCTTTCATAGAACCAGAGACCCTCACAGTTGGAAGGTACTTTAATGGTCATCTGGTTCAACATCCCTCCAAGGCTGGGTGTTCTCTCAACAGAACATCTTGATCATTCAACCCTTCATCTTCTACTAGCTCTCAGAGAGGGCAAAGCTTAGTACCTTGTGAAATAGCCCATACTGTGCCCTGATGCATCTGTATCTATATTCTTGAGAAATATCAGGAGGCCAGATTATTACATTGCATTTCCAAGCTCCTCAGAAACTCCTGCGGGAATTCAGTCCCTGTGTCTCCTCTAGTCCAGCTCAGGGCTGCCCTGCCCGAGCTCAAGGCCTAGGCTTCACCCTGGTTCTAGGACATACATTTGAATTCATTTTTGCAAGTGAAATTCTCCAACTTCTGCATGGGGAATCTCACTGGTGGCTGACATCCTGGAATTTTCTTTTCCCTACTCCCCTTAGGTTCCCTCATTTGAATTAGCAAAAACCTGCTCAAGGTGACTGTACATTCTCTTTTTTCTCTAGGTTGAAGACTTCTCAAGACTCCAAACAACACTATCAGTCTACAAGTTGCTGATCTGCATCCAGGTGGCATAGTGGATAGAAGGCTGGAACTGGAGTCAGGAAGATCTGAGTTCAAATCTGGTCTCAGACACTTACTAGTTGTGTGACCCTGTGCAAATCACTTAGCCCTCTTTGCCTCAGTTTCCTCAGCTGTAAAATGGGTATAATAATAGCAGCTAGCGCCCTCCCCACCCAGGTTGTTGTGAGCCTCAGATGAGAGAATTGTAAAGTGCTTAGTACAGTGACTCTCACTTAGTAAGGACTACCCTAACCAACCTAGGTTGGTTCCATCTAGAAGGCATTTATATGTCAGGTAAAGGGCCAGGCTAGTGAGATCTCTGAAATTCCCTTCTGTTCTGGAATTCTTCAATTCTATGAACCTCTGAACCTCAGTTTCTCCATCTGTAAAACAAAGATGGTAATATTTACAATAACTACATAATAGGGCTATTTGAGGTAAGTGCTTAGCAGACTGTAATATGTAATATAAATGAGCACCCTCTATTTCCCCAATTATAATTATTTCACATCTTTTCATCTGCACAATAGGACAGTTTTGCCTCTTTTATAGATATGCAGAAGAAGCCCCAGAGGTTATATATCTAACTAATGGCCACCTAATCATCCTGGTGGCAAAGCAGGGATAGGGGGCCCCAGATCTCCTCATCCTCAGCCCCGGTTTTTTTCCACCACACTATGATACCTCCCTATTAATTATCGGCACTGGGTTGACTGGCTGGCCAAACAAATGACAGGATCTCTCTTCTTCTTTTCTGGAACATCAGCACTGTCTTCTCTTTCCCCACCTCTGTCTAGCTGGGTTCCCCCACCCTCCCACTCCCTGGCAATGGACAGGAGAATTGGTGTCAAATGTATTAGCCAGTTCTTTGCCTGTCCTACAGGAGTGGGAGCTGGATGGTTTCACGTACATCTAGCTATTCAAATCATTAAGGAATCACCATCTCAGCTTGAGCCTATTTGGTTTCATGCCTCCCTCAAGCTTTTTTTTCCTGCAGTGACCTGGTTAGAGGCTGATTCATTAATTCACCATTCAGGTCCCATCAAAAGGCATAAAGTTTCTGCAAAAACCTTTAAGAGCTCACATCTATAAAGTGCTTTATGGTTTATAATGTTAGCTTACCTTACCACAGGTAAACACTTTATAGTTGATGATATAGCTCAAGAGACAGCACAGAGTAGAGGATAGAAAGCCAGCTTCAGAGTAAGGGGGACCCCGGGGAAGGTCATTTAACTTCTCAAGACACCAACACCATCAGTCTACAAGTTGCTGATCTGCGTCCAGGTGGCACAGTGGATAGAAGGCTGGGCCTGGAGTCAGGAAGATCTGAGTTCAAATCTGGTCTCAGACACTTACTAGTTGTGTAACCCTGTGCAAGTCACTTAGCCTTCTTTGCCTCAGTTTCCTCAGCTGTAAAATGGGATAATAATAGCAGATACCACCCTCCCCCCCCACTTTGTTGTGAGCCTCAAATGAGAGAATTGTAAAGTGCTTAGCACAGTGACGCTCACTTAGTAAGGACTACCCTAACCATACTCTACGCTGGCAAAAGAGCAAAATGCCCTGAGTCTGTTCTCCCTCTCAGAGTCTCAGCACAGAGACTTTGTTAGCTAAAATGGAGGAAGCCACAAGTAGGAGGAATAGACCCTGGAGGAAGAAAGAGAAGGAGAAAGAAGCAAAAGGAGAAGAGTTTTGCTATTTGTTCAGTTGTTTCAGTCAAGTCTGACTCTTCATGACCCCATTTGGGATTTTCTTGGCAAAGACACTGGAGGTCTTTCCCATTTCCTTCTCCAGCTTATTTTATACATTGAGGAAACTGAGGCAAACAGGGTTCTGTGACTTGCCCAGGGTCCCACAGCCAGTAAGTGTCTAATACCAGGTTTGAACTCAAGTCTTCCTGACTTCAGGCCTGACACTCTATCCACTGAGCCACCCAGCTGCTGCAGAAGGCTTTTATAGGTAAGAAATTTTGAGGCAGACAGAGGTTGTGACTCGCCAAGAATAGTCCCATAGCTAGTGTCTGAGACCAGATTTGAACTCAGGTCTCCTTGCCTCCAAAAATAGGAGAAAGACACTTTTGTTTTAATTTGCTAGGTTTTAAATAGTAAAGATCTGTGAAAGTAAAAGGGGCGTGTATGTGTGTGTTTGTGTCTGTGAGAGACAGAGACAGACAGAGACAGACAGACAAAGAGAGAAACAGAAAGATAAAGACCCTGGGAAGATCATTTGACCCTTTTAGTGCTTTAGGCAGTACTATAAGGCACCAAGTTTCAGAGTATTAGCCAATAATAAAACCCATGGCTTTAAATGCTTATTCCCAAGTCTAGGTAATGAGGAAGGTGAACGAGAGATCCTGATGTCAGGTGGCATTTTTGACTTCATAGATAAGACTCCTAAGATCTAATGGGATGGGACTCATGACTGAAAACACACTTCTGGAAACGTGTTTTATTCAAAACAAACATAGATGGAGGAGAGGGAGTAGCATCATGCATTAAGAAAATTTATTCAGGGCGGCTAGGTGGCACAGTGAATAGAGCACTGGCCCTGAAGTCAGGAGGACCTGAGTTCAAATGTGGCCTCAGACACTTAACTCTTAACTACCCCTGTGACCTTTGGCAAGTCACTTAGCTCCAATTGCCCTGCCTTCTCCCCTCCAAAAAGCAAAAATCCCCACAAATATTCATATAAGGAAATTCAGGAACCAGAGTTCCTGTGGGTAGCATTTGGGTGAAGGTCAATGGAGGCAAAACCAGAAGTAATTCTCACTGGAGGATACCACAGGCCACCTAGACAAGAGAGGTAATTGACAAGGAGCTCTGGAAATAGATCAACAGCTTGGTATCCATGCTGCCAAGGAAACAGAGTGGTAAGAATGCCACACCAGGAATCTTGGAGGAACCCACCTTGGTTGGACTCTTACTAGCTATGTAACCATGGGCAGGTTCCAACCTCTCAGAGCTGTTTTCCTCATCTGTAAAGTGCAGATAGTAATTCTTGAACTGCCTGATTGTCAGGTAGGAGCTTTACACTCTATAAATTCTAAGCTGTTGCTGCTTCTGCTGCTGGAGATAATGGTGGTGACTTAAATTATCCTGAATTCTGCAGGAGCTCTGTCTGTCCAGAGCAGAGCAGTTAATACTTTCCTGGCTTGCTTTAATAATTTTGCTCTTCAAGAGAAGGAGAAAACAGCTAAGAAAACTGCTATTTTGGACCTGATCTTCATGAACAAGGAAGACCTGGTTGCTGAAGTAGAAATTATGGGAACCTTGTGGACAAGTCACAGCTCTACCTTAGAATTCCTGATAAGGAAGAGAAGTGCTTAACAGAGTTTGACATGGAACCTAGGTTTAGGGGAGAAAAAATTTCAAAAGGTTAAGAGTAGCAGTTCTTTTTGGTCTTAGGACCCCCTTTTCACTCTTAAAGATTATTGAGGACCCTCCCTCCAAGAGCTTCTGTTTGTGTTGATGATAGCATCAGTACTGACTGTATTAAAGGAAATATTTTAAAATAAATATATTTTAAAATAAAATGATTAAATTTTTTTTAAAATGTATTAAAAATGAAAACTTTTTACTATGTTAATTATATATTACTATGAAAATAGACTCGATCTTAAAGACACTTTAAAAGAATCTTGGGGACTTTTAGAAGTATCTGGACCTTGACAATCTCTGGTTTAGAATGAGGTTGCACAGTCTCCTGGTCTAAGATTCTACAGCAAAGATGAGAACAAGCAAAATTCTCGAAAATGAAATTCTAACACAAAGAAGAGAAGGAAGGAGGAGGAAAGGGGGGAGTTTCTAATGAAACAGTCATGTATACCCAAGAAACTCATTAATCAAAGGAGATTTGGTTTTGTTTTTGTTGAGATCTTTTGTTGTTACTTTATTTTTATTTCTAAATATATCCTTTCTGCTTCCCTAAAACAGCAAACTATCCCTTGTAAGATGGGGATAAGGACAGGGATCGGACTTGGACTTTCATTGATACAGAGAACTCTCAGATGAGGAAATTTCCTCCACTTATATACCTTCCCTGAAACCTGGAGTCTTTAGAAAGTTTTCTAGAGCATTGAGAAGTTATATCATCTGCCCAGGGTCACACAGTCACTATATGCCAGAGGCAGGACTAGACCCAGGTCTTTCGGGATTCCTAGAGGTCAGCAACTTATCTGCTCCATTTAGATGACTCTCAGTCTTGTAAGAAAGACTGAAAAAATAGGGATAGAGTATTAAAAGGTGTGTGTGTGTGTGTGTGTGTGTGTGTGTGTGTGTGTGTGTGTGCGTGCATGTTTGTATGTGTGTATGTGAGAGAGAGAGAGAGAGAGACAAAGAGAGACCCAGAGAGAAAGAAACAGATAGATAGAGACATAGAAAGAAAAAAGAGGATCATTGAGTAATTTTGTTATTGTTGTGTTTTAAATGCAGGGAACAGAACAGAAAGAAGCTCTTTTTTTTAACCTCTGTGTGTGTGTGCATGTGTGCGTGTGTACCTGTTTTCCCACACCTCCTCCAGCATTTGTCATTTTTTTTTTGGTCAAGTTGGCCAATCTCAAAGCTGTTAGAATTAGCATTTCTACAATTATTAGTGACTTGGAGCATTTTTTCATATGTCTATTGATAGCTTGGATTTCTTCCTTTGAAAATTGTCTCTTCATATCTTTTGGCCATTTGTCAATTGAGGAATGGTTCTTGGTCTTATTAATTTGAATCAGTTCCCTATGTATCTGAGAAGTGAGACCTTTATCAGAGAAACTTGCTACAAAGATTCCTCAGTTGCCTGCTCCTTTTCTAACATAGCTGCTTTGGTTTTGTTTATGCGAAAAACTTTAATTTCATGTGGTCAGAATTGTCTATTTTACCTTCTTGGTTGGCTTTTGTTAGATAATGTAACCTGGTGGGGGAGGGAAGGGAGTATATATGGTATGTGTATCGTCAAGTGTTCAAAAAAATATGCCAAATGCAAAATAAAATTTCATTGAAACCAACAAAAAAAAGTACAGAAAATTAAAATCAGGTCAGGTGGTAGACAGTCTCTACAAAAGCAAGATGTACTCGTATAAGAGTGTGGTAGGAGTAATTAACTTCAGAACGAGCCGAAGCTGGCAAGGAATGCTAAGGATGATAAAAAGGATTTGTTTGTCTCACTATACTGGGGAAAAGAGAAGGATGAATTACAAAGACAATTGGAGAAGAGCAAATATTATCCTGACTTTTTTTTTAATTATCCTGACTTTTAACAAAAGTGAGCTCGGTTTCAATTCTTGGTAAACTTCCAGAATGTATCACTAAAGGAAGGGCTAATGATTGCAACTAACCAGTATGGATTCATTAAAAAAAAAAAGTCATTCTAACCAACCTCATTTCCTTTGGGGACCAGATTACTTAGAGAAATATATGGTTTGCCCCTAGATTTTAACAAAGCATTAGATAAAATCACTCATGCTATTCTTGTGCAAAGGGTGGAGAGATGTGGGTTAGACAATAATTACGTAGATGTTGACAAGGGCAGCTAGATGGCACGGTGGATAGAGTGCTGGGCTTGGATTCAGGAAGACTTATCTTCAGGAGTTCAAATCTGGCCTCAGACACTTAGTAGCTATGTGACCCGGGGTAAGTCACTTATAAGAAGTTCAACTGGGGCAGCTAGGTGGCTTAGTGAATAGACCACCAGCCCTGGAGTCAGGAGGACCTGAGTTCAAATCCAGACTCAGACACTTGCCACACTTACTAGCTGTGTGACCTTGGCCAAGACACTTAACTCTAATTTCCCTGCCTTCTCCCTTCAAAAAGAAAAAAAAAGAGATTCAACCAAGAAATGGAGCCAGTAACATCAGCAGCCACATCTGGTGAGGGGGCAAATTACTTATGATTTCAGCACCCCAGATAACTCTCTAAGATTGTAAATTCAGAAAAGCTTCGGGGGCTGTTGGGAACTCTCCAATTATGAGTTTAGTGGAGGGATTTTCCATATTTTGAGTTCCCTACATAGATGAATCACAGACCCAGACCAAAGTTAATAGCATCTAAAAATAGAAATGATAAATAATTATTTATTTGTTAAATGGTTTTATGTCATCAATTTTTATTTTGTTTTTTTCACCCAAATATTTCTTTATTTTGATGATTAACTAAATTTTGAAGAAAAAGACAAAGGGGACAAGCTCTTCCTTGAAGGTGTGTAGTACTGTGGATGGATGTGATAAGGTCCCCACTAATGGTACAGGGTTGACCAAGGAGGCCCTTCCCAGCCTGAGATGCTGCACTTGGGTACCAGGTTAAAAAGGTTATCTGAGGCTAGGGGACTTTGGAGGTAGGGCAAAGACAGAAGGAAAGGAGGGCAAACTTCCCGCTTTCCTTAAAGATGCCAACAATCTGTCCATGCAGGGTAAAGAGATATTTCACTCTCTCCCTGAGGTCTGGAGCTCAGTAGGCAAGGAGGAGAGTTGGAAGAGAGTAAAGGGGAAAAGAGGAGGGGGGGAAGATAGACAGGCTCTGGCTGTTTACAATTCCAGTGATCTTTGTTTATAGCTAAGAAGACAAAGAGCACCATAAGGGTATTAACTGTGCCCTAACATGACCAACGTTAATTTGCTAGTCCAGGGTTCCAGCCCCTATGAAGCCAGCAATAAAGGAAATTACTTGTGAGTCACTAAGAGTGGCAGCTCCAGCCTTAAGATTTGCCCAGGCTCCCCCTCCCCTTCTTCTTGGTTTTACTTAATAGTCATTATTCTGAAAAGGACTCTAAGCCCTAGCTAGTCATCTTGCAAATGTATGCTTTTGGTCACCAAAGAAGCAGGTGGAAGGGGGTGTGGACGGATCCCTGCAAATCCAACCACTTCTGGAAAAAAAAAATTCAAGAGCCTATCTTACTGATGGTGGGTCCATTAGTACCATCCTTCTAATTTAAAAAAAACCACATTATTATTATATCAGATCAAGTATTTATGGAGCATCTATTTTGTACCTGGCCCTGTGCGGAGATTAGTACTGGCCTTTACCCTTGAAGATTTCACAGTCTAAGCAGGAAGAAAAGGCTAACTAACACATACTCATTTTTTCATATGTTTGTAGGGGTCATGACCTTAAGACTTCATTTTCCACAATGTTTGGGGTCAAGATACCAAACTAACTGGGAGAAGTTTGCTGGATGATCGTCTCCCACAATGTTTGGGGTGGTTGCCAAGAGGGTGCTTTCGTTAGGTGAAATTGCTGGTTGGTAGAATATGTTCTACAATGGGGGGTGGTTTAAAAAGGTGGGTTACTGAGGGTGGTGCAAGTGGCCGCAGAAGAGGCAAGAAGTAGGAGCAGAAAACAGAAGATGCTCATATGAAGTGACATGGCAGGCCCTAGAGTCCCAACAGTACCCCCAAGGACTCCAGAACCAAGGCAAGAAGTTTCAGTTGTCGCCTAGACTGCTCTAAGGGACTCTTAAGAAATAAACTCTTGGGGCAGCTAGGTGGCACCGTGAATAGAGCACCAGCCCTGGAGTCAGGAGGACCTGAGTTCAAATTCAGCCTCAGACACTTAACACTTACTAGTCGTGTGACCTTGGGCAAGTCACTTAACCCCAATTGCCTTGCCTTCCCCCCTCCAAAAAGACAAAAACAAAAAACAACAACAAAAGAGAAATAAACTCTTAAGAAATAGATGATGTCACGTTGTTGAGTTGTTTTTCAGTGATTACTGACTCTTCACGACCCCATTTGGGGTTTTCTTGGCAAAGATACTGGAGTGGTTTGCCATTTCCTTCCCCGGCTTGTTTGACAGATGAGGAAACTGAGGCCAATGGGTAGTGACTTGTCCAAGGTCACATAGCTAATAAGTGTCTGAGACCAGATCTGAACTCAGGAAGATGAGTCTCCATCCGCTGAGCCTCCTAGCTGCCTGGACGGCCTCATAGCCTCCTTGTTTACCACTGGGGGCAGTGAGTTCTGAGCTGTGTCCTCTTGCTATGCCGAGGAAATAGACTGCAGCTCACCTGAAGGGGAAGGAGATGGCTCTCACTGGCATTTGGGCACTCGGAACGTTTTTAATTAGCTGCTCCCCTTCTTTATTATTTTTATTTAAATTGCTTTATGTCTTAATTAAATACTTTTGCTTTTTAATTTACATGTCTCTAGTATGGTCTGGTAATAGGAATTGGATTGAATTGTGGCTCTGGCCAGAAGTTTTGTGATTCATTATTCAAAACAGCTACAGAGAAGACATCAAGGGCAGGTCCCAAGGTCTTGTCCGCTGAATAGTCATTCACTGAATCATTCATTCACTCGTTCAACAATAAGGAAAGCACAGGGGCCTGTATTTTGCTAGCTACTGGGGTCTAGAGACCAGACCTCTAATTTCACTGGCATAGAGAACTCCCAAGTGAGGAAATCCCCTTAGCCAATGCAGGTCAGCATCTTTGGGGCAATTTAGTCTTTGAGATTTGTTTAGAGTACTGGAAAGTTAAATAACTTGCCCCAGGTTAGTATGTGACTGACGAGGGACCTTGAATTCAGGCCTTCTAGACTTCAGTGACATCTCTGTATCCACCATGACACACAGCCTCTCGGGTGCTAGAGATATAAAGGTTAAAAAATGGCATAGTCCCTGCCATCAAGACATTTACAATCTAATGGGGAGAGATAATAATACATACCCAAATAAGCGTGATATAAGGTAGACTTTAATAGGGACAAGGGAGAGGTCCAGTCAAAGTGCTACAGAAAAACTGAGGACGAAATCATTTTTACATGAGCATGGAAGAGTCAAGGACGGCTTCATGGAGGGACCTTTGGAGAAAGGGAGAAATTTCAAAGGATGGAGATGAAGGGAATCTATTCAAAATGTGGGGGATATCTGAGCAAAAGGTTTAGCAGTTGGAGAGGTCCAGATGAGAATGGGGAACAGGAAGTAGCTCAGCCTAGCTACTCTCACCATACCCAGGGATGATCCTGGCATCCCAGCAGGGCACATATTCCCCCACCAAACCAGCTCCTTCCTCTTGGGTGGCTTGGCCCACCTGCCAAACAGAGAGAATGAAACTCCTCTTTACTCAGGGTGAAGGAGACTTCTGGAACAAATGGTTTTAAAAGGGCTCTGCCTTACCTAATCAGGCCCTGGGCAGAAAGACTTATTCACTGTGTAATTTCCAATGGCCTCCCGAGTAAAATGATCTTGGCCTAGGGCTGGTTCAGGTGAATATGAATAAGTCATGATGATTGAATATCTCCCCTTCTAAGGTTCCCTAGTGTGGGTGGCCAAGGGAAGAAGGGAAGGGGCATGGAGAGGAGTGGGGCATCCAGCAGTAGGTGGGTAGGTGAGCATGGCAGCATCTGGAGAAGCCTGAGAGCTGAATTCCAGAGCTAGAGAAATTCAAGGTGTGGTGAGAAATGCCTTGCGATGGGTGATGGATGGAGTCTGGCAGCTGAGAGCTTCTTGGCCACCAGCTTCTGGTCTCCATGGTTCACTCTGAGGGCAGCTACCATCCTGGGCCAATTCAGTACAGAGACTATTAAGAGCAAGGCTCTTTGGGTTAGTAGATGGGCTATGGGCTCTGAAGTCAGGAGGGCCTCAGGTCAGACCCTGTCTCTGATGTGGGTTTTGTTGTTCAGTCATTTTTCTGTCCTGTCTGACTCTTTGTGACCCCATTTGGGGTTTTCTTGGCAAAGACACTGGAGTGGTTTGCCATTTCCTTCTCCAGCTCATTTTACAGATAAGAAAACTAAGACAAATAGAGTTAAGTGACTTGTCCAAAGTCACACAACTAGTACATGTCTGAGGCCAGACGTGAACTCGGAAAAATGAGTCTTCCGGACTCCAGGCCAGGCGTTCCATCTGGTGAGCTACCCACCTGCCCTTACTGAGCTGTGTAAACATGGCAAATCATCTTATCTTCCTACACCTCAGGCAACCCTCTAAGACCTTAAGTTAAATCCTAGTTGTGGTCTGCATTGTGGAAAATGCTTCCACGAGCTAATCACCGGTCTTAAAGTGTGTGCTAAACGGGGAAGGCACAGGGAGCACAGACTCTTCCCTCAGGTAGAGGTGAGGGAGAAGCAGATCCCGCACACAGGAGGGGAAAAGCTTGGAGATGGGAGGTGGGCCGTCATCTGTGAGGACAGTAATAACAACAGCATTTATACAGTGCTCTGAGGTTCGAAAAGCACCTTACAAACGCATCTCATCTCACAGCAATCCTGGGAGTTTAGAATTCGGTAGGTAATTCAAATAAATTTTTTTTTTTTGCTTTTTTTGGAGAGGGGAAGGTAGAGCAGTTGGGGTTAAGTGACTTGCCCAAGGTCACACGACTAGTTTGTGTGAGTGTGTGTGTGTGTGTGTGTGTGTGTGTGTCTGTCTATCTGTCTGTCTGTGGCCGGATTTGAATTCGGGTCCTCCTGACTCCAGGGCTGGTGCTCTATTCACTGTGCCACCCTATTTCAAACAATTAAGATTACAAGGAATAACAAAGGAAAAGCCCAATCAAAGTCAAAATGGTATGAGAGAGACAGAGACAGAGACAGAGAGAGATAGAGAGAGACAGAGAAAAAGACAGAGAGACAGAAAGACAGACAGACAGAGGGGGACAGAGACACACACACACACACACACACAGAGACAGACAGACAAAGAGACAGACAGGAAGACAGACAGATGGGTGGACAGAGACACAGAGAGAGAAAGAGACAGAGAGGCAAACAGAGAGAAATGGGGGGACAGAGAGACACAGAAAGAGACAGACAGACAGAGAGACAGAGAGACACAGATGTCTCTATGCCTCTCTGTCTGTCTCTGAGAGATCATTCTCATTTGGAGGGGACGTATAGAGCTTCACAGAAGAGGGGGCACTTAAGTGGGAGAGATGGAGAATGAGGAAGTGTATTCCAGGCTCTGAGACGGACAACATGAACAAAAACATGAAGACAGGAGAAGATAGGAGGAAAATGGGTGAAATGACCTGCTTGGAATTGGTAGGAAAAATTAATTCCCAGGCTACTAAAGCATTATGCATTTTCCAGGGACTCAAGGGTACCTGAAGGGCAGCCTTGTATGGTGGATGGATGTGGGACTCAGAGTCAGGAAGCCCTGGTTTCAAATCCTTACTCTGATACTAGCTGTGTGACCCTGGATAAATCACTGAGCCTCAGTTTTTCTCATCTTTGAAATGGGTATGATAATACCTAAACTATCTACCTCAAACGGTTGTTGTAGGGCTAAAATTAAATAATGTATGTAAAGGACTTTGTAAACTTTAAAATGCTATAAAAATGTCAGTTTACTCCTACTCTTCCAGACAAATGCCCTATTTTTCCCTTTGGGAATTCCGCCTCATCCTCTGGACTCCAGGTATTATAATTTCCATTTTACAGATCAACTAATCAAATCAATCAGTCAACAGGAACCTACTATGTGTCGAGCACTGCACTGAGTACTAAGACTACAGAGACAAAAACAAGACACCTCAGGAGACTGCATTTTATTGTATGAGACATAGACTGTACATTTGTGAGTGCATATTATATTTTTGCAAATAAATAGAAAGCGTTTTTTAAATGGAAGAGATGCAGGAGCTGGGGGAGATCAGGAAGGCCTCATGTAGAAGGTAGCTCTTAAACTGAGTCTTATAGGATCACTAAGAACTCATGGAGGGAAAAGCACAGAGACAGAGACAGATTGTCCTTTGTGAGAACAATAAGAACAATAACAAGCTTTAAGGTTTTAAAAGTACCTTATAAATGCTATCTCCTTTTATCTTCACAGCAACCCTGGGAAGTAAGTACCACTTTACAGATGAGGAAACTGAGACAAAGTAAGTTAAGTGACTTGTCCAGAGTTACATGGTTAGTAAGTGTCTGAGGCTGGATAAGTTGTAGAAAGGCGGGGAAGGGCTTAAAATGAGGAAACTGAGGTTCAGAGAACTGTCACTTGCCCACAGTCACAAAAATAGTAAAATGCCAAGAGTGGGATTCGAACCCATACAAATCTTAACGCCAAGTCCTCAGCTCCCTGCACCACACCACCCTGCCTCACTCTCTCTCTCTTTTTTTATCTCCCTGTTACATTAGAGGCTCTGCAAGGCCACTTAATCCAGTGTCTTACCTACAGCCCAGCTCATTCTTTTGAGTACAGTAGGCATTTAATATTTACTGTGCTTGTGTTTGTGGTCATGTAATTGGTTCTTTAGCAAGAAAACCTGGGATTTTCTCTGGTTTTCATATTTAGAAAAAGTAGAAATACTGAATAAGTCCTTTTTGAGTTTATTAATAGAAAGTAGTCATTTATAGGTTGGGAGAGGGAAATCAAGGAAGGCTACAGGGAATATTTGGATTTTGCGCTAAGGGATGAGTAGGTTTTCAGTGAGTGGAGATGAGGAGCAGGCATTCTTGGTAGTTGTAATAATCGTAGTGGTAGTAACAGTACTGCTAGAATTATGCATCAGAAATGCACCATCTTCCACAGACTGACAGATGACGCATCCCCATATTACAAACACAGACCTCAAAAAAAAAATCCCGTAGAACTCGACCAAAAAGTTTCCCTGGACGCAGAGCATTATCTCAGACAAAACTGTGGCCCACAACCGCCCAGACATGCCACCGATCCAACATTTCCAACAGATGTCATCATGCCAAATACTCATAAGCTTCAACGGACGTGGGGAAAGAGTGTTCCTGTGCAGGGACCTCCACAGCATCAGACATTTTTGGGAGCTTTTGTTCCTTGCTTGGGGTTTGCCGTTCTCTTTTGGGGGTTTGTCTGGTTTATAAGCAAAATTTATGTTTTCTCTTTCTCTTTTTATTTGTTTATATTTTGTTGGGTTTTGTTATAAAGGCTGTACCATCGGGAAGGGGGGCATACTGAGAAGAGATTGTGGTGTTAAAAGACAACCAAAACAGAAGGAAAAAACCAAACTATGTCTATAAATCTTATTCTTCCTTTTTTTAAGGCTAATAACCACAAAGGACAGAGATCTAACAGAGGAGATCAAAATCCTGAGCGACTTGGGGGTGTGGGGGGTGACACTGAGATCACTGCTAACCTCCTGGCCGCTCCTGGATCTGTGCTGGGGATGCTCTTAGCAAGCCTGCAGAGGAGGAGCTTTCCTCTTCATGCTCATATTGCACTGCAAAAAAGCAGATGTATTGTATTCAGCTCTGCAAGGATCCAAAACCCAACTGTTCCTATACGAACCCTATCCAAAGAAAGGAGAAGAATGAGGTGAAGTAATTGTTCTATTATTAGGTTATTAATCCTTCTTCATAGACAGTTTTTATATATCAAAAAGGATAAGAACAAGGTGATGATAAGTATTAGTGTATTTTTATTAACTTACTCTTATCCACATTTCTATAGCCCAACTCTTATTTCTCATGCTCCAAGAAACTAGAGCATGCCCAGCGGCCACAACCTGACAAAAACTGTGTCAGCAGATGGGCTAAACCAGGTTGAGAGTAACCAACAGGCCTGAAATCCACCATTGAGTTGGTGGGATGTCTACCCCAAGCATGTGTAGTAGTAGTAGTAGTAGTAGTAGTAGTAGTAGTAGTAGTCGTAGTAGAGTAGTAGTAGAGTAGTAGTAGAAGTAGTAGTAGTAGTAGTAGTAGTAGTAGTAGTAGTAGTAGTAGTAGTAGTAGAAGTAGTAGTAGTAGTAGTAGTAGTAGTAGTAGTAGTAGTAGTAGTGATGGTGGTGGTAATACTAACAGTAATTGTAGTGGTGGTGGTATTAGCGAATAACAGTGTAATATATCATAAATGGGCAGATTACAACAATTTGTTTCAGCAGGCACGAAGGCGAAGCAGTCTCTGTGGAATACTTAGAGCTTGGTCTGACATCAAAGATGCCGAGGTCATCCACTGCATCCCGGGCCATCTCCAGTTTTCCTGGCTTTTGTCCTGCCACGGAATTTCGATGACTCTGGAAGAGAGAGTGGGTCTCGTGACTTTGTGCAGCTCTGCCTCATTTAAATCCAGTTCACATGAGTGAAGACGTCACCTAAGATGTCACTGGTCCTCTTCTAAAACAAAGGACACACATAACACTTGTAAGGTTTAAAAAGCAGCTTCCTCACAGTAACCCTGTGACGTGAGTGACTGCATTATTCTCATGTCACAAGTGAAGAGACTGAGTCTCAGAGAGGCCCAGTGACTTGTTCATGAACAGACAGATATCGAAATCTGAACTCGGGTTTCCTTGTCTCCAGGTCCGCCACTCTTTCCACATGCCACACTGCCTGAGAGAAGCAAGGCATGGACAGGGGAGTTTTTTAATCTGAACAAAGACAGCTACATCATCTCACTTCTTGAAGCCACTTGAGTTTAAATCCAGGCACTAGTTTTGTGACTTTGGGCAAATCCTTTATTCTCAGCCTCAGTTTCTCCATCTTTCAGCTAGATGGCACAGTGGAGAGAGTGCCAGATCTGGAGTCAGAAAGAATTGCCTCCAGCACTAGCTGTGTGATCCAGAGCAAGTCTTCGAAGTTCTCTGGCCCTCAGTTTCCCCATCTGTAAAATAAGGGATTGTATTCTGGCCTCTAAGAGCCCACTCCAACTCTAAAGCTATGATGTTACAAGTGCTAGAGTAGGAGCCAGAAGGTCTGGGTTCCAATTCTGGATGTCATTCAGTTTCTTCAGCTTTAAAATGAGAGGGGTGGATTGCATGACCTCAAAGGTCCCTTCTAGCTCCCTGATGAAGTGACTCAGAACCCTGGAGTTTTGACATCTGCCATCCTCATTCCCATGAGACCTGATCTATTTCTCCTTTCCCTTTGAAACTCTCCCATCTCAGACCAAACAGAAACACTCTGGAATGAACTATATTAGCATCACTGAGTAATGGAGAAGGGTGTTTTAGGAGGGAGGCCTGAGATGGGGGATGTTCAGGGAGCCTTTGGGGTCAACACTGAAGATCCTGGCCTCTCTTGCCTAATGTATCTTGTCGATACAACTCCCTAATCCCGGAGCATCAATATTGAATCATTAGCATTTCTGTCTGATCCCTGCCTATAGGGGCCAGATGCAATTTAATCCATTCCCTTAAGAGCTAGACCCTCCTGTAATTCCCCATCCTACCCCCTCTACTCAGGAAGGGATGGGTACCAAGGCAGGTAGAGAAAGCATAAAGAACCAAGAGGCTCTTTCTTCCTGCTCTTTTTTCTCCCTCACTCCCCCTCTCTCCCCTCCTTTCCTCTCTCTCTCTCTCTCTCTCTCTCTCTCTCTCTCTCTCTCTCTCTCTTCTGTCTCTCTCTCCCCTCCCCCTTTCCTCTCTCTCTCTCTCTTCCCTCTCAACGTCTCTCCTTCCTCTCTATGTCTTCCCCTCCCCCCCTTCCAGTATACCACCCTCTTTATTTCTTTATTTTCTCTCTTCCCTCAGGCTGTTCTCTTTGCTCTCTGTACCATATGTTCACATTTGATCTGTTACCCCTAAGCTGAAGCTTTCTTCCCAGGCTCTTGTCTCCCCTCCTTCTTCCCTTTCTCCAACCTTTGCTCTCCTCCAGTCCATGAGCTCCAAGATATTTCTAGAGAATGTTGGAGCTAGAAGAGACTTCAGAGATTATCTCATCCTGGCAGTCTGCATTTTTTTTTCTGTCTTGGATCCCCTTAGTCTGGTAAAGCCTATGGACTCCTCCCCCAGAATCATGTTTTTAAAAACATATAATACATATAAATATGAACATATAATACATATATAAAACATAAAAGACATATAATTACCTATAAAAATAATACAAGGGAAATCAAAGTTAGTGAAAATAAATATATAAATTTTTGTCTCATTCAAGTTCACTGACCCTTTGAAATCTATCCAAGTTCTTCTCAATTCATGAACCTTGGCTTAAGTTTCCAGATGAGGAAACTGAGGTTTAGAGCAGTCAAAAAACTTGTCCAAGTTCATAGAGCCAGAAAGGGGCAGAGCTGGTTCTAGAGCTCAGGTCTCTGATTCCCAGGTCAGTGTTATTTCCACATCCCCAGTACATTCTCTTTATTTCTAGGGTCTTCATATCCCTCCTCTACCTCTTAGCATCTTCCTCACTGAGATGTCCCTATACCAGGTCCGGTCCCGTCCATCGTACAAGGTTGTGGGTGATACAAAGATGACAAACAATGAAACAATCTCCCTGACCTCAAGTAGCTTCCGGTCTTAAAGGGAGACTAGGGAAGGAAAGAGACATTTCTAGACAAAGAACATTTTTTACTCCTTCTCCTAGTTGAACTCGGCAGCCATAGGGGTTGGAAGGGAGGTTCCTAGCCTTCTGTTCTCCATTTGTATCTCCTTTCTGGACTCCTTTAGATTTAAACCCAGGGTCTAGAAGGGAACACGATGGTCACCTCATCTCAGAATCCCAATATTTCAGAGTCTGTTGGAAGAGAACTTAGAGCTATTTAATCTAACCAATGGTAGAAAAAAGAATTCCCTCCCCATCATGCCTGAGAAATGGTCATCCAATGTTTGCTTCCCTTGAAGGGGAATCCACTACCTTCAAAGGCAACCCCTGTTACATTGGTTAAGTTGAGTCATTTTTCAGGTGTGGCTAGCTCTTCATGACCCCATTTGAGGTTTTATTGTCAAAGCCACTGGAATGGTTAGCCATTTCCTTCTCCAGCTCATTTTTACAGGAAACTGAGGCAAATAGGGTTAAGTGACTTCCCCAGGGTCGCATAGCTAGGAATTGTCTGGGGCTGGAATTGTACTCATGAAGATGAGTCTTCCTGACTCCAGGTCCAGCACTCTAACCATTGCACCACCTAGCCTTACATGGAGACTTAGTCTGCCTCTTTGCAACTTCCCCCCCTTTACAGTTAGTTTTCCCTCCAGAGATCAAGCAGCACAATTCTCATCTTCTTTTACAAGTCAGTTTTCTGGGACCTGCCACATCCCTTCTCCAGGAGAAATATGATGCTCATAGGTTGTGGATCTCCAGGCCTTTCTCTATTCTGGTCACCTTCTTCTACATGCTTTTCTGTTTATGAATGTCCTTCCTAAAATGGGGTGCCTAGTCAACTGACTACACAATACTCCAGTTGTGGCCTGATCAGGGCAGTGAGCAGTGGGACTTTCCCCTGGACACTAGGCTTCTCAATGCAGCCTAAGACTGTATTCATTTTCTTGGTTGCCATATAGCACTGTTGATTTTTTTGGCATTGTTGATTTTTGTCAATATTTTTGTATTCCACAATTTTGTATTCCACAATTTTGTATTCCACAAAAGTCCTATATCTTCTTCAGACAAATTGGTGTCCACCTATCCCCATGATTTTGCCCAAATCCCTAAGCACTACTGAAATGGTTAGTTTCTGAAATGACACTCCTTGTCAGAACATTGCTCTGACCCTTTTTACATATTCAAATCCAGGTCCTCCTGCTAAATGACACACTGTTGCCATGGGAAAATCCTCACCCTTCTTTTGGGCCAACACTGATTGAGAAGACAAGCAGACATACCCTATGGCAGGGAGATGTCCCATTCAGTGCCGTTGGCTGAATCCTCAGCAAGTCAGAAGACTCTGATGATATAACCTCAAAAAGGCAGGGGCTCAGGCTACCTATAGACCTTGTCCTGCCCTGCAAAACAGCAGTGTAGATTTCCATAGCCCCCTTAACAAATGCCCCATTGCCCTCTGAGAGAACTAAAATAACACAGTAAATAAGTACACCAGATTCTGAAAGAACCTGGGTTCAAATGCTACCTCTGTTACCTGTGTGACCTTGGACAAGGCACTTCTCTCTTGGTCTCAGTTCTTCACTTATGAAATGAGGAGATGGATTATTTGGTCTACAAGGTCCCTTCCAGCTCTAAAGCTATAATCCTAAGGGTAGGCGTTTATTCTTAGCCTTCCAACAAAGTTGTAATGAAGCCTCAAGAAAAAGTCTAACTTTCAGCTAATATCTTCTCTCTCCTAAACCCACTGCAAGTAATATATCTGGGTGAGGTCATTTTAATGTGAATACATCTCATGTTCAAGTTTGAATGAAAGGTTATTTTTATATATATTTGCATACAGGAAAAGCGCAGTCTCAGGCAGAGAAGAAGTTGTTCTAAATTCAATTCATACAACTGATCCAACCATTGTGGAAAGCAATTTGGAACTATGCCCAAAGGGCTATAGAACTATGCATACCCTTTCATCCAACAATGTCACTACTAGGTCTGTATCCCAAAAAGATCATAAAAAAGGGGAAAGAACCCACACGTACAAAAATATTTATAGCAACTCTTTTTGTGGTGGCAAAGAATTGGAAATTTTGGGGGTGCCCATCAATTGGGGAATGGCTGAACAAGTTGTAGTATATGAATGTAATGGAATACTACTGTTCTATAAGAAATGATGAGCAGATAGAATTCAGAAAAACCTAGAAGGACTTACCCGAACTGATGCTGAGTGAAGTGAGCAGAACCAGGAGAACATTGTGTGTGATAAAAGCAACATTGTGCAATGATCAGTTATGATAGACTTAGCTCTTCTCAGCAATATAATGATCCAAGACAATTCCAAAGACTCCTGACAGAAAATGCTATTTATATCCAGAGAAAGAATTATGGAGTCTGAGTGCAGATAGAAGCAAACTACTTTCACTTTTTGTTTATTTTTTGGATTTTCTTTCTCATGGTTTTTCCTTTTTGTCCTGATTCTTCTTTCACAACATGACTAATGTGGAAATATGTTTAACATGTATATGTTTAACATGTACCTGTATAGCCTATATGAGATTTCTTGCTGTTTTGGGAACGGAGGAAGGAAAGGAGGGAGGGAGAAAAATTTGAAACTCAAAATCTTTGAAAAATGAATGTTGAAAACTATTTTTACATGTAATTGAAAAGAACCAAATACTTTTAAGTGCAAAAAAAATCCAATTTTATTTGATTCCATAACACTTATTAAGCACTTACTGTGTGCAAGTGCAAACACTTATTAAGTGCCTGCTATTGCCCTAAGGTCTGGAAAAATAAATACTCATATTTCTATAACACTTTAAGTTTTACCATGTTCTTTACTTACAATTACTTTGTGAGGAAAGTAGTATAAATATTATTACTCCCATTTTACAGATGAAAATACTAAGGCTCAGAGGTTGAGTGATTTGCCCAAGACGAAAGGCTACTTGGTAAAGCCAGGACTTTAGCCTACCTTCAGCATTCTTCCCACTGTACTTTGCTGTCTCAAGAGTGTCACAACTGTTTGGTTTCCCCAAGCAGCTGACAGGGGTGCCTACCCTAGATCTCTGCTCATACTCATCTTTCTTTCTTTCCTCCCTTCACCTCTATGCTGAGCCCCACATCCTGGATAAGCTAAACTTTTCTTCCACCAGCCTCCACCTTGCCCTTAAAAAAGTGCTTCATTGATATGAGAATCTGGAGTTCTGAGTTCACCAACCCCCTGTTTGGTTTAAGTGGTGTACTTCTGAACCTATCCTGAACCTGAGTTTCCCCATCTGTAAACTGGGTGGGATGATATGGCTTTGGCCTCCCAAGGGCCCAGAGCAGTTCCTTGTTTGATTACAAAGTGGATTAAAAGTCCCATATACTTGATACAAGTAATTCTATCCGTGGACACTTTCATTGAAAAGCAGTCTCAGATGGCTTTTCACCAGCCTCCCCTCCTCTCTTTCCCCCCTCCTTCTCCCCCCGTCCCCACCTTGTTCAGCTGTGTAGGAGAGAGAGAACAGACATTCCATCTAAATAAAAATGAAATGGAACCACTGGATTATTACTATTTAATTGCTATCGAGACCTAGTAGCGCACAATGAAACCTAGTGAGTGGAGAAAAGGTGGCTGAGGACCAATGGGATTCTGGGAAACAAAGACAGTTCAGTGTTTTCCACTCTTGTCTCTGGCAGGAGCACCGAGGACTTTCTCCCAAAGCGCTGAGGAACAATGTCTTGCCTGCCATAGGAAGATGGCAACACCTGAGAGAGGGAAGGGTTGTAGAAACATGGGAGATGGCAGCAATGCTTCTCTAGAGAACATACAGAAACAAGGCCAACAGTGAAGTGGCAGAGGGCAAGGGGGGAGGAATCAATAAAGAGGGCTGAGGCTGTGGTAGTGGGCAGTGAAGGGGCAAACAGGGGGAGCATGGAGTGGACAGAGTAAGGGGACAGATGGGCAAAGAGGACAGAGATTGAGAGGGACAGACAGAAAGGACAAAGAGTAAAGGGGTAGAATAAGAGATCAGAAAAGGCTGATGCGCCATACACCAAAGTCAAGTCTAAATGGGTGCATGATCTGGGTATAAAGGCTGATACTGTAAATAATCTGGGGAAGCAAGGAATAGTTTACTTGTCAGATTTATGGAACAGGAAGGACTTTATGACCAAAGAAAAATTGGAGAGCATTAAAAAATGCAAAATGGATAACCTTGAGTACATTAAATTGAAAAGTTTCTGTACAAACAAAGCCAATGTAACCAAGATTAAGAGGGAAGTGGGAAATTGGGAAAGAATATTTACAACCAATGTCTCTGATAAAGGCCTCATTTCCAAAATTTACAGGGAATTAAGTCAAATTTACAAGAATACAAGTCATTC
>CM053581.1:490991220-491038689 GCA_028627135.1 Pseudochirops cupreus | reverse complement strand
AAACTGGACTATCCTCAACAACGCACAGCTAAAGACAACTCTACAAGCCTCAGGATGGAAGGAGATATCTAAGCTCAGAGAAAGATATAGAAAGACTATAGTTTAAATGGAGACTGAAGCAAAACTCGTTATCGTTCTCTTTAATGTCTGGTTTTGCTTTTTTTTCCCAGCGATCACTCATTGGTTACAACCCTTCTATACGACCAAACTATTGTACAATGTGAAAGTATTTGCAGATCCTATACATGATTGCACGCCACCATGGGAGGGGGGGGAGAAAATCTGAAACTCAAGTGATTGTGGAACTGAATCTTGTAAACTAAAAGTAAATGAGTAAATAAAAAAAATAAAAAGAAATGCCAAAAAAAAAAAAAGAAAAGAAAAGGCTGATGGAGAGAAGGGACGTGCCACAAAGGGGCCGAGTCATGGGGCAGACACCCAAGCATCTGACAGAATGAGGAGCAGTTTGAGAGAGAGGGTAAACGAGGAAGAAAATAGACAGTACAATAATGGGGGGATTGGAGCAATTGGGCAGATGAGGGGAGGACAAACAGAAGAGATAGACAGAAAGGGAGAAGGGGACAGGTCCCACAGGATGCAAGAACAGAGGATGAGGTAACAGACAGACTGAGAAGAACAGACAGAGGAAGAATGGGCAGAGTGAGGAGAGGCACATAGAGTTGGGCCACATGGTCTGAGCAAGACTCAAGAAGCTGCTCAAAGAACCAGATTGCTAGGATTTCTCCTACTTTCAAATCTGACTCATTCATAAGAAAAATAGTGTAAATGTTAACATGTTGACATAAATGAGAGTTTTTGTTGGTATTATTATAAATGTGCATCATATCATTATGACTTCAATAGACCCTCGGAAGAGCACAAGTTCATTCTTACTTACATGGATTCAGCCATGCCACCAGTCACACCCAGTTACCTGAAACCAACCAGCCAGCTCCCCTGAACTCTGCAACATGGCTGACTTGTAAAGCCCATGTGAATCCCATGCCTCCAAATTCGTGTTCAGGTAGGGCTCTCCTTGATGTGCCCCTAGCAGTGCCAGGCCATTTGGTATTTGTGGCACACCAAGGTAGGCAACTCCTTACCATCATCACTGATGGTTCTGGCCACATAGCCACATACTCTAAGAAAGAATTTTGTATGGAGCAAGGCCAGAATCCAATGGATATCTGTGAGTCCTGTTCTGGAAGGTCATACTTTGGCCATGGTCTTGGGTGAGATGTTCCCATTTCCCTCCTCGCTCTTGAGAATCTCCACTTAGCGCCTTCCTAAGAACCTTAAAACATCCTTCTCTCATTTTCTCATTTGTACCACATTGATGCCAGAGACAGGCAGGGAAGTATGAAAACCTTTTGGAAGGATTGGGGGGTGGAGGGCAGCAGTGATTATGGAAAGAAATGTGGTCTTTGTCCATAGATAAATACTTCAAACAAGACAGGAACTTTGCTAACCAGCAGCTGTTCCATCCTCACTGGCCTCTCTAAGCAGATGGGGCCATAATGCATTCAGAACACTGAATCTCTGGTTGCTTTCTTCTCTTTGAAATCCCTAGCTACCATGATTTTATGGGAATAAGCTCTCTCCTTGGGTAATGTGCACCCACCTCCCTGAATTGTGAGGGGGGAAAAAAATCTCTTTTCTTTTCCCTTTAAAGCATGTAATAAAGCATGAAAATAATAGTGGTTTCTGCACACACACACACACACACACACACACACACACGGGTACACCTTTTTCTAAGCATGCTCCTTGATTTGGAATAAGAAAAATTTTTTTTCCGTTGATGTTCACTAACATCTAGCCTGGGACTGGAGCGGGCAGGGGAAGAAATTCTGAGTCAGTTTAGCAAAGAGATAGTCCAGTGGTTATTGTGTTCTGTTGTATTGTCCTGGAATAATGAATTCTTCTGTATTTTTCCCTTTAATACATGCCACATTCTATCTTGTGTGATAGTTACCTGTGTACACATCTTCTTTCCTCTACAGGCCTGGGAACTCTTAGAGGGTGAGATTTGCATCTTTGGGCAACTCTTAGCCCTAACCCAGGGCATCGTCCAAATGTCTATTGAAAGGAAGCAAGGCTTCTTTCCTAAGCAAGGCTTCCTAAGACTGACTGTCTTAGCTTTGCTCATATTTCTTTTACTGCTTTTGGTTCTGGAGTTTCAAGCTCAAAAACAGCAGGTGTTGTGAGTTTGGGAAGTATAGACAGCAGGGGGCCATTCTGGTCTCTGAAATTGTATGTAGCTCTAATTACAGCCCAGCTCCAAACCTTCCCCCTTCTGTCAGCACCCTGTCTCCAGGGCCCCTTGATTTTCCCCTCAGGTAGAGGGTTATGCTCACCAGACTGTCCAGAGATCTGCTCCCCTCCCCTGCCCCCTAAATGTGATTCCCCATCCAAGCCTACTCCTCCCCATGTAGCTTCTCCTAGGAGTTGGAAGGAATCTTAATGGTCATCTAATTCACCCCCTTCGTTTTACAGAAGGGGAAGCTGAGGCCCAGGAAGGTTAGGTGATTTACTCAAAGCCTCACAGACAGCTAAGCATCAGAGGTGAGACTTTATCTTCAGAACCAGTGAATATGATCCTTCTACCATTAGGATTTCAGAAGCTCAGATGCCTAGGTCTATCATAAATCTGAAAGAATCTGCATTCCAGAACTTGAATACGTAGTTTACTCTATACCAAGGTGCCTCGTGATCTAGGCCCTTTTCTTCCCTCTTCCCTCTAATAAAAACTGACCTCTTTTCTCTCCTGCCTCCTCAGAGTCCTTCTCTCTATTTACGATATATTAGTGAATAGCAGTGGCTAACATCTGACCTCTTCCAAGAAGCACATTTGCACTTTCAGAGAGGTCTCCTGAAGGCAATGCCTTCACCCAAAGGAATAATTCTTTATCGCGGGAATTTGCAGGGCTAGGAAGGTGGCACTCCTCAAGTCACACTTGGTAAATGTCCTTCCTCACTGTCTGTAGGTAGGGGCAGTCTTACACCCCTCCCACACCTTACCTGGCCCTTTGTGATCCAGTGCCATTGACCTCCTGGTTGTTCCTCACACGAGACACTCCATCTCCAGATGCCAGGCATTTTCACTGGCTGTGCCCCATACTTGGAAAGCTCTCCATCCTCGGTCAGCCTCTTGGATCTCCTCACTTCCTCCAGGTCTCTGTTAAAATCCTGCCTTCTGCAGGAAGCCTTTCCCTTGATTCTAGTGCCTCCCCTCTGTGGATTATTTCCAGTTCACCCTGTCTATAGCTTGTTTGTACACAGTCATTTGATGCTGTCTCCCCTACTACAATGTGAGCTCCTTCAGAGTAGGAACCGTCTTTACCTTTTGTTGTATTCCCAGAACTTAGCTCGGTGCCTGGCACATGTTGTTGTTTAGTTGTTTCCAGTCGTGTCCAACTCTTTATGACCCCTTTTGGGGTTTTCTTGGCAAAGATACTAGAGTGGTTGGCCATTTCCTTCTCCAGGTCATTTTTACAGATGAGGAAACTGAGGCAAACTGGGTTAAGGGACTTGACCAGGGTCATACAGCTAGTAAGTGTCTGAGGCTGGATTTGAACTAAGAAAGATGAGTCTTCCTGACTCCAGGCCTGGTGCTCTCTCCACTGTGCCACCTAGATGCCTCCTAGAACCCAGCACATAGTAGGTGCTTAATAAATTCCAATTGTGGGGCAGCTAGATGGCGCAGTGAATAGAGCATCAGCCCTGGAGTCAGGAGGACCTGAGTTCAAATCCAGCCTTAGACACTTAATACTTACTAGCTGTGTGACCTTGGGCAAGTCACTTAACCCCAATTGCCCTGCCTTACTCCCCCCTCCAAAGACAAAGAAATAAGTGAATTCTGATTGACTGACTGAATGACAGCAGGTCTAAGTTCAGATACATACTGCAGCTCTATCTATGGGCTACTCTTTGTTCCCACCATGCAGAAGCCAGACGACCCATTAGCCAAAGGCCTCACATCTCCATCCCGAGCTTGACCCTGCTATGAAAAAATATGAAAGGAACTGGAACTATTTAAGTTTAGAGAAAAGGTAGCTGAGGGATGGGGGGGGGAGGGAAACATGTGACCTGGGACAGCTAGACCATACTCCATGTGTATGTAGAGGGTGGCATTTGGAGGGTTGGGATCAGATATCGTTACTCTCCATCATGGATGGAGTCAGAGAATATTATTATATCAGGAGACATTTACATCAAAAAGAGACAGTGCCATATAGTGGAGAAATAGCCTTGGCATTTCTCCAATGCCTTGGCATCAAAAGACCCAAGTTGGAATCCTGGCTTGGATATTTACAAATGTGACCTTGGACAAATTCATCAACCAACAAGGCAGTATCTACTGTGTTACCAGGCACAGTGGGTAGAAAGTGGGGCTACAAAGACAAAGATGATACAGCCCCTGCCCTCAAGAAACTTACATTCTATTAGGGGGAAGAATGTGGTCACAGATCTGCAAATATAAGGTATATACAAGTTATATATAAAGTAATTTGATGAGGCATTAGTGGGTTAGGGGAAGAAGGTGGGAACCAGGAAAAATTTCATGCAGAAAGTAGCACTTAAATTGAACTTTGAAGAGAGCTAAGAATTACAAGATGAGGAAATGAGGACTAGAGCCAACACTCCTTGGAGTCAGGAAGACCTGATTTCAAGCTGTACCTCTGATCTATACCAGCTGTGAGACTTGGGGCAAGTCACTTCAGTTTTCTGTAAAACGAAGGGGTTGGACCAAGGGGCCTCGGAGGTCCATTCCAATTCTAACTCTGTGGTCTTACAGGAATATTCAAAAACACAAAGGTGGAAAATGGAATGTTGTGCAGAGGGAGAAAGATAAGTAAGCCAGTATGGTTAGAGTGGAGAGTGGATGAAAAGGAATGATATGCAATAAGCCTGGCAAAGTAGGCTGGAATCACATTGTGATGGACAAACAGAGGAGTTTACGGTTTATTGTGAGGCGATAGGGAGCCACCAGAGCTTTCAGAGGAGAGGAGTGATGAGCATTATGTATATCACTTTGGTAGCTGTATGGAGAATGGATTAGAAATGGAAAACATGTGTGGTAAGAGACACCAATGAGGATACTGTAATGCAGCTAAAAGGGAATGAGGGTCAAGTTAGGGTTGTGGCTATTTGAGTAGAGAAGGGGACAAATGTGAGAGATATTGAGTTCTTTTAACAAAACTTAAAAACGAATCAGATGAGAGATGAAAGAAACAAATCAAGTATGGACAATGTGGGCATTTGATTTTCTTGATTATGAATATTTGTTACAATGGTTTCTTTGTCTTTTTTCTTTCAAACTGGAGAGGTAGGAAGGAAAAGAAATAAATGCTTTTTACTTGACATAGGTTGAGAGATAATGTCGGGTGGTGTTGTTTTTTTTTAAAGAATTAAGTCAAGGATGACTAAGTTGCAAATCTGGGTGACTGGAAGAATGATGGTGCTTTGGACAGTTGTAGGGAAGCTGGGAAAAGGGGTGGGTTTGGGAAGAGAGGTAATGAGTTCTGCTTTGGACACAGAGTTTGAGATGCCTTTGGGATACCCAACAAGAAATGCCTAATAAGCACTTCATGATCTGGGTCTGCAGCTCAGAAAGGAGACTAAAGATGGTTGTATGGCTCTAATTTATGGGAGCAGATGAGATTATAAAAGGCCTAGGGTGGAGCCTTGCTATACTCGGTATACTCTCCACCTTCCCCACATTTGGGGATGATAGATGATGATCCAGCAGGTAGAACAAAACTTAATCTCTCAGAATGTCCATTTGATTATCAGTAACATAGGGAAAATACTTGGATTATTTAATTCATTGGGCCAGTATTTTGTAAACTTTAGGTGACTGCATAAATATGAATTATTACAAAAGAAGACCATTGACTAAGAAGGTTTCACTAAGACATTTTATTCTGCCAGAGGGAGGGGAGAAAACTTTAAGAAGTTTTTGTCTCTTTAAGAGCAGTTAACCTGGGATGGAATCGGTACCCTCCTGCCTCTGAGGGTCCTTTAAGAGCTTAGAAACTGCAGCAACTGAGCTTACCCCAAATCCAGCAGTGGGGATGTTATTAAAATGGCTGAGATGCAATCTCCCCTGCCCCCAAGAAGTCCAAGCTCCAAGTGGGTCCTGTCTGCATCTCTTCCCTAGCCTCTGCTTCCAGACAGCAGCACATTCTCTATCTCCCTCCCTCTCTCCCCATCAGGACAGGAGAGGCCATTCATCACTGTGGATGGATGATGATGTCACAGCTGCAGGCCTAAATGTACAGAGGATGACTACTACTAAATCATTCATAGAATGGAGAGTCAGCCTGTGGCAGTAGATTTACTGGGGAGGAAATGCTTTAGGGATTCATAGAAATCAATTCCTTAAAGGGACCCCATCAATTGGCAGGTACTTTTGTGATGCAGACAAGATCACACACCACTGAAATGGCAGATGTAGACAATTCCTTCCTCACGACTCCCAAAAGGAGAGATAGAGCCTAAGGATTCAGCACCAAGAATAGCTCACTTGGATCATGTTTATAGCATACTTAACAGTTTAAATGTCATTTTACAGTTTACAAAGCACAACCACCCTGAGAGATATGTAGGGAAAGCATTGTTATCCCCATTTTACAGGTGAGAAAATTAAGGCTCAGAGAGATTAGGTTGATGGGCTTCAGTCATACAACTAGGAAGTGGCAGAGCTGTTTCTTCAACTCTTCTGATTCTAAATCCAGATTGTTTTCATTTCTCCTTTGTTAAAGAGAAGTAGAAAGAGGAGGACATTTTCCCCTTTTTGTTGGGATGAAGATGCACCTAGAAAGAGTGAAAATTTCATCCCTGGAGCATCCCCCACCACCTACCCTTAGTGTCCTGAGAAGTCATGTCTGTCTGTTCAGGAGTTCGCAAAGGGGCATGACCTGGGTCCAAGCCTGGCCTTTAACATTTGCTAATTGTGGGACCCTGGACTTAGCCTCTCTAGGCTTCATTTTCCTTGTCTGTAAAACGAAGAGTTTGGACATAGGATAACTGAGATACCTTGCAGCTCTAGAGCCTGTGATTAGCTTATGAATTTATTGTCTGCGTCTGAGTTTCATCATATAATGGCTATTACCCCTGCTCCATATATCCTCTCCTTCCACATCAACTAGGCTCCAGCCCTCTCAGACTGTGCACACTGTGGAATCAGGTGACCAATCAGATGTTTAAATATGGACTTGTTCTTTATCCCTTTCAAGATGGGCTGGGTTTGAAGAATTCTGGAAGACAAAGTTTCCCGATGTGTTTTCTCAACTAAGTTGTATTAGATGGGAGAGTATCAGTGTAGAAGCTGTCAACACAGACATAGGGCATCAATGTTGAATTTTTTCCTTCTATGATCCCAAATTTTATAATTCTCATCACAGTAAGGAAAGTAGTAGAAAGTTTGATAGAGGTGATTCATATAGAGAGTTGGTAGGGTATGAACCTATGAAAGGTAGGCATTATCATTGGGATGATCCAATCCTTTTATCACTCTAGCCCTTCAAAGAAGTATTCTGTCTACATTGGGTCAAATAAGAAAAAATTTCAGAAATGGTTTGGCTTACACACGACCCTATACATAAGTCAGCATGTTCAGGCTAGTAATAGTATTAGGCTAGTATTAGGTAATCCTATTTATGTCTCCAGGAAAAAGGATACCCAAAGTTTGTTGTTGTTCAGCCATTTCAATCATGTCTGACTCTCTGTGACCCCATTTGGGATTTTCTTGGCAGATATTGGAGTGGTTTGCCATTTCCTTCTCTAGTTCATTTTACAGATGAGGAAACTGAGACAAATGAGGTTAAGTGACTTGTCCAGAATCACACAGTCAACAAGTGTCTGAGACCAGATTTTAGGGGATGCTGGTATGCTATTAGCCATTGATCAGTATCTTTGTCATGAGGTACCCACATATACCCAGAACCTGTTTCCAGGCTAGTGTTTTGTCAAGTGGCCATAGTTTTCCATGATCAAAGAGTCTAAGTCTAGAGCATCCTCAAGAGGACATGTTTGTGAGTATGTTTGTGTGTGGATGTGCAAATGAAGGAATGTCAGCATCCTAGAAGAGAAGAAGCTATGTTAAAGCATAAGCACTTGTATCTGATTTGGTAATGAGAGCATGGGAAAGAATGTTAGTCTGAAAGTCTTCCTAAGGAAGAAGGTTTTCCTTCTCCGTATGTCTATATGTAAGCTACAGAAATGATCCTGTTTAGTGGCTTGAAGGAAGCCTGGGATTTGAGCCCCTCCTCCATCATTTAACCCCTCCAAGGGTCTAAATGAGGGTGATGGACTTCAGGTTCTAATACTATAGGACTTCATAGGAAGAAGAGACCACTGAGCCTGGGATAGCTAAGGAAAACTGTACAGAAGTGGGATTTAAGCTGAAATCTTGAAGACTGAATAAGATTTGAATCAGTAAGACCTGGGAGGTAGATGGACACAGTAAAGACCGGTAGTAGAAAGTTTAATTGGGGGAAGTAGATGATTCAGATAGAGGACTGGTGGGATATGAGCCTATGAAAGGTAGGTAGGTTAGATCTTAGAGTTCTCCATTCCCTGATCTAGTGGAAAAAGTGATAGCTTTGGAATCAGAGGTCCAGGGTTCAGATCTCAAGTTTGCCACTCACTATCTGTGATCATAAGCAAGTTGCTTAACCTCTCTGGGTCTCAGCTGACAAATTTGTAAAGTGAGGAGGTTGGACTCTCTTTCACTTTCCCTCCAGCTTTAAATATCAGATCCCATGACCCCAAGGTCCCTTCCAGATCTAAATCAACTATCCCCTTAAGTTGTAAACAGATTGAGCCTCAGTGGGGAGAGAGTTCTCACACTGGGAGCCTCCTATAATGATGAAATCATAAGCCCTTTGAGTGTCTTTGGATGCTGTTGTTGTGTTGTTTTCAGTTGTGTCCCACTCTGTGTGACCCCTTTTGGGGTTTTCTCAGCATAGATACTGAAGTGATTTGCCATTTCATTCTCTAGCTCTTTTTACAGATGTGGAGACTGAGGCAAACAGTTAAGTGACTTGTCCAGAGTCACACAGCTAGTAAGTGTCTGAGGCCAGATTTGAACTCAGGAAGATGAGTCGTCCTCATTCCAAGTTCTAGGCACTGCTCTTGTCTTTAGCTAGCCAATATTATATATCATATTATATAATATATTATGATATATAACATTATATCATATAGAGAGAATACAATACCAGTAACTCACATTTCTTTCAAGCTTACAAAGTATTGTCCTTACAACAAATCTGTGATTTGGGTAATGTTTTGGGATTTTTGGCCCATACCTGCAACTTTGTTAGTGTATGGAGTTCTCAGCAGAAAACCCACTCTACCAGTGCAGACTGGCTTCTGGTCTGCATTTTATGATATTAGAGAGTTGCTCTCTTTAATGATTTATTTGGTGTCACAGAGTCAACACGTGTCAGAAACAGGAGGTCTTTCTGAAACTGAGAATCAGAGGTTGGGTCTATATCATACACTATATTATCACTTGCTTTATTATTATCCCCATTTCACAGAGGAAGAAACTGAGGATCAGGGTAAAACTGTCTCATAGCTAGTAACATGGGTCTTCTTGTCCGAACTCTTTCCATTATAACTGACTGCTTTGCCTATATACACATGCTATATTTCTAATAAACTTCTCTCTCAGGGAAATACTAGTGTAATAATGCTGACATATATAGTGGTCATATGTAAGGTCCTGTTCCCTTATAACACCAGATTCATTGGGTATATCAGTAATCAAGTGGTTCAGTGGATAGAGTGCTGGGTGTGGAGTCAGAAAGACCTGAGTTCAAATTTCACCTCAGACATCTAGCTGTGTGACCCTAGGCAAGTCACTTAACCCTATTTGACTCTGTTTCCTCTTCTGTAAAATCAGCTGGAGAAGGAAATGGCAAACTTCTCCAGTATCTTTGCTAAGAAAACCTCAAAAGGGGTCACAAAGAGCTGGACACAACTGAACAACAACAACAATCATGATAAATTAAAAGTCTATAGCAGTTGGAGATTTCCAAAGTACAGCAAACCTGAGCTGTGAAGGGAAAGAATTTTATTCTTATTTTGTGTATTAGGAAACTGAGGTTCGGAGGTTTGCTGAAGGTCACCCAGCAAAGGCTCAGATCCAGGACTTGAACCCAAATCTTCCGGTTCCATCGCCAGCTCTCTGCCCATCACACCATACTGCCTTTGACACAAGGGCAATAGTAAAGACTCTCTCTTTGCTCTTTTCCTCTCCCATTAGCAGCAGGACATGGACCCCGGAGTGGCTATACCCAGATGAACTGTACTCATTTTCTCATGATCCCTTTTGACTAACACCAGGACCAGCTCAGGTTAGGGGTATAAAAACTAATCCTGGAAGAGACTTTCCCTTTGTGAATTTGTGACTATTATGAATTACCAGAGGGAGAGCAGGTCAGAAAAACATAAATTCTCCTCATCTTTCTTTGCTTGATACCCTTATACCCTGCCATGCCCACACCCTTCCCCTCTAGTGGCCTTCCTCCAGACCCTTACCCCACCCCACCCCCCACTCCTTTTCTCTTTCTTCCATCCAGCTTTTCTCCCCTGGGCAGTCAGTCTGGTAACGATCACAGCAATCATGAAGGCAACAGAAACTCCTTCTTGGATCCCAAGGGGGCTCCATGCTCAGCAAAAATCCTGCCTTACCCTCTCCTCACAGATGTTTCCTTTGGAAAAAAAAAATCCTCGGGGCCCTACGGTCCTTTCACGGAGGCCAGTGCTTTCCCCTGTGACAGAAGGACTGGGGACCAAGGTGGGAGAAGAGGGAAGGCTGCACCCGGGAAGCAGGAGGCATTGACCCAAGGCACTCAATGAAAATGGCTAAATAGGTTTCAAACTCCAGGTCTGTTCTGTGAGAACGTCACAATAGTGTGGCTTGGTATCAAAAGAGCACTAGGGTAGTGATGGGAAGATTCTGCCCTCTGCCATTGACTAGCCGCCTGACCTTGGATGTGTCACTTCCTTTCTTTCAGAATCAATATTCTCAATGGTAAAGTAAGAGGATGGAACCAGATGATTTCTAAAGTCCTGGGATCCTGAGCCAGCAAGTTTGTTTCTCCTTTCCAGCGTTTTGGATCTCTCTTCGTTCTTTCCAGTCTTCTTCCACTCTTCCAGCCTAGCCTGGTGGGGTGGCCCCACCATTGCCACCTCTGAATGGTAGGCAGAGATACACATCTGGCACTGCTTTGCCAAATTCGGTGAAATTCCGGTTGGTGGAGGCCTGAACAAGCGGAGGAGTCGGGAACCCTCCTTGGTGAACTCAATAGGGTCCCTGATGTGGCTCCCCCCTTCTCATCCTGGATAGGGAGAGTATCCTCTGTGTAAGCCTGCCATGAGAGGATCACATCCCTTCTGGAAACCCGTGCCAGAATCCCCAGGGTAGGATATCTGGGACCGGGAGGGAACGGTGTGTGTTCCAAATGGGCAGACAGTCCCAGAGAAGACAGGACGTACACTCAAAGAGATGAAGAGAAAACAGAGAAAGTTCCCAGGAGCTCAGGTTCAGAGGCATTATCGGGATGGAGCTGGAGAAGATCAGTTCTTTGGAAGGGGACTTCATATCTTATCAGTCACTTTAGTTGTATCTGAGTGGTAAAGAGGAAAGGAAAATGCAAGGTTTTTGAGGACAGATTCCAACTCCATGTTGGTATCCTTCTCTGTATCTGGTGCTGGGGTTCAATAAATGTATTGTAAATGTTCTATCTGGATAATTAATTTTTTTAAACCAAAAAAAAGAAAAACAAACCAGTTATCTGAAATTGCCCCTAAGCAAAGGAGCGTGAGGTTCGGGGCTGATGATCATCTCACTGTCGAATGCTGACGGTGCGCGCTAGTTAGCACAAGTCTGTGCACAGACGTTGACTTTCGTTTCAGAGGGCAAATGAACAAGGGACAGACACACGGCCACAGCACTTTTTCCTGTAGGAAGGAACATACCTGGTTCGTCCCCACCCAGGTGGAGACGGACAGTGTTTCCAGGGACAGTCAAGCCGAGATCAGAGCACGGACCAGACGGCTCCATCAGACAACTCAAGGATAAATACACACTGATCGACACTTGAAACTCCGAGTTCGACCTCCCCGGTCCATCCTTCCCCCATTACCAAAGTGAGGGAAGTCAGAGCTATTTCAGGGGCGTGGACCCTGGAAAGCGGGTCGGGTAGAATTCGAGCCTATTCATGTCACCTGTGTTTCCACCCCCTAAGTATCCGGGCTACCGGGTGAAGGGAGCTTTGGGGATGGGTGAGCGCAAGAGGGGCCGCCCCAAACCACACAAGTCCAGTAAAGGATTCTTAAGGACCCCCACCCCAACCCAACAGGTGAAGGCAAATTATCCCTTTCGCCGAGTTCTCGTTATTCTTACAGCGATTATTGTGAGGATTAGTGTTTCATTGATCTGTGTGTACCCCTGGGGAGCCTCGCCCATTGCTCTTGCACTGAGTAGGCTTTTTCCCGCTTCTGTCTATCAGATTGAGTTAAACCATTTTCGTTCTCCTGAGGATTTCTTGGCCCCATGGTTCCTGGACACGCGCAGTTGTCCCCATCCCGCAGAATCCTGCTTTCCCCTACCCTCCCCCCCCCCCCGGCCGCTAACTGTCCAGTCAGGGGCAGTCCAGCTTCGGGTTTGGTGAATTAACTTAAGGGTTCTTTTTTGGCCCCACAGGTAGACCTGGCGCGGAGCTCTCTCCCGCTGTCTGAGGATTATAAGACCCACTCTCCTCTCTCTCCCGTAGTGCCCAGCACCTTCTGTACCTTCCTTCACTCCAAGGAGCTGCCTCTTTCCTCTTCCTTTCCTGGGGCCCTCTCTCTCCTTGACCTCCGGATGGCAACGAAAGGTCAAACTCTGCTGGGAAGAAAAGAGAAATGGGCCCTATAGTGCCCTCCCGGAGTCTCCTCTGAACGCCGGCCTGGGTCTGAGCCCCCCAGCTCTCAGTCCTTCGGCTTTTCCTTCCCCTAGCTCGCTGCTCTAGATTTTGGGCCCTCGTGAGGAGGCCCTGCAAACGGAAATTCAGCAAGCACTAAGGAGGCTAAGCGATCATCCTATGCCACCTTGCCACACTACGCCACTGCCTCAGATTTAGACAGCGACCACGGAGGTGGAGGAGATTTTAGACCTGACACTTAACCAATTTAAACACTCGAGACTTCAGAGCTTTGTACATCTCGAAGTAATCTAGCTCTCATCACCACGGTTCCTGTCGAGAATGCAAACCATGGCAGCGATGGAGGGAAGTCATAACCATTCAATTGATTATCATGTAGAATCCCCCTATAATGAGGTTTTTTTATAGCACGGATTCGGATACACTGAGGGTCAAGACCATTCCCCGACCTCTCGATCTTTCTTCCCCTCAACCAAACAGAGCTTAACCTGATAACTGTGTAAAACCGAAGCCTGATATAATTTGGTTAATCTCTTAAAACTAGTGCCCAATGTCAGCTGTTACTTCTTGTGTGGGTGGATATTCCCTCCATCAACAGATCTCAACCCCCTCTCACAGCCTTAGGGGTCAGGGGGACAGAGGAAGGAAAATGTTCACCTGGTGGCCATTCTTGGGTGACGAGCCTCTCCAGGCTTAGCTAGATTGATCCTCAAACGTCCAGACACATAGCAGCTTGATGGATTTCCCTCTGATCTGGTGGGATCTCTGCCTACAAAATGTTTAAGAAGCTGGGGTCGCTACTATGTGGAGCTTAGGAGGAAAACTTTGGAAGAAAAAAAATGGAGTTATATGGGACATATTTTCAAGATAATTTTTTTTTACAAAAATTTATTTTGTTTTAACAAAAACCTTCATCTTTACATCATCAGCCACTGCCAGATACGAAGCAAAAGACCAAATTCAAAAAGTAAGGCATAGCAAAGTAAAGTTGAATTATATATTTTGATTCGGGTGGTTTTTCTTACATTAATTCCTGTCGACCTTTCACAGCTATGAATTGATGGCGATTTGGTCACAACACAGAGCTAAGGAAGCACTTTTAGAGATATTCCTATGTCTATCGGGCCCTTGTGAAGTAGCCAGTACAGGTATGGCCCCCTCCCATTTTACAGAAGAGAGAACTGAAGTCTGGAGAGGTTAAACCAAGTCTCCAAGATCTTAAGGCTAGATAACAATAAAAAAAACAATTATTAAGCGCCCATGCTTTGCTAGGCACTGGGGATAGAAAGAGACAAAAGAGAGTCTCTGCCCTTAAGAAGCTTACAATGCAAGGAGGAGTATTCATATCACCTGCAATTCCTTCTCCCAAGGCTGGGCAAGAATTGGAGATAAAGGGGTACAGACCATTGCTGCCTCAAGCCATTGACAGTCTGGTACTCCTAAATCACATACAGATTGGAATCTTGACATAGGTAGGATCATAGGTCTAGATCTAGTCCACCCCATTGTACAGATGAGGGGACCGAGGTCCAAGGAAGCTATGTGCCTCACCCAAGGTCATACAGGAAGTATCAGAGGCAGAATTTGAGCCTAGCTCTCCTGTGTCAGGGTTCTTTTATTCCATTTCCATCCAAACCCTAGATAGATTGTGGTAGTTTCCAGGTCTTGGCTATACCTCTACCACTACCAGGATGTGTCAAGACCAGATTAGCTTGAGCAATAAAAATAATAAAACAAGCGCAGTACTGACCGCCTGTGCTCAGAGCGACAGCTAAAGGAGAAAGCCTGAAATATCCTTCCCCGGCTGGAAAAATCTTAGCTCTCCAAGGACCAGGAGGGAAGAAAGAAAATTCAAAAAAAAAAAAACAAAACATTGTGAATCTTTTAGTCGGTTGATCAGTCCCATTTCCCCAGTTACCCCTGTCCTGTCCTACATATCACTGATAGTGCCACCGATTTCCTTGAATTCTCGGTACCACACTGCGGGCCTGGTATGACTCTCCCAGCCTTACACCCTTCGGAAACTAAGGGGTGGAAGTGGTGCGGAGGGTCTTGGTGTCATGGTCAGTGTGGAAGAAAGAGGGTCTGGAGTTGTTGGGGAAGGGAATGCACGGAAGAAAGCTTGCCAGATAGTTGAGCTGAGGGAAGGAAGGAGAAAAGACACACTAAGAAGAGAGAGAGGGAAATAAGACAGAGAATGAAAGACATTCCCTCTAAGACTGAAACAGAGATCTAGAGACAGTGTGGTTCTGGGAATTAAAACGAAGGAATAGGTGAATGAGCTAGAAAAAGGGCTTCAGAGATAGCTGCAGGAAAGAGGAACGTTATAGAGAGGGAGTCTGGGAAGAGCTATGGAACTCTATAGATAGCATAGGACAAGGACTCTGGCGGAGAGAGACTGGGAGGGCTAGAAGCTGTGTGAGGTTGGGTGGGCTAGGGTGGGGAGGGGAGGGTGGAGAAAACTGTCAGGAAGAGATGGAGGGATGATGGAAGATGGAAGAGACTACCAGACAGAGATGGACAGACGTGCACGTTAGTGTAAGAGGCCTGAAGCAGGAGCGGGGGAAGGGGGGAGCTGGCAGAGACCCTAATGCTGGACCCCCCAACTCATATACACACCCCGCAGTAAAGGATCTGGGATATCGGGTCCCGCCTGTGTCAGCGCCCAGCCCGACAATACCGCCCCCCGCCCCCCTTCTTCCCCCTTAACGAGGTCCGATTACCAGCCTGGTCCTAGTGGATCTGAAATATGCATGAGGCCCCGTTTCTCCCGACTGAGGTTTCAGTCCCCCACCCCGAGTAAGAGAAGAAGGCGGGGGGGGGGGGCGGTGGAGGGGCGTTATAGGGAGGGTACCGTGTGACAAGGGAGCAGCCTGGAGAGGGCGGAGGCAGCCGTTGAGTTCATTTGGGCAGTAATATCCCCCTCCCGGGGTGAAGGTGCTGGGGGTCGGGGGAGGAGGGGGAAGGATAGGGGGAAAACGAAGCTCCACTTTCAGAAGAGCCTTTAAGAAAAGCCGGAAATCGGATCCTTCTTCTAAGCGCCCCTCCTTCATAGCATTCCCCCCCCCCCCTCCAGTGCTGCCTGGCCTGGCCACCCCCCCGGATCGAATGAGCCTGGCTGGGCCCGGCTCTTCGGCTCCTCTTTCTCCCAGCTCGGTGTCTGGTTCTCGACAGCAGGTGAATGGGAGCTGGGGGCCAGGGCGGGGCAGCCAGGGGCGGGGCCCCGCGCTATATAGGGGCCCAGCTGGGCCTGTGAGGGACAGACCCGACCGGCCCTACTCTCGGGGTGCCCGGGTCTCCATTCTCAATTCTCAGAGGGAATCGGATCCTGACACCTTCGACTACTTGAGCCCCGCCCCAACTCCCACCCCCTGATGACTCTAGGGGACTGACTGCAGCCACCCAGGTAGGGCGAGGCTAGGAAAAGAGAAAAACCGGGGGAAGGAGGGAGCCGTCATCCAAAGCTTGAGGACTAAACTTCTGGGGCCGAGACCAAGGCAGGAACCCGGGCCCCGGCGATAAGTGGGATCCCTGGGGAAAGCTAGCTTCGGGGTTTAGAGAGGAAGGGATGCTCCGTCTCTTGGGTCTGGGCTGGCCCCGGGGCAGAGGCCATCCCTCGTGGTGAGAGAGACGGGGCGGGGGGCAGCAAGGAGCAAGGTGAGGAGAAGGGTTAATGTTGAAGGACCACTCTACTGGTCTTCTTCCTCCCGCGCCCCCCCCCATTTCCTCCCTGGTTTTGGAACCCTACTTACTTGCTTTTCTCGATCTCTCTTTCCCCTCTCTGGCTCTGTTCCCCTGACACCTGGTTTCGACTTCTCTCCTAGCGGGTCTTTCTTGGGTCGCATTTATTTTTTCTCTCCACACCCCCCACCCCTGGTGCCTGGTCAGCTTCCTGAACATGCTAAGGTGATGCTGCCCCAAGCCTCCCTTCCCCTGCCATCTCTCCCCTCCTCCCCTTCCCTATAATCTACCCCTACTCTATTTTCATGCTAGGGTAGGGTCTGCAAAAGCTTACTCTTAGGACCTAAAAATTCAAGGCCCTCCTGCTGGGAAGGGCAGTGTGGCACGCGGGAAGCGGTGGGGCGGGCGGAGGAGACTTTGGAGGAACCTAGATTGAGGGATGGAGACGAGAGGAACTGACTCCCCCCCCCCCCCCCGCTCACCCTCCGGCGTATTTCTTCTTGATCCCTCCCCAACCCCGCCCTTGGACCATCTGGATGGGAGACACTCTATCCACGAACCCCTCCACCCCCCGCCTTAAAATAGCTCCTCCCAGAGAAGGTCTGAGATTCACTTTTGTCTTTCTCTTCCTCTCCCCTCACCCCAGTCCCCTGCCATCCATGTTAAGGACTCACAATTCTTAAGATTTAGGTTTGGTGGAGGAATCGCACAGAACTGAGATCAGCACAGCCTAAGGTCTTTCGGTGGGGTTGGGGTTGGGAGAAGCCATAGAAAAAAGGGAAGACCTGGGAAATTAGGGATTAATATATTTTAATCTGAACTGGAAACGCGGCTGCCTGTTTGTAGGTCTCTCGGTCTCTGTCCCTCTCTTGTCTCTGCCTGTGTCTCCCTTGTAGCTCTTTTTTCTCCCCCTTCCCTTCCCCCTCCCCCCCCCCCCCCCGCTTAAGTGGTTAAGAGGTAGAGCTCGTTGTAAGTAGGGGCGTACATTAGGTGCTCTGGAAAGGTTATAGAGAAGGCACCTGGAAAGGCTTCGAAAGAAGACTGAGACATCTGCGGGGCAAGGGGCAAAGTAGGGACCTGAGTGTGGGAGAAAGAGTTGGAGCAGTGGATCCCAGTATGGGAAGGGACGCTACTCAGGAGCTAGAAAGGGGCAGTTCAGTAGATGACAGCGCAGAGTGGGGAGCAGAGGAAGTGTGTGTATGAGGGGGGAAGCTGTTGTCTTAGGGCGCTTCCCACTAAGTGCCCCGGAATTCTCCTCCCTCCCCTGGTGGGAGGCGCGGAAGGATCTAATCAGAGTCAGCACCCCAGAGTCCCAGAGTAGGCCCCACCCCTGGCCCTCCCCCTTCCCCAGGGAGTTACTGCGGCAAAGAGTCTGCTAGAGGGAGGGGAGGAAGCGGGCGGGGGGGATCAGAGCGGGTCTGGGGGCGGCTCCCCCTCTTCGCTACCCTCCCCCTTTCCGGGACAGGCCGCCTTTGTTCCCGGCGGCCGCGGCGGTGGTGAGACACCTGTGTGAGGCTGCACTAGCTGGGCAGGTGATGGTGGTGGGTGCTGATAGGGTTGCCCCAGAGTGAGACGACCACTTCAAGCGCCCTGCACCG
Source organism: Pseudochirops cupreus (assembly GCA_028627135.1). Classification (NCBI taxonomy): domain Eukaryota; kingdom Metazoa; phylum Chordata; class Mammalia; order Diprotodontia; family Pseudocheiridae; genus Pseudochirops; species Pseudochirops cupreus. The sequence continues at coordinate 491,020,466 of CM053581.1, read as the reverse complement.
GTGATGGGGCGCAGGAGCGACTGAAAGAGGTCAAATCTTTTTGCTCTCCCACTGGGTGAGGGGGTGGTGGTGTCCAGTACTCCATTTACCCATCTACGCGTCCCCTCCCCTCCCCCGCCTCTTGTTTCCGGATCTCCAAGCGCGCTACACACCTCTGCTCCCTCCCGGCGCCGGGGATTTGTGTGACTGGTTCGAAGAGGAAAATGCCAGCGAACAGTCAGCTCCTGTACTTTCTGGGGGAAAGGGGATGGAAGGTGAGGAGGGGAAGGACGCCAGGTTCTCAGCTTAGTTTTTCAAGTCGTTAGGGCCTGGGGCCTCCTGAGCTTTCCAAGTAGCCAAAGGAGCAGGAATAGGCCCCGGCCTGAGAGTTGCAGAAGCCACATTCACATTCAAGGTGAATCATCCTTCCCCCCCCTCCCCTTCTCTCCTCTCCCGTTCTCTCCCCTTCCCATCCTTCCTCCCCTCTCCCCTCCTCTCTCTCCTTTTCTTTTCTCCCCTCCCCTCCCCTCCCCTCCCCTCCCCCTTAGCAGTCCTCTGGTTCATCCTCCCCCAGACCTCCCCAACCCCACCTTTGCTGCACCTGAACCAATGAGCGATCTGGGGGAGGGAAGAGAAGGCGGGTCCGGGAGCTCGGGGGCCTCGGTAAAATGATTACAGAGTCATTATCTCCTCACTCTGTCTATCCCCCCGCGGCTGCCGCCTTGTTCTCTGAATCTACTGGGGCAGAGATACAGAAGAGCGGCCTGGAGGAGTCCGCACCCCTGCTCTGTGGGCTTCGTTCTTCCTTCTCGAACCTAACTTCACTTTCTTTTGCTTCTATCTCCACACTCCTCCTCTCTCCTTTTCTCTCGGGCTCTTGCTCTTCTCTCTTGATCTCCCCGTTTCCTCTCCTTCTCCTCTCTCCCCCTGGCTCCCTGCTCTTCCCCTCCTCCCCAGCCTCCGCGGAGGCGGCTCCTCAGGTAGCGGGGGCAGAGCCGCCCCCAGGCAGAGCTGTCACCCGACACCCAGGAAGAGCTCCCCATCCAGACTCCTCTTTGTTCCCCTGCCAAGAGATGGGCTTGGAGCCGGCTCTTCCTCTGACTCCTGGGCCCTTGGGGGCTCGGATCTCAGGTGGGAGCCTAAAGGGAAGGATGGAGGACGGGATGCGCCCCCTTCAATCCCCGGCCTGGACTTCATCCTCCCGTCTTCTTCTTTCACTTTCCCAGTCCGGGCCCTGGAGGCTCAGAGGGTTTAGAGATCCTCCCGGAACTGAGAGCTGGGACTGAGCAACTGGGCTCACTCCCATTCCCTTCTAAGTTAAAGTCACCAGATTCCAGACGGTTTGGTCTGCCTGCTTTTTGGTGGTGGTTTTGGCATTTTGTTCTGCTTTTTTGCTTTTGGGTTTTGTTTTGTTTTCTCCTCGCGCAAGCCGAGAGCCCTGGAGCCTGGGCGCAGGTGAGTCTCCGGGGAGGGGGCGGGCGCGGGCGGAGTCAGCCTGCCTCCGGGAGCGAGGAGGGGAGGGGAGACTACGCAAGGAGAAGGGGGGGGAGAGTCCAGAAAGACGCTGGAGGAAGGAAAGCCGGTGGGATGAGGCTCCGTGTTATGGGCGAGGTTGGCCTCGGGATCGAAATGATAAAAAATGCAAACAACAGCGAGATGAAAATGGAAGCGGCTGGGGGCATAGGTAGGACGTATGGGTCTCCGGAACCTTCCGGTCCACCGCTGTCTCCTCCAGTTCCCCGCCCCACCCCCTCCCTCCAGCCTTCGATGCAGTCTGAGCTAGGAAACCAGGCACGAAGACTGGCCCCTAGACGCGGCGGGGGAAAGAGTCTGTGCCCGGCGTTGTGTACTTCGCCGTTATCATACACGGGGTTCGTGTTGTTGGGCGATATCCCAGGGCTGGAGCCATATCTGTATATAAAACGTGCATATATCAAAGTATAACGTAATGGTAATAATGCTGAATTTGGATTTGGAGTCTAATAACTTGGGTTCTAATCCAAACCGGTTATTTAGTATCTAAATGACCTTGGAAAAGTTACTTGGGTCCAAGATTCTTCAACTGTAAAATGAAGGATTTGGATTAGTTGGCCCCCGAGGTCGCTGCTAGTTGTAAATCTTGGGGAAGCTGTCTAGTAATCGCTGCGTTCTTCCCCAAAATCGAATCAACTCTCCAGCTTTCCCCGCATTAGGGACCACAACTAGAGTCCGTGGCAGGCTAGCGGAAGTGGAGCCCTTGGTTGCCGCAGTGGGTGGAGGATCGAAATGCTGGGATCAGGGATTTGCCTCGACGGAAGGGGTCGTGGTTGGCTGAGGGAAATTATTCTTGTCTGTTTTGGGGGCGAGCAGTCCAGAGCAGGAGAGAGGAGAGTCCTTGGACTTCCCTCCAGCCCTCCTTCACCCCCTCCCCTTTGCAATCCTGGGCGAGGAGGAAGGGATGCAATTTATCCATTTCCTTTTCTCGAAGCATCACAGTCCCCCCTACCCGGTTAGCTATTCCGAGAACTGAGCGGCAGCTCCACCCGGCCTCTTGGGAAAGGAATCAGTCTTCTCATTGCCCCCTCCTCCCAGCTTTCGTTTTGCTCGACTTCTGGCCCGCCCAGAGTATTTCAGATCCCAACTCATCCTTCAGCTCTTCCCCCCCTTTCTTGGGGAAGGGAATTGCTCCTCTTTTTGTCTGGGGCGTGGGAAAGGGAGTGAATGCTCTAGGAGAAAACCCAGCGCAAAAGCCAGGGCCCCTAGAAAAGATGCTAACTAACCTCGACGGCTACATCATGGTTTCTCTGTCTACGTGTGCACCGATTGATAGCATCTCAGGGAGAGGGGGACCCCAGGTAGAAGATCAGAGCAGTCCTCGGTTGGCATGATCTTGTTCTGGGGCTCTACTCTGTTTTCGGATCTGGTCCAGAGCCGGAGCCTTCCTCCCCCTCGGCTTCCTAAAATCTCATTTAGAAATAACCCTGTAGTGGGGGAAGGGAGGAAAGGGGTGGAGAGCTCTCTAATCCTGGCTCAGGGAGATTAGACTGGGGGAGAGCAGACAGCGCCCGGATTAACCCTTTTCACCATCCTCTCCCTCCCCACCTCCAATCTCTATTTCCCTTCCTTCCCCTTAACCTCTCCGATCTAGGGAATTTTGAGGGACTGATAGATCACACTGACCGGCGTGAACCTCTGAGGTTCACAGAGCCAACTGTGGGCCCTTTCCCTTTTGGGGATGTGTGTTTAGGGAACGTTCGAGTGTCTCGTGATCGAGATCGCATCTGAGCTAGCCTGCGTTTTCCGGGGCCCAGCCCGGATCTGAAATCGTTTCCGCAGCCCCGGGCGCTGCAGCTACGCTACCCGCTCCCGCCCTCTTTGGCAGGTCCCAGAGTCTAAACCGCAGGGGTTCGATGTCTCTGAACCAGCCGAATGATCCGCCCTGGCTGGAGGTCTCTGGGGCTCTCCGGGAGAGGGATCCCGTTTGAGGATCGGATTTCTCGAATCTCTGCTGCTCAGCCCTCATCCTCGTGGTACCCTACCCTAAGATTCTCACTCTTGACCCTCATGGGAGTGCTATTAGCCAGGCCCGGTGTAACTTGGGGAAAACTCCCTGCGTGCTATTATGATTTGAAAAGATTTCGTTTTTTTCCTTTCTACCGACGAAGCGGGATAACGGGGATTGGAGGTAGTTCGGCCCTGGCCGCTGGGGCCTGAGGGGCCAGTGGGAGTAGGCTCAGATGCTCTCTCTCAGTCGTTGCGCAGTGGATCCGACTTGGGTTATGATGTTCTTGACCCTCTGGCGGCTTTCTCGGAATAGAGCCCGGCACTCCGGCGGCAGCCGTCGTGGCGGAGCTGTCCGAAGCCAACTCGAGGCGGGAGGCGCTGTCCACTCTGCTAGGGGCAGGCCGGATATCCAAGGGTGGGTTAGGCCCCAGCTTTGGCCCCTGGGAGTAGCGTGAGGCCCCAAGTTGCGCAGGTGTCACCCGGGCTGGAAGAGCCAGTCGAGAAAGAGAATCCGCGAGATTGGACGCGGAGTGGATTTAGCTGGCCCTGGGGGCCTCTGGCCATGTGGAATTCGAGGGATTCATTTGGTGGGAGCACAGGGACCCCGTTGTAGTTTTGGACTCGGATTGCCGAAGTCTCTTCGTGTGTGTGTGTGTGTGTGTGTGTGTGTGTGTGTGTGTGTGTGTGTGTGTGTGTGTATGTGTGTGTGTCTGTCTGTCTGTCTTTAACCATACAATTTCCCTTCTCGGGGAGGTGTCGAAATCAAGGTCTGCTGCAGAGCTGGGGGTGCTCCAGAAAAATGGGATGGCCTGAGGAACTGAGATAGGTGTTTAAAGTGAAGTGATCGCTTCCCATGGGACTAATGGGGGCTGAAGGGAAAGAGACAGATCTAGGCTGGCAAACTGGAAAGGCCCTTGAGGCAGGGATGGGGAGGAAGGCTTCTTTGGAGAGGTCATGGAATCGACAAAGTTGGCACTTAAAGAGAGAGGCCAGAGGTAACAGTCACCCGGTGCCTTCTGCGTGCCTCGGCAAACAAAGAACCGATCCAGCTTCCCAGGAACACCTAGATGCTCCTCTGCCTTTTTACACCCATCTTCTGTGTTCACCTGCCTGGTCTGTTAAGCCTCAGCTTCCAGGAATCTGGTGCATCCAGGGCTAAATGTGATTTTTCATTCTCTTCCCTCCCCTCCTCCCCACCCCCATCTCTACTGACGCTCTCACATTCTAGGGATTTGTTTCTCTGCATGCCAGTTCCAAGCCTCCCCTTTTATCTCGAAGTTAAGTAATGAAAATTTCAGACTTGGGGGCCAGTTCAGGATCTGGGAATCAGGGTCAGGTCACTGCCTCTCTGAAAGACTTGTCTCCCCCACATCCTCCACTCGGTGCCTCTGTTTCTCCCCAGGGATTCAGAGAAGCCCTTGCTTCTCTTCACTTTCCCTCAGGTATCAGGGACGTAGTAACAGCTGGGCAGGTCCAAAGGCTCAATGCACTCAGAAACTAGGAGGGGGCAGAGGGGGTTTGAGGAGAATGTTGTTCAGTGGCTTCCCCCTCCTGGAATATTCCTGGTATGGCAGGGTGGGGGCTGTTCAGAGTATAGATTGCAGTATGAACCCACAGCACTGCAGCAGGGAATCCTGCAGCATTTGGGGGGGGGGGGGAAGGTTGAGAGGGAGAGCCTACTGCTCAGCTTCTCCTGCTAACAATTCCTGTGGCACTCTTCCCTCCTCCCACCCCAAGTTCTGAGAGCACTGCAGGATCAGGGCTGCAGCAAGGGTTAATCCCTGAGCAGATAGGGGCAACACTTTCTCTTCCTTTACCTCACCTGAAGCTGTGTCCTGTGTCTAGTGCCCCAAATCTGCCTGAATTTATGGACTTCCAGGCAATGGTAGCCTTTAACTTCGGGGGATTGACCTGACTCCAGGTGCTTCCACTCCCTCATTCCTACCCTCTTCTGACCTGGCCCTTCCACCCTACACCAGAACACAACCCACCTTATCTTTCTGAGGGCCCCTGTGGTACATTTGCAATTAGTATAAAGAAGAGGAAGTCATAGCCTCCCAGAGAACCATCTTCAATGGGGCATCGGACTCTCTTGATGAGTCCCTAAGTGATGTGGAGGAGATCTTTTCTCAGACCCTTTGGATGAAGTCTGTTTTTTCTTCATTCTAGTGGTTGAGGCATCTCTCAGGACTAAAAAGAGCACTGGATTGCAAATAAGGAGAGCTGGGTTCTCTCCTCCTAATGAGCATTGTGACCTTGGGCGAAGAAGTCACTTCACCCTCTCTGGGTTTCAGCTTCCTCATCTGTAAAAAGAAGGGATTGGAACAGATGATTTTGAGGGCCAGTCCAGGTCTACAGATCTGAAAGAGAAATTGTTCCTGACCCCTCTCAGGCATCATGAGATCTAGGAGGGCTTTAGGGGGAAGGAAGGAGATGAGGGTGACAATGCAAGCCCCCTTCCATTCCTCTCCCAGTCCACAGCTGCCACGAACTTGCTGTCTGACTCCTGGTAAACCACTCACTACCCTTCTATGGGCCTCAGCTGTTCCATCTGTGAAATGGGGGTGGAGAAATCACATGCTATCAAATGGCCTTAGTGACAGGTGTTGTATGTACAAACAGGAGATCAGACTAGCAGCCCTCCTTAGAATTCTCAAGAACTGCCCTCCCCCCATGAAATTCAAAGGATTCTTCTGGAGGAAACTAAGGTAGGCAGAGGGGTGATGAATTGTTTAAAGGTATAGAACAGGCTCCTGGTGGAGATAGAATCAAAGGCCATGTCTTTGCTATGAGTCTGCTCTTAATTCCATATAGCTCAATTGTATCTGAGCAGGCAATAGCTCTCCTTTGTCAGAGAAAATCCCAGAGGAGAAGACCCAGGAGTGATTGGATTTGGTTGGCTGAGAGCAGAAACTTTAAAAAGATCTCTCAACTCTGAGATCCTAGGGAAGGAAGGTCTCCTCTGCCTCAGAGGGAGGAGTGAATTAATCTTCATAGCCTCCTCCCCAAGAGAACCAGGGACTTAAGCGTCCTTGTGAGGAGGGGAAGGGAGGAAGCCCTTGGAGTCAGGTATGGCATGTTGCTCTCTGATACTAAGGATTAGGAGAGGTGCAGGGGCCGTGGAGCCTTACAAGCCAGAAGCAGCTGCATTTGGGCCCTGAATAATAGCCGCACCCTGCTCTATTCCAAGACTCTCAGATATAAAATGCTTCTACTGGCCTCCTTTCATCTGATCCCAAAGCTCAGTGGGCTGGTAAGTGTGTGTGTGTGTGTGTGTGTGTGTGTGTGTGTATGTGTGTGTGTGATCAGTAAACATTTATTAAGTGCCTACTATATGCTAAGCACTGAGGTTACAAAGAAAGACAAAAGAGAGTCTCTGCCTTCAAGGGGTGTGTGGCTGTGCTGGTATGTGGGTGCCTGTGCTCAGTGTCTCCATGGGTATTTGTTTTCTGGGTTTGTGGGATCTCTCCTCTATGTTTCTCCCAAGAATAACAGATAAGAGGTCTTTAAAGTAAAGGTGGGTTATTCCTTCTGGCCCCATATTTCTGCCCAGCTCCCGGCTTGGGGCTAGCTCAGGGTGGAACGTGGTGCTGTGAACCATGCTCCCATGGAGGGAGCTGGGCTCACAACTCAGTCTGCAGGGCCTCCTCAGCACCGCTCTCCCGTCTTCCTCTTTCACTCCCTCCTTTCTTCTCTCTCCCCAAGGTACTGCAGGCATCAGAGGCAACCGCTGGAGCTTGTCCCCCAGAGGCGGCCACTCTGGCAGCCAATGATGCAACTTCACCCCCTTGGCCCAACCCCTCAGCTCCCCAGTGCCTCCGCTTTCCTCTGCAGTCTCCTTGGGGTGGCTTCCTCTGTGGGCTCCAGCCGGCTCTCCTGGCATTCTTTATGCAGCAGCTTGGCTGAAGAGAGCTCTCCCATATAGCTGAAGATCTTGGCTCAGTGAGATTTCCTCTTCTCATCCTCTTGCTCTCCCAGGACCCAAATGGCACTCCCATCCAACCAGGACACCGTTGGCCAAGGGTGTTTAGGTCATGCCTGTTGGTTTGGTTTTTTTTTTTTTAATGTTTTCATTCTAGCCCAAGGGTGTGTGGGTAGGGCAAAAGTATGTTTACCTTCTCAAGATCCACTAACTATAATAGCTTTGGAGGTTTGGATGGAAATGGAGTTGCAAACTCTGAATATTCTATGAGCTCCTGGTACCTTGAGACAGCTATCAGCTACTTTTCAGGGATAAATAGATTAGGATAGGTGAGGTTGGACCTAGAGCAAAGGGTGTTGATGGGGTAGCATCTTGATGTAGCTACCCACTGGTGACTCCTGTACCATGGAGGGCAGCGGAAGAAAGATAAGCAGGGACTCCTATCACTGCCCAGCTATATGGTCTGTCTACAGCTGTGGTGTCAAGCAGCACCTGCTAAGGCATGCTATTAGTGGGATAGGAGTGGAGAGGTGGAGTGGAAGGTAACTGGAGCCCAAGGAAGGGAAGTTCATTGTACTGTGCTACAGACTCCAGTGGGTGAGTTGGGACCAGACTCTGCCCTGTTCCCCCACTCTCTCCCCTCTCTCTGTCCCCTCCCTCTGTCCCCCTCATTCTGTTTGTCCTAGTTTGTGCTGGTTTGTTTTTGTTCTGTGCAAAAAGTGGAAGGCTATGCGGGAAGCCCCAGAGGTGTCTCCTAATCTCATTAGGCCAGGGGCTAGGACCAGCCAAGGATAGGAAGTTGTTTGGGGCCATTTTACTTGCCACTGGAAGGAGTACATGGGCGAAAAGAAGGCTGGGAGGATATTGCTGGATGGTAAACTGGAAGGATGAGGTTCCCAACACGGGCCTTTCTGTTCTTCAAAACCTTAGTTAGTACCTTACATCAGGGTTTGGGTTTTGGTTTTTCAATCTCCCTGCTGGTCAGCATGACTTGTGGTTGGTGTCGGTTGTTTCTTGTGTTAAGGAATGCTATTGTCAATAGCTCCTTAGATAGATCTCTGGGCTAGAGAGGGTTGGTCTCTTTCCTTCGGGAACAAAAGATGATGAATCTTCCTGGGGCAGATGAGTTCTGCCATGATTCCTGGGAGCATAGTAGATCATGATTGGAGGTTACTAGATGCTGTGTTTATGATTGGTATTCATACTGTCCCCCTCTCCAAGGTAACAGGTATAACAGAGGGGTGACCCTCTAGCTGGGAACTGGCTGGAATAGGGTTTTGGATCCGTTACAAAAATCCCCCCTTCTGACTCAGCTTTGTGGGGCTTGGTGGGTTGGGTTGTCTCTTACTGACCATTCCTTTCTGCTGTGGTTTGTTGGCTGTGGGGGTGGGAGGAGGTGTTTTTCCTGGCTGGGGCATCTCTGAAGGGGACCAATGACCTCTGGGGCAGCACTTTCTTTACAGAGGGCGCAGCGGGCGGGAGACCATCACTCCTGTTCTGTGTATGGCACTGGTAGAATTCACTGTGAAAACACACTATCAGTGAATTACCAAAGGGCCATAAACAGAGCAGAGAAAGATCCACAAGCGCCTCCCCTGGACCCAGGGATGGGGGCCTGCAGCTCCAGGGGTGGGAGGGAGGGCGGACGTTTCTTTCTATCCTTATTCATCCCTATCCCAAAGCAGAGCTGCCGCTGCTGTTCAAGGCCTCCTTTGTGAGGTGAACAGGTGAGAGAAGCCTTCTGTTTGGACTACTCTAATTTTTCCTTTTCCAGCCTTACCCTCCCCACCCCCACCAGTCCCTGGGGCATTCTTCAACAAAGTTCAAAGGGAAGGGACCTAGCTGTGGTATGTGGGGAGGGGGTTTTTGGTAGGCTTCTTCCCAACAGAGATGTCTGCTTGGCCTGTTTTGGCACTAGCACATTTTTGCTTCTGTCTCTCTGCTCTGAGCAATCATGTGTAGTGCCAATATGGGAAAAGCAAGATGCGACATCGGAGCCTCCAGACAATGTGGGGCCAGACTAGTGGTGGGTTGGTGTTTGTGTGTATGTTGTAGGGGAGGGCTGAGACTCAAGGCCAGTATGGGGCTGGCTGGTGATGAGAGGCAGTGGAGGATGTGGGACATCTTGAGGCTGGGGGAAGAGTAGCAGAGCAAAGAGGTAGGAAGCCCCCGCCTGTTCCACCACCAAGAGGGGAATCCCCTTCCCCACACCAGCATGGGAACTTTGAGGCCCTTAGGCCCACCCAAGTGGTATATCTTCAGCCAGTCAGTTCCCTTATGGCTTCTGCCCTGGGAGCCCATCTGGCCCCAGCTGCCCTGTGTAAGGGGAGAGGGGAGCCCCAGGGTGGGCAGCTCCCTGTTCCTAGTGCAGCTATCAGCTTACATTGCCCCAAAGCCTGTAGGGTGGGGGCTGGCAATCTGAGATGAGGTGGCAGATGGGGCTACCCTAAGGGGAGCTGGGGTTGGGAGGGTAGGAGGGTCACCATCTGTAAGGCTGATCCTGGGACAGAGGTGCTCCAAGGGGCCCAGGTCAAATCTCAAGGGCTCTTTAGGTTGGAGACATGGCCCTGGAAGTGACTGAGGGCAAATGGGAACCTCTGAGGGATGGCTTTGAGGGCCTGGTGCTAAGGATGCTGATGAAAGAGACCTCGAGGGTAACGTATTGTTTTCTTTCTTTCCTTTTTTTTTTTTTGACTGAGGACTCCCACATGCCTCTGGATCCCTTGGGATTTGACCTGGGCAGAAAACAGGTTACCCCTGAGCATCTGGGCTCCAGTCAGGTGAGGGCTGGGGCAAACACCTGGAGGTGGGAGATGGTAGTGGTTAATGCCCTGGGCCCTGTGCCAAAGTCTCTGTTTGGCTCAAGTGAGTTCCTCTCTAGGTACAGGCCAGGCTCTTGGGAGTCTCTGCCAGTCTCTATGTTGATGGGGAAGGGCCAGCGTCCACTGACACTCTCTTCAGCCTCTACAGTTCTCCTGCAGAGCTGTTTCTCTGAAATGTAGGAACTCATGCTTTGTCTTTCCTTCCCTCTGATTTTTCTGTTCTTTTGCCCAGCCTAAGGACCACTCTCTTCCCTAGCTCTGGATTCCAGGCTGAAGTCAGCTGGCATGTGTCAAGGATATCCTAGACTCACAACAAGGATATTGTGGGTCATAGGAGAGCCCTCTGACACAACCTCTTCTCCCCAGGGCTCTCAGGGATGGGGTCTCCTGGGAACAGCCCCTGTCAGACCAGAGCCTTGACTCCAATGAACACTAGAGGGATTCTGGAGCTAGACCAGTCACAAACCAGACTGTTCAGCAGGAGTTAGGTAGGACTAGGGAACTTAGCAAGTAGCATGTTTTTATGTTTTACTCTTTCTGGGCCCCATGGGATCCTTCTATATGCCCCCTAGTAACCGCCCAAAGTCTTTAGGAAGCTGGGAAGTTACCTTTGCTCTTACTGGTAACTAAGAAAAATGGTCCTCTGGGTGGGGCTGGGGGCCTCTGGGCACTGAGAGACACTTGGGTTCTTAACCTTATGTCCCTGTACAGCGTAGGGGCACTTTACTGAATTGCTTTCACCAGCCCCCTAGATTTCTAAGGCCTTTTCTGTTGAGATTTGCTTGTGGAATTTTAGGCAAATTGTTTATCCCCTTCTGAGTTCCAATCCCTTTTCCAAATAGGGAGAATGAGTCCTAGCTATCCCCAAGCCTCCTATAGCTGTGCTGAGGACTAACGAGTTCCCCTGTGGCTGACAGAATCCCCAGGTAAGCTCTTCCTAGGTGTTCTTTGTGCACGATGTTTGTACCTTGGGCTTAGGCCTGCCTACAGTCCCCGGGGTGTGGCATTTGCCGAGTGCTAGCATTACCACCCCTATTTTGCTTTCCAGGCTTAAAATGGCCACCAAGCTAAGTAAACCTTTCCGTTCCCAATTCTTCTAAAGCCCAGGGCTGAGTGAGAAGTCAGGGGAGGGTGAGCTTGGGTTGTAGATGAGCATTGGGGAACAGCTCTGGGCAAAGAGAGAGACAGATTCAGGCTATCAGTAGTGACAAAACTAATACACTGACAAGACATTGAGAAAAGAGAATGTCACTGGAGATGCTGACAGGGAAACAGCCAGCAGGGGATTTCTACTGAGGCAGAGTGGGTAACAGGTTTGGGTGGTGCCCACATCTCCCTCTTGGCCTTATAGCCACATTTATTCTGGGGTCTACCTTTAATTCCCCCCAACTCAGTGTAACTCCAGAGCCACAGGGACAAAGGCTGGAGGGGGCTCCTGAATCTTAGGCCACCAAGAGCAGGAAGTGTGACCCTGATGGACAATTTTCTTTTCTTTTCTTTTGCTTTTTGGAGGGGGGAAGGCAGGGCAATTGGGGTTAAATGACTTGCCAAAGGTCACACAGCTAGTAAGTGTTGAGTGTCTGAGGCTGGATTTGAACTCAGGTCCTCCTGACTCCAGGACTGGTGCTCTATTCACTGTGCCACCTAGCTGCCCCCGATAGACAATTTTCAGTTGGGCTGGGTACCCCCAATACCCAAACAGATAGGAGAGAGAAGAGGAATTAAGGGGACTTTTATCCTTCAGGTCTGATTCTTCTCTCCCCTTTCCTTCCTTACTCTTCTCTATCCTTCCTTCTCTTCCCTTCCCTTCCTGTTTTTTACCTCCTCCTTCCCAAGAAGCAGCTGGTGCTGAAAGAAGGTGGCCGGGGTAGGTGTAGGGGAATCATCCCAATTCCTTTTTCTGTACCTCTAACCCTGGAGTATTCCTGGAGGCTCAGGACAAAATGGTCTCCAGGGATCCCTAGTAGAAGGGGCCTGGTTGGGACTCAGCCTTAAGGAGAGGGAGAAGGAGTCAGGGAAAAGCAGATGAGGACAGACACATTTGTTTTTTTCCAGCTTTGTTCCTCTCAAGATTATAAGCTCTGTGGCTCAATGGAGGAATTGATTCCCAGGACAGGGCAGGGGGAGGGAGGTGTCAGGAAAAGACTAGGCTGGGTCACTGTCAGGACACTGACACCTACTCCTCTTTGGGGTTGGGGTGGGCTGTTGGACATCGTTTTCATTGAAGGAGGAGAGAGAAATTGAGTCCGGTGTTACAATGGGAAGTTGGGAACCAGGAGATACTGGCCATCACCGACTCTTTCCAAATGTGTTTCTAGATTCCTCCATGTGTGAGATGGGGATGCACATCACGCTTTCTCCTTTGTTTGCCTCATAAGCCATCACTGAGGAGCTCAGCACTACCTGGGAGAGTCACATCCAATAAGCAGGTGTCTGTCTGCCAACTGCAGGCCCACAGCAGTGGAGATCTCCCAGCCTCTTAGCTGGTGATGCTCAGCGTTGTCTGACTCCAGTCTCACTTGTTGCCGGGCAAGTTGCTTTTCCTTAGGTAAGATCTGATCTGTGGAAGGGTTTGTATCCTGCAAAAAATCATAGTTTTTGTTGTTGACATAATTATTATTTTTTTAAAGATACAGTTGACCCCTTAGTGGGGAAGCTCACTTTCCTCCGGAGAATGTCTAGGGAGGGAACCTATTCTTTTTTGGGGGCGGGGAGCAGACTCTAGAGCTTCTGGAAATGAGGTCTCCCTGGAGGGGCTGGGAATTAGATTTTTCAGACATACTCCCTGCTTCCCCCAGATGCTACACTTTGATGATTCAATCACAGCTATTATCCCTCATCCCCAGCCCCTGCCAGCTTTTCTCCTCCACTACCCAATGGCAGCCCCTCCCCCACTGCCCAGCCGGCCTCCCAAGCTCTTCCAGACTTAGTAGCTGCCTTGGGCTAAGGGGAAATGTGATCCACCTCCATTGATCGGCCTGGTGCTTTTTCCATTCCAGCTCAGTTGGCTGGGGCACTCTGGGGGGCTTTCCAACCCCAGTAAATGGAACCTTGGCTCAGCCTAATGGATGTGCTCTGGGCTGCAGAGCACTGAGATGATTCCCCAGAGCGGGTCGCTCCCTCTAAGAAGATTAGCCTTTAGTAGAGTTTGACTTTTTTCTGCTTCCTTCCTGTCTTTCCCAAACTTCAGCTCTGGACTTGGATTGAGACCCCAGTATAACAGCTCCTGAGGCTCTGTCCTATTCTCTTGGGTGGCCCCTGCTGGGAGGCCTGGAGCCCAAGGCGGGTTAGGCAGCCCACCCCGTATGATTCCTCTGGGGGCCCCCATCAGCTGAGGTGAGGCCAAGCCTCCTCAGTGTCAATTTCCTACCAAGTCCAGACAAGTTGTGGTATTCCATAGGTGGGCCAGCTAGCCCTGCCCCCACACCTTCCCTAACTGGGACCAGTGGGAGAAGAGAGGTTAGGGATCACTGGAGCCATCCTCCTGCCTCTGTGGGCCTTTGTGCCTCCCACCATTTAGAAGGATGCATCTGCTTGATTTTTCTTTTTAAACCTTACAATTCCATTCAGGCTCCAGTGACCTTTGTAGTCAGGAACATGTCCTGCTGTAATTGAATCCCATTTCCTCTCTTTCTTCCTCCTGGTCTCTTCTAGGTCCCTGGTGAGGATGGTGGAGTTAGGGCTTTCTACCCTCCCTTCTCCTCCCCCTTTAAATAATCTTCTCTTAAATCCCCCTCCAGCTCAGCTCAGGTTGAGTCTTTCTTGACCCCTCCCCCAATCTCCCAGCTGCCAGGTCACCTTCACGGGGCCCACATAAGGGCAAGGGAGGCAGGGGACAAAGAAGTCACACTGTCATCATGGCAAGTCCCCCAGAGTGGGGATGGGAAACAGACCTGGCCCCCTCAGCAACTATGGCCACCTTTATCATGCCCAAGATGGCCCATATAGGCTTTGGGGTGATTTGTTATATGCAGGGACCTGAATCCTGGGGCAATTTGAGTGTGTGGGAAGGAAGGAAAAGTCCCCATGTTCCCAAGTACCTACCATGAGTTTAGGGCCTAATCTCCATCCCCTATTCCCCACATGGAACCATGGTCACTGAGGGCTCTTGAGGAGCTTCAGGGTTTCCTATTTGGGTCCCAGGCACCCAGTTACCCACCAACAACCCTCACTTCATGAAGTGATGGGAGTTGGGGGGACTGTCCCTTCTTTTTGTGCTGGAGACCAGTTCTGGCACAGGATCCGACCTAGAAGATGCTGAGGAGTCTGGGACTGGACTCTTCTCTGGACTGAGCTCCACTCTCTCCTGTAATGTGCAGATTTTTCTCTGATGGATGTGTGATAGCTGCTGACCAGATGCTGAAGGTAGGCTGTGAGCCCCTTCCTGACACCTCTGAAGTGAGCCATGAGCCAATAAACTGGAGGTGTTTACACAGCGAGGTCATATGGGATCTCATTGGGAAGGAAAGAAATCTTTACCTGAATCTGGTCACAGGGTCCAGAAAATTTTCCAAGGAGGATGGCCTACCTTCAGAAGCCCAAGAGATTCATGGCTATTCTACCCCTGGGTTGTTATAAGGCCCAGAGAGTTTTAGGCAGGGGGTAGGGGTGGAGGTATGTAGGAAAAATCCCTTATTCAATCAAATGTTCACCACCATGTGAGAGCCAAACCTTCATTCCTCTGTGTGTGGGGGTGGGTTGGGTTAGGGATGGGGAGCAGGTATGGGGGCCTAGGTGGGTACAGGAGACAGATCACAAGTAGGAGGCGTGGTTCAAGAATCATTGATTTTTAGGGTCAGAAACACTTGCCCCACACTCTCTTGCTACCTTAGCAGAATTGTCTGACTAAAGTGAGAGACAGCTATTGATTGAATATCGTGAAAGCATCCCATTGTTGGAGATGGTTATACTAATGTTCTCTTCCCCAGCTGGGGTCAGAATTTAGAGGGTGTGAAAAAAGGGAAGAGGCTGGTTTATCTCTCTATTCATCTAGGGCAGCGGTTCTCAACCTGGGGATGGAAGGACCCTTTTACAGGGGTCGCCTAAGACCATCGGAAAACACATATTTCTGATGGTCTTAGGAACCGAGACACCCGCTCCTCTCTTGTCTCCAGGTGGGACAGCCCACATGCGAGTATTAAAGGGCCGCGGCATTAGGAAGGTTGAGAACCACTGCTCTAGGGAAATAAGAAAGTAACAATAACAATAATTATAATCATCACAATAACTATAACTATAATAACTAGCATTTATATAGGGCTTTAAAGTTTGCAAAGCAAACTCATAAACATTTTATATTTATAAATATCATACTCATTTATTTATAAATATTGACTCATTTGATCCTCACAACAACCCTGGAAGGTAGGTGCTATTGGTATTCTCACCTTACAGATGCAGAAACTGAGGCAGACAGGGTAAGGGACTTGCCCAGGGTCACTCAGCTGGTTAAGTAGGAGGGTTTAAGGGGCAGATCTTCCAGGGAAAGTCACTAAAGAACAGGGTAGTTTCAAGCCCTCTGGGAAAGAAGTAGAACAAGATACTCCCACTTTAAGCACTGGGCAGAGGCCTCTTTCTCAGAAATCACTTCTTCCAGCTTGTGAGAGTACAGTTGCTCATTATATCATCATTAAGTTATTCTCAGTCCTGGAAGGGTGACCTGGTTTCATTGGGAAATCCACAGCAGAGCCCAGGTCTTCTAACCTGTTCTGCCTGGAAGTTGCAGTGATTGTTGATTGATTGAAGATATGGTAGGGAGGGAGGGGCTCCACCAGAGGCCATCTAGTCCAGTGATGTCAAATTTACCTACTCAGGGCCCACAAAAATCCCAAGTGCAACCCAAACCAGATTAACATGTAATTGGGAAATGTTTAACAAAATAAGTAAAAATACAATATAACATAGATAATGTGAATTTGTGGTTTTTTACGTTAATATGCAGCCAGCAGGGGGATTGTTTCTGTTTGAGTTGGACACCACTGATCATTGAAATTCTCTCCCCAGCATCCTTGGCGAGTAGTCTTCTTGTGTTCCCATGAAGACCTCCAGCAGAGGGGTGTTCACTAACTCCCAGGGCAACCCATTTCATTTTTGGACAACTAGAATTTTTTTTTCATACAGTACCAAAATCTGCCTCTGCACCTTTCACCCACTGCTCAGGCTTCTTCCCTCTAGGACCAAGTGAAGCATCTTCTACACAGAGGTTCTTCAAATATTTAGGACCATAGGTCAAGCTACGAGCATTTATTAAGTACTTACTGTGTGCCAGACACTGTGCTAAGTGCTGGGGACAACAAAGAAGGGCAAGGTCATAGTCTCTACTCTCAAGGAGCTCAGATTCTAATGGGGGATCAACATTATGCCAACAAAATAAGTGGGCAAAGGGGGAGGGGGTGGGGAGGAGGATGTTGGAAGAAGGATTTGGAAGTCAGATTCTATCTGGTCTCAGAGGGAAGAATCAGAAATGACAGGTAGAAGCTGCAGAGGAAGATTTTTGGCTCAATGTATGGAAAAAATTCCTAACACCTAAAGCTGTCCAAAAGTAGAGTTGGCTGCAGGAGTTTTCCCCACACCAGAGTCTTTAATTGGATGGCCACTTCAGCTAACATACCCTTCACTCCCTCCCCTCTAAAATCTTTCTCTTCTAGAGGTCCCTTTACCTGATTCTCACAGGGCATGGTGTGGATCCCCTTTACTATCCAGGTCATTCTCCCCTTGGTGCATCTCAGCTTACCAACATTCTTCCTAAAATCTCATGTGCAGAGCTGAATGGGACAAAGATGTGATCTAATCAGAGCAGAGGAGAGTGGGATGATCACCTCCCTTGCTTCGGCCGCCATGCTGCTTTTATTGTGGCCGTGAAACTATAGCTCCAACTGTAATAAGAGAGTTTGTCCAGGACAGGAGCTAAGCTGGAGATTGTGAAGGGAGGACTCAGGGTAGGGGCGGGGTGGGGGGGGGGGGGAAGCCTCTGACTTTGTATATCATCATTGCTTTTCTATCAGCACCTTGATGTATTACACCCATATCTTGGAGAAGAAGGAAGGGGGTGACCTCTTAGGCTTGCATCCACATCTTGGCTTTCTGGCTTAGTTCAGGATGGAGTCAGTAACCTGTGTAGCCCTAAGTGCCCCCCTAGTAACAGAGCATAGAGATAGAGAGGAGAGAAGGGAAAAGAAAAGGAAATGAAGAAGAGAGGAGAGCAGAAGATTTGATGGGGGAAGGGACTGAGAAAAAGAGAGGAGGGTAGAGAGAAGAGACTCTTATGGTGAGAGGTAGGAAGACAACTGACCACCAGCAATGACTCTGGGGCTGGTCCCTTTACCTGAGACTACCCACTTGTTTTTTTAAGCAGGTAGAAATAGAAATTCTGGAAATCCAAGACAGAGCTAAATGTTTCAGTGGTCAGTATGTTCATTTGAACTGACGATGCCCACCCTTGGGCCAAGCAGAGATGAGGCCTCTTTCTTCACATCTCGCCAGACATAACTCTTTGCCTTTTCTTTCCTAGGGTCCACAGGTCGCCTGCACCACGGCCCAGACTGGCCCAGCCTCTCTCCTGCTGTGTTTGGCAATGGTAGAACTCACACTGGTGAGATAACAGAATCCGGTGGTTCTAGACTTGCCAACTACGGCTTGAGAGGGCAGCCGGCGGAACCGACGCCAGCCTTCGAGGTGGCACCGTGCCGGACCTTCCCCCCCACCTCCTTTTATTCTCCCTTCCCCTGCCTTGGCCAGACCAGACCCCCTTGGCAGTGGCAGAGGAGGGGTGCAGCTGGAAGTGAGTTTCATGTTTCCCTGCACCCCCCTGAGGTCACAGGTTTCCCGGTCAGCCAGGTAGTTCCTCTTCTGTCATTGATGCTTGGACCTGGGCTCCTTACCTTGGGAACTCCTTTCAAACCCTGGAATGGAAAGCAACATGAAGTAGTCCAAGGAGGGAATCAAGGTTTCTAGATTCTATTCCTAGTTCTGGCCTACCCCTGTGCCTTTCCCTTCTAGGTCTCCATAAATTGGGAGACCATGTTCCAGAGCCCTGGTTCTTCACCCTTTTTGTGCCACAGTCCCTGTGGACAGTCTGGTGAACCTTATGGAACCCTTCTCGGAAGAATACTTTTAAATGCATAATCTAGAATACATAGGCTTACAAAGGAAACCAATTCTGCTGAATTAAAGATGTAATTTTTCCCACCCAAGTTCACAGAACCCCTGAAATCTATCCACAGACTCTAGGTGCAGAACCCTTGTTCTGGAGTATGGGAAAAGTCAGTGAGAAGAGGATGCTTTGAGGAGCATCCTGTGGAAAAACTCCCCTGTTTCTCAATCAGTACATTTATTGATTTCCTATTGTATGCATGGCCCTATGCTAGGCAGCTCTACCTTCTCTGAAGCTTCCTGGGTCCTAAATCTTATCAAGCAAAGGGGAAGACATCGAATGGTGCTTGCTGAGAGAATGAGAGGTGGTAGACTGCTGGAGGTGGGGCAGGGGGTACTAAGGGCACTCAGCACTATAACTTTACCCTAAGGAGAGACTGGTTAGCTTTGAACTTCTAGATCAGAGAGTCTGTGAGGTACAGAAACAGTGCCCACCTAGAGGAAGGTAGCCCAGAAGCTGGGAGAGCAACTTCCTTTAATGAAATGTGGGATCATTTAAAGGGCTAAGGTTTCTAGTCCCACCAGACGTCGCCTTTGAAGGTGGAAGCAAAGAGTGACCAGCAGGCCTCTGAAGGGAGGCTGAAGGAGCGGGAGATCTGTTGATGAAGTAGGGGTAATGGGATCTATTGGACTCAAAAGTGCTGTGTGACTTCAGTGAGGGAGTAGGTACAAAGGTTGTGGGACAGAGAGACACAGAGACAGAGAGAGAGGAAGGGGGAGAGAGAGAGAGAAGGAGAGAGAGTATATCATGGGATTTTAGATCTAGAGTCAGAAGAGACTTGAGAATCCATCTCATCCAACCCCCTCATTTTATAGGTAAGGAAACTGAGGCCCAGGAAGGTATGCCTACAATCACAGAGGTGTCCAAGGTGGGATTTGAACTCAGACCCTCCGCCTGCAGAGACGGTTCTCTTTTCATTCTCCCGCACAAGAAGTTTTGAGTGCAAACCTCAGGGCTGCCATCTGCTTTTAAGGGTCACTGGGATGGCAGGGGCAGGTCAAAGGCTGAGAAAATTGGCTTTGAGGCAGAGTTTCAGAGCACTATTCCATTGATGCAGAGGAAGCCTTAGCAATAAGGAGATTCAAGGCTGTGTGAGCATCTGGAGGAGGTAATGTTGTCAGCTCCATTTGAAGGCTGGAGAGATGCGAGTGTGGGATGTAGAAATGACCTATCTGACCTCCCCATCACCGCCCCACCTGTGTCCTCCTCCACATTTCCTTTTCATACTCACTTCCAGACCCTTCTCTTACCCAAACTCTCCATCTCTGCCCCTAGCCCCAAAGCTCACAAGCCTCAATTCTTAGGTTGCAAGCACCCCACTTACTACAGATTTAGGCTTTGGGGAACCTCGTGTAGAAGTGGGAAACTCCAAATCTGACAAGTCAGCCCTTCTTCCTCCCCTGCACTCTCCCAGGGTGCATCTTTTTTTTTTCTCCCATGACTTCATTCTCATTCCACAGACACACTAAGTATTCTAGAAGGATGAAGTCCTGGTCCTTGGATTTCACACACCCAGCTTGCCAGTAACAGTCTCCTCTTTGCTTTGAGTAAGGACTCTTAAGGGGTGTGTGTGGGGTGTGTATGTGTGTGATGGATCTCTTTCTTGGGTGGCCTGGTGAAGCCTATGAACCCCTTCTTGGAATGATATTTTTAAATTAATAAATTAAAATATATAGGATTACAAAAGAAACCAATCATAGTAAAATACAATTAAAAAAAATTTTAGAGTTCACAGACCCCAGGCTTACAGCCTATCTAGGGGGGGTTTTACTTTCTGTCCACTTTTCACTACTTTTTAAACTTCCCTCCCTATTAAACCCTAACTCAGATGGAATATCCTTGGCTGGACCCTCTTAGCCCAAGAGGATGCTCAGAGATCTGCTGAAAGAAAAGCTTGCTTACCAGCCTATGCTCCATTAGAACAAGGACCTTGTCTTAGATTAGAATTTAGACTTAGACCTGTAAGGGACCTTAGATCCAAATCTCTCATTTTACAGGGAAGAAAGCTAAAGTCTTAAGTAAGATAAGTCAAGTGACTCAACCAACGTCACACAGGTAGTAAGTGCCAAAGATGGGCTTCAAACCCAGGTCCCCTGACTCCAAATTCAGGGCTTCTTCTATCATTCCATAGTCTCTCACCTTTGTATCTCTCTCCCCCCTTCCCCTCTCCCTAGCACAGTGTACTGATCTAAGCACCTGATCACAGTAGACACTTTAAATACATGCTTAGTTGAAAGAATGAGTGTTGAATGACAGTGTGAATTTAGATCTGGAGGAGACCTGTGAAGTTATTAAGTTCAACCCTCCCATTTTACAGATCAGGAGACTGAGGACCAGAGAGGTTATTGCTCATGATTACTCAGTGATAGAGCCAAGATTCAATCTAACATTTTCTGACTTCAGATCCTGTGTTCTTTTTCCTGGCTAGGATGTCTCTCCTAATCATTGGGTCCGACCCCATTTATTTCACATGAGGACTTCATCTAGAAAGATCAGGGCACTTGCCCAGGTCACACTGGGAGTAAAAGGCAGATCTGACTCTAAATCCAATCCCTTTTCCAGGGGCCCTTGGAACCTGCAGGCTCACCTGTCCTACTGCTGCTGCTGCCACCCCAGGGTAGGAGACAGATCTCGGCACATAGCAGTAGGGCAGCTAGGTGACCTAGTAGTTAGAGTGCTGGGCCCAGAGTCAGAAAGATGGATCTTTCTGAGTTCAAATCTGGCCTCACACACTTACTGGCTGAGTGACTCTGGGCTGGTCACTTAACCCTGTTTTGCTCAGTTTCCTCATCTGTAAAATGAGCTGGAGAAGGAAATGGCAAACCACTGCAGTATCTCTGTCAAGAAAACCCAAATGGTCATTAAGGGTTTGACACAACTGAGCAACAACGACAAGCAACATTTTTATCTTCTCTCTCCCCACATGCCCAGCCACAAGAGCACATTTTTTAGGGTTTTTTTTTTTCTCTGACTATAGAAACTTAGAAACGATACAGCAGGTTAAGGGAAATAGAAGTGTGTATAATAGAGCTCTCTCTACCTTTAGGCTGAATGACATCTACATTTAAGGAAAGTCCTCAAGAGTGGTGAGCTTCAGGCAGGCAATCCCTAGGCAGGGCTTCCAGAGCCCCTCTTAATTCCTACAAAACTTCCATACTAATTTTAGGATTTGCCCACTGAACTTACTAGATGATTGGGTCTTTCAATTCCAGGCTCCCCCCCCCCCCAGCCAATCAAGAAGATGTCTAATTAGATTAATAATAGCTAAGGTTTGAAGGGTACTTTACAAATATAGTCACATTTTATTTGGGGGGGGGTAGGTGCTATTATTATCCCCATTTCACAGATTAGGAAACTGAGGCAAGGAGAGGTTAAGTGATTTGCCCAGGGTCACACAGCTGGTAGGTGAGGCTAGATTTTAATTCAGGCTTTCTGGACACAAGACCCAATACTTTACCCACTCCTGAGAAGTCTGGAGCAGGCTTCAGTCGCATGCAGACTCGGTACCCTTTTGTTCCTATTTTTTAAAATAGTCAGTCAACAATGTGCTGCTACGGAAGCAAGCATCTCTAAAGAGTGAGCATAAGCAAACAGTTCAGCGTCGTAATCCAATCTCAATGAAGTTGATTTGACACATAACTAACTGGGTGATGTTCATAACCAGTATTGGGCTGCCTGGTAATTAGACAGAAATGGGAAGCAGTTAAAACTATAATCAGTATTGCGTTTATAAAGTTAAAGCAAACATTGCTGTGGTCCTTTGGGGGTGGGAGAAGAAAAGCATGGAGCGTGGGCCCAGAAGCTTGTGGGAGGCCCCTGGAACCCCTTGGTAGGGAAGATGAGTGGGTGGTGTTCCTTCCCTAGCTCACTGCATGGCTGAGACCTCCGTTCTGGTTACGTTGGCCCTACAAGGAGAAAGGAGCATTTGTCTCCTCCTATTTCTTCTGTTTGTGGAAAGGGGGGCAGAGGGCTGGAGAAGCTGAGCTTAGCCAAGAGCTAGGGAGCCTCAGTGAGATTCCTGGATCCTTAAACCAGGGCAACTCAGAGCCTGCTCTTCGGCTCAAAAAACCAAAACCCAAACTCACAAAGGGTGAAATGAGATGCTGATTCTCTCTGAAAAATGAAGGAGGAGCAACATCCAGATTCAACCTTGGGTTCCTTAAATGGGACTATCAGCCATTCTCACTTTAGTATAAGGACTTAGGAAGACTAATTCACATTAAGGAAAGGGGACTTTTCACTTGGGGAGGAAGATGAAAAATACCGAATTAATTACTAGGAGCACAGGATATATATTGGAAGAGAAAAGAAAGTCCTTGGAAAATTCCTGGAATTGGGGTGGGGATAGGGAGTGGGCAACTAGGCAGAATCAATTAACAGGTATTTATTAAAAGTACCTACTATGTCATAGGCAGCCAGGTGGTGTAGTGCACTGGGCTTGGAATCAGGAAGACTCATCTTCATGAGTTCAAATCTGGCCTCAGACATTTTTCAGCTGTGTGACTCTGGGCAAGTCACCGTCAGCAGTGCGCTGTCTGCCTCAGTTTTCTCAACTGTGAAATGGGAATAATCATAGCTCCTACCTCCCAGGGTTGTTGTGAAGATCAAATGTGATCATACCTGTGAAGTACTTAGCACAGGGCCTGGCTTGCTGCCACCCCCTTGCAGAGCTGAAGTCCAGTCTTAGGAATCTAGCCCCCAAGTTCAACATTCTGTTTACCGTGTGTTGTATGTGATGTGTTGTCAGGAACTCCACCGATGCTGAGTTTGGGAAAGACAAGAAAGTGATTTAAAGATCCTTTGTGATTTGGGGGACAAGAGCATGCCTTCTGCTCAGAGAGAAACTCCCCCCTTCCCCCAGACACCAGCTATACATCCATCATTGAGTCTCTCCTCAAAGCCCTTCCAGCTTGAGACCAGTCAGAACTTTTTGTCATGGTCAGTTCCATGCCATGATCAGACATCAGAGTGGGTCATCAAGAGCCGGGGGGTAAAGCAGCTGACTTTGGACAGGCCGTTGGGTCATTGTTATAGAGCACATCTCAGTGGCTCACAGTAGAAATATCAAAATACAATTGAAGACAGAGTGAATTTGGAATGAGATGCCCTGGGTTCTAATCCTGGCTCTCCTACTTATTATCTGTGTGATCTTAGGCAAAACATCTGACCTCTCTTGGCCTCAGTATCCTCACATGTAAAATGAGAGAGCTGGACCAGATGGCCTATCTTTTTTGGTCTCTTTGATCACTAAATCTGTTCCTACATTGAAGATTGGCAGATTGAAAATGTTGGGCCATAACACCAGAATCATAGCCTCAGGTGACCTTATGGCCTGTCCAATCCAACCCCTTCACTTTGCAGATTGAGAAATGGAGTCTTAGAGACTCATCCAAAGTCACACGTAAGTAGCCGGGCTGCTATTGGGGTCCAAGTTCCCTGATTCCTTGGTTTGTGCTTTTGCTACTATACCACATAGCCCATGGAACTGAGGAGGGCCACTAGGTGACAAAGTGGATAGACTGCTGGGCCTGGAGTCAGGAAGACGTGAGTTCAAATCTGGCCTCAGACACTTACTAGCTGTAGGACCTGGGGCAAGTCACTTAACCCTGTTTACCTGTTTACCTCAGTTGCCTCATCTGTCAAGTGAGCAGGAGAAGGAAATGGCAGACAACTCCAGTATCTCTGCCAAGAAGACCCCAAAAAGAGGTCATGAAGAGTTAGATGCGACTGAAATGACTGAACAACAACCCTTGACTCTAGATCAAATGGTTTTTCTATGATTTACCCACAGAACAGCAAAAATAACAAGTACCATTGAGACGGCACTTTAAGATTTGCAAAGTGCTTACATACCAATATATGTCTCATCTGATCCTCTCAACAATACATGGCAGGCTATGAGAATGCCAAATGGGCAGGGCAGGCAAAAGGTAGTACAGCTTTTCAGAGGAAGGAGAGAGCGCCGGTGAAGGGGTGATGAGTCAGGGAAAGTCTCACAAATACGGCGGTGTGGCTTGGAGTGGTGCCTCAAAGAGTGGGTAGGGCTAAGAAGAGAGGAAGGCATCTGGGGGCATTCTAAAATAGGGGGAGGAATACACGAAGTGTGCTCAAAGGGCAGTGAATACAGATGCTGGGCTGCAGTGGAGCAGGCAAGGTTAGAAGGGTAGACTGGGGTCAGATCACAGAGGGTCTCGAGTACCTTTAGTTTAGGATTTAGGAGGAAAGGATGTTTCTACTAGCGTGCCATAGTGGTTTCAGGGAGGGCATGCTTGTCAGACTTAAAGATGATGCAGTCAAGATCCCAACAAGATGAAATTTAGCAGGGAGAAATGTGAAACCCTGACTCTAGGTTAAAAATAATTAACTGTACAAGGTCCTGGATGAGGGACACCTGGTTTGACACTGACTCACATCATAAGCTCGTTAATCACTAATAGTGTGACATGGTTATTAGAACTGTCAGAACTTTTGTCTGACACAACCATGTCGTGATCAGGCATCAGAATAGGTGATCAGGAGCATGGGGTAAAGTAGCTGGTTTTTTGTTTGTTTGTTTGTTTCTTGTTTTTAACTAAGCCATAAAATACTTCACCATATTGCAAGAGTGTATGTTCAGGAGAGTGGCCATATGGATAAAGGCTGAAAGCCAAGTCAGATGAGTTGAAGGACTTAAGTGAGGCATTATAGCTATCTTTAAATGCACAAAGGGCTATAACCTGGAGCACCATCCAGTTTTCCTACTTGGACTCAGAGGGCAGAGCTGGGATGAGAAGGTGGAAATTGCAGGGAATCAGATTTCAGTTTAACATAAGGAAGAATTTCTTAAGAACTAAATTGGAGCTTTCCTTTTTACTCTTTGCTAGTTTTTATTTTAAAGATCAAACATTTATTTTTTCTTCCTTCCAACCCTTCCCCCTCAAGCCCTCAGAAAAACAAAACTCATATAACAAATAAGTAAAATTAAGTTAATTAATTAAATAAAAAATTAATAAAAAACAAATTCACACATTGGCCATGTCCAAAAATGTGTCTCATTCTGCATAACGCATCCATCACATGTCTTTCAGGAAGTGAGTAGTATCCATTGTAATTGGTCCTCTGGATTTATGGATTGATTTGATGACTAGAATCATGGATCTTGTATTGTTCAGAGTCCTGAAGGCAGCATGACTTGTTCCTGAGGAAGTTATATCGGGCCTTTGTGATCACTACTTCCTTTTCTAGACACTCACTAACCATCCCTTTAATTATACCTTCTAGAAATTTACTGGGAATCAAGATTATTGTTTCCCCTTTTATAGAAGGAATTCTCCAGTACCTCTCCCATTCTCCATAATGTTTCAAAGATCAATGTCAGTAGCTTAATAACCACATCTGACCATTATTTTAATTCCCTAGGAAAGTGCTTCTCAAACTTCTTGGTTGTAGGACCTTTTTACACTCTCAGAAGTATATGCATATATTTCTTTTCTTTTCCAGAGAGCCTGACTGTCAAACATTTACCAGCAGACCCCTGAACTACTCTATAAATATTGTTTGATCTCTACAGCACGAGTGAGGTAGAAGGCTCAGAGAATGACATCATCCCCAGGCTTGGTGACTGGGAGCCAAAAATAATAAAAACTGGCATTTGCATGGTGCATTAAGGTTTGCAAAGTGCTTTACACCCATTATCTCATTTGAGCATCATAACACTCTTGAGTATATCTATCTATCAATATTTACCATACTGGAAATTAAAACCAATAAATTAAATTTTTAATCAATCTATTAAAAATAACAACAATAAATTGATTTACATGTTAATATAATTTTTTAAATGAAAATAACTATATTTTCCAAAACAAATAAAAATTTGTGAGAAGAGTAACATTGTTTTTACATTTTTGCAAATCTCTTTAATGTCTGGCTTAATAGAAGGCAACTGAATTCTCGTATCTTTTCCATTCGATCTGTTGTGATAAGTGCTTTTGGTTGAAATATGTGAAGAAATTCCAGCTTTATATGGATACGGAGCTGGAAAAGGGAGGAGTATTTTATGAGCCTTTTCAGATAATTGTGGATATTCTTTTTTGCTACCATACCAAAACTCAACAAGTGGGCCTTTCTTCGAGATTCCCATGTGGAATCCCAAACTGTATTGGTGACCTTTTTATGCTATCACTTTAAAATCCATTGATCTCTCTTGCACTTTGAATGGATTTTTTACCCATGGATGATCATACATCGATCATTTGGAAAACATTGGTTCACTGAATAATACAGATCTTCCACATTTCATTGTGTAACATACAAAAATATAGAATATAAAATATAATATAAAAATATTCAAAATAATATTTGCTCAAATAATGACTGATCTTACTAGAAAAGTCTTTAAATATTGGGAAGCAGTCAAATTCACAGTAGAATACAAGTTTCCCAAAATCCTATTTTTTGCCAAAAAGCTTGAATTTGATTATTGATAACACATAATTTAAATTGTTTTCCTTGAAGTAACAGGCCCACTTTGATTGTTTTTAGAAAATGTCTGCCCTATACCCAAGTTTGAATAACCATAGTTTGGCAGTCAGTCTTTCTTTCTTCTTCTTCTTCTTCTTTTTTTTTGTCTTTTTGGAGGGGGAAGGCAGGACAATTGGGGTTAAGTGACTCGCCCAAGGTCACATGGCTAGTGTGGCAGGTGTCTGAGGCTGGCTTTGAACTCAGGTCCTCCTGACTCCAGGGCTGGTGCTCTATTCACTGCACCACCCAGTTGCCCTTGGCAGTCAGTCTTTCAAATTAAAATTCAATTTAATTTCAATTGAATTAAATAAAATTCAAATTAAAGTTCAATCAACCGATCAAACAGCAACAAGAACACTTTCCATCAAGAGAACCATCATCCTTCAGTCTACAATAGAAGTGCTTGAGGTATATTTTCCATTTTGTCACACAGAATACTAAAAAAAGACGCATACCCAAGGGCTGAGAATGAATAAAATTAATCATTTTTATTGTTTCGTCAAGGACATTCTTAAGTGAAATTGTTTTTTGTTTGTTTTTTTAAAGCTATGAGTATATGGCAGCAAAGAACACAATGATTACTCGTATGGTTTGGTGTCACTGCCTTGATTTATGCCAGGGCATCCACAATTTTACCTGTCACTGCTTTTGCATCATCAAGGTAACCATCAACGCAATTGTTCCATGATAAACCATAAGATCCAATAAAGTTACTTAGCACTGTGAATACCTTATTAGTGTTTGTTGTCAAGCCTTCATCATATAAAAGAAAATCTTCTTAGCTGATTAGTTGCAGATAGCAAATCCAGCCTTACTTATAGATGCATCCATTTGGAAGGCAAAAGTACTGTTCTGTAGAAGAGATACTCATTCTTCATGTTTGCAGCTGTATCCTCTGGAAAACTCTACTGTGCATTCGTGAGAGAATGAGAATGAGAAAGACTATGTGGACTCCATGAAAGGATTTCAGGGGAGAACTGCTGTCCTAGGAAATTGTTCATCCATCTGGGTTTGGTAATTTAGGTATTCTCTTTCTCTCTCCTTTCCATTTCCCAACCCCCCACACCCATTCTTTCCAGTACAAAGATCAATCCTGCCTTGCCGAGAAAACAGGAGCAAAATAGAAGGTCTACCTCCAGTCTTCTGTCATTGTTATTCAATCCATTTCAAAGAGTGGCCCTGAGTCTTCTTTGATCCTCATCTTTTCCCCAATGTAGTTTAATCCCCCTCCTCTCTTTTCCTATCCTTAGCTTTTCTTGCTAGCCTCAGCCTAATCTGAAATAAAGCACTCCTGCCACTGCAAGACTAAGGTACACTTTCCTATTTATCTTTCATTAAATTCCCTTGCTTCCATTTTCCATACTTTTGATAAATTTTTATTTTTTAACCTTTAAAAGTTCTTATTTTAGACAGATTTTTGAACTGGTGGTTCATAGCCATCAGCCCTTTCTACTTATGTTTCATCTCCTGAAGCTTTTCCAGAGCCACCACCTTCACCATGCAGTTCCATTAGCTTCCCCAATTCAAATTTGGGCTTCTTGAGCATCTAGACTTTTTGGACAAATACATCATAGAGAGGGTAAATGGACTGGCAAGCCTTTTCTATGTTTTTTCCAATGCTGTCTGGAATCAGTTTATTGACAACTTCTTTCAAGTCATTTACCTGTGCACCTCTCAGGTCATGATTTCCATCATTTTCCTACAAATTTGATGCACTTGTTGGTGCTGGGCATAAGAGGTCTTACAGATCTGGTTGTTGCGCTTTTTGGTAAAACCAACACAAAAGAGGTGGAGCAAATACCCGTAGGTGGTTTTGACATCAACATGGGCTTCGATCATGGTCTGCCACTTTTTGACCATGGAACACATCTTGTCCTGGAGAAGGTCCATTCCATAGAAATTAGTCAAACAATTTTTACCCAGAACATCTCCAGTAATTAACTTGAACTTAGCAAAATCAACCTCATCATTCTGCAGATCAGCACGGCTCACTTCAAAAACTCGGCCCTTGAGACCATCAGAGGCAATTATTATTCCTCAAGTCCTTGTAACCAGTGTCTTGAACATAGCTGGTGCTTTTACATCATACCAATCCTTCTTCAAAAATGAATCAATCACTTTCTTCTTGGCTCTTTTTTTGCTGCCTTTGGTGAGGCGCTTACTCTTGCCCACTGCCATGATTCCACTCTGAAAGTCAACTTTTTTTATTTTTTAAAAATTCAGGTTGGATGATGAGAGTTCTCTTTGTATCAATCTCTTTATTTTTTTTTTTATATGAGATTCTTTATTAAATTTTTTTGAGTTACATCTTTTCTCCCCGTCTTTCCCCCGCCCACCACCCCAAAACAGCCATCCCAGTATTTCCCCCCTCCCCCAGTCTATTCTC